>JANRMT010062817.1:15364357-15408166 GCA_026402145.1 Polypterus bichir lapradei | reverse complement strand
AAGTGATGATTCTCTCAACTGTCCTCTGACTTCAGTTGGGCCACCTTTCAGAAATATTTAGTTACCACTGTGTGATGTGTCCTGAAAGACACATTTCTGTAAAGACATCCAAACAGGTTACAAGGCATCTGGAGTGCTCAATCCCAATTCCATTGATTTCTTTTGTGTTCCCAGATTATTTCAGATGATGAAGTCTAATGATATATAGTAACGTACAATATTCTGTGTGAGCAAATTTAGAAAAATAATACGGTGGTTTTCAAAATATTAGTTGGTACCATAATTGCCACATAGACCTTACAAAAAATTATAAACTGTGGCCTCTTTTGCATACTACTGGAATGTTCTCCATGTGTTTGTACAGATTTCCTTAGGGTGGTCAATTTTTTTCCATTTAGTCCACAAACATATGGACAGGCTGATTGAAATACTTCCTACACTGGTTTCATATTCTGAATGAAGCATAAATAGGTTGTTAGTATATTGACAATAACTTGTATTTACCGGGGCACAAAGCAAAGAATATAAATTTCCATAGTATCTGAAGTTTTCCCCTTATTCTGACAGCCAGTAGCATGCTGCGTAACAGAACTGCTGCTGTATGAATGCTTTCCAGATATGGAGAGCTCAGCTTCAGTCTCTATCTTTTTCCCATTATGCAGTGCCGCATAAAACATGAGACATCAGAGAGCAGAATCCTTCTGTTTGAGAGGTCCAAAACACCTGCGTTCCTTATTCATTGTTGCTGCAGTATATGCAGTGCACTTCCGGCTGACGCTTATTGGTTCTTAATTCTCACACAAGCTCACACCCGACGACTTAAGATAAAATCAAATCTGTTTGATATTTTTTTTTAAGTTGGGGATGAGTCAACAACCTGGTCAGACTCCAGAGTCTCTGGATATGTCATGCTGCATGAATGAGAATTATGGAAGCAGGCTGAGACTGCCTTCAGCTTGCTAAGATTATGAAGTCGGCTACTGACAGTGCCTGGAAACCTTGTGCGTTTTGACAGGGCCTGAAGTGATGATTCTCTCAACTGTCCTCTGACTTCAGTTGGGCCACCTTCCAGAAATATTTAGTTACCGCTGTGTGATGTGTCCTGAAAGACACATTTCTATAAAGAGAGCCAAACAGGTTACAAGGCATCTGGGGTGCTCAATCCCAATTCCATTGATTTCTTTTGTGTTCCCAGCTTATTTCAGATGATTATGTTTAATGATGCAGTATTCTGTGTGAGCAAATTTTGAAAAATAATATGGTTATTTTCAAAACATTAGTTGGTAGCATAATTGCCACATAGATCTTAGAAAACTATAAACTATGGCCTCTCTTGCAAATAGCTTGGATGTTCTCCATGTACAGATTTCCTTAGGGTACTCAATTTTACTCCATTTAGTCCACAAACATATGGACAGGCTGATTGACATTTCTTAGTTGTCTGCCTCGGTGATCTTGGCTGCATATGTGCCACTTTGCTGCATCCTTTCCAGGGCTTATTCATTTGCTGCACACTTTGCTACTGGTGTAAGCTTTGGTTCCAGCTCCTTGAAAACTTTTTTTTTTTCATTTCCAGATGTCAAGTGTTTTCACACTGACTTCTAAATCCATCTCAGTTAAACAGTAGAATCATGGAAAGTGGATTGTAATTGGTTCCAGTTGTCAGAGTCAAATTGAAAATACTTGTTTGACAACACCAAATCCGGCCTTATGCTTAGAACTACTTGAGTGTATCAATTCAGTAAATCTGTCCTTTAGCATGACAGACAGAATGAAGACCAGTAGACATTTGGGACTCTGTAGAGCAGAATTATGCATTTTACTAGTGAGATTATCTTAAAGATTCAACAGGGGAGAAAATTCTGTTTCATTTGATTACCTGAATTGAACAAACTCCTATCATTTGTATAATGTTTCTAATCTTAAAGCAGTATATGCAAAACTGTACTGATTACCTTATTGCTGTTATTCTTGAGTCTTTAGTTGACGGAAAATTTAAATTAGATTCTTACTTAAATTTTTTTTCCACAGATTAGTCACAGTATTCCAGCAACAGTGACTACAATATCAGGTGGAAAAATGTATGAAATACATTTGTAATTATAAGAGTGAGCAGCTGTTGACAAGATTTTTGAGTGTAGGGCAAAAGCTCTCCCTGTGATGTGAATACTAGTGGGTCCTGCGTTGGTCTTCATAATGGAGGTTGGAGAAAAGTGACTCCCGCAAGGTGTTTGAAGTCTTTGGTAATGTTTTTTTTGTCTTTCCTAGGCAGCATATGTCAGGTGCTGTTATGTCCCCCGACAGAAAGAACTGTGTGCCAGTAATTTTCTCAACAGACTACAGTGCTTTGCAGTGTTTAGCTTAGCAGGAGATGTATCGGGATGATATGTGACCAGTGAAGATGAACACTACTGTGCACCTGTAGATGCTGGTGAGCACAAATGGAGACAGCCATGCCTTCTTCAGACAAACGATGAAGTAGACATGCTGGTTACCTTTCTTTATGAAAAGAGAGATGAGATATGCCCAAATAGTCATCTGTGATGGCAAGTCTAAAAAATATTTGAGCTCTTAATCCCCTCAAGAGATTCTCTTCTGTTGGGAGTGTGCTTTGCTTCCTGAAGTCTAAGAACGGCTATTTTTTGACATTAAGAGAGATGCTGTTCCCTAGAATTACTTTGTCAGGAGGCACCTCTCATAGGAGCGAGCTGTTCAATAATTTTAGGTTATCAGGCCTAGTACGATGGTGTCACCAGCAATTTTAATGATTTATTATAACAATTTTGATCGGAACATGCTACTACAGTGCTTCCCAGACTCAATTCTGGGGACCAACTATGACTGCAGGTTGTTGTTCCAACCAGCCAATGTTTTTAATTGGACTTTTGGGCTAATTAATTGTACTGTTATTTCTCAAGTTCTGTTGTTTAAGAGCAATAGAAATTAGAAAACTAAGTTAGGTAAAAAATAAGAAAATATATTGAAATTTACCAAGCAGTAATGTGGGCATAATGTATTTTTTTTGTTTTTAACAATATTTTCATCTTGATTTTCATTCTACTTTTACAGGTGTTGTAGTTGTTTAATTAATCCATTATTTACTAAATAGTGGGTCTGACGCTAAAGTAGTTGCAGCCTTTGATTATTCAGTGTTGTTTGCCTGGGTGTCTGCTCTGCTCGTTTTCAATGGTTACTAGCTGAAATACCCAGCATTGCCTGGGAGGAAAATAAAGTATTTTTTTTTTGTTTAATTCTTTGAGAAAAATATAATAAAAAAAACAAAACACAACTTTAAAAATAAAAATAAATTAACAAACAATGAAAGCTCAATAATGTGCTTGTCTTGCGGTTTTGTATGTATGTTATCATCCAATTGATGCTCTGAACCGGCCAACTCTATTTAATTTTCAAAAGCAACAGGGACACGGTGCTGCTCAAACATAAAGAATGCTGGCAGTCACCTCCAATTCACCGTCTGGTAGTCGTTCCACGTGTCCACTGGATGATAACATGCATCTGAAGATCACCCCTTACCCTAACCGGAAGGGGGTGGGTTAGGGTTGATTTCATCCTACCGTATTTTTAGTCGACCAATGATAAACATCCATACCAAGTTTCATGAAAATTGCTCCAGCCATTCGGAAGTGATGCTGGAACATACATAAATACACACACACACACACACACACACATACATTGACTGTTTTATTTATTTTTATATCTATCTATCTATATCTATATATAAATAAATAAAAATATATATCTATATATCGTGGAGCCGACCTGGACACAGACAGGCGGACATGTTCTTAATCACCACCACACATTTATTATTTACAAATTATTAAAGTCACTCAGACTCAGTTCGTGCACAATTACCCCAACACACAGTCCTGGCCACACAAATGCCTTCTCTTCGGGCCGCCTCCACACTCTCTTCTGCCTCGTCCTGCTTCCACCCGACTCCAGCCTCGAATGAAGGGAGACGGCCCCTTTTGTCCTCTCCCAGATGAGCTCCAGGTGGCTCCCGGCATTCCCTCGTTGGCCACGCCCCAGTGTGGCGGAAGTGCTGCCTGTTCTCCCGGCAGCTCTCCGGGCACCCTTTTAATTCTTCCCCCCAGCACTTCCTGGTGTAGCGGAAGTGCTGAGGTAACAGGTCCCCAAGGCATTGGGACGCCTCCTGGCGGTAACCACGGGCCCCTACAGGGTAGGGCTTCCATGCACTCGACCCGTGGCCCCCAAAGCAACCAGGAAGGTGGCCCCCATGTGATCCAGGGTGGGCGCAGACCCACATCCAGTCCCTCACGGCGTCCCGGCCGGGTCGTTGCCCCTGGCATCCCTGACAGTGCCCCACAGCCAGCGAAGACCACTCGGGAAGAGCGACACATCCCGCGAGGGCAGCACACCCCCGAAGCGGGTCCTACTCCAGGACCACCGAGGTCCGGCCCTGCTCTCCAAACAGGGATAGGGGCGGAGACGCGGCCTGAGCACCTCAACTCTGTGCTCTCCTGTGCCTTGCACAGGTTGCGCTCCCCCCTTTTACCGGCACCCCGGGGCCCCCTCGTTCGGCACCCCCTCCGAGGCCTCCGCGCCCCTTTGTTCTGGGCCACTCGCTCCCTTGCAGCCTCCTCCAGCTGTGGTGGCACCCGCACACCAGCAGAGAGATCCCTCAACAGGCGGTCCGACATCTGAGGGCAGGTCCCCAACAAAGGGGGTCCTACTGCTCGTCCGGGGTCCGTCTCTGCAATAGAGAAAAACACAGGGGCAGAACCGCTGCCTGGGCACCCTTCCTGTGCCGCGCACTGGCAGCGTTCCCCCCTCCATTTGGCACCCCGGCACTTGCCTGTTCGGCACCCTCTCTGCGGGTTCCATGTCCCTCCTGGTGGTGGAACCGCCGGCACCGCCTGCACTCTCTCCACCGGCCTCAGGGATTCCCTCTGCCCCCGCAGAGGGCGGCCAGCACCCAGACGCGTGCACCCAGCACCGCATCCCAACATATCGGAGGGACCGGCACTCAGCCTGCCATTCCTCCTGTCACTCTGGGAAGCCCTGACAGTTTGAGACTCCTTATTACAAAGAAAGAGCCTCTTTCCTGTCTGCGTCCCAACAGTGCGGCGCGAGACCGCGGCCGACTCTGGGCGAAGGGCGCTAGGACCCGGGGCACTCAGCAGCCCGTGTCCAGGCAGCGTCCTCACGGACTCCCCAATCGCCACGCGCACAGCTCGTAGCGCTTCACCTATTGTCGGAGGGCTGCTTACTTGAAGCTGATCATTGGCATCACAGCCATGTTCAGCAAACCCTCCCTCATGCTGTACGGGGACGGCGAAACCTACCTTCCCCGCCGAGTCACTTCGGGTGGAGAATCCAGCGCCGCGCCGTCGGATCGCCATCCGTAGGTCCTCTATGGACGCGACTGCCTTCCTCTCCAGTACCCGCATTTCTGCCCGGAGGGCACGAAGCACCTGGAATAACCCCTGCTCTACGGGCTGAAGGCACGCCTCCAGCTCCGACAGAGCAGCCGGCAAAGACAGGAAGTTAACCGACGCGGAGCCTACCTGTCTGTCAGCCTCCGACGCCGGCAACTTCCTGTGGGCCTCCTTCTCTGGCCCAATCGGGTCTTCCCCCCTGCCTGTGATGGACATTCCTTGGTCCCGCCTCTCTGAAGTCATTGGTGGGCACACAAGACACACCGTCCAATCGCGTGCTTGTCAGGGGGAGGGACTTCTGGTCCGCGGCCATCTTGCCTCCCCTTCTGCGGCGGCGACGTGCTTGCCGGCAGCCTTGTTGCTGGCACCTCTCGAGCTGCAGCGTCTCCTCCTCCGCAGCCCTCGCGGCTGCCGCCGTGCTGCCGGAGCCCCACAGACTGGCATGCGCCTGCCACTGACGTGGATCCGGGAACTCCCTGCCTGAAAAAGAAAATACACGCCTGGCCCCCACGGGCCGGCTGCCGATAGGCAGGGAACTCACCTCCCCGGACTCGTCCAACCGAGGAAACCTCCTCGGCGTGGCCTCTCCTGACGCCATGCCGTCCCGGGCGCCTCCAGCAACGGTGCGCCCGTGGGAGCCCGCTGCACTCCTTCCATGCACGCCGCCCGCCCGCGGCAGGGGAAAACGGCCCTCTTGCGGACCCCTGGCGGTCCATGGGGTTTCTTTACCCCGCGGGGCTGTGTGCACGCAGCACCCACGGCACATGGGTGGAGTCCCCTGCTGCGCCGGGCCGTCCACAACAAAATTTCTTGATACAGGTCCCCGCCTTGGAACAGGCGGAGGATCCTGCGGACTACGCCAGATGTGGAGCCGACCCGGACACAGACAGACGGACATGTTCTTAATCACCACCACACGTTTATTATTTACAATATTTACAAATTATTAAAGTCACTCAGACTCAGTTCGTGCACAATTACCCCAACACACAGTCCTGGCCACACAAATGCCTTCTCTTCGGGCCGCCTCCACACTCTCTTCTGCCTCGTCCTGCTTCCACCCGACTCCAGCCTCGAATGAAGGGAGACGGCCCCTTTTATCCTCTCCCAGATGAGCTCCAGGTGGCTCCCGGCATTCCCTCGTTGGCCACGCCCCAGCGTGGCGGAAGTGCTGGCTGTTCTCTCGGCAGCTCTCCGGGCGCCCTTTTAACTCTTCCCCCCCAGCACTTCCTGGTGTGGCAGAAGTGCTGAGGTAACAGGTCCCCAAGGCATTGGGGTGCCTCCTGGTGGTGACCACGGGCCCCTACAGGGTAGGGCTTCCATGCCCTTGACCCGTGGCCCCCAAAGCAACCAGGATGGTGGCCCCCATGTGATCCAGTGTTGGGCGCAGACCCACATCCAGTCCCTCACGGCGTCCCGGCCGGGTCGTTGCCCCTGGCATCCCTGACAATACACACACACACACACGCAGTACAATCCCTCTTAACTGGCCACGCATTAATCGGCTGACGGATTAACTGGCCTGTTAAAATAAAATAAACGCATTACAGTTTGCTTTAAATTTGAATCACACCACATGTGGCCTTGAAGAAAATGACCCTTTTTTTACTTGCAAAGTAACCCTATTTCTCATAATTGTATTGTTAAAGTTTGACCTGACTTGACTTTATTTATAAAGCATACTGCTGAAACTGAACTTAAGTGCTGTACAAGAAAGGCTAAAGAAGCAGTTAAAGTGTATATACATGCATCAGAGAACTGCAGATATAACCAGCTATTACATAAAAGATAGACTCAAAATACCTATACCCATGCATACATATTTCTAATCATGAATGTACATAAGCCATCATATTCAAACAATATCAATCTCTTGCAGGGTCCAATGCCAATGAGAAGAGATAAGACTTTTAATGCTGACTTAAAAATGGCCAATTTTGAGGCAGAAGTAATATGATAAGGCAACCGTTCCTAAGAAAAGGAGAAGTCACTGCAAATGCCAATTTCCCTCCTTTGCTTCAACCTCAATTTCGGCACAACTAAGAGTAATCTGGCTAGTAGACAGCCATGGTCTTGTTGGCACGTACAAGTGAAGAAGTTCAGAGAGGTGAGACAAGGCTGTTTCATTCGAGCATTTAAAAAGAGATAATAGAATTTTAAAATCGATTTTGAAGTGGGCTGGAACAAGGTCAGTATTGGTGAAAGTATAGTAAAATTAAGTGATGATACTGTATGCCTGACCAGGGAAAACCAAGACATAAAAAATGGGTGGATGACTTTGGTTTATTTTTAAATATTTTAATGAATATATCATATATCAAACAAAAATGATCAAGTATTCCTGAACAAAGTGTGTATATTTTAGTACACTGAAAATGTATTGTCTCAAACCTAATTTATGATGGCCAGGGGCCAGAACCTGTTTTGGCCGTACTATGTAGACAACCACATCATCTCCCCTGAATTGGGGAGAATGTGCACAACAACATGGCATTGGATTTGAACCCAGAACCCTGGATTTGTGTTTCAGCAGCGCCACCCACTGCATGGTTTTTCATCATTTTCTAAGCATTGTGCAGAAGGTATTAAAACGATAAATAAATTGTTAGGTAATATTGTACAAACTTTTGAATATAAATCAAGGAATGTCAGGGTCAGACTATTTAATGTACTAGTGAGACCTAATCTGGAAAATTGTGTGCAGTTCTTGTCATCACGCTAAAAGAAAGATATAGCAGCACTTGAAGCTCTGCAGAGGAGAGCAACCAAGTGCATCATGGAATTTAAGGAGATGTCCTACTCCGACAGGCTTAGAGGATTAAACTTGCTTAGTCTTGAGTGGAAGAGACTGCAGACCTGAGAATCTACCACTTTTTAATGCTGTCCAGGCATTAATAAAGTAGATTCATCCATCCATTATCTAACCTGCTATATCCCAACTACATGGTCACGGGGGTCTGCTGGAGCCAATCTCAGCTAACACAGGGCGCAAGGCAGGAAACAAACCCCGGGCAGGGCGCCAGCCCACCGCAGTAATAAAGTAGATCCAGCAGATTTTTTTTCATCTTCACGGTGAATCACATACTCGAGGACATCCGTGAAAATTAGGAGGAAGTGCATTTAGGACTAAAGCCAGGATGCACTTCTTTACGCAAATAGTTGTGGGAATCTGGAAACAAACTACTGAGCCATGGAGGTGAAGCAGAATCCACGTGTAGGATCTGGCTGAGATATCAGGACAGCTTAACTGCAAACAAGCCTGATGGACTGAATGCTTTTCTCTTGTTTGTCAAGTTTCTTATGTTCCATGGACCACCATACTGCAATGTTGTTTTTGTTATATGCTTAATTTTATACATTTTGCTTTGTAATTTTAAACACTACATTGGACATTTTCTCAGCACTCTATATAGCTGTTTAAACATATTCTTAATTCTTTTGTTCATATCAAATTTAATCCTTCATTGTAATAAATTTTAAATGAATGCTTAATGTATCTTAAAGTTGTTTTAGAAAGTGTTTTTAAGAAAAGGTGGTCACAGAAAATTAGCTATCACCATACAGCTGCAGACTAAATGTGACAGCTTTACTGCACACTAGCAGAGACCATGTTACTGAAGCAATAGATCATTTTATTCTGTCTCCACCAGAAAGAGAAAAAAACACAAATTTGCTCAGACATTAGTATGTATGACCACCAAAGAATTTTATAAATTACACCAAAATGTCAAATCCTAATAAATATATATATTTTGAAATGTTATTCTTTGTGTTGCTGGCACTAGTGCTGTAGTGGTTACAACTGTAGTCATGGGCTCGATTTTTAGCCCTGTCACTCACTTTTCTCCCACATTCTAAAGTCATTTAAGTCAGAATAATTGGTTACTATTAATGCTTCACTCCACCTTGAATAAAAATTGGTGTACATATAAGTGTTTTCCGTGATGAGTTGCCATCCTGACCAAGGTTGGGTCCTGCTGATAATGCTGAGGAAGGCTGTGGGCCACCAACCCTTACTTGTACTCAGCTATTCAGTTTCTGACAATTAATAATATTAAGTAGAAGTGCTCTCAGAAACTTCATATTACTAATTCTTGGATACTAGTGCTATTTCTTTAACGTAGTTTGTAGAAAGTAAAAAAAAAAAATAAATCAATCATCAGCCTTTCAATAGTAGGAGAGATAGCTGTATCACTGCACTTTAAAGTATATTTTGCTTCATCTTTGGTGTTCCCCTCACCAGATATGCTGCTAGTTTGAATAGTACATCTGTATTGAGCCAATCAGAGTTTGGCACCTTGTGTGAACCTTGTGATAGCTTTGAGTCCTGCTCACAAACGTTGTTGATGTGGACAGTGCCTAGAGCTAAATGATGCCCTATTGGTAATACTCTTATATTTGGCTACAGTGCCTTCCATAATTTTTGGGATAAAGTCACATTTTTCCTTGATTTACCCCTCTGCTCCACAGTTTAAAATTTCAAATCAAACAATCTAGACGATTTTCAAGTACACATTGAGGACTTTCATTTAAGGTGATTTGCATACATTTCGCTCACGCCATATTGAAATGACAACACTTCCTACATGGTTCCCTCATATCAGGGCACCATAATTTTTGAGATGATTGTTGTCAGAGGTGTTTGTGATTCTTCAGGTGACTTCTTCATAAGACACCTCGGCTTGCTTCTACCCTTTGGAGTTTGTAGTTGCCCTTGTACAACATGAGGACAAGAGCTGTGCCAATAAAAGTCAAAAAAGCCATTATGAGGCCGAAAAAAAACATTAGAGACATCGGCAAAACATTAGGATGACTGAAATCAACTGCCTGGAATATCATAAAGAAGAAAGAGCACACTGGTGAGCTCAGTAATCACAGCTGGAGGTGGTAGACCAAAGAAGACCTCCACTGCTGATGAGAGAAGAATCTTCATTTAGGTAAAGATAAAGCACCAAATGCATGTCTGACAGATCAGAAACAGTCTTCAGGAGGCATATGTGGATATGTCAGAGAAGACTATCAGCAAAAAACTACATGAACAGAAATATAGAGACCATACTGCAAGATGCAAACCACTAGTCAGCGACAAAAACAGGAAGGCCAGATTACAGATTGTCAAAAAGTCCTTAAAAGAGCTTGCAGAATTCTGGAAAAAAGGTCTTGTGGACAGATGAGACAAGAATTAACCTGCATCAGCGTGATGGCAAGGTAAAGTTTGGAAACAAAAGGAACTGCCCAAGATCCAAAACAGACCACCTCATCTGTTAAACATGGTGCTGCAGGTGGTCTGCAGGTCCTGGCACACTTCTCTTCACTGATGATGAAACTGCTGACGGCAGTGGTACATTAAATTCTGAGGTGTAGGGAAACATCCTATCTGTTCAGGTTCCAGTAAATGCCTCCAAACTCATTGGACAGCACTTTGGGATCACTGCCTTGTTGGAGGACAAACATATTGCTGATCCAACACAAGAAATTTATTTAAAAAATAGAACATTCTTAAATGGCCAAGCCAGTCACCTGATTTAAATCCAGTTGAGAAAGGCTGAAGAGAATGTTAAGGGAACAAGTCCACAAAACAAGCAGAAGCTTGAGATGGTAAAAATATGTCTTTGTCCCAAACATTATGGAGGGTACTGTATTTATTTATTTATCTATGCTGTCTATGTATGTAGTTGATTTTTTTAGTCATATTTATAGTGTTTTTTTTGTTGTTGATTGCGTTCTTATTGTTCCTCTAATACACTGCCTTGGAGTTAGCAACTCAGTATTTCATATCCTATTGTAATGTGTGTATAATTGTGTGTGACAAATAACATTTGATTTGATTGTGAACAGGTTTTAGCTCTTTGAAATCTTACAGCAGTAAATGGAGCTTAAAAGATGGGCAGACAGATGTGCGACTAGAAACAGATTATATGTATGGCTTGATTTGTTATGAATTGTGACTCTTGTTATATTGCGCAGATACCAGATTGTGGCCTAGTGGCTATGTTGTTGGACTGTAAACTATTAGGGCAATCAGTTAAATCTCCAAATTTAATTCACTGTATGACACTGAGCAACCGCCAGTGGCCACATTGTTTGAATATAGCTGTGTGTACTTCACACTTGTGGTATCTGCGTGGTATTGAATAAAAGTCCTGAAATAAATAGATGAATGTTCAGTTTGGCTCATTTTACTATCTTATCTAACAGTATTTGTAACAGTTAAATAAAAGCTCTTCTTGTAAGTGAGGAAGTACTGTGTCATTAGGAAGCACGTTGTCATTTAGGGGATTTTGTTATACTGTAAAAGTGCTACTTAATAGACTAAAAATGTCAAACTTTTTCAGGGTAGCCATCATCAGTGCCATACAGAAGTAATATTTGAAGTACTGCGGCTCAAAACTACGTTTTCTGTGTTTCTCAAATGCACTATAAAATGGGCTTCACAGACATTTCAACAATAAAGTCAAAATTGTTATCTTTGCTTTATTCTGAAGAAACTGTAATTTGAGTATAAGGATACCAGAATAAGGTACAGAGTGACACCTTTTATATTTGAGAATTTAATATGTTACTAATTTATTTGTTTTAGTGGGGGCAACACAGTAGCACAGAAGTAGCGCTGCTACCTTCCAACAGAGAAACCAGGGTTCAAGTCCCAGGTGCATCCTGTGTGGAGTTTGCATATTCTTTCCTTCAAAGACATGCTGGTCTGCTACAAAGACATGCAGGTTAGGTGGATTGGCAGAGTTAAATGGACTCTAGATAGATAGATAGATAGATAACTTGGCTGGCTGCTTGAGTCTATCACACTGTGTGCAGATTATCCATTCAGGTCTGCAGACATAACAACAAAAAAGAAAGCAAGTAGCTGGAAGGCAGTAATGCTGAAGAAAGTGGAGCCTGGTCTGAAAGCAAGAGGTTGGGCAGTCCATTATAACTTCAGCACTGGAACATTGTGAAGACATGTTCTCAAGTTATCACGTTTGTGGTTCTGATGCAGGATTATCCAATGGGCTTCATACAATTGCACAGCCTTCACTTTTCCAACCAAGTGCATCTCAGGACTTAAAGGATCAGTTTGGTATTTCTGAAGTTGGTTATTTAGACATAGATAGATAGATAGATAGATAGAAATGAAAGGCACTATATAATAGATTGATAGATAAAATATGCGCGTGTATACTTATGTTCACACTAGGCTGATTGCAGGGCTACAAGGGATGAAAAAGATTAAAAGGATTGAGCCTTTTCAGTTTAAGGAAAAGGAGATTATGAGGTGTGTGTGTGAAGTGTTTAAAATTATAAGCAGAATTGGTGCATTAAATCAAGACTCTTACTTTAATTTGAGTTCAGCAAAAACCCAGGAACACAGTAGGAAACTTATTAAGAGTTAATTTCACACAAACAGTAGGAAGTTTTTCTTAACGCAGGGAACCATATACACATGGAATAAGTGACCAAGTAGTGTGGTAGACAGTAGGACTTTAGGGACTTTCAAAACTTGACTTGATATTATTTTGGAAGAATTAAGTGGATAGGACTGGTGAGCTTTGTTGGGCTGAATGGCCTGTTCTCGTCTAGAGTGTTCTAATGTTCTGGCACTCTGTCCAAGAATTGTTCCTGCCTTTTTGACTAATGCTTTGATAGGGTAGGCTTCAACTTCCCCAAGAGATATGAAAAGGAATTGTTTTAAGTTTTATTTTTCTACAGTATGTATTACTTATGAAGAGTGGCAACATATTGCATGGTTGGACACTCATGTAAATATTTCACTGTACGCTGTACACACAACAGGTAATCTACTATTATTCTACTTCTGCTTATAGATGGCATTTAAGGGTTTTGAAAAACATTTTGCAGTGCCTTTTGTTTTAGATAGTCTGGTTATTTCCCTTCATATAGCATCTCCTTTTTTGGGGATTTGACTTAAGATTATGTTAAATAAACACGCACACACACACTTTCATGTTTTATATTCTTTTAATAGTTTAAGTTTGTTGTCCATTTTAAAATGACCTTTTACTTTTTATGTAGGTAAGAACCTATTGCTCTGTTTTTGCTCAAGACTTGTAACACATTTCAATCTTATAAATATTTATCATATTTTCTCAAATGAATCAAGTTTTCTGCAAAACCATGTAATATGACAGAACTCCACTAGATGGCATTAGAATTCTAGCAGGCTAGCTGGTTACTAAGGACCTGGTGGAAATTTAAAAATACCTCTCAATCCTTTGAGCTTTCCACATGGCAAATATCTTTAAAATATGATATTGTGCTATATACAGAAGCAAGGCAGAACAGGAATAATGTAAATTTTTTTTTCACTTCTTCTTAAAGGCCTGCTGGGCACTGTAAATGCTTCGGAATTACTTGATACTGCTGTTAGGTTTCTGGCTTGAAATTGGTCTTTTATGGAAAGATGGATTAGACTTCAATCTTGGAATATTTTGTAATTCCTCTCAGGACGTGCTGTAACAGCTGGTATTTTTGAATTTCAGAAAATGGGTTCCATACCACACTCTGTCATGCGTATCATTCATTTATTTATTTAAAAAAAGTTTGATTTTGTTTTCATCTGTACTAAATACTTGGGACAAATGCCATTAGTTCCTTAAAGTCACCATTTAGCTCATTTTCATATTTAATAGAAGAAAAGAATAGGGAAACAAAGCTATTACCATAAAATGTGACTGTTTAAATGGCAGTACCATGAAAAAACCACTCGACGAAACAGGCAAGAATACAACACAATCCTGAACTTAATTTTTACCTTTCTCTTATTGTTAAAAATGATCAGTAACAGAAATAGGCCATTGGTTTACTGATTTCATCAGTTTTACTTCTGAAACACTTCAAGTAAATGCTGCTCTTTGTATTTATTTATTGATTGATTGATTGGCTGTATTATCTGTCCTGTGACTCTGTATCCTTGTTTTTGTATAGGGTGGTCCAGGTCTAATTTTGCAGATCCAGATCGTCTGGATGACTTTGATTTATGCAGGGATAATTCCAGTTCGGCGCAAAGACGATTCTTCATGTCGTCAGTTTGCACACTTTTCGATGGTCTGGGATTTTTCGGGTGATTTTCTATGTAATAAACTTAATAAGTTATAGTGTAATGAAAATTGCATAATTAGATCTGGACACACCCTATAGTTTCTGATGCTACATGCATCTGAATTTCCCCTTGGGATTAATAAACTTTATCTAATCTAATCTAACTATTGAGTACTTTTAGCCAAACAATTTTTCACCAGAAACATGTCAAGCAACACCACTAGGACTCCTTCATGTCTACGACAAAATACTCCTTTATAATGCCTGACTGCGACTGCTATCTTTAGCCAAGTCATAAGTTTTGTTTTTTTTTTTTGTTTGTTTGTTTTTCTAATTCTTCTGTGTGGTGAAGGAGATATATTGTTTTTATTGTTTGTTACATTTTTTTTAGCTTCTGTTAAAAGCTCTGTCTCTTACCATAGTTGAGGACAGCAATGGTGATGCACGTTTGACTGGTAAATCAAAAACTTTCTTTGACTTGGTCCTGCAATCCAGTACAAGGTCCACAAAACTGCTTTTGCCACACCAAGTTTCAAAGTCCCCTACACTCTCACTTGTAATAAAACCCTTGAGCCCCTCCACTCAGGGCAGCCTTTATCTTTAGGAAATATGCCACTTTTTTCTGGAAGAAGACCAAGTCATCAGATTTTGAATCCTAATTCTCATGTCATCGTAATCAAATTGACCAGGGAAGCTTTCCAGTGCATGCGTGGGGCCAGAAGCTGATGAGGCCAAAAGGAACATTTTGGATACCCACCAAACCTTGGCTGCACTGTAATATCCTGTTGATAAAAATCACGAACAGGAGAAGGAGACAAGATACATTCTTGCACAAGACCACAGTCCACTTTGAATGGTGATGATTTATTTATAAGTATGGGAAGCAGCTGTTATTTTGCTAATACAGTGAGCAAATGGCACACAATAGCAGTCTTTTTGTACCTTACAGGCTATGGATTACTCAACCAACTCTTCCCACACATGGGCCTGTTGCTGAAACGTGTCTTGATGTTCTGGATTCTCTCTTACTTAACTCTACACTAAAACCTTCTTTCATCATCTTGACAGTTTTTCTTACCACTGGTGTCCACTAGCAGAGATTGTTTGGTTGCACCAGCAACATTTAGCCACTGCTTACTTCTTACACCTTTTAGAGTATGAACAGGGTCAATTCAGACTCCACATTCTCATCACTTGTTCACTACCTGTTTGGATCTTGTGTTTCTGCTCAATGGGTACTCCTTCTAGCTCATCACCAAAGTAATTATCAGTTGAGAAGGAAAAATAAGATTTCACAGTAAATAAACTAATGGAGCAATGACGCTGCTTCTCTGCTGATTTTTATAGGGTCACTATTGTCACATGCATACTATATTCTGGTAAGTTCTTAGTTACAGAAAAGATTTGGTGCTTGGCCTTCATCTCTGCCATATTCTGAAATGTATTTTTAAAAAGTCTTTGTTTCACAACTTGTTTAGCATGTAATATACTCAGTACAAGCTAAAATACATTTAGCATTCATTTACATGCACAAACAATACTATATGGAAAAACATACATAATAATACAAAGTATTACACATCTACGTAACAACAACATTTATTTCTATTGGACATTTTCATACAAATGCAGCATAACTCTTTCAGGGCGGGTGTTGACTTTTGTCAAAAGGAGGGTTTCACAGTGGTAATCAATTGTAAACGGTGACAAAACCTGCCATTATGTTTTAGGTGGACTCTCTTTGCTAGAAGGAAAGTTAGCTTCATTGATTTGACCGACATTCCCTGTGCTCAAGTGAGCAGCGAGGAGTAAACAATGGCAGAAATGGCATTGACATCTGGTGAGAAGTTGAAGCAAATGCATAAATCAAAAATACATTGTGGACGACGTTTGCATATTACTGAATTGCACTCTGACTTGTCAGACTCTGATTTTGATACAAGTGATCGAAAACAAATGTGAGGTACCAGCATCAGTTGATCAGTCCCCAGCTGATCATAGTCCTGAACAGGTTTGTGTAGCTGATGCACCTACAGCAGCGTTCGCCTGGGAGGACCGCCGCTTACAATGACAAGAAGTACAAACCATATTGTGATGCACTGCGCTTGCTGCTGCCTCCCCTGTCACGCAAAGACAGCCTGCTGCACGTTTCTGACGAACTTGTAGCCACAGCGTGCAGCAACAGAAATTTTATGTTGATTTCTGTGCTTTGTGTGCTTTCAGAAAACTGTGTTTTTTGGAAAAAATATTCAGTCTTCAAAGAGTTAAAGTGCTTTACACCATATCTGAGTAGTTACATGCAACGAAAAATACATTTAGATAAGAATAATATTCAAAAGATAAATAAATAATGTACACTTACATAGGAAATATATATAACTAAGAGAAGTAGAGTAAAATAAAATATAAATATAGAATTGTTTTTAAAGTTTAGGACAGGTGGCTATAGTGGATAGAAACAAAAATGTGATACAAATACTTATACAAATATTAGTGATAAAAAAAAAAACAAATGTTACAATCATTTATTTTTTAAATACACTACTGTGGAAACTTTTAAAAACACTACTGTGTTAAAACACTCATAGATTCAGTCCCCACAACATCAAGAACTTGAATAATCTAGTTCTTGAATAATTTAGAGAAAGAAATGAATGTACCTCAACTCTGGGTGAACAACAGTGAGGAAGGAATACAGTGGATTTAGACACCTACAGAAAGAAGGGGATTTCTAGAACTTTAAATAGTAGAAGAAGGTAGCGTGTTTTTTTTTTGTTTTTTTTTTGTTTTTTTTTCTTCTTTTATTTAATTTTTACAGAGTTTGATATTACTTTCCCTCAAAAGGGTTGGGAAAAAATGGAAACTTGATTTTCATGCAGTTTTGTTATCCTGATAAGGCTTCGTATAAATTTAGTTACTTGTGAATATGTGTGCTTACATTTTTTTGTATATGTATTTTTTTTTCTTGAAATCTATAGCTTGTATTTTATCTCTTCATTACTGTTCCACTCCATCTCGACTAGTGTGGTGCTGAGGTGTCACCCGTCACATGGCTGCACTCGGGTCCTAATCTGGGATCTTGTGGTGTGTGCCACAACATGCTCTATCAGCACACGCTCCTAACCTCTCCTCTCTCCTCTATCGTCATAGTTTTCAAATGTTGACATGTTCTTCAAGTCAAAACGTTTTACCCCTACTGGTACTCCTTTTTCATAAAGCTATCAAGAAAAATATTAAACAACTTTCTTGCCTAGCCATCAACACATTGTGGGCTATTTATCTAGCACCTAAATTGAAGTACAGAAGCGTTATCTAATTGAAACAAATTTAACAGTGTGCGACTGTGAGTGTACTCTCAAGGGCATCATTCTTGATACACTCCTTTCAAGGCATGTGACAAGTGAACTAATAAAATGCACTGCAATTTTTATTCTAACAGGTGGTGTAAACAACCAAGACTTTAATCTAGTAAATTTTAAACAGACAAAAGTGATAGGAAATTTAAATAAAAAAAAAAAAAGGTTGGATAGAGGAAGTACTAATCCTAATGGAGCCCACTGACTTTGACACAAAGCTGCAGGAATCTCAGACTCAAGTATTGGGGGCCGAGCATGTTCCCTCAGTAACTGTTAATGGAATTTGTCAGTTTATAAGAGTTGTTCTTGCTGTCTTTTTACTACTTTAATCAGGACAGATTTCCAGGGTGTTAAATAGATTAGTCCTCACTTTTTTATCTTCTTTTTGTTTAAATTCTTCATTTTTATAGTTTCAGTGTGACTGTTGCCTTAGTTATTCAACATTTGCTGTAGGACTCTCAACAGACATGTTAGTGTTTGTGATGTGCAATGTGTTGAGAGGAAAAATGCAGTGCTGCTTATTACTATGTTTGTTTCAAAATGCATTCCAATAGATGGCGCATTTCAAAAGTGAACACTGAATTTGTCCAATGGAGTGTAACTGAAGAACAGACAGAAATGGGGTTTTATTATGCAACAGAAATCCTCGGATAACAGTATAGCAGAATTTTGCACCATATGTCTAATTACTACAGGTTTGGAAGCAATTTGCCATTGGCTGCTACTGCTTAATGCTTCTTGATTGGCTGATGACAGGTTGCTTCTTAGATGATAAGTCCACAGCTGGATCATGACAGACTAAAACTCATTATCTTCTCTGCTTTGTTGTGTTGCTTTAGATGGTGTTTTGATTAATTTCTGGTTCAATCAGTTCATCTAACTTGATGCTTGTATTCATTGTAATATGTTATGATGTATAATGCATATGGAAAAAGTGAACAGCAGAGTAGGGGTGCCTTTCTCTGAACATGTGTCTATCAGCTACAAAAATATCTGATATCATTCTTGTAATTTGAAGCAGGAAAAGGAGACTCGCCAGCTTGCCATTTTCTTTTGCCTTTCTTTATTTGCCAGTTGTCTTTGAAAAAAAATATTTTTATGATTGTGTAATTTTGTGAAATATTACAATTTCAGGGACAGTGTTTTAATTCTAAATTTGGAAAAAGTTGTTAGTTTATAATGATTTATGAAAAAAGTAATAAAAAAGTTTTAATTTTTTTTCTTCCTTAAGGGCAAATGACAGCTCACATATTAATTGTTAAAGAATGAGTTTGGTATTTTTCAAGTCAAAGTTATTTCTTCATTAACATAGCATATATGCATTTGCCAGTCAAAATTGTTTAATAAGTTAAAGTGCTTTTTATAAACTTAAAAAATATCTTACCTGCACTGGGGCTTTACATTGTAGGTAATGGGTCACAAAGAAAAAGTTTAAAAACTTACTGAATATGTCCATTGTTCAAGCCAAGATAGTTGTCAAGTACCGATCTGCATCTTGGAATTACACAGTTCATTCGTGTCATTTTTGAACAAAAAACACCTTCAGCCATTTTAGAAGACCAGCCGTGAGTGATAACTCTGTATTTGCTCTTCCTGCGCAAAAACCTTTCAACTCCCTGGGGTCATGGTTTCCCCCTGAAAGACCAAATCACAGTAAACTTTTCATGCCATATGGTTGGTTTTATTTTGATTTACTTCTGTATTTACGCGAGAATTCACACAATCAAACAGAAAACATGTCCTGAGAAAAATAGTATTAGGAATATACAATAAAATAATTATTTTCAGATCCCATTTGTTATCACAAACATAAGTCGAAAGCATGATTCAGTACTCGACAACTGTCTTGGCTTAAAAAATGGACATACTTGGTAAGTTTTTAACACTTTTCCTCCTTGCCCAATGTCCTCCATTGTAAAGCGGCAGTGTGGGCAATATATATATATATATATATACAGTATATATATACAGTATATATATATATATATATATATATATATATATATGTTAACTTATAGAAAGCTCTTAACTTTAGAACATCAGGCAATAATCATATCCTTTAAGAGAGACTACAGTGTATACACAAATATTAGGCAAATGGCATTCTACAGGATTAATTTTATTGTTGAACAAATACAAAACTCTCAGTCAATTCATATTGTTATTTTACATCACAACTGAATATTTAACAAAGGGAAAGTGAGTTTTGTCTACCTCAGGGTAAAAATATAAATGAGTGCAATTATTAGTCACCCATTAATGTGTGTAATTATTAGGCAGGAAAATTGCAAATGCATTTTTCCCCACTCAAGTTTTACATTAACTGTAACAAATAAATAACATAAATTGACATATACCAATTAACAAATAACATTGTTGGCCTTTCAAACATATTCAATGATCAATATAACCACTCTTCTTTTAAATAACTGTCATGTGTTTCCCATCAGTCGGGTCTGAGAGTTTCTTGATGTGTTCATGATCGACTTTTGCTGAAGCAGCAACCACAACCTTCAAAATGCTGCTCAAAGAGGGTTTTCTTCATTCTAATTCTCAAGTTTGAGAAAGTCCCACAACTTCTTAATAGGATTTAAATCAGGAGAGGAAGGGGGTCAGATAATTATTTGGTCATCTTTGACACATTGGCTGGCTAGCCAATCAGTGGAGGACTTGGATGGATGCAGTGGAGCATTGTCCTGCATTAAAGTATCTATCTATCTATCTATCTATCTATCTATCTATCTATCTATCTATCTATCTATCTATCTATCTATCTATCATGGCCTTCTTGAATGCTGCTGATTTCTTGCTGTACAACTGCTTGAAGAGACTATCTTCCAGAAACAGTATGTTTGAGAGTTGATGTTTAGTACAGCTTCAATCAAATAAGGTCCAACTAGCTCATCTTAATCATAGCAGCCCACACCAGTCTCCCCCACTAACCCTATGTTGCTGACACCTGACTCGAACTGGTGCTCTGTGTCCCTTAGTAATCTAGCCATGACCCCTTCTAGTCCTTTAAGGGTCACTCTCTTTTCATCTGTCCATAACACCTATGGAAACTTCAGGTGTTTCTTGGCCCAGTCTTGACACTTCTACTTCTGAACCGGAAGCCTAACTACTCTCTGAGCACTTGACACCTTGTACTCCTGGACATTCCTAGTAGGTAGCAATTTTGGAATATGGTGGCACTGGAGGCTAATGGGTCCCTGGTTGCTTTGTGTTTATTTCTTCTCAAGTCCTTTGCAGTTAATTTTCTCCATGCATATTTTTGCAACCATGCTGGCTATTCTGAATAAAATGTTTGATTACCCAAAGGTCACATCTATTTAGTTAGGCAATTTCCAGTAGGTTGCATCTGTCAGAAAGGCATTTTACAAATTCTGACTTTTCAGTGTCGGGTCTGTCTTCTTTTTTTATTTTTTCCTGAGGTAATGAAGCTGCCTAACAGTTAAGCACACCTTAATATAAGTTATTAATCACTTTAAGATTCACTCTTTCTCATCAAATAATTATAACATATCACCTGAAAATAATTATATCTATTAAGCTTTCAGGTTTATATGGTGTAGAGTTAGAAAATGTGCTTAGAAAAGATAAGGTCAGAATACTTGTCTAATAATTGTGCAAACAGTGTGTGTGTTGGTTATATGTCCTTGTGTCCACCAGCCTTTTTCCACTCTGTTCTTAAACTGCATTTTTGTTCTGTTTAGGACACTCCTGCAGATGGCATAACGTTTTCAGAACACATCTTGGCTGTATCAAAACTGCTTCCTGGCTTTTGGGTATAAAGTGTTACTCTAGCATTCCTGTGTGATATTCCACAGGTGGAAAACATGCCGGCGTTGTCGACAGGGTCTGGAAATGACACAGGTACTGTGAATTGTTAGTTCCTCATTTTTCCTGGTAGTGCAAAGGTTTCTGTTGAAAAGCTTCCAGTGAGATCATCTTAGTGAAAACTGGTGCCCAAGTTTCACATACCCTGCATGTCAACCTTTGTTACTGAGAGATATTTAATGGAAACACATGTTATATCTAGGATATGTATACATTCTAGCTCTTAAATTTGTTAATGGTTTTATTAAATGATAAATTATCTTAATGACCCCCCCCCCCCATATCTTAAGTTATTTATCAGTTCATAAGTTGGAAGTTTTTGTTTTATAAATGGACTGGGGCTTGGGGCAGTTACTCTGTCTCTCTCAGACCTTCTCAAATGTGAAACTTGAACATGTGTTAGACTTGCTTCATACGACCAGTCCTGTTTCATTTGTCTGTTTTCGAGCTCCCGGCTATACTGTAGATGCCGTCACTCTTCCTGTACCATTTATGTATCAAATACTCTCTGGCAGTTTATTAGAGCATATCGTTCCTTCTACATGCCAGCAGAGGAATTCCTCACACATCTACTAAAGCCCCAACATATTTGGATCCTTGTGTTTCTATTGTCTTTGATGAAAATAACCTGGCATTAACTGCTGGGGGCCATTTTCAGTATTTAAAAAGAGTTACTGTTTGCCTAGCTTACTGTGGGTGCAGGGCTCTGCATTAAATATGTAATGGCCCTTATATAGTAATATAAAATACTGTAGGCATATTGATCAGGCTATTGCGCCGTTGTCCTGGGCAGTTATGGTTAAAGTGTTCCCTTTCTGTATTCTTGTTGCACCAAATAATATTTACTTGCTGCCTGTTCTCAAAGTTATTTATGTTATGATGTGCCCTTTCTAATAACCAGTTAGGTTTTTTGGGCACTGAATCCATTTGTTTTGTTATTTTTTGTCATTTATATTTGTTTTAAATACAATCAAATATTTTTGCATTTTCATGTGATGCCATTTTGAGTTCTGTGAGCGTTATCGTTTTGTGTGTTTAGCGGTTTCCGCTGTGTTGCCAGGGGATGATGTCAACGGTTATGCAACATGGGACATCACGAGTCATCATAAAGGTTGGCATTGGACTCTTCCTGGTCATCTCAAGATTACAAATACTGTCAAAACAAAGCAAGAACTTATTTACGTACAGTATAATATTGTGCAAGTACAGCTACGTTCTGTTCTTTGACTTCAAGTTTAGTATTTCACTTTGGCCTTTGTGCAAGGTTTCTCTGACTTTCTAGTTTCAACTCTGGCTTGGTAATTGCAACATATGTTTTTCTGTCCACCTCTTTCTTCTTTGCTCTTGTGGTCTGCTTCTTCCACTCTCTTGACCCAACAATTTGGGAGAGCAGCTATGGAAATGGAGTCCAGGATCATATGTGAAAATTCTGGCAAGACATTAGTCAGTACGATGAGGAGGATAACCAAAGAACACAAAATGAAGTGTTTGGCGATTCTGGTGGTAGTTGAGATGAACTTTGGAACTACTCATTAAGGTCAATAGGGTCTTAGTCATGCATACTAAAAGCCAAGGAGCCATTACATTTAAGGTAGGCATTGTTCCTTTAGATGTGCTGAATCTATAATAATAAAAGGCAAAGCCCTCACTGACTGACTGACTGATTCATCACTAATTCTCCAACTTCCCATGTAGGTAGACAGCTGAAATTTGGTAGGCTTATTCCTTACAGCTTACTTACAAAAGTTAAGCAAGTTTCATTTAGAAATTCTACACGTAATGGTCATAACGGTCGACAACGTCCGCCATGTTGAACTTTCTTATTTATGGCCCCATCTTCACGAAATTTGGTAAGCGGCTTCCCTGCACTAACCAAAACCGATGTACTTACTTATTTCGATGGTATGACGCCACTGTCGGCGTCATATTGAACTTTCCAACGTCACCAATTTTCAGACTTCCCGTGTAGGTAGAAGGCTGAAATTTGGCAGGCCCATTCCTTACAGCTTACTTACAAAAGTTAAGCAGGTTTCATTTCGAAATTCTACGCGTAACGGTCATAACGGTCAATAACGTCCGCCATATTGAACTTTCTTATTCATGGCCCCATCTTCACAAAATTTGGTAGGTGGCTTCCCTGCGCTTACCGAAACCAATGTACGTACTTATTTCGGTGGTATGATGCCACTGTCAGCCGCCATATTGAACTTTTCAACAGTCTTTGTTACTTATGGACCCATCTTCAAGAAATTAGGTACGCGGGTTCCCAACGCTAACTGAATCTTACTTACGTACATATATACGTCCATAGCCTGCAGCTCGGTCACCGTGTGAGGCGGCGTTGGGTCCCCCATCCCAACACCTCCCACGTTGTTGGCTGCCTGCCTATATAAGGCCGTCCGTCGCTCCGGTCTCTACATTCCCTTCCTTGCTTCGCCACGGGATTCACGTCTCCCTGCTAATAACTACAGCCTTTTTATTTAATCCACGGCTTCTCCGCTGTTTTATTGTTCATTTATTACAATTATAGTTATTGTTTAGGTATTTTAGACTTACTTTACATTGTTCAGGTACCCATTTCCTTTATCATTCCAACCGTACCCACATTAACATGTCTATCGAGGAGATTACCATGGATCAAAGAACTGTCACTTACCAAGTGGTTCCATGCCCGGAGATGGCACCTACCTTTTCCATTCTCTGTGTTACATATTGCATGGCCATATCAGGCTCACTCTTGATATCCGGAGGAACATTGTGTCTTATGTATTGAATGACTGGGACAGGTTCAAGGTGTGGACTGATGACGGTACAGGAGATAATTATACTACACAGGAGCACTAGAAGAGTGAAATGCTTAAGCCCTTCACCTATGGTTCTGCATGTGAGTTGATGGCTACCGCTGAATTGTTCGGTTGTCGCTTTCAAGTGTACCGAAATGGCCAAATATTTTACACCTTTCGACAACTGCCAGTGCCACTTAAACATCTTAGACTCACAGGTGATGATTTCAGTAGTGGACACTTTGATGTTTATGAATGTTTAAACTCTCAAAAGCTGGATGTGAAGTTATCGATGAAACCGGTTGTATGCTTATAACGCTTGACAGATGCCGAATGTCACTTCAACACAACAAATCCTGCAAATACTGTCGTAATTGAAACAAACCATGAAACTCAAACCGATTATGACAGCAGCAATCCAAGCTGTGAGATTTGAAACAAGATTACTGTTCACATGGCCAACTGTACGTTGCATGCTCAAGAGTAAGCTCAGCGCACAGCTTGGTCATATTACAACCGGAGGGCCGAACTCAAAATGTGGTATACAAAGAGATTCTTAACAAATAATTATTGGTATATTTTCCCTCAGTTTAAAAAGGTTTACTTTTCTTCTTAATAAAAATTTTAAGTCAGTACTTAGCCGCTGCGAAGCGCGGGTATTTTGCTAGTAATTAAATACTCGGCACTCAAATCAAAAACTCTTTTAATGACTTATGAGCAGCAGCTCGCCTAATGCCATCCAAACCTCAGTTTTCTTTCTGCATCAAATGGTTTACACAGCTTCAAAGAAATGCTTAGAGTATTTACTTTGACTTTGATAGAAGAAAATCTTTTACAGGGGCTACCACTAGGGGCATGGGTCTGTGTACTTTTTGGTATTTGAAATTTCATTTAAGAAGCAAAAACGAAAATCAAAGGAATTTTCAGATTTTGATTTTTGATTAAAGAATAAAATAAGGTATTTTTAATTCTTTGGTAACAAATATCAGTCAAACTTAAATCCAGAAAAGTATGTGTAATTTTATTTGTGATTCAAATAATAAAAGTGTATTAGTTCAAAAACAACAAAACAGACGCATTTTCGTTGTCTGAAACCGGAAGTACTTCTTCTTCTGCTTGCTTTTTGATGACAAGTGCGAACAGTCCTCCTCACAACACGTACATCGACAGCCTTGAAGTTACACTGGCATCAGCATTACGTTGTTTTTCAGAACAGTAAAAGATTTACATTCTGGGACAAGGACATGACTGCAGAAAAACGGAGTCGCATCTTTTAAGTAAAAATACAAGCCTTATATTTTGCATTGATGTAGCAGTTCTTTTATAAACGTTATTGTTATTACTTACTGCGAAGTAAATAAAGGGCATTTTCTCGTTCTCATTTCTTGCATTTTTCTTTTCTGATGTGCGAAAGAACAAAAGGAAAAAAGTAATTGTTTTTTCATTTTTCCCTTTTAAGTTGAAAATCAAATACATTTCTCTTTTTCTTTTTTTAAATGGTATTTTCTGAAACGAAATTTCAAATACCAAAAATTACACAGTCATGCATTACAGTAAGTGCCAGAAGTGCTATAAGTAATGCAACATGTAGGAAGTCAACTACTGTTCATTTGGCCAGCAAAAGGAGTGTGGACATTCTCCAACAAGTGATCCTAGCAGTAGTCATTTCTCAGACATCTAACTGAACTCCTTTGGTTACTAACCCCACAGATGCTGCCCACTCAACCACACCAAAAAAAAGCACTGCAGTCATCTTGCTTTCCAACCATCTTCATCATTTTGAATTTGGAAGTGTAAGTGATCATGATTATAGGATTGGGGACATTCTGTATATAGTAGGGGACTTGAACAGAGAATTTGGAAGCCATACCACAATAAAATGTCTAGAAGTAAAAAGTTTTTTTCCATACAAGTAGGAACATGTTTTTCTTTTTAAATGCCTCATATACTTGTTTGTGTTGGATGGGTTTACTAAAAAAATGCACCTTTTGTTTTTTTAGACAGCAGGTTCCATATAAGTCTGTTGTGATACCCCGAGCTTCTTAAAGTGCTTGCAAAGCTGCATGTAACATAAGTTAACAGGGAAATACATCACATAACAGCCTACCTTTTACAGTCTGCCTAAAGGTTATCAATAGTCCATATGATATCAGAGTATGCACAGTATAGCCATGCTCTGATCTCAAAGGTGTTTCCGCAGTCTTCTCAAATGGTTTCTGTTTGATTTGAATTAAAGCGCATTCCACCCCATTCTTCTTGAATTTGGCAAAAGCCTTCACTATGCTCTACCAAAGTATACTGCTCTTTAATATAATCTGCCTTATTGTCTTTATGTGAAATTTCATGTAACTGAATGAATAGTGGGAATTATGTTTCGTGAATGTGGTTTAATTGACTATTGCATTTACCATTTTATGCTTTTTCTTTCCAGACGGCTATAATATACTCACCATTTTATCCCACAATTAAAGGAGTGTAAAGAAAATAAAATACACTGTTGTTGTTATTGGCATTTGAAAATGACTGCAAATTATGGCGATATTTGTATGATTGTATAAATTTGATCTAGCAATTATATTGTAATGATCATTATATTTAGAATAATTGCTGGCTTGGATTGCTTTTCACGTAAAGAATGCATGGAGTTTCAAATTACTCATAACCCTGAAAATGTAAAGGCTGGACTTGAATATCTATAACAGGCAGCAATTTCCTCTTCCATTACTTTGCCGTTTAGTGTTACTGACCTGCTTGGTTTACCATTTAGCAGATAAATGTTATATGTGGTATAAATAGGAGAAAATTGAATTACAGAAATTACAAAAGAAAAAAATAAATTAAAATTTTGGCCAGTAAAACCATTAACAGGCAAAAAAAAACGTAAGCACTACTATAGTTGGGTTAATTCAGTAGTTTTGCCCGTTGTGCGTGATTTCATTCTCATTTTTTAGTAGATATACAGATTTGAAAACCTTGATCTTGTACTCGATATAGATCCACAAATAGTAAGTAAAGCTGCATTTTTTGTGTGCTGTTTTATGTACTTATTCTGCATTCATTCCAGTAACCAAAAACACAATAATAGCTCTCGACAAACTGTACATCCATCTGTTTTCCAAACCCACATATCCTGAGCAAGGTCACAGGAAAGCTGAAGCCTTTTCCATCAGGCAGCAGGTGCAATCCCTAGAAAGGTCATCACAGGGTAAACACACTCGCACACAAACACACACCAGGGCCAATTTAGCAACTGCAGCACCGGGGGGAAACCAATGCACACACTATATATTAAAAAAAAAAAAACATTTGGAAAGGGGAAGTAAGTGAAACTGAGATGCCCTTTCCAAAGACTATTTGCACCAAAGGCTGAACAGGGGTAAGACCTGTATTTGATCAAGGAATTAATTTACTTTATGCAAATAATGGCCCTTTGACATCTGTGTAATTTTCAATTAAATTAACATTTTTTTGTTTTTTTTGTTTAATAGATTGGTACAATTTCAGGAGCATGCTGTTGCAGCCTAAATATGAAAAAAGATGATAATGCTGTTGTCAAATTGATTTCATTAGAAATTGCAGCAGATGTTTTGATCAACTTTGCTGTTTTTACTTGTCTTTTTTTGAATATGTGTTTTGCAGTGCAGTTGGTCACACTGCCTTTTTTATTTTGATATAGGACCTCAACTTTACCCAACTTCCATGATGATCCTTTTTTAATTTTGTGTTTTTGAGCTTAACAAAATTAAAAAAAAAATACATATAAAAAATTTTTTACATAAACAGCATGTCAAATAAAATCCATTCAAAAACACAATTGGTGAAACATTTCTAAAAGAGTGTTAAGATGTATTAAATTCTAATGGGCACTTAAAGTCCCACCTCAACATAGTTTATAGATAAAATGTATCTAAAAAGATTAGAAATTCCCAGCAACCAGTTCTCAAAGCAAAATCCAATAATAGAAGAGAAAAGGTCTTAGAGACCAGAAACCCAAAAAAAAAAAAATAAATTCAATGATCCACTGCTGGTCCCAGAAGCAGTGATGTCAGGGTATTCCCATCCCTTGGAGTTGCACCCACAAACATAAAGTACATCAGACTATTTATAGAGAGAGCACAAAAAGGTTAAATCATAAACATAATAGAAATTACATAAAAATATAAACAATAAAAAATGGCAAATGAAAGTAAAATAGAAAATACACATAAACTCAGGCTGGCACATAACAATTACACACATTTGTCTGTCTGTCTATATTTAGATAATCAATGTATCTAGAGAGAGTGTTAGATACATAGATATGTGTGTATATACAAGGGTGGATAAAAGTAGGTTTACAGTTGTTTGGAAAAAAGGTATGCAGGGTATGATTATTACAATAGCATTATTAGCTCAATAGCTTTATTAGCTTTATCTTTTCAAAAAAATGTCACAATGGCACAGTGCACCTAGGTACAATCTTGTAAGTGGTCAAATTGCTGTCCTTCATTATTTACACATTCTTGTAGTCTATTTGCTACTCTCAAGTACACTTTAATAATAAGTAGAAGACAAATGATACAAGTAAATACAATAAAATAAATAAAGAATAAACTCTTTGTTTTGCATACTCACAACTGTAAACCTACTTTTGCCCACCCCTGTTAGTATTTATACGGTAGATAGATAGAGATATGTAGATAGAAAGAAATTAATTATTTATGCATTAGATAGTATAACACATTGCCTTGAGTGTTGGATTGTTCCAATTAAGCCAAAAAAAAAAAATATATATATATTATATATACTAGGCTATTCAAAATGAAAGAGCTAATTTCAAAAATTTATTTAAACACATTCCACACATCACTGGATAGAGGAAAGTTCAAAGTTTAAAAGTCTGCCTAAAAGTACCAGTGAATGTCACCAAGCATTGTTTCTTGTTTATAGTAAAATGGCGACAACACATCATTTGGCATGCTGCAATTTGTGAAATGTAAGTCCATTGTTCATGTGCAATGTGAATTCTAATGACAGTTCAACAAACAGCCACCTCGTCATCAGCAAATTTATGAGTGGCATAAAAAAATTTGTAGAGGAATGTTGCATATGCAAACGTAAACGCACTGGTCGTCCATGCACCTCAGATGAAAATGTCGAGCGTATCTGAGGTGTGTTCGAACGGAGCCCTAGGAAATCCACATCACGGGCAAGCGTTTTGATGTTTGTCGCACTACACATGGTGATCATGTTGTGTGCATGCAACCTCATGGACCATAGGACCAAACTTTGAACTTTCCTCTGTCCAGTGATGCGCGGAATGTGTTTCTGTCTTACACAGTTTGTTTGAAGTAAATTTTTGAAATCTGCTCTTTCATTTTGAATAGCCCTTTAAATATAGTATTGCACAATTGTATGAATTTTTTTCTATATAGTCTTTTTCTCTTCTCGTTTTACTGCAAACAGTGTGGCTAAATTACTGGGAATAGTGTAACTGTAAATCCAGCAGTAACTGACCAATAGATAAATATTTTCTCCCAAAATAATCTTAATTTAGGACACTTCCAAAACAAACTATCTACCAAGCCCCGTACTTGATGGTATAATTCACATTCCCAGTTTGGGTCCAGTCCCCCAGTTCAGATCATTTTTATCTTGAAATGTTAGCTAAATGACACCACACTTTCAACAATTTCATGAAAAATGCCTATTACATTTAATTGCAGTTTGTACAGTGATGTGTTGCAGAGTGCATCATTTTTTCTCAGTTTGCTGGTTGACCTAAGAAGATTAGAATGTTGGAAAATCATCTTCAACAATTTAAGAATACTTTTACCTGTATATTCTACAGTTGAGAGTACTTATCATAGGTGTCGATTGCATGTGCATTTTTGGTAAATTTAGGTTGGATAGAGATACTTTCCTGAACAATGTCAAACCACTAGTGTGAACAGAAGTTGTTTTTGTTTGTAATGTTATTTTTTAAATAAGAATGTAAAAGTATGCACATAGCTTTAGACTTGCAATTGGGAAGAAAGAGGGAATTTCCAGCATCTCCGGTTGATAAGCACATGCTAAAGGGAGAAAAAAAAAAAAGCAAAAACCTTGTTTATTATTCTACAAAAACTTGGATCACATATATTTGAATATCATTCGTGAAAATAACTTATCTGCAAAACAATAAACATCTACAGAAAAATTTAGATTTTTTTAAATTTTATAAATATATACTCCAATATCAAAGAGACTGGTCTGACTGAATCATAAAATGGGATGACCTTTTTCTTGGCAGCACTCTGTAAGCAGTGGAGGACCAAATTTACTGGTAAAAATCCTTTCAGAATCATGCCAAACCCAAGATTACGTATTGCTAATGTCAGTTAAGACTCCAAGGAATCCACTGTAGCTTTTTTCAAGTAATGTAATACAAAACATCAAAGAAAACCAGAATATAATGCTGTAGAACATAAGAAAAACTGTTGCTGCATGTGGTTACTTCTGTGGGCTGAGCCTTTCATCTGTTTCTGTCTTACCTTTTATTTCATTGCGAGGAATGCTTAATCAAACCCGTGGGCACAAAATCTGATCCTAAATCATTTTGAATGCCTGCTTTTTGCAAACCACACCAACAATAAGTTGCATCTACCATTAATGTGACAGCTTATACTTGAAATTTATCAAATGCATGTTTTGCAACACAGCAAGAGCATTAAAATGCCAAAACTTTACAGCCTGTGGTTACATTGAAGGCCTTAGTTCTGCGTAATGTCTTTATTTGCTTATAGGATATTTTGATATGTTATTTATACTGAATGCTATAGGATTCCTTGCAGAGTGCGCTAGATGTAAAACTTGTGCTTAGTAGGTTAGAAAAGTGCGATATAAATGTTTTATATTACAGTTTTTTGTGAACCTTACGTTTTGTATCATAACACCTATTAGCTCCTGCATTATCTGCTGAAAAGATTTACCTATCTGTATGATACTGTTTAAAATTTTGCATTACTTACTTTGCATTGTATATACTAAATACAGGTATATAATCTGTAGACCACACCAAGCGATGAATGTAAGAATATACGTCAGGTCAGCCCTGTACTATTTGCCAGAACAGGAGGGGGGAAAAAAAGCATCTGTTGAGGATGCTGGAGGTCTTTATATTATTTGACATTCTAGCATGTGTTATACTGTATGTACTAAACAGAAAGGGGCTGTGTGTCCATAATATTTGGTGCCCTCTTTTTATCACATTCTGCAGGGCTTTGAGGTCCTGAACTCGACAGATGATGTAGCAGGATGATATGCAAGTACAGTGGAACCTCGGTTCACGAACGTCTCGGAACACGTACAAATTGGTTTATGACCAAAAAGTTTGCCAAACTTTTGCATCTGTTCATGACCACACACTCGGTATACAAACAAGCCAGTTTCCCTTTCGGTTTGTGCACGCCGATGATTTTCGCACATGTTCAGTTTCTCCCTGTGCTTTCCCTGTGCAGCGAGAGAGCGACACACGAGAGAGACACACACACAAGCAGGCGCCAAGAGAGAGACACACACACACACACACACACACACACATGCGAGAGAGGGACACACACACACGCGCGCCAGAGAGAGAGAGAGCGAGAAAGAGGGCTGGAGGCATAAGGCCGAGAAGGCAGTTAAAGAATGCACTGGGCTTGTTTTTAAAGAGACAGATTCAAGCATTGTTTTAAACTTGTATTAAATGAAGACTTTTTCTATTGGATTTTAACCTCCACTTCACTTCTGTTTACAGCGATCAGTTCGTATGTTACTTTTCTTGGTGGTTTATTAAATTACGGATTTTTCAAATGTTTATTTTTTTCCCTGTACAGTAATCCCTCCTCGATCGCGGGGGTTGCGTTCCAGAACCCCCTGCGATAGATGAAAATCTGCGAAGTAGAAACCATATGTTTCTATGGTTATTTTTATATATTTTAAGCCCTTATAAACTCTCCCACACTGTTAACATTATTAGAGCCCTCTAGACATGAAATAACACCCTTTAGTCAAAAGTTTAAACTGTGCTCCATGACAAGACAGAGATGACAGTTCTTTCTCACAATTAAAAGAATGCAAACATATCTTCCTCTTCAAAGAATGCGTGTCAGGAGCAGAGAATGTCAGAGAGAGAGAGAGAGAAAAGCAAACAATCAAAAAATCAATACGTGCTTTTGGGCTTTTAAGTATGCTGAAGCACCGTGATAAAGCAGCATTTATTAGAGGAGCGTCCATATCCTCTAGGCAAACAGCCTCTGTGCAAACAGCCCCTCTGCTCACACCCCCTCCGTCAGGCGCAGAGAATATCAGAGAGAGTGAGAGAGACAGAGAAAAGCAAACAATCAAGCACCGCGCGGGAAGCATATCGTATATCATTAAGGAGTTTTAGTTAATACGTAATACATGCTCTGATTGGGTAGCTTCTAAGCCATCTGCCAATAGCGTCCCTTGTATGAAATCAACTGGGCAAACAAACTGAGGAAGCATGTACCATAAATTAAAAGATCCATTGTCCGCAGAAATCCGTGAACCAGCGAAAAATCCGTGATATACAGTACAGGCCAAAAGTTTGGACACACCTCCTCATTCAATGTGTTTTCTTTATTTTCATGACTGAAGGCATCAAAACTATGAATGAATACATGTGGAGTTATGTACTTAACAAAAAAAGGTGAAATAACTGAAAACATGTTTTTTATTCTAGTTTCTTCAAAATAGCCACCCTTTGCTCTGATTACTGCTTTGCACACTCTTGGCATTCTCTCGATGAGCTTCAACAGGTAGTCACCTGAAATGGTTTTCACTTCACAGGTGTGCCTTATCAGGGTTATTTAGTGGAATTTCTTGCTTTATCAATGGGGTTGGGACCAGCAGTTGTGTTGTGCAGAAGTCAGGTTAGTTGGACGATCATTTATTTTTCAACAGGACAATGACCCCAAACACACCTCCAGGCTGTGTAAGGGCTATTTGACCAAGAAGGAGAGTGATGGAGTGCTGTAAATGGTCATGAAAATAAAGAAAACACATTGAATGAGGAGGTGTGTCCAAACTTTTGGCCTGTACTGTATATATTTAGATATGCTTACATTTAAAATCCGCGATGGAGTGAAGCCGCGAAAGTCTAAGCGCGATATAGCGAGGGATCACTGTACTTAAAACTCATTAAAAAAAAAAAGTGTTTTTAGTGAGCGTAGCACTATAGCACAAACTCTTTAGTGTTAGTTTTCTATGTTTTTCAAGGTTTTCTCAGTGTTGTTCAATGTTTTTACATTTGCTTTACTATTACGCTGTGCATTCTATGGTGTAATTAACTATATTTGTGCTTAAAAACCTTTAAAAAAATATATTTACATATAGTTCGTACGATCTGGAACAGATTAATTGTATTTACATACAATCCTATGGGGGGAAATTACTTCGGTTCATGACCAAATCAGGTTACGACCAGAGTTTTGGAACAAATTATGGTCTTGAACCGAGGTTCCACTGTATAAAGGGACTTCATTGTTCATCTATAGAAGGTGGTGAGCAGGATTGAGGAAATGCAGGCTTAGCAAAGGTGTCTAAGAAAATAAAATAATTTTATTCAATACTTTTTGATACTTAAGTTCCCAATTTTAGCATAAGGAGTGAGCCTCTGTAACAAATTGTAAGAGTGAGTCCAGGCGAAACTAATACAGTGGATATAAAAAGTCTACACACCCCTGCAAAAATCACAGATTTTGTGTAATAAAAAATGAACCCAGCATAAATCTTGTCAGAACTTATTCCACCTTTACTGCAAAATTGCAATCTGTACAAAGAAGTTGGAAACAAATCAGAAATTGTTTAGTAAAAAAATCCTACAAAAACCTGGTTGCATTAGTGTGCACACCCCCTAAATTAATACTTAGTTGAAGCACCTTTTGATTTTATGGCAACACTGTCTTTTTGTGTAAGAGTCTCTCAGTTTGGCAATTCTTGTCTTGGTGATTTTTGCCCACTTCTTGCAAAAAATTTCCAGATCTGTGAAATTACGACGGCATCTCTTGTGCACTGCTCACTTCAGGTCACCCCACAGATTTTCAGTTCAATGAAGGTCTTGCCACTGGCTGGACATTCCAGAACTTTGACCCTCCTTTGATCAAGCTAGTGCTTTATTGATTTTGATGTATGCTTTGGGTCGTTGTCATGCTAAAAGGTGATGTTCTTCTTCAGCTTCCTAGCATATGCTTGAAGGTTTTGAGCCAAAATAGACTGATACTTGGAGCTTTTCATGATTCCATCTACCTTGACTGAAGTCCCAGTTCCAGCTGAAGAAAAGCAGCCTCAAAGCACAATGCTGCTTCCACCATGCTTCACTGTGGGTATGGTGCCCTTTTGATTATGTGCTATGATAAATTTGTGCCAAACATACCTCTTGGAATAATGTGCAAATAGTTCAACATTTGTCTCATCATACCATAATACATTTTTCTACATGGTTGTGGGAGACTTCGGAATACCTTTTTTAGTTTAACCGTGGTTGGATGTTTGTCTTCATGAGAAAGGGCCTTCATCTTACTACCCTACCCCACAAACAAGCATATGAAAAATACAACTGTAGGGAGCAACCAGTACTTATCAGGAATGCTGCAGCTCCTTTAATGTTGCTGTAGGCCTCTTGGTGGCCTTCCTGACCAGTTTTCTCCTTGTCTTCTGATCAATCTTAGGGGGACGTCCTGATCTTGGTAGATTCGCTGTTGAGCTATATTTTCTGATGACTGTCTTCACTGTGCTGTGCTCCATGAGATGTTTAATGCTTTGGATACTTTTCTGTACTTCTGTCCTGATTGATACCTTTCAATGATGAGTTCCCATTCATGTTTTGAAAGCTCTTTGCGAACTGTGGCTCTTGGAGTATTTTGCAACTGAGGATATCAGAATAATCCTACAGGAACAGCCAAACTTTATGTGAGATCAATCAGAGCCACTTTAATTGATGTTAGGTGTATACTAACTACTGTTTGAGAAGTGACTTATTGTGATTGGTTGATTCTGAACGCAGCCACGTCCTTGATTATTAAAGGGTGTGTACACTAAAACAAACAGCTTTTTGTAGGATTTATTTATTTTTTTTCCTTTTTTCACTAAATAGTTTCTGATTTGTTTTTATCCTCTTTGTATAGACTGCAGTTTTACAATAAATGTAGAACAAGTTCCGACAGGATATATCTTGGTTCCATTTTTTTATTACACAAAGTCTGCAGTTTTGGCAGGGGTGTGTAGACTTTTTATATCCATTGTATGTTGAGGAAGATAATTTCAGGGTAGTGTACATAGTCAAACTAAAAGAGCAGCCTTAGTTTTACCCCAGGTTGTGAATGTATTGAATTCCTGGTGAGTATTTCAGTTTGTCTATCTACAGTTTTCACATGGCAAACAATATGAGGTGCCATTTGTTTATAAAAATGAAATTTGTGTAGTGATTGTATATTAATAGAAAAAGTATCATGATTATATATTAACTAGCTGTGTAAGCCCGTGCTGTAAAAAGCCTGGGGACCTAGAAACTACTGAAATCATCAGAACAAAAATTGAAATGTAGAGATGTCGGGTAATTGAAAGGAACTACTCTTGGTATCTCTCTCCTAGATTTCATTTTGCTGACATGCTCGCCCCACTTAAGTATTAGCGGTGGGAGGAAAAGTAAAAGGGATACCGTTTTGCCAATGTGCTCGTCTCTCTTTTCACAGTGGTTTTACTTTGGCAACAGAATCACTTTCTTTTTCCGACTCATTAACTTGGGGCCACCTTGCCGACTCTCTGAGCTTCATGCTGTAGTAGCCTCGTACTTCCAGGCCTGACAGACAGACACACACACACCTCCATATGTAGACTTTTAGTTTTCTGTTTCCTCGGAGGTGGAGCCCTTACCCCAACTCCACCTTTCACTTCCGGGCCAGACAGACAGACACACTTCCATGCATAGACAATTATATATAATATAAAATAGGACCACAGCTGACCTTGAAGCTTGGATTCCAAGATTCAGTCATACCTATTCCAAAAATGACATGGATAATCTGTATTATCCAAATCTAAGGTTCAGTAATGCTTGTTCCAGCATCCTTTTTCATAAACCAGTTTATGTTAAATTAGAATTTAGTGGTCAATACATATCTGTTATATATGACATTTGTGAAAAGAAATGTGCTTAACATTCATGAACGTTTATAAAATGCTGCATATCTAAATAAAGTTGTTTGTGTACTGTAACATGGAGAATGTTTGAAAAATTAGAAACATTTTCATTTACGGGAGTACTTTATTTTGCTTGAAATGTGCCTGCCAGCTTTTTCTCTTATCTATGACTAGGCTGACCCGCCTTTTAAGGCGACCGACTTTTAAGTTGACCACTTCTTAAGGCAATTTAATATGTAGATCAATTTGATATTTTATAGAAACTCATTAATTTGGTTATATTGCATTTGAGCAGTATTACTTTAATACTCGTAGTTTCTGTTATTTTTGTGATGAAATTTAAACTTTTTTTCTATATTGAGGTCGCCCTTTTGAACCCCCCTGATATTTACTACGCGGTGAGGCATTTGTACTCCATCAACATTAATTATTTCCAGAGACATAATTTTGTCTATTTTTCCAGCGCATCGCGCACAAAAGCAAGGGAACAATGGGAGCACCAGAACTCTGCTCACATCATGTCGCTTCGTACTGCAAGCTGCAAGTAGTAAGTCTGTGATAAGCGGAATACCGCTATGCTTTCCACTCACGGGACGGAAGGACAATCCCAACCGCTTTTATATAGTAAGAAAGAAGAAGAAGATATCGCACAGTCTGGAGTAGAAAATCATCTTTTACCTGGAAAAACGAAACTACAAATCCCATCGTGCATTGCAAAATGGATGGGGCGTGTGTGAATCTCCGTGCTACTCGCACAGTCTGGAGTAGAAAATCATCTTTTACCTGGAAAAACAAAACTACAAATCCCATCGTGCATTGCAAAATGGATGGGGCGTGTGTGAAACTCCGCGCCTGCGTAGCACTCACGGGACGGAAGGACAATTCCGACCGCTTTTATATAGAAGGATAGGTTCTTAATAGTAAAAAGAGCAGTTTCTAGCTGAATTTTTATAAACTAAATTGTATTTAAGTATATGTCAAGTCACATTATTGTCACATCACTTAACACAAATGTCCAAGTGAGTGGAAAACTTTAGCGTCCAATATCTGTAGTATTAATAGAGTATACACTTAATAAATGCATTTAAATATCAATTCACCAATTTCACACTGAAAAAATAAACACATCACATACGTAGGCACTTGGGCATACCAACAATTCATACCTCCCACAATGTGCAGTGGAATGTAGAGTTTAAAGTATAGCAGGATGAAGGTGGGCAGGGGTTGATGAGGGTGATAAGGAATGGTATTAGTCATTGATGAGAGAAGCTGTTTTTTCAGTTTGCATCACCAGGAACCAATTCTTTGGTATCATCTGCCTGAAGGTGGAAATGTGAACAGTTTATGACTTGAATGACTGACTGGAGTCATTCATTGATGGTTTTCCTGGCTTTCCCTAGACACCACCTAACATGTGTCTTGAAGGTTAGGAACTCCACATCCAATGATTTGCGCTTAGGCAGAACACACTACTGTTTGTAAGGATTTGCTGAAGGCAGTGCAGTTCCCATGCTAGACAATGACACATCCAGTTAGGAAGCTTTCAATGGTACAGGTGTAAAATGATCTGAAGGTGTGATTGCACATGCAAAAATATCTTCAGCCCCGTGTGTTTATTTTAAAAGAAAAAAAGGCATTGTCGCACTTTCTTCACCACTATTCAGTTGTCAGCAGTCTGTGTGAAATCTTTGGTGATATGCACACAGAGGAACTTAAAACTAGGTGCCTTCTCTACAGTATTTCCATCGACGATGAAAGGGGAAAGTACATGTCCCAAAGTCCTCTATTATCACTTTGGCCTTGATCATATTGAGGGAGAGGCAATTTTTCTTGCACCAGTGTGTCAAGGCTGTGATTTCCTCTTTATATTCAGTATCATCACCATTAAAAATAAGACCCACTGTTGTGTCATCTGCAAATTTCACAATGACTTTAGTGTTTTTCCTAGCTGTATAATCTTGAGTGAAGACTGAATATAGGAGAGGACTTGGTACACATTCCTGAGGGGCTCCTGCATTGAGAGTGAGTATAACAACAACAACTGCATTTATTTCTATAGCATATTTTCATAGAAAGAATATAGCTGAGAGTGCTTCACAAGATATCAAGGATAAAGTTACAAGAAAAGAAAAACAAATAAAATTAGGTAAACAATGCATAATTAAGAAAGAAAAAAACAGACACATTCATACAAGCTTATAAAGGAATTAATGCCACTTTTACTTTACTTAACATTCTCAAACCTACTTAATTGTGAGTGACCAGAGCCAACCCCAGCAGCACTTAGCACAAAGCAGTAATCATTCCTGGACATGGGTGTCAGTCCATCACAGGTTCCATTTTTCACACAAAATCATGCTCAAAGATTGGAAGAAAATTAGGAATATCCTGTGGAAAATCTTGCTGACGCTAGAGATTGTGCAAATACAACATGGATCGTCTCAGGTTGTGAGAGATAAACACCGGACGCTGGATATGTGAGGCAGCAGTGGTAACCACTGCCACAATACTGACTCTTAGAAAGAGATACCCAGTGCTGATGTTGAGATAATAAATTGTGGAGTATTACACTGAAGACATTTGTATATATTGTTGCATGGTACCTAAAATTGGAAAATATAATCACAAACTTAAATTTGCATTTTCATGAGATGTAAAATCTCTGGTCAGTGTTCACAAAAACAATTTTTTTCAGTGTCAGCAGTTCAGTAGTAAACGACTCGCTGTGTGTCTCGCTGAGACAAGTACTAAAACATATTTTTCTCTACTTGATGCCTTAAAACTTGCAAGAGCAATTTGATGTATAGCTTCTTTTCCTTTTCGTTTTTCTTTGTAAAAAGAAGAAAATAAAAATATTTCTGGGTCAGTGAGTGGAAAACACATTGAGTCTGGCGTTAATTGATCTTAACTGCCTTTTTACCACAAATGTGTACTGGCTACTATTAGCCAGCATCATGCTGGTCTGATTGAGGGTTGCTGGTAAACCAGAAAAGGAAGTTATTGCAAGCCATTTTCAGCTTTAGTCTGTGATCACTAGCTGGACTGCTGAGAAGATGTAAAGTACAAAGCAACATGATGATGATTTTCCAAGTATTTCTTGGCAATGTTGCTGCTGTATTGTTGGTTTAAGGACAAAAATTCAGCCCTGATAGAAACCATGGAAATAAAACATTGACCACAAGCTATAGGATTGCTGTTTTATCTGAGTTACAAAGTGCATATTTCCCAAATTGGAATCCTGAAAGAAATAGCAAATGTCTTTCTTAAACAATGAAGTAGCCCAATACTTTTGGGTTACCAGTATTACTAGAAATAGTCTTTATTTCTCTCTCTGTCTCTCTCCGTTCAACAATGAGATTGATATTCTTTCATTATTAAAAACCTCTTTTGCCGTTAGCATAACATTCTCAAACCCCCTTATTCCAATTCAGGGTTTCTAGGGATAGCATCTGTCCTGGCAAGACTGGGTGCAATGCAAGAATGAATCCTGGAGACATCACAGGGCCCAATCACTCATACTCACACACTTAAATTTGTTCAAGTGCTCACTCTAAATTGGCTTAACACACATAGTTACATAGTTTTGGGATGTGAAGAATGTGTTATTTTGTGATAAACTTGGACTGTCTGTCTTTCTTTGTGTTTTTCTTTTTTTTTTATATGAAGTGTTTTTGGTATAAATGAAAAACAAATGGCCATGAGCTAGCCAAAGTTTGTCATTTCTGCACAAGGAATCTGCTGGAAGATTGTTCATTTGAGGTCATATGAACAAAATTAGAATGTGGATATCCTAGGAAAATCAAACTGGAAGAGAGTCATTTTTTTTCTTTTAAGGCCATGTCACATTACATGACTTTTTTTCCAGCAATTTTCAATTGTAGACTTCATTTAGATAATCTTAGCAAGTCCCAGGTGTACACTGACATTTCCAGCGATTCAGTCCAACCAGTCTGTGACTCACATCAAAAAAATCAAACAGGTTTGATTTTTTTCTTCAGTCTTAGGGCAAGCTGTGTGTGTGTATGCGTGAGAGTTGGCAACCAAGGAGCGCTCACCTTGAAGTACAATACATGTAATGCAGCTTCTCTTTAGATAGCATCACTAAAGCCAAACTGACCAGCCAGATTGATTGAAGGAACAGGGGACACACACACATACCCACACCCCCAACCCCACACACACCTTAACTTTTATTTAATAGTAAATAGGTTACAAAGAAATGGCACAATATTGTTCACCTGAATAATGGAAGTATTTTAATTTCAAAGCTATTGATTAGGATTTCTGAAACGTATTGAATATTGTACAATTTCACTGGTATTGGTATCGAATACAAAAATTCTGGTATCATGACATCCCTAACCCTTTGTAGATACCATGCTCTTCCCTATGACATCCCTTTTAACAAAGCATAAACTTTTTTTTTATATTGAAAGCAAAAAAAAGGAACATTAAATTTAGACATAACAACTATAATAAGAGAAATTAATAAAAAAAATATCAGTTACAATTATTTGGTTTCTCCTCAATTAAAACATTGGTACACTCTAGATGAGAGCAGGCCATTCAGCCCAAAAAAGTTCGCCAGTCCTATCCACTTATTTCTTCCAAAAAAAAAAAAATAAATGTATTTGATGGTTTAAAAAGATAGTCCTAAACCAGGAGCATCAAACTCCGGTCCTGGAGGGCCACAGTGGCTGCAGGGTTTCATTCTAACCATCTTCTTAATTAGTGACTAGTTTTTGCTGCTAATTACTTTTTTTTAATTAACTTGACTCAGGCCCTTTACAGTAGTTATTTCTTTTTCCTTAATTAGCAGCCAAACAATAAATGAGGCACAAAACAAGCCGCCACATCACACAATAACTGAAAATAAAGAAACGTGAAGGTCGCAGTAAGGTCGATCTCTCAACTCGCCAAAACACTTTGACGATGTTCTTATGAAAAACAGAAAATCAACAGTTTTGGAAATGTCAGATGTGGCAGAATGAGAGCAGCAACAAGCCGTTGAATTAAATGAGTTTAATTAACAGCAAGAATTGGTTTCTCATTAAGAAACTGGTTGGAGTTTGAAGCCCCAGTTTAGCTTATCATCTGTTGGCTCGTTTCACGTCTCATTTCTATTTGGCTGCCATTTTAAATGAGGAGATGAATCAATTCAAAGGACTGAATCCTTAAAACCAGGGATATTAAAATGTTAATTAGCAGTGAAAGCAGGTCACTGACTAGGAAAAGGGTCTGAATGAAAACCTGTAGCCACTGCAGCCCTCCAGGCCTGGAGTTCGACACCCGTGTCCTAAACTAACAACATAAATGATTTACTTTCATCAGTTATTGAAATTAAATGGTACGCCCTAATCTTATTTCAATACACATCGCCTGCTCATGGCTCCCTTAACCCCGAAGACCACTCACATGCTGTTACGACTCTCCCTGTGAGTAAATTCAAAATCCTATTTACAGTTGCTATGAACAGGTGCACTTCAAACAACAAAAAGGGTAAAAGTCCTGTAAAAGACCTACAGACCTGACCATGACCTGTGCTTTTCCTGCCTAAAGCTACGTCTTGCTCCAGGCAGCCAAATCTGAAACTCCAGAGACCTGCACAGGCTCAAAATGTGTTTTTTTTTTTTTTTAAATTAACAAGTATTTCATTATGTATACACCAAAAATGCCTCTTTAGGTAAAGGGAACCTTCAAATCTCTAGCTTGACTAATGAGTTCAAACAAAGAATATTTATAAGTGAAGGAATTCATTTAAATAACAAAAAGGAAAACAAACATAGCAAAAAAAATGAGACTAGGTTTTGAATAAAAAGGGAACCCACAGTAAATAAGTCCTAATCTGTAATACAAGAACTGAAAACCAAGACGAAAGAAAAGAAATACTACATTTTTCATTATAGAAAAGGGTTCTAATTACTTCTCTCTGTTCCTCTTAATTAACCTACACTATAACATTTTTGATTCTCTTCCAAATTATTCAAGCCTCCATCAGATTTTCTTACTCCACTTAGTGCATTGCAGCGTGGAAACAGAGCACACCTTGGCAGCACTAAACGCAAAGCAGGAACCAACACCGGATGCAGCGCCTGTTCACCACATGGCACACACACCCACGTTGACCCCTACTAGGCCAATTTAGAGACTCTACTTAACATTACATGCACACAAATTTTGAGTATGAACGGAAATTGAGGTGCCTAAAGGAAGCCAACATGGACCACAGGGAGAATGTGAAAACTCGTCAATGATGGTGACCTGGAAAGGAGTTTGACTCCATCTCCTGTAGCTGTTTGACAGCAGCACTAACCACCATGCCACCCTCTACCAAATTGCACTTTTTAAAAAATTCAAATGATATGATCTCCTTTTAATGAACTTCAGGTTCTAACAGTTGAAACATAAACATGCTCTGTCAGTACCGAGTTAATGTACTGCAAACTGTATTTCATCAGTACGTGAAATTGTTTAAATAGGTGTTTTTGACAAGATGTGTATTAAATACTCAAAAATGAAGAAATTAAATCTGTGAAAGAAATTATTGCCAGTAAAATTTTTTGGCTTGCTTTTTCTTTTTCTTTTAACAATTAATTAAACAGTAAGGGAAAATTGTATACACACATTACATCTGATTATTTGCCAAATAACATATGGACTGGAATGACATATTTTAATTGCACCGTATTTTACTTTGACTTGCTCTTTGTTCAGAGTGATAGATTTGGCTGACGATTCACTAACTGCAGCTTGTAACAATTTTATGAGCTGCCTGTCACTCAGTTGTTAGCAGCCACTGTTTCAGTTTAAAACATTATTTCTTTTTTCTTGATTATAAAGTAAATTGGAATAAGCTCAGAACTGTGGTTTCCTTTGAAAGTGGTGGCTTTAAGGATAAATATGTGTTATTTCTTAGGCGTTATTGTAATTAAGTTTTATGGTTTATCAATGACATTGTGTTTTGTCAGAAGTAAACTATGTACCTAGCAGCTTTCATGTTTTCCAAAATAATTTATTTCTGTTAAAAATTATTGAATACAGTATACAGTTGTGCTTGAAAGTTTGTGAACCCTTTAGAATTTTCTATATTTCTGCATAAATATGACCTAAAACATCATCAGATTTTCACTCAAGTCCTAAAAGTAGATAAAGAGAAACCAGTTAAACAAATGAGACAAAAAATATTAT
>JANRMT010062817.1:15339778-15364257 GCA_026402145.1 Polypterus bichir lapradei | reverse complement strand
CAGTACCTGGTGTGACCCCCCCCCCCTTTGCAGCAATAACTGTGGTAACTTTTGCTCATTCCTGCACACCGGCTTAGAGGAATTTGAGCCCATTCCTCTGTACAGAACAGCTTCAACTCTGGGATGTTGGTGGGTTTCCTCACATGAACTGCTCGCTTCAGGTCCATCCACAACATTTCGATTGGATTAAGGTCAGGACTTTGACTTGGCCATTCCGAAACATTAACTTTATTCTTCTTTAACCATTCTTTGGTAGAACGACTTGTGTGCTTAGGGTCGTTGTCTTGCTGCATGACCCACCTTCTCTTGAGATTCACTTCATGGACAGATGTCCTGACATTTTCCTTTAGAATTCTCGGATATAATTCAGAATTCATTGTTCCATCAGTGAAGGCAAGCCGTCCTGGCCCAGATGCAGCAAAACAGCCCCACACCATGATACTACCACCACCATGTTTCACAGATGGGATAAGGTTCTTATGCTGGAATGCAGTGTTTTCCTTTCTCCAAACATAACGCTTTTCATTTAAACCAACAAGTTCTATTTTGATCTCATCCATCCACAAAACATTCTTCCAATAGCCTTCTGGTTTGCTCACATGACCGTGAAGGCCACTGAAGAACACTGAACTCTTTTTACCGCGTCTATGAAATCAGTTTGAGATGACCTTTGCTTTGTGACAGGGTGCATTATTATGTGGAATTAGCCGCTAAAAGGGTAAATTGTTTTACTCATTTATGTACTGATTTGGCTGACACCTTTATCCAAGGCGACTTCCGACATTTATGATACAGTTGGTTTAATTTCTTTTGGTTTTCCAAGTCGACCACAGGCAGGTCAAGTGACCTGCTCAGGATCACACAATGTCAGTAGCGGGATTTGAACCCACAACCTCAGGGTCTGAAGTCCAGTGCCTTAACCACTACGCTACACCACATTGCCTGGATAAACAGCTGTACGGGCTAATAATTTGTTCAGTGAATGTATTTAGGTGGTTTATTTAATGACTTTTTCGCTTTTATTCATTAATGCTAGCTGTTCTTTGGCATGTTCTGTACAGTATATGGCCATACTGTACTTGTTTTTCTGCCCGTCCAGAATGCAGGAGGAGAGAATACAAATAAAAGAATGTAAATTACTATATGTATAAGAGAAAACAAAACCAAAAAAAAAAACTTAATGTACCTGGGCTTCCTACATAGTCTTGAGGCCCCTTCTGTTTGGTGGGATGACTACACCCAGTCCTTCCTGCCCCTGTCAACTTTGACATCTTTTCTTAATTCTTGTCCCACTTTGGTCTGGATACACACTGGAATGACCTGTAAAGCAAGAACATTTAAAAGAAAGAAAAGTTGGCTGTCACAGATGCAGTGAAGCATTATGCAGACTTATTGCTGCTGGTATAAAGGAGCCCCAGTAGAGTTTCTTGACAAACTTCCACTAGTTTGTTGGCAAAAAGTCCTCAGTGTTAGTGTCAAAGAGAGTATATACTGCATTGTTCATAATGGCACTCAGTTTTGTTTTAAACCTCTCTCCTTCGCTACTACTTTCAAGGGGTCCAGAGTGCATCCCGTAACTGAGCCTGCCCTTTTAATTACCCTGTTGATACTGTGAGCCTATCTTGAAGTGATGTTATCAGCCCAGCACACCACAGCATAGAAAATTGCACTGGCCACCACAGAGTTATAGAAGATGTGAAGGATGCTGCTCGCCACAATAAAGGATGTGTGATGAGGACAGACGAGGAAGATGTGGGCAAAAGAGTGATGGGAATGGAAATACAGGGGAAGAGCAAGAGAGTGAGGCTGAAGAAGGGGTGGATGGATAAAGTTAAAGAAGATGTGAAGGAAAAGGGCTTGACTGGTGAGGAGATGCAGGACCGAGCTGTTTGGAGAAGGTGGATCAACAACACTGACCCACATAGAAGTAGGAATAGAGGAAGAGGAAGATGTATTATAATAATAATAATAATAATAATATATTTTATTTCTGTAAGCTATTAATCAAATATAAAGTTCTTTACAGCCAAAACAGTGCAATAATCAGAATATTTTATTACATATTCTTGCATTTTCTAAAGGTCTAACTCAAGAAAAGGATTCAAGATTACTGTACAAGTAATTGCAAACAAATCCTCATGTTGGCTGGCCTCCTGCCACACAAAACTATGATTAAGTAGAGATGTAGAGTAAAGATGAACGGGTGAACAGCAGAAATGTCCAAGTTTTAAAGTCCTGATTTTACACTGTTTGTTGTTAAATTAAGTAACATTGTCACACTCAATCAGTCCAGCTCATTTTTAATCTGTTTTTAAACATGTCCTTTATGACAAAATAGAAAGCAAGCAAGTTGTTTTTTAATTAATGGCACTATTTAGCAATTTTTCAAAAAAACACAAACAAACATAGTACTCATATATTTTTTTTATGTATTTGTTATTCAGATCTGTTGTAGAAAAACTGAGTAATAAACTTGCCTCCATAATTAATGTATTGATAAATGTTTATAAAAAAACCCAACCCAAGCAAGCAAGTTAGTAATTCTTCAAAAAGAAAAAATGATACGTGCCATGTTTGTTTCTATGTATTTGTTCTATGTATTTGTTATTCGGAGCTGTTGTAGAAAAACTGAGTAATAAACTTGCCTCCGTAATTAATGTGTTGGTAAATGTTTGTAAGAAACCCAACTTTTCCATGACATGCTCAATGCAATTTCTTATCTAAAAAAGTATTTTCTTTTTGGATTATGTGAAATGTTATTTGTGCTTGATGACACCAGCCAGTTTCCGTGTTATTTGGGCAGGCTCTTTAACGCTGCAGTTTTCTCAATGCACAGTACCTCTGTTCATGTTACTGTATATACGGCCTGGATTTTTCAGTCCTGCCTTGGGTGTAGAATGATCTATCCCTTTTACAAAACCCATTGGTTGAGTTTTGTGAGGCAATTTAAAGTGCGAGTGTACTTGCACATCTCAAGTTCTGGAAATGTCATTATCAAATCTCACTGTCATTATGCAAATCTCACTGTTTTGGAAATGTCATTATCATTACCATGAATCTCAATCAATTACTTATGTTCGCATGATTTATCACATTGAACAAAAGTTGGATGTGTATTTTGTTCTGCTTTTAGTGATGAATATTTTATTTTGATGTTGAAAGATCATTTAATACTTGTAGACGACCATACAGTGCACTAACCCTCAATTATGCTCAGTCCTTTACTTTCCTCTTTCTTCTGCCACCTCCACTCCTCTCCCGCAAGCTCCATCCTGTTCCACCTGAGTCCAGCTCCTCGAATTGAGTGAGGCGGCAACTTTTATACAGCACCTAGATGTGCTCCCTGATGGCCTTTCTGCAGCACTTCCTGGTGTGGTGAAAATGCTGCACGGGCACCCGGAAGCACTCTGGGTGTACCTGGTTCCTGTTCCGGCAGCACTTCCTGGTGTGACGGATGTGCTGCAGTCCATAGCTCTGGAGCCATAGAGGCCCCCCCACAGGGTTGAGCTTCCAATATCTGTGGCCCAGTGCAATCCGGGGGGCTGCCCTTTTGTGTCCCGGGGAAGATACTGCCCCTCTCCTGGTCCTTCCCTTTTCCCAGGTGTCCCGGTGGGGCAAGGTTCCCGGCCATCTAACACAATACTGTACATCAGTTGTACTGCAAGATGGTATATTTTTTATGGCATTATTATTCTGACATATTGTTGTGACTGTTGGTGGTAGTAAACGCACTGTCTTTCTCTCACTCTGGAGTCCATTCCTCGGGTGCCCTCCAATGCCTCTCTTCGTTCACTTCTGCCTTCCCTGCCTCACACTGTCTAAATGTGGTCAGAGGCATCGCCATCTGTACTCACTTTCCCCAACTCCGTTAGTTGATTCAAGCCAGGATCTTCCCAGGCAACTGGATTTAAGTGAGGAGCTGTGTAAGTGCTTGATCATCTATCTCTTACACTAACCCACACACACACACACACACACACACACTCACTGTACAGATGGTTCCACACATCCTCTCTCCCATATCTCTGTGGATACCCTAGAATTTTCATGCCAACCTCTTCAAAATTAAAAGCTTCCTTTGGCAAACAATTCTCCGAATATTTGATTTCACTGTAATATTTTTAGACTTTATATGAAAAGGCTTTATTTTTAAGGAAATATTTATATTAGTATTGTAGATATCTTTTTATGTGATTATTAAATGTATTCTTGCTGGAATGGCATACATTGTTAGATGAAGTTATTGCATAAATTGAACTCTCATAGTGCAATAGCAATTAATACTAAGAACAATCTTGACCTAATACTGGTCTCTAATGGATTTACCTTTTCACTGTGGAAAACTGTACAGATTTATCCTCTGCCCTTTCTTTTATTATACCTATAAAAGTTTACAATGTTATTTTCTACCACGCTGGGTCTTGCTTCTGTGTTCTTCAGTGCTTACCTCCGGAATACAACAACTGTAGCAAACGTTAACTTTCATTGGTTGTATAAAGCAAGCAGGATAAAATCATAATTTCTAGCATTTTATAGATGGCGATCTTCATTCCAAACAAGGTACTGTAATTGTTTGATAATCAGCATCAAAAATGAAATGCAGACTCCATATTTTTTTACCATTTGCTTTGAGATTATTGTTTCCACAGACCCATTCTTATAATACAGCTATGAGGGATATGACAAGAATGGTGATATTAAATTTCTGTAGCTAACAGTAAATTTTTCCATACTGATGTCAAGAATGTTGAGCATCTGGAATCTGCAGTGTGAGTAGCATTCGCAATGGGGCACTTTTATCGTTTAGAGTCATTTATTCTCCTCCCAGGAACCAGCATTTTGCCATAAGGATACTGTACTGAAACATAAGAATTTGTTGCAACTGGAAATATTCCCTGTTTCCAATTACATCAGAATAAAAATTTCCACTTGGTAAAAAGAGAGGAAAAAAGTGAAACATTGATCTATTTATTATTAGAGAGAGTGATACTCTCTCCGTTTCATTTTATTTGTCTCTATCTAATGTATGTGTGCATGTATACAATATTTGTATATCTTTATTTCATAATCATACACTCCAATGTATTTACATTCAAAGCAGCCAAGTGCAGTGAGTAGGCATACACATAATAGAAAGGATAAAAGCATGTGGCTGGTATACTTTGACATTTTTCAGGTGTGGCTGGTCTTCTATGATTCATTTTTTAATTTTTATTAGTGCTATTCGTGAGAAGTATTTTCATTTCCAACAGCCAGTCATTAGTTTCATTCCAACATTGCCACTCTCCTGTGGAGATCAATGGAGTCCTTTCTGTCAAGTTAGAAAAGGCTTTTTTTTCCCACTTTGGCTCTAAATATTTAGAGAGCCCTTGTACATAACATTAAAAATGTACTTGGTCAACTTGCTGTGCTGATACTCATCCATCCATTCATCTTCCTTATCCACTTTTCCAGGGCAGGGCCACAGGGCAACTGAAGCCTATCCTACGTAGCAATAATAAGGTACAAGGCCAAAATAACCCCTGGACACGGCGACAGCCCCTGGCAGGGTGCACACACAGGCCACTTTATTGATTTTCTTTTTTATTCTGTTGTACATTTTTATGTGGGAAAGTGCTGTCAAGGAAATGGATGGCCTAAAATTGTGAATCAGAGATATGAATGAAAACTCATGACCTTGGTTGTTACTTTAATATTTCTCAGTATTTATGTATCATTTGAAATGATACATCTGTGCTTCTGCTAAGTTACCTCTTCATTGGGATTGTGAAATGACAAAAAAATATTAATTTCAAACAGTCTTATTAGTAAAAGTATACTATGAAGTGTACTTTATTTAATTATTGATTTTAAGGGTAGGCTTAAGAAAAGTCTATTTTTCGAATCATAAAGTGAATTAACTGTATTATTTGCTAAAATTACAATGCGAGTGAAAAAACTATGTATTCTCCAATTAGATCCGTGAGTTTGTGTTCCAATATAGATACTTTGGCTGTCTAAGATACAGTTAGTAATGAGAAAAAGACAGATTAAGTTTTATTTATTTTTTTTAAATGTTTTTTTTTTACTGTGCTGCAGAATAGCTAATACATGAGGGACTAAATAATCAGTGGTTTTCATTAGTATTCTGTACAAAGATTCATATAGATTTACAGTCACAGGATGATAAAAGTTATTTTTTTTAACTTATTTCAATTTTCATTATCTTTTTGATTTGAATTTAGTGCTGAAAAAAATCACTAAAATTTTACTCATTAGTAACTAAATGTCATTTTTCTACCAGAACGAGATGAAGGTTCTTCAGAGTTGTTTTTTTTCATTTTTCTTTATTACGGTGAGCCAATGGCGCCAGTATGTAGAACAGACATTGCATTCCCTGATGTGAACTTATGATTAGTTTTCCTTTCTTGATATTCCTTTCATGTGTTATTCTTGATGCATTTCTGTAATTTTTCCAGTTATTCCCTGCTGTCAGGCTAGTACAATAAGTACTCCCTTGCAGTTTCTTTCTTGTCCCTTCTCCTTTGTCAGGTTTACATTAATTTGCGTTTGAAGCTCCTCTACATTCCTTAATTATTTTAAAGCTATTTAGATTACAGAGATATTATTCCCTGTCAACATTACAGCAGACTGGTTGGATTTCTTCACCTCTGTCTTTGCCTTGTTTCATTGTATTATTTTCTAGTAGAAAAAAATAATAGGCAGTAATTACAAAGGAGGGAATTTAAACCTGTTTTCCATCACTATAAACTATTTAATAGAAGAGTTTTGCAAAAAAAAAATTTAGGAGGCTGCTGTTCTTACTGTTTTAAAAAAGATTTCAGTAGCTATAAACTGCTTTGACGTTTTTCTAATTATGTTATTGTATTTATAATGTTAATGTTTTTAATTAATATTTGTTCAGTTGTTCAACACAAAAAATCTCATATCACAATAATAAACCAAAATGCTAAAGCTATCTGGTGATTCATCTTAATTAAAAATATGGAAAATTAGCAATTCTGCAAATCCTTTCTGCTTTTCAATCCACATTTAATTACAGTAACACCACTTACGTGCCCAGAAGGTGTTCGACTGTGGTGCCCAGGTTAAATTAAACTGCCTTTGGGACAACCTGAAGTTGGAGAAGTACAGTTTCCAATAAACACCAGGAGTTTAAAGAAACACTGAAAATAAGAGTGCCCTGCGGTGGGCTGGCGCCCTGCCCGGGGGTTTGTTACCTGCCTTGCGCCTTTTGTTGGCTGGGATTGGCTCCAGCAGACCCCCATGACCCTGTAGTTAGGATATAGTGGGTTGGATAATGGATGGATGGATGAAAATAAGAGTTAATATTCCAAATAGCTATTGTTGTTATGATGCTGGAGAGAGGCAATATGTTGTAGGCCCTCTCAGACCGGTCTGTTTTTATGCAGTTGTCTTCTTGTTTATGCGATTGTTTTCCACAGTTAGTTTCTACAATTAGTGCATATAGTTGCCAACCACTGGTAAACATTTACAGGATTCAGTTTTTATGGTGTTTTTCCACTGATAAAAGTGAATCTTTTTTATCAATGCCCAGCACAACAGGCATGACAAAAGAGAGGCGCCCAGGTGAGAACGGAATGCCAAAACCTCATCCTCTTCTCTCTGGGTGTTTTCTTGCCAACATTCAATTGCTGTAAAAGTAAACTAGATAATATCTGAGCTAAACAGAGAGATGATAGATAGGTAGACAAAAAGCACTGTGTTTGTCCCAAGAAGGAAATGTAGCTTTTTACTGAAGCTCAATGAATGAATAAATCTTATAACAAACAACAAGCACTGCTTGTGCAGCACTGCTCATAGCAAACATTAATTTTGTCTTCATTCTTTCCTCCTCTACTGCCTCCAGCTGCTCCAAAGTGCATCCCATAAATGAGCCTGCCTTTTTAATTATATAGTATAAGTCGAATGCGGAAAACTCGCTCTATTGGTCTAAGACAGGGGTCCTCAATCACGGTCCTGGAGAGCCGCAGTGGCTGCAGGTTTTTGCTCCAACCCAGTTGCTTAATAAAAAGCACTTATTGCTAAAGTAACACTTCTGCTTCACTTTAGTGATTTTGAGCCCTTATTGCTTAATTTTGTCTTAAACAGCTATTTTAATTGCTCCTTATTATCAATAACATGCAAATGACAAGAGAGAGCAGCATTTCTCCATTTAGCTTATTTACATTTACACCTGTGTGTATTTATCTGCACTATTAGGTTTAATTAAATACTTGGAAGAAAAATGAAGAGAAAAAAGTGAAGGACTGAGAATTACTCGTCCATTTTAGCCTTCAAATCATTTGCATGATAGAAAGGGAAAGAAAATCTAGGATATGAGAATGACCTGACATAGCAGAGTTAATTTAATTTCATAGCTTGTTTTGTTAGTGCTTTATTGGCAAGAATTGCTTTCTAATTAAGCAACCAGGTCAGAACAAAAACCTGCAGCCACTGCGGCTCTCCAGGACTGGGATTGAGGACCCCTGGTCTAAGAGATTATGATATGCTAACACCCACCTGAGAGAATAACCACGGAGCACACTGCCTTTTTTTCTATGTTTTGTGCCCATGTGACCACAAGGTAATACCCGAACTATTCCAAAGCAACGTTTGCACTGATTTGTGTTTTTTGTATCTCACACCCTCATACACTTTTATCATAAGAGCATCTCTTATCTATGATGGAGAGTTCGATCAGAAGAAAATATGAAGCTGGTTTTAAATTGAAGGTCTTTGAAGTGGCGAAAGAAATTAGTAACTGCGCTGCTGCAACAAAATTCAATGTGTCTGAGAAAGCGGTGCGAGATTGGAGGAGGCAAGAAGATGTTAAAAAAAAAAAAAAAGAAAGTCGCATTTTTGAACGGGCGTATAAGTCAGGGTCTGATTTTGTGATCAACTTTTCGAGTTTCAAGACTCGACTTATATGTGAGTATATATGGTAACTTGATTTCCTTGGCCTCTCTTGAGGTGATGTTACTGGTCCAGCATACCACAGCGCAGAAAATCACACTGGCCTTCACAGAGTTATAGAACATGTAAAGGATGTCCTTACCCACATTAAAGGAGTGTAGTTACTTAAGAAAAAAAAGAGTCTGCTCTGATGAAATTTAATGTAAGTAAATGTAAAGTATTAAATGTAGCAAGTGCAAACGTTCGGTTTAAATACAAAATGGTCTTAAAATTGGAAGTACACCTTAGGAGAAGTATTGGACATGTCACTATCAACTTCTAAACATTGTTCAGAACCATGGGCAAGGTGAAAAAAATTTTGGGTTGTATGGGAACAACCTGTAGAGTACAAGTCAAAGGAGGTTATGTTTAGTAACACACTAGTGAGACCTCATCTGGAGTACTGCGTGAAGTTTTCATCTCTATACTTCAAAAAAGACATAGCAGCGCTTGAAAAAGTCCAGAGGAAAGCAATTAGGCAGAATCCAGGACAGCAGGGGATGAGTCATGAGAAAAGATTAAAACAGCTGAGCCTTTCAAGTTTAATTAACAGGATTTAATCCAAAGGATTTAGACTGTTACTTTAAAATGAGTTCAAGAGGAACATGGGGCCACAGTCTGAAACTTCTTAAGGGTAAATTTCACACAAACATTGGGACATTTTTTGTCACACAGAGAGAGAACTGTAGACACATGGAATAAGTTACCAGGTAGTGTGGTAGAAAGTAGGACTTTAGGGATCTACCCAGGTTGATGTTATTTTGGAGCAATTAAGTGGATAGAACTGGTGAGTTTTGTTGGGCTGAATGGCCTGTTCTTGTCTAAATGTTTCTAATGTTCTGATTTTATTGCTGGTGTGCATGGTGTTGGCCACAAGAGGTTTTTTGAATATTTATTTAAGTAGTTTAGTAGGGTACAGTCATGTGAAAAGGTAAGTATACCTCATGGAATTTTTTAAACATTAATGGATGTTTCAACATTTAATCTTCACTCAAACAGTACCTTTAAATAAGTCATGTAATTGGGAGTGGGTGTGAAGGAATGAAAATTTGACTTTGCAGTAATTTATTCAATGAAAGATGAACAGATGTACCATTTCCATCTGTAGGGAAAAAAAGTAAATCCACCCTTGGCTGTTATAGCTGGTATTTTCCCACTTTGGCAGAAACAACTTCAAATAGGCATTTCCTATAACTGTCTACAAGTCTCAGACATTAACTGGGCAAGAGTTTTTCTCACTCCTCCTTGCAGAATTTTTTCAGCTGTGAGATTTTTGTTTGAGGGGTGTCTTGCTTCCTCAGCCCATTTCAAATCCCTCTACAGCATCATGATGGGATTCGGAACCAGGCTATGAATCGACTATTCCAGAACCCTCCATTTTGTACTTTTCCACCTTTCCTTGGTTGATTAACTGTTATGTTTAGGATCATCTTGCAAGGTCCACTTTCAATTGAACTTCATTTGTTTGACAATTTCTCTCACATTATGCTGATAAAATGAAAAATTCATGGTGGATTTTATGATTGTGAGATGCCCAAGGCTCGATGCAGCAAAGCAGACTAAAATCAAAGCATATTCACTGCCATGCTTTACGGTTGGTTATCAGGCCCTTCTGGTTAAATGCTATCTTTGGTTTTCACCAGACATATATTTTTTTGGTACTGAAAAACTCTTATCTTTAACTTATTTGTCCAGAGCACCTTGTTCTTTCTGGGCAGCAAATGTTTCCCCATAGCACACCTCTCATGTAGATCTAATTTGTACAGACTTATTGTAATGGGAGACTCAAGCAATGCCAAGAACTACCTTTAGGTCCAGTGATGAAATTCTGGGGTTCTTGGAGACGTCTTTCAGCATCTTGCGTTCTTCCCTCGACCTGAACTTGTTGCGACAGCCTGGCCTGGACATGTTGGCATGTGTTTGAAATCTTCTCCACTTGGAGGTGATCTTCCAGACAGTTCAGTGGTTGATTCACAATTGTTTGGAAATCTTTGGAGATCTCTTTCTATCTCAGCATGGTTATAACACACTTTAACAACAAAGAGCAAACCAAACTAAATGTCAGCAGTTTAAATAAGACAGACTCCTCCAAGGTCCACTGTAATGATGATCTAATCTTTGTAACTGATATGGTACACCTGATTTTAATTTGAGGTTTTTGTAGGCATGTACTTATGTTTGCCACATGCCAAGTTTGCTATTATAGTTATTTAAATTGACTACAAAATGTAAAAATAGCATATTTATTTTTCTATATCACCTTTATCTGAAAACCCTGTTTGACGTGTTGACATGTCCACATATGTTAAAAGAAAAAAATCATTTCACAGGCTGTATATTTGAAAACCAAATAGTCCAGCTAGTTAATCAGTCTTAGTTTTTTTTGGAGCGCAGGCGAGAAGTAAACTTCACAGTTCAGATTTATGTTTTTTGAACATTAATTGTTGAGTTAGGCCATCAGTATAAAACTGACCATTTTCAGCCTGTTGTTGTTTCTTTGTGATCTGTTACATTTAAAAATATGTAAGGACCTCTTAGGTTTTTTTTATGTAAATCACCTTTAATTATAGGTGTTTTTGGCTTAAATTGTAATAATACTGTAGTTTTAGCTGGGTAGTTCAGTCTTTTTATGTTTTTATCTTATTCAAAATATGGTCTTTAGGTTTCCCCATATCTCCTATAAGTTACTTCCTATGTGTAATCTATAAAACACAAATCTTAATAGCATAACTGTAAAGGAAGTGAGCAATACTGCCCACTCATCAGTTACAAGGTCCTTTTGTGATGGGTTTTCCATTTATTTTATTTCCTATTATCCTGTATGCTTAATCTGACATGTTCTCCAGACATTTTGGTGGTGATTAAAAAGAAGAAAGCAATCATCAGTTTCAGATGTAGTAAATCACTTGCTGTGTTACCAGGCTTCAACTGGGAAATTGGTTAATCGGATGTATCTGAAGTACTATGTAACTAAGTACCTTTCTATATACAATATACACTACTGGTCAAAAGTTTTAGAACAGCTGTTGTGCTGTGAAGCGCCTGTCACGCTAGCTGGTGGCCCTCAGAAACTTGTTTTCTGTTTGGGTTGAGACTTTGACTCTGCCAGGTCTCTTCCTATCATAGTTTCTTCCAGTTTCCAATTGCCTTTGGATTGTGTTGACTGTACTCACTGGCACTCATTAATTTTGTTTTTTGCAGTTTCTCTAAATGAAAGGCCTATACTTCTAAGTGTAATAGCACTCTATCTCATTTGATTTGTCAATTGCTGTTTTCTTGCCATTATCATTGGAATATTGTTCAAGTAGTACTTCAGAGGGTGTAGTAACACAGTCTGTGGCAACTCTACTTTAAGACAGACGGAGGGTTTTTAAGTAATCAACACAAGTTGGGACACCTGTGCAAATTGTTTGCTTTGAATTGCAAGGCATAATTTACTTTAATTGCTGCTGAACATCTGTAGGTTGTAACCTATTAGTTGTTCCCTGAAGAAGGCTCATTTGCAAAACTCTGAAATGTACTTTTTTCAGTTTTTCCTAACCTAAAGCATTTTACTGCTTAACTTTTCACCATATTTAGATCATTCAGTGCATTTCAACTGAGTAAATCTTTAGAAAAACTGAGGTGTTTTAAAACCTTTGATCGAAACATATAATATATGTATGTATGTATGTATGTATATTGTCAAAGATAGCCCAGCCACAGACAGACACGACACCAGAATGTCCAAAAACACACACACACACACACACGTTTATTCCACACACTATTTACAATATTTACAAATTGCCCAGTCCTAGTTCCTTGGGCCGCCTCCACTCCTGTCTCGCAAGCTCCATCCTCTTCCACCTGACTCCAGCTCCCCGATTGCAGTGAGGCGGCCCCTTTTATCTTGCCTCGGATGTGCTTCAGGTGCATAATGACGACCTTCCGGAAGCTCTCCCCAGTGTGGTGGAAGTGCTGCCCTTGCACCCGGAAGCACTCCGGGCATACACCATCCCTGGTCCGTCAGCACTTCCTAGTGTACCAGAAGCACTGTCCTCCAGGGTTCAAGGACCATCCAGGCGCCCAGGGAAGAATAGTGCCGCTCTCCTGGTCCGTCCTTCCTCCAGGCATCCCAGCAGGGCAGGGTTCCTGGCCGTCTATCACAATATATATGTGTGTATATATATATGTGTGTGTGTGTGTGTGTGTGTGTGTGTGTGTATATTGTGTATATATTGTCAATGAGTGGACACTAGGGGTCACTGTTGCCCCGTGAAACAGCAGAACTCTGTTTTAAAGAGGTAATGATAATGATACTAAAGTGGTTTAAAGCTGATTCATTCATTGCTAAAGAATTAGTACTGCTTCAGTATACAGTGGGTTTGAATAGATGTTTAAGAACAAAAAAAAAGTAATTACTTTTACTCACTCAAAAACACTGTCCTGTTCTCTCCTTACCACATTCTAAAAAACAACACCTTCATCAGCTATTAAAAGAAATGTATTTCACTCTGTTCAGTTGTGACTTGGCTGTCATTCCCCCCCCCCCTTTTTTTTTTTTTTTACTTCAAAAAGAACATAATGTTGATTGTTGATTGGTATTGTGAACTTAATGATGATGTACAGGTGCACAACAGTGTTGGCTTTTTCAAAAATGTAAGACTCTGCACCATTTAGAAAAATAAAATGTAGTTTTTTCAGTTTATCCATAATATACTGTCACATCACCTGAACTGTGCAATATTTTTGCCCATTTCTAACCACATGTTTCACCAATGGGACACCCCTCCCCTCAATCTTCTAATTGCACTCAATTCACAAAGGGGGAAATTCCCCCTACGTCTTCAGATGCTGTCTGCGGGCACTTAAAAAGGTAAAACTGGGTTCTAAGGACACAGAGAGAGAAGCACTGCTCCTAGAAAATAAACTTTGTGATCCAGCAAGACAATAAGAGACTGATACCAAAGTAGTTAAGGGGGGAAACAATGTAGCAGTTGCTGCCTTTAGTGACATGAAGCTTTTTGTCAGTGCTCTTATTTAAAGTTTATGAGCGCTGATGAAATCGTCTGGAGCAGCCTGATGGGAATTGTAGTCCCCACTTTAACATTTGCATAAGGTTACAGATAAGATGAAGGGGGGAGGTCAATAGATATTAAAAACCTCTCTCACTGATCAATTGCCCAAAATTAACTATACTCACAGCCACCGCACATGGCAAGCACTTGATAAATGCGTCTTCTTTGAGCTTTGCTGAACTTTGCTCCTTTTCACTTTGCTTCTGTAGATGGCCTACATTGGCATAAGCCAGCACTTCCACGCTGTCAGTGCTGTGGTGAAACGGGGAAAAGGTGCATTAGAATATTCTAGTTACTAGCACATTTTTAATGTTAAATATCAACAAATAATTTAAAAAGATGTTTTTTCTACAAAGTCACCAAATTTCAGTCAAATCCATCAAGGCATTTTTGAGATTTTAGAGTATTTATTTTTTCTAGTGTGTGTTTTTTTTATTTACCCTTAAGTACTAATATATTGAAATTGCATTTCTTAAAAGATAGCTATTGAACTAAATGTACCATCCTGGCAAATTTCATGTTTTTAGCTAAATGGGAAGTAATGTTTTTGTTGATGAGTAATTGAGTCAGTTAGTTAACACACACACAGTTAACATGTACAGTACATGTATAAGCATATTTACAGTATATGTATGTATATTTATATGTGTGTGTGTGTGTATGTATGAATATATGTGTATGTGTATATATGAGAGTAATACTAAGAGTACACAACACTTTTCACCCTTAATGGAGCTTGTCAGGTGTATGCAATTTTGTGTCCCCTGTCGGTGCCTGAGGTGATTATTTCAGAATATTTGAAATTAAGTGGGGGTGGCGAGTGAAGCCAGCAAGGGGCAAAGCCCCCAAGTTTATAATTAATTTAGATCTGTTTTCACTTTAACATTAGAGTCGTTTTCTGTTATCCAGTGTAAGAAAAGCCAGATTAAACCCACTGTGATTCACTTGTATAATAATATATGAAAACTTACGTGGGGGCAAACATCTTTTAATAGGCACTGCATGATGAAGGGTCAAACCATAGGCGTTCTGAGTGGAAGAACCCAGCACCTTTTATCATAATATCCTAAATCTGAGGTTGCAATTCCATTACTCACCAGTGGGTCATACTTGTGACCTTTCAATTAGGTAATATGCTAGTGCTCCAACTGTAGAATAGTTTAAGCTGTTCTAATGAGATCTGTGTGATGGTTTTGATAGAAATATAATTTACAATGAATTATCAGTTGTAATAATTAGGCTTAACTGTTTAGTTGGGGGAATGATTTGCAAATTGTCTCACACAGTGCCAAGATGTGAAAGCCATGCTTTTCTCAGCAACACAGTGGGGTGCGCGTGTTGAAATAAAGATCAGTAATACCTTTTATTTCATGGAGATTCCAACCAACCAAAGTACTATAATTTGTATTTAACAACAGACTCCTTTAGGAGAGTATTAAACTTTGATTCCCAATAATTTTTATAGTACTTTTAATTAAAAATGGCAATATCCATACCTAAGTATAATTCATGTGCAACAGCTGAATGGTTCTCTGAATGAAACTGAAAAATGTCTGTGATTGTTACCATTACTCCCTTCTGAAATACAATATGTTTGTTAACATTATGTTTGATTTTTCTTTTCTAGGCCTGTATGAGCTCCTGGCTTCTTTGCCTGCTCAGCTTCAGCCTCATGTGGATAGACAGGAAGATCTGGCCTTCCTGCGGGAAATGTTTGGTGAAAAAAGCCTCCATTCGCTAGTAAAGGTGAGCCTTTTCTGCACTGTCTATTTTGAAAAAGAAACTGGCAGAAAATAAGCTAGAAAGCACCATCTAGTTATCTAGCTGAGCTGCCTGATTGTCATGTCATTCACAATAACCTTCGATTCCTCCCTGGCCAATCATGGCTCACATTCCTTTGGCTCAGCTTACTTGAACAGATACTTCCAAAAATACACAGATGATCGCATTTAATAGTCATAGTCTCTGGCACCGTGCTGTAATGAAGTCAACATCTGTGTTTTTGATTGTAGTCTGGTGGTGTATGCTGTAATACTATCTATGAGCAGGTTTTTTTAATACCAAATGTCTTTGAGTAAGTGTTGTTTAGTTTCTTTTTTTCTTGTTTTTGCTTCAATTAATGTTTCAAACAGACGTGATATGAGCTGCTGTGCAAAGTCAACTTTTTTCAAGCTGCAATGAATTACTTGATGGAAAGGCTTAAAATTAGACTTGACCTTAAAGGCAAAAAAGAAGTATTTGTCCTGGCTAGTGTGCCTGGTGTTTGACTGAGATTGAATAAAATTTTATGATACATCAAGGACGGCAAGCACTGCAGAGAGGAAAATGGTTTTGTTTCTTAAATTTGGACTAAGGTAGCTTTTTTATAAATTTATGTTAGGATTTAGTACTTGTCTATAGATATATGTGTTCACAATTTTTTTTAAACCTGGAAAGAGTGCTATAAGCAGAGAAATGATTTTATGCAAATTTCAGCATTCAAAAGTGTCTTTATGTAGAATTGATTATATATTTAAAAAATGTATCATCTAGCCTTTCTTTACCTGATGGTACCAGAATAATTTATGAGATAATAATGAGATTAAAATACTGTTTATTAAATACTAGCCACGATACTGGTCAAAACAATTAATAGTTAGCCAATAAAAGGTGTCATTTTGCTTGACTTTTCACTACAAAAATAATATATATATAAAAAAATACTTTTTAAAAACCACGCTTATATTAAGTTAAAAAGTGTACTAAAAAGTAAAAAATAAGCCTCTCATACATCACTCGTAATATAAAATATTTTAACACTTCCTTTAATATTTCTGTTACTAACGTCATCTATTGGAGAAATGTTTAACTATTCTTCATATGAAAATTTAATTTCTTAACATGGATTAATTGATCAGTTATTGAAACTGATTATTGATTCATGTATTTTCGTCATAAGTGAGTAAGTGTGCAATATTTCAAGTCATTTGGACAATAAGAAGTGGGTTAAATATCGGTTACAAAATTTGTACCAGACAACAAACAGGTGAAGTTAAAATAAGCGTGGTAATAATAAAAACATTTTTGCTGTCTCTTGCCCTATGTGTATAGGTAATTCCTAGGTATTTGTGTGTGTGTGTGTGTGTCTCTGTCAATTTTTTGGAGTCTCCTTTCTCACCTCCTGTCCAGTTTCATACTTGCCGTCTTTGAAGGTGACTTTCTTAGCATGCCTCATTCGCCTTTACCCATCCTTGTGTGTCTCTCAATCACACTTCCTTTTTTGTAGCATAACCGAAGCCAACCTGACCAATCAGATTGCTCCGTGGGACTGGCTGCACAGACCTTAGTGATTGATTACATAGTAGACTAGCAAATCGTGCTTGTGAAAATTTCGCAAGAGTAAAAGCATTAATGAAATGATGATGAGGGAGAGATGAACATCACATGTTACTGTAAGATAGGAGATTATTTTAATAAGCAGTGACTTGTGAGAGGACTCAATATTAGAACAGTCACATGATTAGTATGGGATTTATTATAGTCAGTTACAACTGCATGAATATTTACAATATAAAGTGTAACATGAACAGGTTAACAGAACATATTGGATAAGAAGGGAAATGCAGGGCACAAGTGTGGCCATCAGGTAATGTAGTATACCAACGTCTATAATAATTGTTGGAAAAAGCAATTTGTTGCATAAACGTTATTGTCAGCGAAAATATTCCCCTGTATGTAACCCGCAAGTACCTGTACATTTAACCTGTACAAATGGCCATGGGTAAAAACAGGGCCTGGCAAATAAACTCCAACGTTATTAAACGTTTGTCGTTGTGACTTGATAATAGTCCTACAATATGCTGAATGAATGGGGAATTACCTACGCCATAATATAAAGGGAATATCCTGTCTTGAGTTGTCAGTGTTATGGAATCCCTGTATTTTTTCTGTCGCAATGTTTCTTGTTATCTGGCAGTTTTCTACTGCTCTTCAGAAAGGTTGTGTATGTAATTCATTTTTTGCTCACTGTCTAGGTACAAGACTTGCTGCCGCTGATCTTCGGATAATGGCGTTCTGTGGTTTGTCATATGTTGTCTTTGTTGTTCTAAGGCATCTTGCCTGTGCTGTTGGTCTGGCGCGGTATAGATGTTTCTGCTTTTGTGAGTTGGTGGAGTATGTATGCCGGCGAGACCGTTCCTGCTGGTCGCAGCTAGGCTGTATGTGCCTTTTCATTTTATCGGGAGGCTTATGTTGAAGTGAAGGAAAGAGGAGGTGTAAAATAGTATTGTCTTAATGCAGTTTTGGTCAGTATTAAAGTATGCACTGAATAAACAGTCAAATACCACAGTTGATAATTGGTGACATTGAAGAACTGAAGACTTGCAGATAAGCCTAAGACCAAAACTCTGCCAGGAACACAGATTCCTCGCTATTGCTGTAGAGGGCTATAGTAGTTGTGGCAACCATTGTTTATATCGAGCACAGACGGACACAAGCGAAATAATGTAAGGATTTCTGATAAGTTCATTGGTAAATGTAATATACAGTCTAACTTGTTTTTTAAAGTTTCGTTCTTCTGTCTTTCAGTATGTTCAAAATAAATGAAGGGTTAAGACCAGTAACAAACTGTTATCTAAATTTGTTCTTGCCCTTGCCCCACAATTCCAAAAAATGACATGTTTTAGCAGCAGATCTACCACTTACACAATTTGTCAAGGCAAGCTGATGAATTGCTGACCCTGCACTCTGACCTCCAAATATCACGCGAAAAGACAGTTTCCCTTCAGGGTGTAATACAGTGTACCAAAGAAAAAAATGAAATAACTTCAGCATTTCTAACCACAACTGAATCTAAATTTCATTCTTTCACAATTAGGTGCTCATCTATTTGTTCTCTTTTACATACATGAAAGAGTTTTTGTAACACCTCTGCAGAGATTCTTTTTAATTTGGACTGAGTATAATTTTTAATTGTCTATCACTACTTTAGTTTTCCTGTTCTTCGATAGTACTCAGGGAGAAATTAGTTTTTTAGATAGATAGATATGCACAAACATCTGACTTGGCAGTCCCAGTCCCAGTGAGGCATTATACAGGTATATTACTATTGATATAGAGGAGCCCCTGTAAGTGTTTCTTGACACAGTTCTGCTGAATGATTCGTTAGCTGAAACTCCTCAGTGTTAGTGTGTCAGAGAATGAATGTTCAGGATTGCCCATTGTTCTTACCAACCAATACATTTCATTTTTTCAATGCACTTGCACCTAGGATCACTTCCTGTGATCCAACTGTAATGCCAGCAGTTTTGTCAGACTTCACCAAGGTACGGCTGTTAATGAAGTCTTCCTACTAGGAACTGTTGTCTCTTCCTTCACCAAGATTGACCTAGAAGAGAAGAGAACTTGGTTCTCGGCTTCCAATCTTCCAGTGGTAAAAATGGAGCAAATATGAAGGAAAGAAAGCAGGCTTCGGCACATTTTAATCTTTAAGCATTATTCAAATAGGAAGTGCCATAAACAAAAGCAAAATCAAGTGTAAACTCCATACAACCTGTTACTGCTATATATTTAGGCAGCTCATTTCTTGTGTGGCTTGAAGCGTTAGAAGTAACTCTGAGCATTCTTGAATCACTTCCTCCTCCTTCGCCATTCTTCTCTCTCTCCTTCTTTTCTCTCTTCTTCTGTCTTGTTTTTCTGATTGGCTGTTTTTTTATTCTTATAAAGCTCTTTGCCAGTATCCAAGGTTCATAAAACTAGAATCATTTTTCCAGAATCAGCTGCTGTAACTCCTGCTTTTGACATCACAAATGGGAGCCAACAGCAAAGCATGTTTGTATAACTGCATGTATAGCTTAGAAACAGCTTTTGATACATACATTGTGGCATCATCTGTGCATATACATTTGATTTAAGTTAGTTATTATCTCCATCTACAATAACATGCTCATTCAAGCAATACCATAGACTTACTTTTAAACTATTTATGGAAATATGTAATTCTTAAGCAAACATAAAAGCAATAATAGACAAGGTACAACTTTCACTAGCCAAATAATGAGCATAACAGAATGTTTTAGAATAGAAAGGGATAAAATGTCTTTGTAAGGGTCCATGCTGATAGTCAGTTTTAATAAGAATAAAATGCTCTAAAAGGCAGTTACTTACTATACTGACTGCACTGAACAGGTCCGGCCAAAAGGACAACTGTTTTTGTACATCAAAATTCCGCATGTCTGGTCCTGGAGGGCCATAGTGGCTGAAGATTTTTTATTCCTGTCCAGTTGCTTAATGAGAAGTCTGGTTTTACTGTTGAAACACTTACTGCTTAAGCAACATTTTTGTGCTTCTTTTTAGTTGTCTTGCTTGTTAAAGTTGCCTACCCTTGGTAATTTTAGTCTCAGCCAGCTGCATTCGTTTTTAATTGCTCCTTATTAGTAAACAGATGCACATAATGAAAGGAGCCAACAATTCTCCATCCAACTTATTTCCATTTACACCTGGATATATGCATTGCGAGCTATATGATTTAGTAAAATATTTGGAAGGAAACTGAAAAGAAAAAAGTAAAGAACTGAGAATTACTAGTCTGCTTCAGGCAACAAATCATTTGGATGATATTCTTGGAAAGGGAAAAAATCTATAATGTAAAAACTACCTCACATGGCAGTATGAAAACACTAACCAGCCATAAAATTAAATAAGATCTATTGTTGGCAAGAACTGGTTTCTAATTAAGCAAACAGGTTGGGAGAAAAATCTGCAGCCACAATGCCTCCTCCAGAACCAACTTTGCAGACCCCTGCTTTGCATGGAATAGTGGCATTCCTGATGCATCAATATCAAAAGTGGTCCATGTGAAGGGCATTAATAGCTCACTTATAATGACTATTACATGGGCACTTTCCTAAAGTCAAGAGGATGACAAATTAAGACGAGCATACAGTATATAGCAGGATACTTGCATGTGGAAGAAGAAGAGGTAGCAGGAACATACCGCATGGTTTCCAGAGTGGTGCCAATACAACCTGTGTGTTATTTTATTTTGGAAAATATCCCAACCGTACTGACCCATTACCATAGTAAAAAATAACTGTTTCATCCCTTGTACTTCTTATAGCCGAAGCATAATTTGGATGGCAAGAGATCCTTGTTTCCTGTGGTACAAAGAATGAAAAAAATGAAAGAACTTTCCCAAGTTGTACACAAATCCATCTTTGTGACCACTATATTTAAGAAGCATAAAGGTGACATCCAGCTGGCTGAGGATACAAAGAGTTGGGTCTTTGAATGCCTGATGATTATTTTAGGGAAACTAAATATTAGCAGTACTGTGTCTCCACCCTGTCCTTTTATGAAGGAGAGTAATTTAATTTTATCCAGCTGTTGTCTTTGGCGGCTGATGTTTAAAGATGGACACTTTTGTAAATATGTATTTTTTAAATAGGAGCACAGCTTGATTTCTCAGCTAATATTAAAGTAAAACAGTAGAAAATTATGTAAATGTTTTGGCTTCTTTAAAGTGTGTATACCATACATTTCCTTATTTCTTATAGCAAGTATCATGGGTGTTAAACTCAGTTTTATTGTGGGCCAAAAATGACCTGGCTGGAATGCATCAACAAACAACTACTGCCATGTTTTCTTTACAAACAAGACACACACCTGTCTACTCATCACAATCATCAGTTCTGCCTTGGGCGTCTCTCTTGACACAGACTTTCCTCTTTAACTCCTTTTCTTTTTTTTTTTTTTTTTTTTGAGCATTGCAGCAGTTCAGGAGAGCTACTAGCAGCCACGAAACCGAAGTCAGCATTGAGTGGGAAAATAGTGTCAATGCATATAGTCAAGGGAGAGCAGCAGTCCCCCACACATGCGAGGAGTTGTAGCTAAACCAAAATAGATTTGTTTACATGTGCGTCACATTTGGATGATACTTGACAACATTAAAGAATGGGTGCACACACATGCTAGTGATGGAGCATGCAGACCACATTCAGAGTCTGTCAGAAAAGGGTGGTCATCACACAACTGGAAAAGCAATTGTACTTTCTATCCACATGCAACAATTCAGTCAATGGAAGAAACAAATCTTGTAGGGTTGAGCTACCCTCACCTCCTCCTTCTCCTGTCTCTGTCACATCTTTGGCATCATACTGAAGCACTAAAGTTCTTTATAGCAGTGTGGCATTTCACCTTCCTTTCACTTTTTTCTTGTTCGGTCCTTATTAGCAGCAATTTTTCTAACTACTGGTTAGTATCTGTGGTGCACTTTGCTGCTTCAATAAATATGAGCAGACACTCTATATGGATACAAAAAGTCATATAAAACGAACGTCCAAGGGCACGGTCTGGCCTTGAGTTTGACACTTCTGCCATACTTTCTCTTTTGTTTTACTGTGCTCAGTATGATTGACCATAAATTTCTCACTCACCTTTTGTAAATGAGATGAAGATGCATGAAAGGAATACTCTACCCAAAAATAAGTGTGTCAGGGTGCTCCTCTGTTAGAGAAAGTAATTATATTTAAAGAGTTGGTATATAGAAGAGTATGCAGGATGAGGAGGAAGACGGTTTGGTCTTTAATTATTATAGATGGAAAATCAGTTACTCAAGTGTTTCACTACAGCTGTTTATTTTGAATACGAAAGGATAATAAAACAGCATAAGAAGTTAATACAAAATGTAATTACATTAACACCTTGTCAAAAACAATATTATGAATTACTTTATTCTCTAACTTACATTCTGTAAATGCTATTTTTTGCATTTCTGTTGACATATGGTTTGGGGTATTTTTCTCATTTTCATTTATTAAACAATTCTCTTTATTCTTGATTTTTATGAAGCTCTTTTTTGTACATTTTTTTTTTTTCAACATTCATTATTAGCTCTTGCCACTCTTTTTCTGTCGTGATATAAAATTCGATGTTTTTGAATAGATGATTTTCCTTTATGTATTGTCATTAGCACCGAGAGTGTCACAGGGTGGTACGGAGAGAGGATGTGTGCAGTAAGGGTAATAACTGGGTGAGCAGTGTGGAGGGGAATGGTCAATTTGGACATGAAGGAGAACTTTTTTTAATATAATAGGGAGATTAGTTACCCTATACAGTTTGTAGTGGTGGCCAAGAAAACAACTTTATTCATACATGTTTTAGTGAAGAAAGAACAAAACAAAGTTTCAGTGGTAACTAATGCTGGACAATAAAAAAACATTATCAGTAACAGTAGTAACTTGAAAATGAAAGTAATGTACAAACAGGAAGCCTATCAACCCCATCACACGGGATAATGCTTTTGAATTGAAGACCCGCCTCTCTCCCTTGTTCTTTTTGGTCAAGAGATCTGTCTTCAATTCAAAAGCGCGTCCCCTTGTGGAGGGATTTCCTGTTTGTAGACCTCTTTTTTTTTTTTTTGGAGTAATTTATTTAACAGGATTTTAGCAAAAGCATGTTTACTCTGCGCCCTCTGCCACCATAACCTATCATCTATAGGGAAGGAGCAAAACCTTTAGATTCATCAAAAATTTCGATCTCCAGTTTTGGATGGATCTCGACCTTTTAGGGTCCCCTTATACCGAAAGCATTGATATCTCGTTGATGGGTGTGTCTGTCTCTCTCTCTCTGTGTGTGTATTTGTGTGTCTCTGTGTCACATTTTCTTGAGGATGGTTTAGGGTAAAACGGCTGGAAAAACAAATACCAAACACAAAACATAAGCCTGTTATCAGATGACGATGTGCTGATTAGTTTTTGAGCCAAATCATGTCAGAGGAAGGAAATAGAGGAACCCTCAAATACCATAATTCTGGAATTAATTATTAATTCTTCTCATCATTTGCTATTGTAATGGCCTGTTTTAGGATCACAAAGATCAGAATCGGAACGGAAAATAATTACTGAAATGTTATAGGATATTTTGGGTAACTTGGTTCCTAGGGCACAAAGCCTACTGACGCTTGTGTCCAAATTTTTTGTTTTTCACGTTGGGAGCCTACAATTGGATGACTTGACATGTGGATTAGGCAACACAAGTAACATGAGATTTCTACATGGATGTGTTTTAAGATATTGCTTACTATTATCCAGTGCTGGTTGCTATTTGGTCCCATTTTATCAGAAAACTTATGTCTCTTCTCAACACAATCATGAGATTAAAAATTTTTCTCAGCCTTCCGTTTAAACTACATTGGATAAGTAACAGATAAATATGCCAATAATGCCAAATACATTATTAAGACAGGCGTTTTTCATATCTTAAGTACTGTAATTGCTGCATGGTATGAACAGTTCAATTGACACAGTTCATTATGTGTGTGTGTGTTTCTTGGTGATGATGGATTACTGTGAATTTCCCCTTGGGATTAATAAAATCTATCTATCTATCTATCAATCTATCTCTCTATCTCTATCTTATCTCTCTATCTTATCTATCTATCTATCTATCTATCTATCTATCTATCTATCTATCTATCTATCTATCTAT
>JANRMT010062817.1:15311036-15331238 GCA_026402145.1 Polypterus bichir lapradei | reverse complement strand
AAATGTGTTTGATGATCAGAAACATTTTGTGTGACAAACATGCAAAAAAATAAGAAATCAGGAAGGGGGCAAATAGTTTTTCACACCACTGTATATCTCTATATATGTACAGTACAGGCCAAAAGTTTGGACACACCTCCTCACTCAATGTGTTTTCTTTATTTTCATGACCATTTACAGCACTCCATCACTCTCCTTCTTGGTCAAATAGCCCTTACACAGCCTGGAGGTGTGTTTGGGGTCATTGTCCTGTTGAAAAATAAATGATCGTCCAACTAACCTGACTTCTGCACAACACAACTGCTGGTCCCAACCCCATTGATAAAGCAAGAAATTCCACTAAATAACCCTGATAAGGCACACCTGTGAAGTGAAAACCATTTCAGGTGACTACCTGTTGAAGCTCATCGAGAGAATGCCAAGAGTGTGCAAAGCAGTAATCGGAGCAAAGGATGGCTATTTTGAAGAAACTAGAATATAAAACATGTTTTCAGTTATTTCACCTTTTTTTGTTAAGTACATAACTCCACGTGTTCATTCATAGTTTTGATGCCTTCAGTCATGAAAATAAAGAAAACACATTGAATGAGGAGGTGTGTCCAAACTTTTGGCCTGTACTGTATATATAGGTAGATACATATATATTGTGGTCCCCGGCCGGGGCTGGAGCCCGGCCGGGACGCCCAGGAGGACGTGAGGAGGGCTTGTGCCTCCTCCAGACCGTGAGGGGGCGTCCGTCCTGGTTCTGTTGGGGGCCGCGGGTGAAGGGCTTGGAAGCCCAGCCCTGTAGGGACCCGTGGCCACCGCCAGGCGGCGCCCCGATGCCGGTTTATCCCGTGTGGTCCCCGGCTGGGGCTGGAGCCCGGCCGGGACGCCTAGGAGGACCAGAGGAGGGCGTGTGCCTCCTCCAGACCGAGCGGGGGCGTCTGTCCTGGTTATGCAGGAGGCCTCGGGTAGGGGGCGCAGGAGGCCTCGGGTAGGGGGCTTAGAAGCCCAGCCCTGTAGGGACCCGTGGCCACCGCCAGGCGGCGCCCCAGTGCCCATTCATCCCGGGAGCCCGGCACTTCCGCCACACCAGGAAGTGCCGGGGGGAAGACGACAGGGGCTACACGGACGGCTTCCGGGTGCGCAGCCGGCACTTCTGCCACACAGGGGTGTGGCTAACCTTAATTGCCGGGGAGCAGCTGGAGCCCATCCGGGTTCCCATAAGAGGGGCCGCCTCCCTCCAGTCATGAGTGGATGTCGGGTGGAAGAGGACAGAGCTGGAGAGAGGACGGGAGGCGGTCGAGAGAAAGGCACAAAGACTGTGAGGCCTGGACATTTGGGGGAACGGTGCTGGAGGCACTGGGGGTGCACGTGAGCACAAACTTGTAAATATTCTTGTAAATAAATGGTGTGTGGTGAGAATATGATGCCCGTCTGTCTGTGTCCGGGTCCCAGTTCACAATATATAGATATATATATAGATATAGATATATATAGATATATATAGATATAGATATATATAGATATAGATAGATATAGATAGATATAGATAGATATAGATATAGATAGATTAAAAAATTCCTTTTGAAATACCCAAGGACACTGTACATTAGTATAAAATATTAAAACCTGTCATTAAATATTCCAATATGTATACATAGTTAATGAAATCAACAAAAAGCAATATTAAAAAGTTTAACTTTAAAAACAGAAAGTGAGGTACAAATACAAAGCTCCAAAGGTTTTGCATTCCATAACCATGGGCCCGACACACTAAAAGCTCTATCCCCCATAGTATGCAATTTGCACAGTGGGATGGTTAACAGCATAGAATCTGAAGAGCGACTTGAACATGATGGAACATATGGCTTCAATAAAGAAAAGAGATTAGGTGGGGCCAGACCATGAAATGCCTTAAAAACTAAGAGGAGAAGTTTATATTGGATGCAAAAAAGGAGAGGCAACCAATGTAATTTTTGAAGTGTAGGAGTTTAATATGTTCTAAATGTGTAACAACCCATGCTGCTGAATTTTGGACATACCCTGGTCTGTTTAGGCTCCATCAGTAATGTAACCTGGGGTCATTCAGAGTTTTGGGTTTTTAAACATCAGACACTTTCACCAAGGTGACCCTGCCAATGCTGATCAAGCACAAGACTGTGGCAGTAGCAATCACACTCTATGGCACACTTTTTGTGATTCACAGTGAACTAGTGGATGGTTTTTCCACCTGTAGTATGCACTTGATGGCCTTGCTCTTGCTCACCTCGGCCATATCTAACATACTGTAGACAATGCTGAAGGACTTGCTTGCAATACCCCTGCAGCCCACCTCTACTGGTTCACATCGAGCATTTCATCACAGGCTGTGACAGTGCACCACAAGGTCTTCATACTCCTGCCATTTTCTCTTATTAGTCCCCTTCATTCTGTCTTCCTAGGGAACAGTGAGATCCAACATGTCCACCTGCTTAATTGACATGAACTGAAGGGCAATAATAGGCTTCAAGGTGGTCATGCAGAAGTGCGGAAATCTCAATTGCTTCTCTAGATTGACCATCTTGTACAGTTTCAAGAATACCAGCAGCTGCCCACTTCTAAGGCTGGGGGGTTGCTCTCTTTGCCTCACAAATCTAACAACAGACCTTGATGGCTATAAGCTCCTGATGTTACCAGTGGCATGTGAGATGGTTTTCGCTGACTCCATGGGCACATAGTCATGTCTCCACCAAAAGCATCCTTCTCCCAGTGCCTTGGGGAAACTGCTAGTCATATGCTCCAGTGTCTCTCACCTTTGGCATGATGGACATGCAAGTGTTAGTGCCCTACTGCACATGTAGAAGTTGGATGAAACATCACAGACAGCTTGGATCAGGAAAACAATATGCCGAGGTGTCATTTTCTAGAGCTGAGGCAAGTGACCTTGCGTTCTAGCACTGCTTCCCATCCTGTTCATGCTCTTTGCTGCCTAATGGTAATGGTAACTGCTCTGCTGGCATAATCTTTCTCAACTTCCTCAACCCTCTTAATGTGCACTACAGTACTTAGGAAAAGTATTCACCCCTTTGACGTTTGTACTTTTTATTATTTTACAACATTGAATCACACTCGATTTAATTTGGCTTTTCTTGGCACTGAACACCAGAAAAAAAAAGTGAAGATGCATCTGTAATGAGTAGTCTAAATTAATTACAAATATAAAACACAAAATAATGGATCACATAAATATTGTGTACCATTGGCAGCCATCATAGATTTGAGTTTGTGTGCACAGGTTTCTGTTAACTTTGAATATGTGCTGTGGAGAAAAATAATACTCCAAAACAACAAAAAAGAGTTTTGGACCATCCCTGTATAATGTTCAATGGACAAAGAATGCAGAAAAGTCAGGAAATGCGGTTAAATTACTTTACAGTCATTCAACAATCATAGAACAGAACATTGGCGTTTATATACAGTGAAAATGGTGGATGGAAATGAGTTGGAAGGATATGACGTCATTGCTGTTCACCGGAAGTGACATCATCTTTGAAAACCGGAAGTGAGGTCATCCAGGAAGACACCGGAAGTGACGTCATGACAAGGGCGCCAGAAGTGATGTGGTGTCAGAGACAGAAGCGATGGTTGGATGCCATCTTTGGAACCCGGAAATATGAAAGATATTTTAAATTTCTTCTTTTCATCTAATGAGAGAGAGAGAGGCATTACTACCATAAATCAACCCCCTGTCTCGCGATATTTCACTGCCCTCCGGGCTTGTTGACTGCCTCCTAAGCACGCGTGTGTGACAGTGCATACTGCAGTCTTTCCCCATTCTTCTTTCCAACATTGCTCAAGCTCTGTCAGGCTACTCCAAGACATTCATATAGTGCATCTTTGGCTTTATGCTTGGGGTTGTTGTCTTACCAGAAAACAAATCATCTTTCAAGATGCAGGTTTCTTACAAACTATCATTTTTTTTTTTTTTTTTTTTTTTGAGGAATTTCTTGTACTTTGTTGCATTCATTTTATCCATATGAGCCTTTCGGAGCCTGCAAAGAGGCATTCCCACACAGCATGATGATGCCACCAGTTTAATATGCTGCATAGAAGAGATGGTGCAGTTTTGGTAATGTGCTTACACCAAAATAGTGTCCCCTGTATTTTGTTGTAGCTCTTTTCCCCTCTGTCCTAACAAGACCTTCAGGGCCTATCTCCAGAGCATGATGCTGCCATCACCATGCTTAACCTTGGACATAATTTGTTTTTGGTATTGTGTAGTGTTTTTTTTATACTAAATGTGCCGTTTATCCTGATGACCAAAAATCTGAATTTTTAGTTTTAGTACACCATAGAACCTTCTTCCATCTGACTTCAGAGTCTCCCTTATACCTTCTAACAAACTCCAGCTGAATTGACATGTGTTTTTTCTCTTGACCTTAAAGTTGTGCAACTGGTGAAGCACCTGGGCAACAGCTGTCATGTGCATTCTCTCCAGTCTGAGCCACTGTAACTTGTAACTCAAGAGTTCTCTTAGGTCTCCCGTTGGCCTCTTTCACAAGTCATTTTCTTTCATGATCATTCGCTTTTTGTGGATGGCCTGCAGATTTACAGCTTTCTTGTATTCTTTCCATTTGTTAATAGTCAATTTAACTAGATATTCAATGACTTTGATATTTCTTGTCTCCATCCTCCGACTTGTGCCTTTCACTGAGCTGCTTGGAGTGTTCTTTTATGTCTGTTATGTGGTTAGCCCACCGTACTGACTCACCACAAGCTGGTTCTTCCATATTTGGGTGCCTTTAAACCACAATCAATTGAAACCCAAAATTCTGTGACTTGGCAACCAATTGGCTGCACCAGTGATGATTTAGGTTTGTCATACAGTATTCAAGGGGTGAATATTTACAGTGTCCTCCATAATGTATGGGACAAAGTCACGTTTTTCCTTCATTTACCCCACTGCTTCACAGTTTTAAAATGACAAACAAGTCAGATGTGATTAAAGTGCACATTGCAGATTTTCATTTAAGGGTATTTGTATACATTTTGGTCACAGCGAGTAGAAATAACACTTTTTCTGCATTATCCCCGAATTTCAGGAACAGTTTGGGACAATTGGCATCACAGGTGTTTGTGATTACTCGGGTGTGTTTCATTGCTTCATTAGTGTAGGCAAAAGATACCTCAACTTTAGTCTACAATTTAGAGTCTGTAGTTGCCATTGTTCAACATGAGGATAAGAGCTGTGCCAATGAAAGTCAAAAAAAACATAAGGCTGAAAAACAAGCATAAAACCATTAGGGACATCGATAAAACCTTGGATGACCCAAATCAACGGAATATCATGAAGAAGAAAGAACGCACTGGAGAGCTAATTAACACTAGAATTACCAGAGCCTACGAAAAAACTCGTAAATCTGTCCCACCTTAAATCGCTTCTTAAAACCATTCACAGCTCTCCACCAGCGTGTCTTGTCATCTACAGTAAATGTGCTGATAAAATCAGGCTGCAAGCAGCCGGCTATTCCATCCCCCCACCGACTTAGAACGTGCACAAACTTCTCCCAGCTCATGCCTTGATTGATTTTCTGGGAGTGAAGTGGAGTTTTAGAGTGGAAATAATAGATCGTTGTTTGGAACACACGCATTTCATGTCTGTTCCGTTTCTACAGTAATCTGTGTAAACACATTGTTAAAACAGAAACGTTTTTTATATTCTAGTAGTAGATGACAAAATGTAGGCATAAACTATATAATGTATGAAGCCTGAAGTCCAAATATCAAAGAAATACTTTCACAAAAGGTACAAATCTAACACAACAATTGCGCTTTTATTCAAAAATATAACTGCAGAAACAAAAAGCCGCCTTAACACGCGACATTGACACCCGTTTATTATGACTGCCTTCGTGGTGCAATAGAATCAGCTGCCAACTGGGAATCAAAAGGTCGCGAGTTCGATCCGGCACCACTCCGTTTTGAGAAGTAAACTGCTCTTAGTCTTACTATTTTAGAATAAAAACATACATTTAATTTCAGTCTGTAATAGCTGGTGTAATTTATGATACTTGTAAAGGTTAGCTTTGTTTTTTTTTTTTGTTTTTTTGTTTTTTTTTAAGTCAGTTTTATTATCTCAGCCGCGTTCACGAGCCCAAACACACCCCACCCCCGCATCTGACACTGCTGTTTTCACATAGACGCGCTATAACAGAGGTAAACTCCGCTCTCTTCTACATCGGAGCAAGAATGCACATACCATTGCTTGCATACTAAAGTGTCAGCAGGCACTTTTCATGGCATTACACACATTTTTGAGCATGCCCTCTGCACACTACTTGTGGCTTTAGGAAGTAAGTAAATAAATAAAGGTAAATCGTGTCATAAAATGATTTCTTCACATATTTGTCTCTTTCTTTTTTTAAAATGTGCATTGATCACCGCCAGCATGTTGTAGCACACAGCATCTGGCCACCTGCATGTTCTTGCGCGCACTGAATAAGAGACAAATATACAGTCTGACTGAGAGAATCAGACTGAAAAAAAGCCAAACATTTAGAAATGCCATACTTTTACAGCTGATCGGATGCTGTTCGTTTTCAAATAATATTGCATTTGTGCGATGATGTTTTCACATATATTGTCTCTTTCTTTCAGGTGTGTAATAGAAACCACAGCATAGAGAGAAGTGTGTACAATGCTTCTTACAGGAAAAGCTGATGGAAAAAGAAAAGATGATGCAGCATCAACAAGCTTCAGTTCTTTATTTACCTTTAGTTACCTTTATTTACTTACTCACTTCCTACAGCGTAAAGGGACATGTAAATGCTATATAATGTACAGCGATGGCAAAAGTCCGATGTGCATTCTTGCTCCGACACTAGATCTGCAGTGTATCACGATACATTCTGTTACCAATGGTAGCGAAATGAAGGGCTTAGGGAAGGATCCTGAACGCGACTGAGAGAATGAAAAGTGAATAAAAAAAACCAAAGCTAACCTTTACAAGTATAAATTACACCGGCTGTTACAGACTGAAATCAAATGTATGTTTTTATTCTAAAATAGTAAGAATAAGATCAGTTTACTTCTCAAAACGGAGTCGTGAGGGATCGAACTCATGACCTTTTGATTCCCAGCCAGCAGCTGATATCATTACGCCATCGCGCCAGTTGTAGTGAATATACGTCAGTATGGCTTGCTAAGGTGGCTTTTTTTTTCTGCAGTTGCACTTTAGAATAAAAGCACATTTGTTCTGTTATATTTCTACCTTTTGTGAAAGTATTTCTTTGATATTTGGACTTCAGGCTTCATACATTATATAGTTTATGCCTACATTTTGTCATCTACTACTAGAATATAAAAAAGTTTCTGTTTTAACAAATGTGTTTACACAGATTACTGTAGAAACGGAACAGACATGAAATGCGTGTGTTCTAAACAACGATCTATTATTTCCAGTCTAAAACTCCACTTCACTCCCAGAAAATCAATCAAGGCATGAGCTGGGAGAAGTTTGTGCACGTTCTAAGTCGGTGGGGGGATGGAATAGCCGGCTGCTTGCAGCCTGATTTTATCAGCAGATTTAGATGACAAAAGACGCTGGTGGAGAGCTGTGAACGATTTTAAGAAGTGATTTAAGGTGGGACGGATTTATGAATTTTTTCGTAGACTCTGGTAATTCTAGTGTTAATCGCAAAGGGACTGGTATGCCAAGGAAGACCTCCACTGATGATGACAGAAGAATCCTCGCTATGGGAAAACAAAAGCCCCAAATGCCTGTCCAACAGCCCAGAAACGTGAGGATGTGGATGTGTCAGAGACAAATATTTCAAAGAAGACTTCATGAACAGAAACTCAGAGGGCAATCTGCAAGATGTAAACCACTAGTTAGCGATAAAAACAGGATGGGCAGATTGCAGGATCTGAAAAAGGACTTGAAAGTGCCTGCTGGAAAAGGTCTTGTGGACAGACGAGACAAAGATGAACCTGTATTAGAGTGATGGCAAGAGTGGAGATGAAATGGAGCTGGCCAAGATCCAAAGCAGACCACCACATCTGTTAAACGTGGTTGTGGGGGTGTTATGGCTTGGGCATGTATGGCTGCCACAGGTCCTGGCACACTTCACTGATGATGGAACTGCTGACGGCAGACGCACAATGTATTCTGAGATGTTTAGAAACATCTGCTCAAGTTCCAGAAAATGCCTCCAAACTCACTGGACAAGGCTTCATCCTACAATAAGATAATGATCCAAGCATACTGCTGAGGCAACATAGGATTTTTTCAAAACTAAAAAAATTGAATATTCTTGAATGGTCAAGCCAGTCACACGATTTAAATCCATTTGAGCAGAACTTCCATATGTTGAAGACAAAACATAAGGGGATAGGCCTCCCGAAACAAGCAGAAGCTGAAGATGTCTGCCTGAGAGGATTAGCAGAGCCTCACCACAGTGAGATCCGCAGCACCTGATGATGTCTATGAATGGCAGATTTCAAGCAGTCATCACCTGCAAGGGATATGTGACAAAGTACTAAATATGACGGCTTTAATAGACCTGCCATTGCGATTTCCCAAGCATTATGGTGCCCTGAAATGTGGGGGTCCATGCAGAAGAAGTGTTGTCATTTCTACACAGTGTGACCAATATGTATACAAATCCCCTTAAAGTCTGCAATGTACACCTTAATCACATCTGAATTATTTGATTTGTAATTTTAAAATGTGGAGCAGAGGGATGCATCAAGAAAAAATGTGCCTTTGCCCCAAACATTATGGAGGGCAGTAAATGTTATCAGTTTGTTTTGAGTTTTATATTTGTGATTAATTCATACCACTTTTCATAGATCTGTTTTCACTTTGACATTAAAGAGTCGTCTTCTATTGATAAGTGTCAAAAAAGCCAAATCAAATCCCCTGTAATTCAATGTTGCATAACAATTTCCCCTTGGGGATTAATAAAGTATCTCAAATCAAAAAAAAAAAAAATGTCAAAGGAGTGAATGCTTTTTATATGCATTGTATCTTTGTACATATTAATGAAAAATTATAAAAGGAAAACAAATGTCTTTAGCCTTCATTTTAATGTAAAATAATATTCAGAAATCATCTATACTTTAATTTAAGAAAGTGATGGTTTTAATAAAGATAAGGTAGATAGTCAATGAGATGCAAATTGAAGCGGTCAGAAGTACAGGAGGTGCAATCTCAAGTTTCTTTTAGCATTCATTTTTCTTCTTTCCCACAGTGGCACACAGAAGTGTTTGTTGCTCATTCAAGCACCAGCTCTGTAGCTTTTTATCTTAGCTGTGACCTGAACCTCAATACTCAGGCAGACTTTCAACTAACAGATGAAGTAATTTATGCTTATATACTGTTTTATAATTTTTTAAATTATATTTGTTGTTTTGAGCAGTTAAAGCCTTGTGGCATATTTTGGCAGAGCAAAATAGGATATCCTTGTCATTTAAGCATGTTTGTTTTTGTTACTGTGTTGAGAACAGTACCTGAGTTGTGTTAATCTTTCCTTTTCGTTGAAAACTCGCATTATGCCTGTTTTTAATTTCCCTGTTCATAAATACATTTGATAATGTCATGTTTTATGGCCAGTTTTCACTTTTGACGTTAGAGGTCAAATCATACTTAATGGTTGCTCAGGACTGTCTGTTTTGTAACAACGTATTGTGCGTTAGACACAGTAATCCACTCAGAGAAATCGGATATGGTCTAACAAACCCAGATGGAAACGATACAAAGAGGTCAAAATAATCTGTCTGGTAGGACGTTAAACAGGGCCCCTGAGCTTCCAAGCAAGCGCTTCTAACACAGAAACACAATATTGCCTTGTAATCTCCTTTTAGCCACTTCACCAGATGGATGTTGGTTTATTTAAACCCTTGACTCCCCAAACGATTTATGCCCCCTTATTCTACTCAGTGTAACAATATGGCCATGCACCCTCCTGTTTCCTGTGCTCCTGGTAGAATTTCCTGCACCAGAACCACACTGAGGAAATTGTCCTAAAATATCTCTTGATGAGAGAAATTTAGACAGTGAGCACATACTTTCACTACATTGTTGGATTTTGTTTTTGTGTCCTGTTTCTGTTCTTAATTTAGATATTTCATTTAAGCATACAGACGGTTTTATTTCAAATTAGGAAATGTTGACAGAGTCACATTCATAAGATTTGAGCAGTGCTGCAAAACACAAATTCTCTTATGTCTTGTGCTGAGAGTTTCAGTTCATAAGCACTTATGCTTCAGGTTGAACAATGTAAAGAAAAATATTTAAATGTAGGGCAAAGCAATTTCTGAAAACCTGTGTCAGCATTTGTATTATTCTGTTTTTGTACTTTCCATGAAAGTCTAGCTTACACAGAATTACAAATACATTCTATACAAGGTATGATCAAAACATCCATCCATCCATTATCCAACCCGCTATATCCTAACCACAGGGTCATGGGGGGTCTTCTGGAGCCAATCCCAGCCAACATAGGGTGCAAGGCAGGAAACAAACCCCGGGCAGGCCACCAGCCCACCGCAGATGATCAAAACATTTGTAGCCTTAATGTGAAAGTGATATTTCATGAAAGTGATATAAGAGTTTCTAGTGTAGTGGTTAATAATGTGTGGTTCTTGCTCCAGAACCAAGTCAACATAAATACCAAAAATCACAAAACCAAATGCTGTCATTGAGTTTCTAGTGCTAGAGATCAGTAAACCTTCAATGCTCCATTCTTGCCTAGTCAATGTGTGCCCCCACCAGTCCCCTTCATATTCCACAGTATTAGGTGTGTTCACGAGAACGATGAGACAGAGAAGAGGAGAGGAATCAGGTGAAGAACTTTGTTTTTTTGTTGCAGAAAGAATTATCTGCAGCTCAACATTAACAAAACCAAAGAGATGGTTATTGATTTTTGCAATATGTCCTGGTGCATCACATCTTTAATTTATTTTAAATAATAGATGCTTATTAATTTGTTTTGCTCAGAGAAACAAGATGAATGGAATTTACAGGACACTTACAGGAGCAATTAACATCAAAGCATCTTCTTATCCTGAATTATACCAGTAATCTATTACCTTAAAACATAGGTTTCATTGGTTTAGAGCATAGTTTAAGTGGAAATGAAGCAAAACAGTTTAATTTAAGACCAGGAAACAGCTATGATGCCTAAAGCCATATTAATTATTTTATAACTTGGGAATGGAGATGCATAAAAAGATCAGAAACTTTGAGCATAGTCATCCATCATACGTATGGACAGCCAGACAATCAAATGTGTGTAATATCACATCTCGTAGAATTTAAAGATAAAATTGGCTTGTCCAAGGGACAGAGCGTGACGTCCAAGACTGTGACACATGTGACCGTTTCATCTGAATGTGGGGTGGCTGTTATGTGCTTACTGTTGCGGGTATGTGTAAGGACTCTTGCAGCACAGTTCTGAATCAACTGGAGCTATTATAACAGATTAGGTGGAGCTTCTGCCTACAGAGTAATGGGGAGTGTGGAAGAGAGGTGAAAAAGAGAGTGCAGGCAGGGTGGAATGGGTGGAGAAGAGTGTCAGGAGTGATTTGTGACAGACGGGTATCAGCAAGAGTAAAAGGGAAGGTCTACAGGACAGTAGTGAGACCAGCTATGTTATATGGGTTGGAGACGGTGCCATTGACCAGAAAGCAGGAGACAGAGCTGGAGGTGGCAGAGTTAAAGATGTTAAGATTTGCACTGGGGGTGACGACGATAGATAGGATTAGACATGAGGACATTAGAGGGTCAGCTCAGGTTGGACAGTTTGGAGACAAAGCCCGAGAGATGAGGTTGCGTTGGTTTGGACATGTGCAGAGGAGAGATGCTGTGTATATTGGGAGAAGGATTGTAAGGATAGAGCTGCCAGGGAAGAGGAAAAGAGGAAGGCCTAAGTGGAGGTTTATGGATGTGCTGAGAGAGGACATGCAGGTGATGAGTGTGACAGAGCAGAAAGATATGGAAAAAGATGATCCGCTGTGGCAACCCCTAACGGGAGTTGCCGACAGAAGAAGATGGAGCTTCTGCCAGTAGTGAATGTAGACATTGTCGAGACAACCTGCTGGAGTTCAAACTAAGCATCAGAATGGAGAAAAAGGTGATTTAAGTCACTTTGAACATGGCATGGTTGTTGATGCCAGACGGGCTGCTCTATTTCAGAAGCTGCTGATCTACTGAGATTTTCACGCACAGCCATCTCTAGGGTTGACAAAGAATGGTCCAAAAAAGGGAAAATATCTAATAAGCAGCAGTTCTCTGGGTAGAAATGTCTTGTAGATGCCAGAGGTCAGATTAGAATGGCCAGTTTGGTTCTGTCAGCTAAGAACAGGCCACTGAGGCTGCATTTAGCACAGGCTCACCAAAATTGGACAACAGATGATTGGAAAGATGTTGCCTGGTCTGATGATTCTCGATTTCTGCTGCGACATTTGGATGGTAGGGTCGGAATTTGGCGCCAACAGCATAAAAGCATTGATCCATCCTCTCTTGTATAAATGGTCCAAGCTGATGATGATGGTGGTGGTGTAATGATGTGGGGGATATTTTTGTGGCACATATTGTACACTAGAATCAGGTTAGTCACCTGGTCACTTTGTTTTTACATTATGAAAAAGAACCCTATAGGAGGTTTTACTTGTACATTAATTAAATCAGTCCTAAAATAGCAATATTTTGACACATTAAAGATATGAGGAACATTTCCAAGGTGCTGTTGGTTATTGTTCTGTTTTTTGCTGCCTTTCAAATGTTACAGCTGCACATATTTATGCATATTAATTTTCCTGTTTTGTGTTAAATGCTGCTATAAGCTTAGTTTTGCTAAAAACAAACAAAAAGCCTGGATGACTCGGACCAGAACCAGTCAAACCATGATACTAACATTGCCTTGTTATATGTTCACAGTTTAGCAAGCAGCCAGCTGGTGTACAGTCAGCCTGATGTTGATTTTTAGGTGATAGTAAAAAATATTTCAATCCCATAGCTTGGTCTATATGTTTGACTAAATCAATGTACAGCATATAATTAATTTTTTTTACAGCCTCCACATTCTGAGAAGCAAGTAAATAAGTTTCAGATCATGAGCATTTGCAATACAGAATGTCATTTACCTGTAGTTTGTGGAAATAAAACGGGAACTAGTCTTAAGATTTTTCCTGGCTGGTTCTTAGCTGTAGTGAAATGGCCTCAAAACATACACGGACAACCAATTTTTAACTGATAGGACTGCCATCGTTAGGCCTTCACTTTAGTGCAGATGTGTTATGAAAACATCTTCAGCTCAAGTATTGTGATCTACGTCCCGTGTTTTGTCTTGGTAGAGTCCTATACCTGTATGACTCTGCTTTCCCCTTTTGTTCTCATTATTGTGTAGACTTTATCAGAATGCCTTAAATCCCATAGACGTACCACTGTTCATAAGGTATTGTACTTTAGCACTTCTCCCCACCTTCCCTTCTACATTTATAACCTCAGGCAATTAGGTAGAGTAAAATGACAAGCAGGAGTTGAGTTACACATTTTAATAGTGTATTATTGATAATATTCATAAAATAATAATGAAACAAAGTACATGTGAATATCGACAACCATTCAACCTGATAAATGCTAGATGTGTAGCTTCAGGTGGCACACAGACTTGTAGATACTCAAATGTTCCTGTCTCTAGTCGACTTTCTACAGGACAGGCCACATGCCTGTCTCAATATGGCTGCCGAGTTGTGCTTCTCATTGTGTTCTCCTAATGGCCATGGTGTGAGAAGAGAGGGAGGGGTAAAGTGACCAACTTTATACATTCCTCTCCAAATGTTTAGGGCCAATAGGGCGTCATGGTACACAAAGGCTTCTGACTCAAAACCAATCCCAAATAGCCCTACTTCTGACAGATGGGTGCACACACTGCCTTTTCACACCTGCCCTCAAGTAGCAGATACCATTTGTTTAGCTGTAGCTTGCCAGCTAGTTAGTGTTATGGCCTTCATGCGGGGGTTGGCTTATATGAATGTCCTGCAAAGAATCTTGAGAAACCTTTTTGAGGTATCAACCAAAACACTACCATAAATTTGACATCCTGGGTCACTACTAAAGACTTGCTACACGGTTAGTTAGAAATGAAAGTACACCAAGAGTAATAAAACACTAACATTATCGTTGGTATGGATAGCTTACAAATAAAGACATACAAAATATTTATCAACTTATATACACAGTATCACTCCACCACACCTGGCAATAATTCAGACATTTCTAGAAGAAATTTAACTTAATTGTAATTTTATCATCCTAAATTAAAATTGCTAAATTAGTATTACTTGTTATGTACACTCACCTAAAGGATTATTAGGAACACCATACTAATACGGTGTTTGACCCCCTTTCGCCTTCAGAACTGCCTTAATTCTACGTGGCATTGATGCAACAAGGTGCTGAAAGCATTCTTTAGAAATGTTGGCCCATATTGATAGGATAGCATCTTGCAGTTGATGGAGATTTGTGGGATGCACATCCAGGGCACGAAGCTCCCGTTCCACCACATCCCAAAGATGCTCTATTGGATTGAGATCTGGTGACTGTGGGGGCCATTTTAGTACAGTGAACTCATTGTCATGTTCAAGAAACCAATTTGAAATGATTCGAGCTTTGTGACATGGTGCATTATCCTGCTGGAAGTAGCCATCAGAGGATAGGTACATGGTGGTCATGAAGGGATGGACATGGTCAGAAACAATGCTCAGGTAGCCCGTGGCATTTAAACGATGCCCAATTGGCACTAAGGGGCCTAAAGTGTGCCAAGAAAACATCCCCCACACCATTACACCACCACCACCAGCCTGCACAGTGGTAACAAGGCATGATGGATCCATGTTCTCATTCTGTTTACGCCAAATTCTGACTCTACCATTTGAATGTCTCAACAGAAATCGAGACTCATCAGACCAGGCAACATTTTTCCAGTCTTCAACTGTCCAATTTTGGTGAGCTCATGCAAATTGTAGCTTCTTTTTCCTATTTGTAGTGGAGATGAGTGGTACCCGGTGGGGTCTTCTGCTGTTGTAGCCCATCCGCCTCAAGGTTGTGCGTGTTGTGGCTTCACAAATGCTTTGCTGCATACCTCGGTTGTAACGAGTGGTTATTTCAGTCAAAGTTGCTCTTCTATCAGCTTGAATCAGTCGGCCCATTCTCCTCTGACCTCTAGCATCAACAAGGCATTTTCACCCACAGGACTGCCGCATACTGGATGTTTTTCCCTTTTCACACCATTCTTTGTAAACCCTAGAAATGTTTGTGCATGAAAATCCCAGTAACTGAGCAGATTGTGAAATACTCAGACCGGCCCGTCTGGCACCAACAACCGTGCCACGCTCAAAATTGCTTAAATCGCCTTTCTTTCCCATTCTGACATTCAGTTTGGAGTTCAGGAGATTGTCTTGACCAGGACCACACCCCTACATGCATTGAAGCAACTGCCATGTGATTGGTTGATTAGATAATTGCATTAATGAGAAATTGAACAGGTGTTCCTAATAATCCTTTAGGTGAGTGTATATTATAGCATTATCTACAGTGTGCGTCAGCTCTATGCAAATGTCTTGTGCTGTACAGGTGAGCTTGCTGCTCCTTTCTGTTATGTGATAAACGTCTTAGATTTGTACACTGAACGTGCATTTGGATGCAAATTCACCACCCTTTCCCTTGTACCCATCATTGTTTTCCTCAGTGTTAATGGCATCTAGTTTTGATATTAGCAGTAGGTGTTAAGTGAATTCATTATTCTTAAAAGTAAAATTTTTGTTACTACATAGCTGTACGGTAGTTTTTGATGAGAATTTGTTCCTTTACATAAGTTTATCTATTATAGTAAAGCGATCTAACGGTTAACTGTTGTCTAAAAATACTTAAATCACTTTTAGATATATTCCATTTTTTGCTTTGCCAGGTTATAATGAGATTCACAGTATGCTTCATACATTACTTTCTTTTCAGGTAGGTTTTGCGGGGGTTTGGAAGTTAGGAGAGGATGAGGGTCTTTGTAGAGGAAAGGTTTATGGATCATTTCACCTTCTGCTCCAATGCGTGACGCACAGCTCTTTTTAACAGATTTACAAGAGACAAAAGTAAATGCTTTCTGCAAGAAATCTCGGCACCTGATAACACCATTTATTCGGACAAGGTGCATACAAAGTTTTACTAGAGTAGAGCACACTGGAGTGTGTGTTTAGTAGAGCACTGCGGCTTATTAACAGCAGCCTTTGCAGTCGCATCATTTGTGTGGAAACAGATTTGACTCGAGTAAAAATCATGGCAAAGGTCAGCTTGTGAACCATAAACTTGGTATGAATATGAGCGTACTGGAAGTCGATTCTCTTCTTCACCAGTTGCATACATTTACTAGAATCTGGATGCAACTTTTTATTAACCTATAATTACGTTAACAGACAAAGTAAACAAGTCAAATTGTACACAGTTTTATTATAGAAAGTGTTCACGATAGTTACTTTAACTTCTGTCGTTTGTTTTTTTTTTTTTTTTTATTGTTGGACAAGTTAACACTAGAAATGCTAAAATTATTTGCCGTGATTTACATGTACACCCCATAATACGTTACTATTGGACATTCATTAATCACTAATTCTCATTACAGCCTGCAATGGCCCAGGCTCTCTACCTTTGCGTCAATGCCTAAGCAAGGACCACACGTCTCCCCGCTCTGTTGAGACACCAGAATCATGACCCCTGAAAGGGATACATTTTCAAACTAACTTGGCAAAATCCAAGAGCCTCTTCAAGAGCATTACACAGTAATCCTCCTGGAGTGGTTGGCTGCTTCTGCTCATAGGCTGCTTGATGTGAGCAACCTTCATCCCACTCTTGAGCATCAGCCACTCATTTCTTTTCCTTAGGCTCACTTTTCCATCCACCTGCTTCCCTACACAGATTGCTCCAGCTCCTGTCCTGTTCCTGCCCTTTACTCCATCCTTTTCTTTATCCTGTATTCGTTCCTTTTTCCTTTTCTTTGTTCTTGTTCTGTTCTTTTTCTTTTCTCCATTTTTTTTCTTGTTCTGATTTGATTTCCTTCTCTGCTGTGTAGGCTCCTTTTATCTGACCTGATTGGGCTCAGGTGTGAGATGCTGCCTCCTCCGAGGCGTGAATGAGGCACCTGACTGATCTGCTCGCATTTACAAGCGAGTGCGTGATCAGCCACGAACCCCAATAAACACCACAGAGATGTGTGCTCATGCACACCCGCACCTGATCAGAGCTTGCATGCTCTGGGACGTGATTATTTATTTAAAAACGTGGACCTCTCATCACACCAGAGCCTGGCTACCTCACCCTAACCCCTGAGGGGACTGCACAATTACTCTAACAGAGGCCAGGAAGCTCTCCTGCCAGGTTACCTTTATTATTTGGTTTCCTGTTTGCTACCATTGAAGAGCTGAAGAAATAATAAAAATCACATTTATCACGGCGCAGATGATCTCAACATACAAGGTGAGATAAACGTGAAAGAAGTCAAAGTGTAAATGTAAAAAATTAATCTTTAGTGACATGTTGCACATCACAGTTTTGTTGTTTGAAGCAAGTTGCCAGCTACCTAAGTGTAGTTTGGCATTTTGTAGTTGCCAAGAAAATTCTCAACAACATCCGTGAATTCCTTCCATTCGATTTTATCCAGCCCTACTGGCTGATCTTCAAGCTGTTTGTCATTGATGACGTGTCTGAATTGTGGACCAACAAAAATGCATTACTTAACCTTGGTATCAGTTGTTCAGGGAAATCTCTGTCCCTCAATATATAGTTTTTCACATGCCTTGTTCATTGCTTTCATAATATTTTTCATTGGTCTAAGTTTTATATGTAGAGGAGGAAAAAATATCCATGTTGTGTTGACAAGTGTTTTATGTGCCACACTTTTTTCTGATCTGAAACCAAATGCCTTGATGGTGACCAGCTCTCTTTAATGTAAGCATGGCAGTCCCATTTGCAATATTTGGTATGTCTGAGATGCATTCGTAGTAGCAAGGCCACTACTGTTAGATCACCACAGATGTTCCAGTTGTAGTGTATACAGGATGTAAATTTATAATATGAATAATAAATCACAGATGTGAGAGATTTCAGTAGAATGCACATAAGAAAATTTAAAGGTCAGTTTCATGATCATTGGGCCAAAATCTACAAGATTCACCCAAAAGTGATCAGAAATAAAAATATTTATTGTCCAGTGTTCATTAAATATCTTTTTAAACTTAGATTTGTTTTGCAACCCTTCACTCTTACCCATGTGTCCAACTCTCATGTCTATCTGTTTAGAATTGACTAAAGCGTTAATTTTTACTTCTCCGTAAATCTTTCCTTTACTGGCACTGTGAAATGTACAGTGCCTTAAAGTGCTGCCTTATTTCATCATCCTCCCATTCTAATAACTTTTCTAAAGAAAAAAGTGTCATGTAAATGAATTTCAGTGACTTATTGGGAGTTGTTGTAACCATTTATATTTACGTTAATTTGATTTACTCCACAAACAAAAGTAACATGAGACTTTGTGACTTGTTTATGAGGCAATAATCTTTTTGCCAAGTTGGGAAACTTAACTGTTTTGTTAGTATTTTTTTTTTTCCTCTTTCCACAAGAAGGTCTATTCATGGGCACTAGTAAGACTGGCTTAAAAAATGTATCTGTGGGATATGTTCCCAGGCAAAACATATATTGAAATGTCCCTAAACAACCCCTTATTTTCTCCATAAAGTAAAATGTACTTTGTTTTGTCTATGCTTAACATTATGTGCTATATTTAAATACATCAACAGCTACAAATACAGATTTATATCAGTAATTTCACATACAGTTTACCTGTGTGCAGTGATGTTATTCTAAGAGGACCTGAGTGCTGCACACAAAGCTTACAGCAGTGGCCAACTTGTCATCCTGTTGAAGTTCAGTATAGCAAGAGTTAGAACAGAGCGCTTTTTCACGAATGTCAGTGAGCTTTGGGAGTTCCATGCATGAGAGCATTTATTGAGCCAATGAAGCAGGGCAGTAGTACAGGAGTAGCTTGTCTCACTTCTTCTCATGCTATGTAGAGTGAAGCTCGACAAGAGCACTAGAGAAATGGATATCATCATTCTGGCTCATTCTTCAATGAAAGTGTGTGTTGCTGCCTACACTCGTCACTAAGTGACACAGAAAAAGTATGGAGGAGTGCATGTCCTGCTTTCTTATGCCACCTCCACCCATGGTTAGAGGGACAAAGTGAGACTACCGGAGGAGTGCATCTCTTCCATGTGCCGTTGTAGAACAAAAGTGTGCCTGTTTGTAATTTTTCCCTTTTTTTTAATATGGACTGGAAGTAGAACAAAAAAAAGAAAAAAATTCACATAAGTTTATTTGCATACGATGAGTTTTTTTTGTTTATGTTACAACATAATGTTATTAACCAGGTACAGTAACTCTGTTATTAGGTATGTTATTTGCACAATGTTTAGATTTTTGACTGCTTTCATAGAGCTAATATGCTAATATAACCCTAAATATGTTTTTCTTAAAAATAGCCACAATTTAATTCACCCCACTTATGTAGCATTCTTCACTAAGTAAAGGCTTAGAGCACTTTTAGTTGTTTACATCTACAATATGTTAAACTACAGTAAATATAGTACCATTTATTTACATATATAGACAGAGAGAGGGAGAGTGAGTGAGTCACTGTCTTGCACCTGAGGGAAGACGCTGAGTCCACAGACTTCGGGAAAATCAACATTATTTTCATCAAAACAGGCCCAGTCAGGGTCTTTATTCAAAAGGGAGCAACCATTTTATTTACATAGACACAGCAAATAGACAGTAACAGTGCCATGTTAGTGGCTGGGTTAGACTGTTCCCTTTATCAGCCAACCAGCACATCACATGGTGGGGTTGCGAACCTGTGTTTGCCTCAGCGCCAAACATTCCCTGCAGGCTTTGATAGTTTCTGTGCACTGCGGCACTGCAAAGCTGGGGGAGTTTTGGATACTCAAAAACCCTCACTTTATATATAGATATAGATATATATATATAATAGATAGATATATATATGTATATGTGTAATGTGTGTATATACATGTGTATATATCCATATATACAGATATATATACTGTATATAATGTATATATATACATATACTGTGTGTGTGTGTGTGTATATATATATATATATATATATAT
>JANRMT010062817.1:15297396-15310636 GCA_026402145.1 Polypterus bichir lapradei | reverse complement strand
CTTCAAAGTAGTTCCCTTGGGCAGCTACACACCGATGGAGACGTTGTTCCCACTGTTGGTAGCAGCGCTGGAAGTCTTCAACCGGTATGGTCTTCAGCATGTCCGTTACACTCTTTTGGATGTTTTCTAAAGTCCCGAAATGACGTCCTTTTTGGACATTTTTCAGTTTAGGAAAAAGGAAAAAGTCACACGGACTGAGGTCAGGTGAATAAGGGGGCTGGGGAACCACAGGAATGCATTTTTTCGATTGTCCTTCTGCTCAATTGTGAGGTTTTTCGGCACCATTTTGGCACAGACCTTTCGCATGTGCAAATGTTCAGTCAAAATTTGATGAATGGTAAATCTGTTCAAATTTAATTGTTCACTCAACATTCTTAATGTTAAACGATGGTCTGATCTCACAAGAGTGTTCACACGTTCGATGTTTTCATTGGTTTTCGAAGTTGAAGGCCTCCCTGAAAAACTTGAGCTCGGGATAAAAAATGTTCCCCATAGGCCTGTTTTAACTTTTCAAACGTCACACTTGCCGATTCTCCAAGCTTAAAACAAAATTTAATTGCACAACGTTGCTCCAAATTCTGCTGTTCCATTTTGCGTGACGCACAACCAAAAACACAACTTTGCTAATAGCAGTCACAAAAATCACGTAGTTAACGGAAGGAGTTGAAACTCGCACTGAGCTATGGGAGGGTACTGATACACGTGCTCTATCAAGGACAACAGCGCAGCGTTGCCAGATCGCTTGCAGTGTTGCCAGTCTCATTACTTTTCTGCCACACCTCATATATAAATATATATATATATATATATATATATGTATATATATATGTAAAATATATTTTATATATATATAATACTCACTCACAGAATGCACTACTCCATAGTCCAGTGGCAGCATGCTTTACATCTCTCCAGCAGACACTTGCCATTGTGTTTAGTGATCTTAGGTCCAGTCCTTGTGCTGATGTTGCTTCCAGTCATGGTTTGGAACTCTACTGTGAATGATACAACAGAGTAGAGGTGATTTTTACATGCCGTGTGCTTAAACACTTGGCAGAACAGCTCTTTAAATTTGCATGGTCTACCACTCTACTGGTCAAACATTTTAGAACGCCACCCTTTTTCTTCAAATTTAATCAGTTGAAGTGCAATGAATGACATAAAAAGGTCAAAAGTAAACTGACAGAGATTTACAATTTAAGTTTTGGTTTGGCAAAACTGAAAGAAAAAAAGTCATTTCTGAATATTCCAAATGGGACTTCTTCAGGGAATGACTTAAAGGTTGTAGCCTTAAGATTTTCTGCAACAATTAAAGTAAATGCAGCATTGCAAGTTGAAGCAAACAATTTGCACAGGTGTCCCAACTTGTGTTGATTACTTTAAAACCCTCCATGTGTTTTAAAAAAGAGTACCAACAGACTGTGTTACTACACCCTTTGAAGTACTATTTGGACAATATTCCGCTGTAGAAAATTGTAAATTCCAGCAATAATGACAAGAATATAGCAATTAACAAATTAAATGAGACCAAGTATTATTACCCTTAGGATAGGTTTATAGTTAACGCGATGCGTGCTCCAGCGGAAGCTACTGTTACGCAAGGGTTGTACTGTTTATAGTTGTGCATCTACTTTACATAAATCTGGAAGATTCCACTAGGTGGTAGTGCGAGATATCAGCACGGTGAGAAAACGTTTGGCTTCTCTGTGTTGTGAATTGCCTGAAACAACCATTAAATTCCAAGGACACCTTTCCACATTATCTCTGAAAAGGATATTTAATGATTACATGCATCAATCCAGGGATTCGCCCATTCCAGCAAACACTGGGTGCGAGACAGAAACAAAATCCCTAGAGGGGGCATCAGCTCATCGCAAGGTGAACACAAGCACAAACATACACACACTAGCGGCATTTTAGTGTCACCAATTCCTAAACCTTCATGTCTTTGGAAGGAAACCAGAGCACACTGTGGAAACCCACCAGGAAAACATACAAACTCCAGGCAGGGAACACGAGGGACTCCCTGCGAGGCAGCAACGTTACCGTTTTGCCACCATGCTGCCCCCACATGTGTAATTATTCATTATTACACTATTTAAATGAAGTTAATGATTTATCTGTAAAATGTTACATAGATACTTTAATGCATTTTGTCATGAAAGGGATATCAAGTATAAATCTAAGGATTCTAAATGTGCAGAGAGCTGGAATGTCATAAATTGAATGTGTTCTGTGTGGCGATCTATTGCTGCTTGCCGCTGCTGTCAGTTCAGGAGGAAGCCCCAAAAGCATGTAGCGATTAACTGGGTTGGTTTTAAGGTGACATTTACGACGGTCTACTTTATTGATAAGTAAAAAGTGGACATTTTAGGGTTAAAGCAAAAATTTTAACTTTAATCACAAAATAGACCTTTTCACTGTGTCCTTAATTTTTTTTCTCAGTAGTTCAAAAATGCTGCCGTATATTCAGATGCTGTTATGAAGATGCAAAGAAAAAAAAAGATGGCACAGAAGATGGTATGTGAGACCTTTAAAATGTATCGCGTCATTACGATGGGGAATATGCGACACTTGAATATAAAAGCACCACGAATGCATCTGTACATCAGCATTTTGCTTCACCACATCGATCCATTCATTAAAAATCGAAGCACACACATCGGTCCTGTAGAATCCGCATAGAGGCTTTCTATCACATGTAGATAGTAAACAGAGACTCTAACATCACATTCCAACTTGATCACACTGTGCCCCCCAATCTTTTGCTTGTACTGCAACTCACACACACGTCGCGTTAATTTCTGAGGATGTGCTCAGAAGATGCATCGAATGAATGCTGGGAACGCACGGCAGCCATGATGCGTGCTTGTACTTGTTCTGAGTGTGAAGTATAAACTGGCCTTTAGAAATGTAGGCCTTTCATTTAGAGCACAGATGTTGAACTCCAGGCCTAGAGGGCTGCAGTGGCTGCAGGTTTTCATTCTAACCTTCTTAAGGCGGAGTGGGGGATCTGCACTGGCAATCGGAAGGTTGCCAGTTTGAATCCTGTAAATGCCAAAAGGGACCCTGCTGTGTTGGGCCATTGAGCAAGGCCCTTAACCTGCAATTGCTGAGTGCTTTGAGTAGTGAGAAAAGCACTATATAAATGCAAAGAATTATTATTATTAACCTTTTTCCTAATCAGTGACCAGTTTTCACTGCTACTTAACTCCTTTTCTCTTCATTTTAATAGCCCTGTTTTTAAGGATTCAGTCCTCTGAATTAATTCTTTTCATAATTAAATGTTAGCCAAACAGAAATGAGACATGAAAAGAGCTGACAGATAACCAGCTAAACTGGGGCTTCAAACTCCATTCAATTTCACTCCATCCAGTTTCTTAATGAGAAGACAATTCTTGCTGTTAATTAAACCCGTTATTTAATTCCACAGCCTGTTTTTGCTCTCTTTCTGCCACAACAGGCATTTCCAAAACTGCTGATTTTTCTCTTTTTTCTAAGAACAACGTCAAAATGCTTTGGTGACCCGAGAGTTCAACTTTACTGAGACCTTCACCCTTCTTTATTTCCACATATTGTGTGATGGGCACAGGTTCGCTTGTTGTGTGGCAGCTCGTTTTGTGTCTCATTATTGTTTTGCTGCTAACTAAGGAAAAAGAAACAAAGGGGCCTGAGTCAAGTTAATAAAATTAAGGCAAAGGCTAGAATGAAAACCTGCAGCCACTGTGGCCCTCCAGGACCGGAGTTCGACCCCCTGATTTAGAGGAACTGCAAAAAAAAAAAAAAAAAAAATCAAAGTGTCAGAGAGTACAGTGGTGTCCTACACAATCAAATGGTAATTGGAAACTGGAAGAAATTATGATAGGAAGACATCTGGCTGACCGAAAGTCACAATCCAATCAGAGGTTTCTGAGAGTCACCCGCTTGAATTATAGGCGCATCACAGCATAGCAGATTTTTATACGTGCTATGTGCTTCAACACACTGCAGACCAGCTCTGTAAGTTTGCATGAGCTGCCACTTCATAGCTTGAGTTATTGTTGGTCCTAGATGTTTCTACTTCGTAATAATAGCACTTACAGTTGATCCGGGAAGATCTAATAGAGCATGTACCGACTTGTATGTGAATAAAAAGCTAAAATTGCTGTTATCCATTCAAGAGCTCAGTAGCACAAGGTAACTGAAGCTTAATAATTGAGAAGATAGTCTCGCTATTGAGAACAACCTGTTAAAAAGTGTGTAATGAATAGAGGTGAAATCCTGTGCTGGAAAGGCTACACGCAGAGCTTCTTCCTCTATTTCTCCATTTATTTGTTTTAACGTGCCACCAGGGTTTCAGGGAGAGTAAAAGAAACTGAACAAAAGACTTGACTCTGAGTGAAAATAAAAAGCTAAAATTGCTGTTATCCATTCAGGAGCTCAGTAGCCAAAGTTAATTGACGCTTAATAATTAATTTGCATGTTGTAATGAACGCTGCAACAGTGGAGACACACGCATACACACATACACATATAGATCACCACAGCTACTGAGCTCCATACATGTATAAAAAGTGTTATCGTTTCCACATGGCATGACCAAAATGTATGCAAATCCCCTTAAATGAAGGTCTGCACTGTGCACTTTAATCACGTCTGAAGTGTTAGTTTGCAATTTTAAGCTGTGGAGCAGACAGATAAATCAAGGAAAAATCTGTCTTCCAATTTAATGGAGATCACTGTATGTATTTCACAGTTGGAATAGGGGTGGGTGTAGATGGAGGTGTATTGTGTCCTAAAGTCTCATGCCTTAACCACTAATCCATTTTATCTTGAATTAAGTGGTGAGTTTAAATGAGAGTGCACGGATGTCACGATAGGGGTATTCTTTTAATGGCAAAAGAGAAAAAAAATATTGTAAAAATATGACACTTCATTGATTGCACCTTGGTTATCCATGTTTAACAGGTCAATAGTGCTTGTGTTTTCTCTGCCAGCTTACTAAGTTTAACCTTACTGGTCAGCACTGTCTCAGTTTTAGAGAGCTGTCATTGAAAGCATCTTCATTTCCGCCATAATGGTCTGGTTTGGCTATGAATCTGTTCATTCAAACATAAACAACAGTATGCTGTCCAGATAGGAGAAAGGATTGTAGGCCTCACACTGAACTTTATTCAGGGCCTATATACGTCTCGCGTCAGGAAGCGAGAAGGCAATGTAATTAAAGAGTACACTCACCCGGGTAGCCATCTATTTCAATTATTACCTTCACGGAAGAGAAAGAAACTCTTGGAAAGTAAGTAGCTGCTTTTCTTCTGTGGTTCCTCTGGTCAGTAACAGTTTTTGATTATATTGTATAGTATAGTTATGTGTTGTCATATCGTTTTATGTTTTCTGCATTTGTAAACTATATAATGCTCTTATGAAGATGTATAATGTACACTCACCGGCCACTTTATCAGATACACCTGTTCAACTGCATGTTAATGTAAATATCTAATCATGGCAGCAACTCAATGCATTTAGGCATGTAGACATTGTCAAGATGACCTGCTAAAGTTCAAACCGAGCATCAGAATGGGGAAGAAAGGTGATTTAAGTGACTTTGAACATGACATGGTTGTTGCTGCCAGGTAGGCTGGTCTGAGTATTTCAGAAACTGTTAATCTACTTGCCATCTCTAGGTTTTATAGAGAATAGTCCGAAAAAAGGCAAAATATCCAGTGAGTGGCAGTTGTTTTGGGAAAAAATGCCTTGTTGATGCCAGAGGTCAGAAGAGGATGGTCAGTCTGATAGAAAGGCAATTGTAACTCAAATAAGCACTCGTTACAACTGAGGTATGCAGAAGACCATCTCTGAATGCAAAACATGTAGAACTTTGAAGCAGGTAGGCTACAGCAGCAGCAGCAGGAGACCACACTGGGTGCCACTTCTGTCAGCTAAGAACAAGAACCTGAGCCTTCAGTTCACATGGGCTCACCAAAATTGGATAATAGAAGATTGGAAAAAATGTTGCCTGGTCAGATGAGTCATTTGGATGGTAGGGTCAGAATTTGGTGTCATCAATATGAAAGCATGGATCCATCCTGTCTTGTATCAGTGGTTCAGGCTGGTAGTGGTGATGTAATGATGTAGAGGATATTTTCTTAGCACACTTTGCACCCCTTAGTACCATTTGAGCATCGTTTAAATGCCACAGCTGACCATGTCCATCCCTTTATGACCACAGTGTACCCATCTTCGGAAGGCTACATCTACCAAGACAACATTCCATGTCACAAAGCTCAAATCATCTCAAGCTGGTTTCTTCAACATGACAATGAGTTCACTGGACTCAAATGGCCTCACCAGTCACCAGATCTCAATCCAATAGAGCACCTTTGGGATGTGGTGGGACATGAGATTTGTTTTGTGGATATGCAGCCAAGAAAAATGCAGCAACTGCTTGATGCTATCATGTTGATATGGATCAAACTCTCTGAGGAATGTTTCCAGCACCTTGTTGAATTTATGCCATGAAGAATTACGCCAGTTCTAAAGGCAAAAGGGGGTCCAACTTGGTACAAGTGAGGTGAACTTAATAAAGTGGCCGGTGAGTGTGTTTTGTACTGTTAGTTGTGTTTTTGTTTGTTTGTGGCAATGGCACTAAGTCATACTGCCAGAAACAGTTTCCTAACAACAAAATCAACTTATTGGTTATTTTTTAATGTCTTCATCGGTGATGTTTGTTATTGTATAGTTTTTTCAAATTTTTTTCTTGTTGAGGTAAGGTTGAATATGATGAGAATTGGTCTTAGGGTAAGGGGTTCTAAGAACTGTAGAGTGAGGAGAGAAAGATTCCCATTGAGCTAACTAAACTCGATAAACATACAATATAATTGCTAAACCAGTGATGATTATGATGATTTTAATGATGAATTCTTTAGCTGCATCAGTAAGGTTTTAGAGTGAAAAACGACAGACTGTAATTTCCATTCTTACAAGCCTGACCTGAATCTAGTCACCTAACATTTGTATGCTTCATTTGTAATAATCTTGAAGTACTGGTACTGTGTGATTTGTTTGGTCACTTTGAAGAAAAAAGCTTTAGCTAACAAATAAGATGAATACCAGTGAAATGAATTACTTTGAATAGTGAATATGAAGCATCGATTAGAAGAATGCATTTTTATGATCAAGGTCTAGACACTGAACTTGTGGTCTGAACAACTTAGCCCAGACCTTAAAGAAAGAGAAACACTGCTAAACCCGTGTTAGCTTCAGTTACATGTGTTCTGCTTTGCAGTATGGTCTTTGAGGGACAATTTCAGCATAAAAGTGGATAGGCTATAAACCATTTCTAAAATGTATTTCTAAACAGTCCCCAAACTCTTAAGTGGCAAAGATGGAAAGGCATTCAGTAAAAGAAAAACAAAAACATTATTTTGCGTTCTCTTTATGTTTATTTTTTATTTGCCTCTTCGTTTTTGTAATCTGTATTTTACAGCAGTGTAGTTTTTCCATTTTTGTAGTATGACTGCCAAGAATTCTATCACTGGAGGACTAAAGAATTTGCACTATGAAATGCAAAGAGCAGTAATGGGTTTTAAATGTGAGCTTCAGCATATACGCACATTCTTTAACAGATGACTCGCCTATTCCATTTTATCCTAAGTAGTAAATAAAGTATTTAATCTAACTTCCTCCCAAGAAAAAAGCTACTTCCACAGCAGCCAGCCTTACAATTTGGAACTAATACACCAGATGTCTTTTTGCGGGATTAGATCACAAAGTCTAAGCACATTTATGGTAAAACAGACACCGCAGTTTTTTATTTGATGTCATTTTAAACATTTTTTTTGTTATTTTTGTCTAATAACACAGTGTTGTTGTTTGAATCCTGTGCCGTTGAGACTTAATTATGATTCTAACGTAATAATAAAAACATAATTGAATCAAAAAATTGCTTAACCCATGTCCTCTGGCCAGTTGTGCTCTTTAGCTTATAGTGCAGGAATATTGTTGCTAAGATGGGTTCTGTTGTGGGTTTATTGAAGTTCTGCTGTTCAGGAATGTAACCTGAAGGATTGTTTTCAATGAAGTCTGAGCTCTTTGGGCTGTTTTCCCAGAAGTCTTAGCAAAAGATTTGAAAATTTAACAAGTATTTACCTAAGCATTGTTTTAATCCTTGATCTTTAAACAGTTGATCTTAAACGTTGCTTTAAAAGCAGTGGATACTTTTGAGTGTTGCTTCTGCCTCAATGTGTGTTTGTTTTTTTGGGTTTTTTTCTTTTCTGGATGCTACTGAGAAGATAGTTTCACAAGGTCAGACGTGATGATTCTCAAACAAGAATCCACATCTAGGGACGACCTGTTAAAAAGTATACAGTGAGTAGTGGCAAAATTCTGCACTGAAAAGGAACCAGCCACAGGGCTTCTTCCTAATTTTCTCCAGTCTGTGCATTTTAAACCACTGCCAGGGTTTCAGGGAGAGAGCAAAAGATCCTGAACAAAAGACTTGATTCTAAGAGAAGATAAAAAGATAAAATTGCTGTTATCCATTGTCACAATAATGAGACTTTTGAGACATGAAAAAGGTTTGGGGGCAGCCACCCGTATAATTGAGTTCCTGGCTGCAAAGTCGATTAATTGAAAATAGCACTCCTGTGCACAAAACCGAGTCCAAAACAACTGAAGGAATAGGGACAAGGTGGAGGCTTTTAAAGGGGAAGACAGGAAGTGAGATCATAGGGGTCGGGCTCATTGAGGTCTTCAGCTATTGTTCCGAGCCCGGACGTGACATCACAGGGGCCGGAGCAGGCAAGGTCTCCTTCGATAGGCTCGGTCCCGGAAATGATATCAGGAGAGCCAGGTGGAATATCCCAGGAATGGTCTGCAAGCAAGGAAGAAAAAGAATCAGTGCACTCTGCCACATCCCAGTATGTCTCAGAACTGTCCTTACCCGAGCCCTTTAGCTGCCTCCCATGCGCACGTGTGTGACACCATTCAGGAGCTCAGTAGCACAAAGTGACTCAAGCTTAATAATTTGCATGTTGTGACAGTGGAGACACACTCGCACGCACACATACACATAGACCAGCGCAGCTACTGGGCTCCACACATTTTAACTGTTGCATCATTATATGACGTAACAACAGCAAACAGAGTTTAGATAAGCAATATTGTTATGTATATTGTGTTAATGGATCTACTTTATGTGATGTATGTCTACTGTTACACTTTATGTGATGTATGTCTACTGTTACACATTATGTGTGCATATGCGCATTGATGTAAGTTACAATTAAAAGAAAAACATAGAAAGTTGTTACCTTATACCATTTCTTTATTTTATATAAGGTAAAATGTTGTAAGACACAACAAATATGGTCTTTTGGGTATACAGCATGTTAAAATGCTACAGCCATTATGTTATGGCATGTTTACTTTTCTAGCCAGACAGTAATGTCAAGTTTCTTTTGGGATGTAATAAATGGGAGATTCACAACATGAATGTGCAGCTGTCAAATCTGCAAAAACTGTGTGATACAGTCCTACCAATATGGACTACAATCTCAAAGGAATGTTTCCGAGATTTTGTCGCACCTATGCCACAAAGAACTGTGGCTGTTTCAAGAGCAAAGGGAGTCCCTATCCAGTTTTAGAGTGTTCCTAAGGTTTTGTTCAGTGAGTGTATATTCGTAGTGTTGAGCTCTGGATTATTCAGTGGTAGTCCATGAATCTGCATGAGTAAGTTGATCACCTGCTCGTTGAAGCATCTAGGATATGCACCACTTCGAGGCATATTTTATTCCTGATTATTTATTTATTATTTTTCAATTTTCTCTGTTTAGTTATACACGTCTCGCCATGTACACTTTTTGTTGAAATCAAATGAAGTTTAGGGTTAGCTAATAATTAAGATGAATCTAGGCTGGACTTCTCACCAATGAATGAGTCGGGGTCGGGGTAGGCAGGTCTTTAAATTGAATCAATACAAGACACATGCGGTAAATCATTTTTGAGTGGAGTATTTCTTTAAACACTGAAAAGATCTGCATATTCCACAGGTGCTTGTCTGAAATTTGTTGAAAATCTTTAATTTTGCAGAGTTCCTAATGAGGGATCCTGAGTTGGTTGGTCATGTGGTGGGTGCAGTAATGCGCTGTATCAACGCAAGCTCCTAACCTTCTCTCCTCCTCCTCCTTTTATAGAAGAAAATGTATTTTTAACTGTTCCCTAACATTTCCTTTTCTATGTTTACATTGTAGGCCTCATTGCTCAATTCCAGTTTTTTGCTCAGATTGGATTTGCCTATCTTGAAGATTCCCATTCATAAGTACAAGTGACTTGTATCTAACTGTAATGTGAATGCATCTGTCCCCTTAAATAGCACACATGCGCACATCAGTACGCTTGTTCATGAATCCTCTGTGTCACCAACAACAAAAAACTTTACATTTATGTTATTAAAACCGACAAAGTGAATAGGATTGTAGCTAGTGTATGCGTCGCATTTTGCTCTTTAGGGCAGCATACTATTTGTCAGGTGAAACTGATTAGACCGAGAAAGTAAAGAAAAGCCAGACATCTAGATTTTACTGTTTTCACAGCTATTGCTAGCACTACTGCACCAAGAGATGTGTGGGTATCAGAAGAGAGACAGCAATGGTGGGATCTTGATTGTTGTCACAGGTGTAGCTCTCCTCCATTATTGTTTTGCTATACTTTCGGTGCTGGCTGATGACAGCCGTACTCGGCCCTTGGGTGTAGGCAAACAAACACATGAAATTCTGACCTGACTGTTCTCGTTCATGTTGTGCTTTCACGAATCGGATACGTATCCCATCTAGGGCCGCATATAAAAGTAACTCAAATCTCATATGAAAAGATCGGATTTCTGTGTTCACAGTAGTTCAGAACACGTCATATTTGTACCACATTAAGGCAAAAAAAGAAAAATCGGATTTATGTCTCTTCAGCCTGGTAATGTGACCGTAGCTAGCCTTTGTGCCTTCATTATAAATCTTGAAAAAGGTTTCTGTATACATATTGCGATAAAGAATACCATGAGACTTGATAAAGGTTTGGGGCAACCACCTGTATAATTTATCCTGGCTGCAGAAGTTGAAATTGTTGAACAGAGATGTTCATATGACTGAGTCCAAAACAGAACTCACTTAAGGCAAAAAAAGATGGCGGCTTAAAAGGCCCGTTCAGGAAGTGACGTCATCTTTAGGCCGAGAACTGGAAGTGATGTCTGTGGGACCAGAAGTGACATCATCTCTGGACCTGGGACCCAGAAGTGGCACCACCTCTCCGGCCGGAGCCGGAAGTGATGTCATCGAGGGTGCTAGAACCTGGCGGGATTACCAGGGAAGCGTCTGCAAGTTATTGAGAAAGTAAGTCGGCACACTCCGCCACCCCCTGGTCGGTGGTGGTATTACAATTACTAATGCCCTTTAGCTGCCTCCTACGTGCACGTGTGTGACAATATACATTTATAAAAGTGAATTATTTGTTAGTTATGTTCACTGGTTTGTCATAAAAGTAAACTGTTCCTTAAATCACATCTGTAAGAATTATCAGCTTGCCATAGATGTTATTTTTCAGAACATGTTATTTACTGCAAACTGGTCAGACCTCATTTAATATGTTCATTGACCTATCTAATTTTGAAAGAAAATCTATATACAGTGACAACATTTTTATTTTTCCCCTTAAAACCAAGACTTTTTCAGTGTGATTTTTAACCTATGTATATGCATCTACTTTGACATAAAAAGGAAAGCTCAGAAATGCTGAAAATTAAATAAAAATTAAATAAATAATCATTCTTGCCCAGTTTAAAATGGGTTCTAAGCAGTCGCTTTTCAAGGCATCCAAAATTCTAACTGGCCTTCACCTCTGTTTAACAGTAATGACTTTAATTGTTTCAATGTAAAACATGTTATGCTGAGTGGCATTTATGCCTGGGTAGTTAGTTCACCATAAGCCTAAAGCATCAGACATTAGGTCATAATTTTGCCGGTGCAGTTCTCACCTCACTGTATGACCCGACCATGTCATTTACACTGCCGGTGGTAACTTGTATAAACCAAATGTAAAACATTTTAGTGTACCCTGTTTTTATAAGCCGCCAAGCTTCAAGAGTTTTGCTAAATATGCACATGAATAATAAGTACAAAAGAAAACGCCAGCTATGGGAAGCAAGCAGACTTTAATAGATTTACAGGAGAAAGCTCAGGAGGACCACAGGTTATAAAACATTTCAGAGATGTTAAGTATCATTTAATATAGTCAATAAAATTATCAAGAAGTGGTAGCCATATGGTACCCTAGGACTCGAACTAAATCGAGTAATCCAGGCGAGGACCAATTAGAATAGCAATCAAGAATCCACTTGTAGTTTTGAAGGCCTGATTTCCATATGATTCTCAAAGCAATATTCTAAGCTCTCTATAGAAGGTGATAGAAAGTAACTTTTCATAAAATACAGTGGGAATATGACCTAAATAACCTCAATGTTAGTAGTACTGCACATTATAACATGCAAAAAGTCTTATTTATACATTGTGCATTCCTACTAAACATGATGGAGGTAACATTCTGTTTTGGGAACACTTCTCACTAGAAGGGACCATGAAAAGGAGCCAGATTGATGAATTAAAAAGAGACTTACTTTTTGGCATTAACAAACAACTAGGGCAATGATATAGTGGTTTAAGGACATAAAGGTAAATATATACTTACACAGGACCACATTGCCTCATTCTCATCAATTACTAACTTTTTGTTTTTCTGTATTCAGAGGCCAGCAGTTATTACTCACTGACGTAGTTTATTATGAACATAACAGAACAAACTTCATTGTGTGTGTTAACCTGGCATCTGCCTAGAGATGGTTCTTCACTTGTGCTCAAAGCTTACTGGGATTGGCCACAGCTTCCCTGTGACCTTGCTCTGAAGAAGCAGGAAGAAAATGGATAGATGAGTGGAAAGCTATAGCTACCGTTTTTACTCGTGTACCACGTGCCCTCGTGTAAGACGCGCACCCTAATTTTTACAAAGAAAATCGTTTTGCCCCATGTACGACGCGTGTTGTGATTGTATAGGAAGTGTTGAGAGAGAGAGCGTGCAATTGAGCGAGAGAGCGTGAGAGAGAGCGTGAGTGCGCGAGCGAGAGAGTGTGAGAGAGAGCGCGAGCGAGAGAGCGTGAGAGAGAGCGCGAGTGCGCGAACGAGAGAGAGAGCGTGAGAGAGAGCGCGAGTGCGCGAACGAG
>JANRMT010062817.1:15255010-15297386 GCA_026402145.1 Polypterus bichir lapradei | reverse complement strand
GCGAACGAGAGAGAGAGCGTGAGAGAGAGCGCGAGTGCGCGAACGAGCGAGAGAGAGAGAGCACGAGTGCACGAGCGAGAGAGAGAGAGCACGAGTGCACGAGCGAGAGAGAGAGAGCACGAGTGCGCGAACGAGCGAGAGAGAGAGAGCACGAGTGCGCGAACAAGTGAGCGAGAGAGAGCACGAGTGCGCGAACAAGTGAGCGAGCAAGAGAGAGAGCGAGCGTGAGCAGTTGAGCGAGAGCACGAGGAAGCAAGCGAGAGAGAAAGAACATGCAAGCAAGTGAGCGAGAGTGAGCGAGCGAGCCCAAGCAGAAGAAGTAACAATACAGAATTACATTTCCTCGTGTATGACGTGCACCTGATTTTCTAATGCTAATTTTCGGGAAAAAATGTGCACATGGTACGCGCGGAAATACGGTAAGTATCATCTGTAATAGAGTTAAGGCTGATAGGTTTTCTAGCTATATCTCCCTATAGCGGCATTCATATATATAATAAATCAGTGTCTGCACCTTATTATTGCTTGTATTAGTAGTTTGACTGTGTAACATTTTATTCTGAAAAGGTATTTCAAAATGGGAACACTTTGACTGAAAGTGATTCATGTTGTGAGTTGTGAGTGTAGTTTTTTGCCCTCTGTCCGATCAATTATATCAGTCATTTTGAGCTAAATTGTTTATTATTGTAAATGTTTTATTTCTTAAACTATAAAGATAATGCATAGATTGTAATTATTCCTGTTTATGCTTAATTTACAGATACATGAGAAGCTCCAGCAATATGAGATACAAAATCCGTCTCCTGTCATCCACACTGCCACTACCTTAGCTGATGATGTAAGTCTACATTGGTGAGATCCTTTGGCACAATTAAAATTTTGCCTCATTGTTCCTGGAACTCTCATTTAACTGGAGGTCATTCACCCAACTGCATTTTGTCTTGTTTGTATTCTTTTTAAACCTATTGTATGTCGAAACATAAGATAATTATTGCTTCAATATGCTTCTATAACAAGGCCAGGAGCAGGCAGTTTAGTTTGGAGAAGCTTAAATCAATAAAATATCAAGGTAAACATACAACACAGCAATATGAGTTATACTCATTCCCCAACAGCACACAAACAGTCTGTTAAGCAGGAACACTGAGGTATAGTAATCAAATTAGTGCAAAAAACTTTCTGGTCAAGATCCTACCTTAGTATATCAAACATATCTAAGTACAATTATGATGGCTGGTTTGTCCCAGTCCTAAAATACCAAATGTGTTAAGATGGAGGGAGTGTGAATGGAGATTGTCCAGATCCTACTGGTTTCAGTCTGTAAAGTTAGATGGGAATAGCATCGTTTAGGTTTAGAAGAAGGAGTGAGTCTGTCTCGCTCTTTATTTTCTTTATGAGTAGATATTATTTAATTTAGCATGGGTATTTCAGAAGATTTCCGAATATGCAGCCTGTAGCTGAGTGATCTAGTTCAGTGATGCACTCTGTCCATACTTAATATATGAAGGCATTCATTGCCATCAGGGAGGCAGAGGGTGCTAAGAAGGGAGAGTGTGTGTGTTTTGGGTTTATTTGTATTTATGTATGTGTCAGCTTGAAATCTAACTCATGTTTTTTCATTCAATTCAATTTCCACCACTTATCCAAGACTGGGTCATGGGGGCAACAGTCTTAACAGTGATGCCCATTCATCCCTTTACCGAGCCAAACTTGCCAACTCATACTGTGGGATCCTAAGGCGTTCTCAGGCCATCTGGGAGATATAATAGTCCCAGTGAGCCCTGGGTCTTCCTTGGGGTCTCCTCCCATAAAACCTCCTCAGGGAGATGTCCAAGAGGCATTTTTCTATAGTGACATCAGTTGATGACCAAACCACCTGAAATGGCTCCTCTTAATGCTCTGAGCCTCTCTCAGATGTCGCCGCTTCTCACCCTGTCTCTAAAGGAATGCTCAGCCACTCTTCAGAGAAAACTCATTTTGGTCACTTGTACCTGCAATCTCATTCTTTCAGTCATTACACAAAACTCTTGACCATGGGTGAGGGTAGAGATGTAGACTGACTGACTGGTAAATCTAGAGCTTCATCTTCTGACTCAGACCCTTCTTCACCGTTATAGATCTCCATTCTGTTTATTGATCTTACCATTCCTTTCTCCTCACTCTTGAACAAGATCCCAAGGTATTTAAACTCCTCTACTTGAGGCAGTAACTCACTTCATATTTATGTCAAAAAAACAGTATAGCCATGTTGTGTATTGCTGTTAGCTAGAGAATCTTTCTTGTATGGACAGTTGTAATTAAAACATTATCTTTTATACTGTTTTAAATATAAATGGTTTGTACCATATTGCAACGATAAGATCAAGAAATTATAGATCATGGCAGGTGAATCACATTTTGACTCCATAAGTGAGGATATCCTGCACACTGTGTCACTAATTACGAGTTATACAGAATGTTTGAATAATTATTGGATTTGCATCTTTCAATGGATGGTTAAAAAGACAGGGATTAAGAATTTGTATTAATTGTTTTTGTTTTGTTTGTACTGGGGAAAAACATAAAGACATTTCATTTAATGCAGTATTTCTCAACCTTTCTGTTGTGGTGACACACTTTTTCCCCATGTAAGTGTCTAGTCGACCCGTTTTATGAATTGGTTGCAATCATCAGGTGGTGAAGGGGTGTTGTTTGCCCCCTTGGTGAAATGAGAGCGATTGTCAGAGCTGCTACTTCTGTCCTCCTAAGTGACTAGAGCAAGAGCACGGGGCAAAGATTTGATCGAGTTCAAGCGACGGAACGGCAACCCACTTCGCGGCCCACTACCATTATAAACAATATCAACTCGCTACCCACCGGTGGAAGCCTGTGACCATGTGGTTGAGAAGCACTGATTTAATGTATTGTTTTTTAGTAAAGTGTTTCTCCTTTTTACATTGTCTGTAATTACATGTTAGGTTAATTCAGAAGTGATACATTAATTACATGTTAGGTTAATTCAGAAGTGATACATTGATTAAAGCTAGTTGTCCAGCAATGCATCACCTTTATCCTTTTACTTCAAAAAATTGATTTCTGAGATAGAAAGAAAATATTGCTGAAAAGCACTATATACAGTAACAAGAGCATCAAAATGTGGACAAAGATTATACATTTTTCATATTGCAATTCTCTTAATATTACCAGTTTAAGTTTGTTAGCCTTTTTATGCCAGTATGGTTTCAATTTCAGGTAATTCAATTTTTTAGATTTAATGTTAACTCATTCTGTTTTGACAAATGTCAGTATATTGCAATATAGAATAAACAAGGTGAATTACACATAATATTTTAAAATAATTGTGTTTGAGTAATGTTTACCTAGCTACTTGTTATTTTCATATTATTTCAAAAGTTTTTCATATTTTTTGAAACGTGCAATTATAAACCATTAGAACTGATTTTAAACTTATAGTTCATATGGTTAGTTAGAAAAAAATAAATGTAATCCCACTGCAGTTGTGTTGTTTATACTGACTGGGAGCAGTTGCTGTTGCATAGTCGTGTTCCATGGAGAAAGCATCCAGTGTGCTGTTTTCCATCAGTGTAGGCTCAAGGATTCAAGAATTTTATAAAAATAGTGCCTGTTTATACAGCAAATGTCAAAGGCACTTTACAGCACATCATAAAACCACATGAAATACAAAACATGCTAAAAGACAAAAGTCAACATAAAATTGCGTAAAACAGAGCAAGATATTAAAATGTATAATGAATGAAATACCTAAGCAAAATTAAAAACTTGCTGACGTAATAAAGTCTTAAGTCTTGATCTGAACATGTCTAAGCACAGCAGCTGCCTAATGCTGATTGAGATTGAATTCCAAAGTTTATAAGCATAACAGCTGAAGGCTCGATCCCCAGTGGTTTTATGCATTCTATTTTGGAACCACAAGAAGATGAGCACCAGCAGAGCGAAGAGCTGCGTTTGGCACGGAATGAAGACCGTTAAACTCTTCCACATTAACTAACTCAGAGATGTGTATTTGCCCTTTCAAAAGAAGATTCCCATGGCAGTAGGACACCAGAGTTGTTGCAGATAAAAAAGGGTCAGCACAGCATCAGTCTTAATGCAACATGTGAGCTTTACGTGCTTACTTGATTTGAAGCATTAGCTACAAACATACGCAGTGCCAAAGGGTACAGCAAAATGTACTACTTTGTGTCTTTTGATGGTTTCGATCCATTTTCTCCTTTAAGCTTTATCAGTCAGAAAGCTGTGAAAAACCAGGTAAGGTTGTTTCGAATTTGAGCACAGAAGGAGGATACAACAGAAGCTGTTGTTTTGCGATTCTGGCATTGGTTTCAGTCACCAGAAGAAAATTTACCCATTGATGAGTCCTCCTAGGAAAAAAAAAAAAAAAACAAAACCAGAATTGTGAAAAAGGGCAAACTGATGATGTTAAATTTGGCCCTGTGTGCGTGTCTGTGTGTGCGTGAGCGCCAGTTGGCCCTCTGATAGACTGGTTGGTTCCTGCAATGCTCCCCGGGCTGCTAATAATAATAATAATAATATAATAATAATATGATGATAGTAATAATAATAATAATAATAATAAATTTTATTTATAATGCACTTCATGTTTTCGAAATCTCAAAGTGCTACAAAGTAAGAACAAAAATAATAAGACAAGAAAATGTAGTAATACATTTTATTTAGCACCTTTTGCCATGCTCGAGTTGCTCTATAATTTCATTTTCCCACATGACCTTGAAATAGATAAAAAGCTGGTTTGTCTGTGTAGTTATGCTGTGTTAATGATTAAAGTAATTTTTACATTGCAGATTTCCTTCTCTAGCTTACAAGTTTCAGTTTTTTTTATATCTAATGGAATCTAAGTCTCAGCTGCTCATTTATTTATGTATTAATGTTAGTAATCTCATTACAATTAGGTAGGCATAGTACCAACAATTCTCAGCTCAACATCAGTCTTAATGCAGTGTGTACGCTTTATATACTCATTTGGTTTGAAGCATTAGCTACAAGCATACATAGTTGTACAGTGTACAACAAAATTCAATTCCTGTTTTTTCCATACATTTTTGTTCCATATCAGATCAATTCAAATATAAGCACCCATCCCCATCTGAATTTAGAAAGCCATATGAACAAAACGCCCAACATTAATCCCTCCTGTATGCTGAATTAGTTAAAAGCATAACTGAAGCTCATTTGTTTATGTTAATATAACATTAATTAATAATTGCATAATTCATTAAAAAAAAAAACCTGGGACCATTACTTTGTACTTTTCTAATCTGAAAGAAAAATGAGAACTAATTTTCCAAGTTATCGATGGCAAAAAGTGATTCATCCAAGTAAGCAAAGTAAGATGATGAACAAACAGTGTAGTGTAAAATGTCTTCTTATATAATACACTACCGTGGCTGTTCGTTTGTCTGTCCAGGATTTTAAATCACCTGTAGCTCGCAAACCGTTTGACCTGTTGACCTGAAATTTGGTACACATATACTACGTGACGTCTACTACCCGCTTTCTTGGTGATGACAGACCTCCAGTGTTATTCCTCTTTTTATTTTTATTTTATTTTATTGTAATATCAACCCTCGGCAGCAGCCAGTAGAGCGGCCGTGTGGCACATGCGTACGGGCGCCGTTCTCATTCCCTACCACCTTTGCCGTCCCTTCCCCTACCTCTTAATATCTTTAATCATTCTTGGGGCAGATTGAAAACTTAAGTGCCAGAGTAAGTGAAAAAATTAAGGAAAACATACAAAGTAATTGCAACACAAACACCGACTTAATCAGTTTTAATATGAAAAGATGCCGACGAAAGAAGAGAAGAAGTGGAGAAAAGAAGAGCTGCTCCGGAAGCAGCAAGCACATCAACCTCTGAACAAATGAATGCTAAACATACAGAGAAAGAGGATGAAAACTAGGAATACTCAAGTAGAGTGTATTCACTGCATGTTATCGAGCAGTGCGCCATTATTGGTATTACAATAACTGCAGACACTAGTGAGCAAAAATGTTTTGCATCAATTTTTTGGCCACTTAATCTTCTGACCTTCAAACCAGGAACTCTTCTATATTGAGGGGTGGTGCTGATACTATATCATTCTTTTAATTGCTGCACTTTTTAATTTGGTTACATTTTTCCTCACTTAAACTGTGTGTCCAGAGCAAAAGGGCTTTACCTTCTGACACTATTCGAACTTGTTAGCTCTAGGAGGGAACTGACCTGTGAGAGGCATTGGCAAACCTGTTGCAGTACATCTTCCAGGTACCATCCTGTTTGTGACGAAGCTCTTTTGCTTTCTGCAGAATGCTTTAATCTTTGGGGTCCTTGTTATCTGATATCCGCACACATCGTCTCTCAAAACAGACAACTTTCACTGTTGCTGCAACATTACCAGCAACTCTCAACCTTAGTGGAAATTTGTATTCTATTTCTCCTTCTTACGACATTCCCACCTGGCTGTAAGTAGCGAGCAAGCAGTATCCAGAGAAAAAAGCCCATGTCTGATCACAAAGCAGCTCCTAAAAATTAGCCCAAATTGAAAACAATGGGAGGAGAAGTGACAAGTCTTTAATTGAGGCTTTTTTATATATACAATGAGACTATATTTAGTTTTTATTTATTGTATTGTTCATTTACCAAAAGTCATGACCACCCTACTGTAATATGATAATTTTCTTAATTCCAAAGAACAGCATCTAAAGAGCTTTAGTTTCATGTTTACCACTGAATAATAGAAAAGACAGTCCGGAACTCCTTGGAGAACACTTGAATTGTCAGTCCAGTCATTTTTTGGGCATAAAACAGCCTGAAAAATTATGCAAGAGAACTAAAGATCGGTTATTTTTAAGCAGTTGACAGGGCAAGATAAATGAGTGAATAAAGTTTTAAAGAGTGAGAAGTAAATAAAAGGAAAAAGCAAGTTCTGAACTACCTGTTTAAGTTGAGCTGGGGTGATTTATGGAGAGTAGGACTTTCCAGCCTATCATCTTGCCCAGTGAAATAAGCTGTTAAATTAATCTTTTGTGATTGAATGGTTAATTTCCTGTATCCGTTTATTCTGGGTTTTTTTTCCCCTCATCATGCCACACCTGAAAAATAAAATGCATTTGTACTTGCTGACTGTTACTTTTATTTACTGTTCATTTCTATTCTTTTGAAATCCAAATTTTTGTTTTGTTGCCTACACACCTGTATAGGTTAAATTAGATAAACATCATTAATCTCATGGGGAAAGTCAGATGCATACAGCAGCAGAAACATAAAAAAACAACGATACAGAGTCGCAGGACAAGTAATACAGCTAATCAATCAATCAATAAATAAATGTATATTATGCAGATATTTTAAAATGAACTTTTAAAATGAGTATATCAGGAGGAAGCAGTGAATTGCCTGATAGCAGTGGGTAAAAAAGACCCCCAGAGGCGCTTATTAGCACACCATGGACAAATGAGCCTGTGGTTAACAGTGCTCCAAGACAGCGCCTCCTAGAGCGGGTGGAGGGAATTTTTCATGATGACATCCAATTTTGACACTATCCTCTTTTCAAGTGTGCCCAGAGTTTCCCCTGTGATGATGCAGGCTTTCCTGATGTGTGTCTTTTGAGCTCAAGTTGCTCCCACAGGAGACATTAACGTAGAACGCCACACTGGCTTACTGTGGATTGGTAGAACATTTCCAGCAGCTTGCTGCACACATCGAAAGACCTGAGTCTCCTTAAGAAGTATGGCCTGCTCTGGCCCTTCTTGTTGAGCACCACTGTCTTGTCCAAGCAGTCCAGTCTGTTGTTTATGTGAACCCCCAGTACCTGTAGCTCTGTACCACTTCCAAGTCCTCCCTCTGAATGGTGACTGGTCTCAGAGGCTCCTTGACACACCACAAGTCCACCACCAGCTCTTTTGTCTTGTATAAACCTTTGGATTCCCACAAGCTGGAAGAGGAGTAATGATCTTCATGCTGGTACTGCTTGTTTTAGTTATAGTTCCTCCTGTTCTTCCTTTGGATTAAATGACAGTAGTGTATCACTATACAGCAATTATGATAAAAAAAAAATCTGAAAAGTCACAATTATTAGGTTCCTCTGTTATTTTGAAGACTTATATTATATAAGACAAAATTCAAACAGATTTTAATAATTTCACTTGGCTATTGCAGATATAAATTTAAAACTAAACAATGTTCAGAATTACCTGTAATATTTTTTCCTTTGAAAATTTGAAAACAAAAAGTGAAAATTAATTTATTTTACAATGTAGTATTCGTTTTTCATGTACTCTGTTGCATGATTAGTGTGTCTCATTGTATCATAGAAGTATAACATCAACAGTTTCACTGCGGTAGCAGAGATTTTATAATGTCAGATGCTACCGCTCTGTCCAAATTGGTTTCCTGCCTTGCACGCACTGTTGCCAATTTAGGTTCTGACTCCCTATGAACCTGAAGTGAATTAAGCAGGTTCAGGTAGTCAGTGGATGAGTGGAAGAATCAGTTTTTCAAGTTTTGACCCTTTGCTTACTGAGCCATTAATGTAGACATTTTACAACTCTCTTTCTCAATATTCTGCCTATCACCCATAGTATATAATGAAAGAAAGTTAGAACCATCTCGGATCTAGCTGGGACCACGTCTCTGAACAGCAGTCAAACCATTCTTTATCAGCTTGGTAGTGAACTTCTTACATTTGTTTTCAATGTTTACAGTTTGGTATGCATCTGATCTGATAGTAAATCCCTGCTGTATCGAGAAATGCAATAAAACCCTCAGTGTTCCCCATATGTTATATATGGTTTAGAACAAAAGACAGATTTCAATTGGGCGAGAGCCTTATTCAGAATGATTTCCAAAATGGCGTTCTACAGTAGGGTTTAGGAGTGTGTTAACCGGAAGGGGCACCAGAGATGGAAGAACTGTCATTTATCCTTTCTGCAGAAGTGGAAAAAGAAAAGTCATTAGGCAACAGTATCACCCTCTTGTTTGGAATATAACAGGCACTAAATGAGCCGTGAGGTTGTCTCCCAGGCACACTGTAACATCATCTCGAAAAAAGGAAGCGTTAACTTGACCATCATGTGAGCCCTTTTTTTTTTTTTTTTTTTTTTTTTTTGACAGAAAGAAGTCTTTGAGCTGCTTTAAACACTTTCTCAGTTATAGCCCTTTTTCCTTATTACCTTATTAACACTCCAAGTTGGCTACCTCCACTCTGACCTTTCCACAGTCTTCATGGTTCTTCTACTGTAGAAATCTGACAACATTGTAAAGTGCTCCTTTTATCCACTTCTTGAATTCATTGGTGGACACCAGGTGGCAGAAGCTCCTGCTTGCTGGTATACACCCAAGCATATTGTCAATCCAACCTTTCAGCATCAGTCAAGTATCGGTGACAACAGATACTGAGTTAAGAGCAGATGCCTTTCATTTGAAAGGAGAGAAGTCTATTTAGCCAGAGCTACATTTCTTATCCTGAAACAAAAAGGAACTATTGATTAAACCATTTTTTAATATCCATAGGTATTTTTACCAATAGGTATTCTTTTGAGTTGAAAGCAAGAATCTTGACCAGTGAATAAGCAGGGAAAACGTGGGTCTTCAATTCAGAAGTGTGACTCTGTGTGAAGGGGCTTCCAGTTTATGAACTAGAACATAAGAAATTTGAGGAGAAAAGACCATTCAGTCCATCAAGCCCATTTGTTTAGTTATTAGCTAAGCTTTCCCAATATCTCATCCAGATGTCAAAGTCTGTGCTTCAACTCCATGTCTTGGTAATTTTTTCCAAAGTCCCACAACTCTTTGAAAGAAGTCCTCCCTGGCTTCAGTTTTAAATGCACTTTCTCTTAACTTCCAAAGATGTCCTTGATTACCCATGATTCACCCTTAATCCGAAAGAATGATGCTGGATCTACTTTATCACTGCCTTTAAGGATTTTAAAGACCTGGATTAAGTCCCCATGCAGCCTCCTCTGCTCTAAAACCGGTTTATTTCTCTGAGTCTATCAGAGGGTGTAGTAGCACAGTCTTTTCCAACTCTAATTTAAGACAGACAGAGGGTTTTTAAGTAATCAACAGAAGTTGGGACACCTGTACAAACTGTTTGCTTCAAATTGCATGGTTTACTGTGGAACATCTATAACCTAATTGTTATTCCCCGAAGAAGGCCCATTTTTAAACCTCATGCATTTTACTGCTTATCTTTTCACCATTTTAGGTCATAAATTTGATGAAAAACTGAGGTGTTCTAAAACTTTTCACCAGTAGTGTAATTAGAAAAATTATTGAAACTTATTGTGGCTTTTGTTTAGTTACTCTAGAAATGGCATTATGACAGTCAGTGTCTTGCCAGTTAAGTAGTGTTTAGCAAAAACTGAAAGGCAAATAGGTCTTCCTACCTGTAGTAACATTTATTTTAGTCTGTCATTCGTTATTGTTCATTTTCCCATCTGATTTGCATTTAGGCCATTTGACTCTAAAAGGTCAGGTCTTGAATTAGGAGCGGTTTCTGTGAAATTTGCACAACCAACATTATAGGGAACATTGAGCATTCTGAAGGCCTAGTCACTTGTTGGCTAAAACAGAATGCCAGCATGTGCAGAGGATGTGAAAAAAACCAAAGTGACTTTTCTATTACCAAACATTAGCAAACAAGTCGATAGCATACTTGTTACTGAAAAATAAGATTCAACGATATAGAGCCAACAGTGAAACAGTTTCTTATGGTGTTGAGCAAATTACAACTTCTGGATACAAAGATGAATTATTAAACAAGAAATTGATACTCATCATCTATGCTTGCGTTGCTTAACCTAGCTTCGTAGTTTAGGATCAGAATCATTACACTAATGTCCTGAAAATAATTTTTATTTTTGTTGTGGTTTCTCCATTCTCATCTTCCCCAGCAGATGAGGCTATTATGCCATAATGCTTGAAGAACCACGTAGCTTTGTGATACTTATAATAAGTTCCATATGTTGTTGTTATTTTCAAATACTAATCTTTAAAGAGAGTTTTGCTGTCACTGGCCAGAATGCACTGTGGTTTTTACTTTGTTAACAAAACATGAATCTGGTTTAATTATTGCTGCACCTGTCATAAAATGACTTTTGTCAATACTGATTCTAATTTCCACTTATCTAACCACTGACAATGATGCTTTTAATAGTTTGCTGGTGAAGGCGCACAAGCAGCGTAACATTTACAAATCACAAGAGTTCGTTAAATTAAACATACACATATGTTTAATGCAGCATGTAAGCTTCTTGTACCATTAAAGAATACATGAAACATTTTTTTTTCTTCCCACATTACCCCCACATTGTTAACCAGTCCCATGCTGCTTTTCATTTTTGCCACCAAAAGCGCTCGTAAATTATTTCAACAAGAAGTGAACGGCTCGCTTGTGTAAGCAGGCAAAGTTTGATAAACTGGAGAACAGGCAGCCTGGGGAGCATACTGCACGAATCAGCTGGGCCACTATGAGCATCAATCAATGTGCTGTCAGCCAGAGGAATGCTGGGAATGGAAAAGTCCACAAAGTACCAGTGCACAGCTTAAGTAGAGAGTTGAGAACTTTGATAACCACAGCTGTACCCTTCATTAAAATTGCCTCCTTACTTCGCCTAAGACAGACAGGTTCTTCCAAATTGAGATTGTGGACTTTATGACAGACACGATCCTCAAAGCAATAAATGTATAGCAGGCTTAGTCAGCATGCTGGGTGCCTGCATTAACACACATCCATCCATCCATTATCCAACCCGCTCTATCCTAACTACAGGGTCACGGGGGTCTGCTGGAGCCAATCCCAGCCAACAAAGGGTGCAAGGCAGGAAACAAACCCCGGGGAGGGTGCCAGCCCACCACAGGGCACACACACACACCAAGCACACACTAGGGACAATTTAGGATCGCCAATGCACCTAACCTGCATGTCTTTGGACTTTGGGAGGAAACCCATGCAGACGCGGGGGCAACATACAAACTCCACGCAGGGAGGACCCAGGAAGTGAACCCGGGTCTCCTAACTGCGAGGCAGCAGCGCTACCACTGTGCCACCGTGCCGCCCACATTAGCACACATATATGTCCTAATGTTAAAGCATACTTTTTTCTTAATATTTTTTATTTCAAGAGAGAGAGAAAACCATAAAAGAGTGAAAAATATTACTATTCTTTCACTACTGATGAAAAAAACTTTACTTAAAATTTGTTTACAGATAAATTTAAAGTATGGAATTTTCATTTTTCTTCCACATGCATTTTACTTTTTTCTTTTTGAAAGCATATGATTTGCATTTTTTTTCTCTTCATTTAAACATACTGGCCTAAACCTGTCCCACTGAGGGTGAGTGTAGAAGTGCGATGATTGATGATCTGTTTTTCTTCATGTTGGCTTCTGTTTGAACACACTGGAAAGTAATAACCTTGAACAAGATAGATTCTCGGTTGTCTCTGACGCACTGGGTAAAACAATGCTCCTTCTAATGCTGTCTGTGTCAATTCAATCTCCTTCACAGCTAGCTGAAGAGCTCCAGAGCAAACCTGCAAACACTGAGATCAGAGAACTATTGAAACTGCTGTCCAAGGCTCATGTTAAGGTGAGGACATCCATATTTCCCAGCACCTCCGCACGAGTGAACTGAGGGTCATGTAACACCCTGAAAATGTTTCTTCTTGACATGTCTTCAAATTGATAAATCGTTAAACAGGATGTCTGAAAATAGCAAAGTTCTGTTGTCATAAATATATATCCATTGTGTTGTATACCTTACCCTCTATAATATTTCAAGTGTGAAAAGACTGTTCAGTCCATGCAGCTGTTTTGATTAGCAATAAACATTTTTACCTTCTTCATATAAACTTAATAATTTAGACATTTCAAGATGGTTGCTTTTGATGCTTTAAAAATTATAAAGTCAAAATCATTGACAATATAATAACTTATAATGTTTAGGTGTTTGCCTGGGCTGTTGTGTGATATTAGAGTACTCAGAGGGTCTGGGTGGCCAGCTAAACAAAAACACACACACACACACAAATATATATATTTTATGCAATAATGGCCTAATTTATATTGGTTTAAGCATAGTTTTATGAAAAGCTTTTACAGTTTTGTTTCTTTTGTGCATTATTAATCCAGCTCAGAGACAAGAGAGCTACAGTACTCTGCACACAGGAGGAATTGATCTTGAACAGAGTGCTAATTATATGTCCATATTGCATATCAATGAAGAAATAGTATATTTTTACTTATACACTCACTGGCCACTTTATTAGGTACACTTGTTCAACTGCTTCTTAACACAAATGTTTAATCAGCCAATCGCATGGCAGTAACTCACTGCATTTAGGCGTGTAGACATTGTCAAGACGACTTGCTGAAGTTCAGACCGAGCATCAGATTGGGGAAGAAAAGTTACTTAAGTGACTTTGAACATGGCATGATTATTATTGCCAGACAGGATGGTCTGAGTATTTCACAAACTGCTGATCTGCTGGGATTTTCATGCACAACCATCTCTAGGGTTAACAGTATGGTCTGAAAATGGGAAAATATCCAGTGAGCGGTGGTTCTCTGGGCGAAAATGACTTGTTGATGCCAGAGGTCAGAGGACAATGGCCAGACTGGTTTGAGCTGATAGAAAGGCAACAGTAAGTCATATAACCACTTTTACAACTGAGGTATGCAGAAGAGCATCACTGAACGCACAAAATGTTGAACCTAGAAACAGATTGGCTATAGCAGTAGGAGATCACAACGAGTGCCACTCATTCTGTCAGCTAAAAACAGGCAACTGAGACTGCAGTTTGCACGGGCTCACCAAAAATTGGACAACAGAAAATTGGAAAAATGTTACCTGGTCTGATGAGTCTCGATTTCTACTGCAACATTTCGATGATAGCGTCAGAATTTGGTGTCAACATCATGAAAGTATGGATCCATCCAGCCTTGTATCAACGGTTCAGGCTGGTTGTGTGGAATGACAGTGTGGGGGCTATTTATTTGGCATACTTTGGTCCCCATAGTTCCAATTGAGCATCGTTTAAATGCCGCAGCATACTTGAGTATTGTTCCTGACCATGTCCATCCCTTTATAACCACAGTGTTCCCATCTTCTGATGGCCACTTCCAACAGGATAACCCACCATGTCACAAAGCTGAAATCATCTCAAACTGGTTTCTTGAACATGACAATGAGTTCACTGTGATCAAAAGGCCTACACAGTCACCAGATGTCAATTGAATAGAGCACCTTTGGGATGTGGTGGAATCGCATCATGGATGTGCAGCCGACAAATCTGCAGCATGTTGTCATGTCAATATGAACCAAAATCCAGCGCCTTGTTGAATCTATGCCACGGAAAGTTTACGGCAGTTCTGAAGGCAAAAGGGGGTCCAACCCGGGACTAGCAAAGTGTACCTAATAAAATGGACAGTGAGTTTTTCTATAAGAAGAAGGGAGACATCTAGAATTGTGAAAACTGTAGGGGTATAGAGCTGATGTCAAATACATTTAAAAATATGGGAAGGGAGAATGGATAAAATGTTGAGAAGAGAGACGACGATAGGGGAAAAGCAGTATGAATTTATGCTAGGAAAAAGTACAACAGATGTGATTTTCACCTTGTGACAGATTGAGATTATGTAACAATATTGAGAGAAACAGAAATGACCGCACATGGTTTTTATAGGTTTAGAAAAGGCATACATTGAGTTCCTCGAGTACTGGAGAAGTATGTAAGGATATATATGAGGGTTCTACAAACAGGTGACAAGTAGTTTAGGAATAACAGATGGAATTACAGTTAAAGTTGGGTTAAGTGAGGAATCATAATTAAGCCTGCATCTTTTCACTCTAGTTAAGGATAATATTGCTAGAATAGTAGATCAGGCTCCATGGTAGATGCATAATGCCTCTCTGTGACTGTGACAGTCATGTCAGAAGTTTTCTTTCTTTTTAATTTTCTTGCTTTTTAGTCATTCTGATGTGTGTTCAGACCATAGGGTGTGTACATTTGTATTTATTTGTTTATTTGCATATTTGTGTTTGTTTATATAAAGAGCTTCTGTAAAAAGTCAAATTTCCCCTTGGGGACACAAAAGTTCTATCCATTATCAATTATTTGCGGAAGACATTATTCAGTGTGGTACGATTAAGAATATTGTAGAAAGGAAAATAGAAAAAAGCTATGGAGGATTTAAGGGACAAGAAAACATTAACCTCCAGAGAGAAATGCTTAAAAAGATGGAAAAGTTGAAATATCTAGGATCAACAATAACAGACGATGGAGAGCTAGGTTTAGAAATAAACTATAGAGTGCAACCAGGTTGGAAAAACTGGAAAAAGGTGTCTGGAGTGTTATGTGACTGACAAATTAGTGCAACAGTGAAGGATAAAGTGTACAAGAGAATGGTCAGACCGGCATTGTTGTATGGGCCAGAAACCTGGGCACTGGATGCTATAGAAATGAGGATTTTGAGATATGTAGACTAATAGAGCTTGATAAGATCAGGAATGAGATAATCAGTGGTACAGTTAAAGTTGGGGAAATCTCAAAGAGTTCAGTTGATGTTTATTGATGCGTACATAATATATTGAGACTAGTGACTGCAGTATAATACCAACAAAAGACAATAAATACAACCCTAAATTTACTCTTTACACAAAAATGTATAGATGAAACACTGGCTTGGTATACTCATGCAGAAGTCATTACAAATGGCTGTTGGGTAGTCATATGACCTAATTAAAACACTGTTTCTAAACCTAGTAATGCAAGTGCCAATGATCCTTTACATTTTCCATGAATGGTAGCAGGAAAATAAAATGTCCATCCGTTGTAGCTAAGGTCCTTGATAATACAGTTTATTTTTCTGAGGCAGTGTGTGTTGTATACTGTATATCCTGATTATAAGGATATGCCAGTTATATTCATAGCCCACCTTTGCAGCTTCTGTATTGCTTTGTGGTCCTCAGCTCAACAGGTTCCATACCAGGATGTGGCCTTAACGTGTCATGAAGATCAAACCCGTTTTACCAGAGCTCTTCCAGAAAGTTAAGAGTACATACAATAACTGTGAAACTTACATTCAGTAGGCCACTTATTTTGGGTTTTAAGTAGTGTCATTTTTCTTAACGATACATTGCAGTGGCATTTTCCATTAAGGCAGTACCATGTTTAGCACCTGATACATGTCTTAAACTGAAGAGGTAGGCCAAGATGCACACATTTGAGTCGTAAGAAGATATTAATAAAATAAAGTATTATCTCCAACATATGCAGTAGCAAACATGAAAATTGTATTTAACTTAAGGGGAAATATTTAAGTTGTAAAGTATTAATTCACTCCATCGCACAGAATTTAGTAACTTTCACACAAAACTGGACACATATTTGGGCTAAATTTCTCTGGCATCTGAAAGTGAGTATCCACTGGATACAGACGCTTATGTGTGTTTGCTGTACCTGGCCACTACTTTTTTTTTTTTTGTTACTAATTTTTAATTATGTAATTATGCAAATAAATGTTACACCAAATCAAGCACAGCCATGAAAACATTGATACATTGTAGTTAACATTTGTGTTTTAACCTGTTGAATTGCTCAAACATTAATGAAAGCAGAACTTGAGACAAAGAACCAGTGAACTTTAAAACACTGTTTAAGACAAGACAAGGAAATAATTGTCTCCTTCTCCAATTCACAAAAACACTGTTCTTGATCATTAGTTTTTGAATGTCGTCCATCCCTTTCTGATTTATTTGGCAAATATAAAAACCTTGTTTTTCTTTGACTTCTTGCGTCAATCCTTGACTGGTTTAGAACATGCCAGTATCGGAGTCATGTTTATTTCATTTGATTTGAGCATTTCAGGAAAGTACCTGTTTTCTTTCTTTAAAATGTTATTTTAGTTCAAGTGTTTTAATTTGAAAGAATCCATTGTGAGACCTCTTTTAATTTTGAGAGGAGAAATGCCAGATTCACTCACCAAGTACATGCCCTAGTGTTGATGTTAAGAAGTGATGTGATCCCTGAGGTAACAAGGTTATACAGTGAAGCTGTTTTCGTAGAGCCTGTTGCAGCATTGAGGTAAGACTCAATGGCACCTCAAGTCCAGCCTTCCTTACTTTCATAACCATATTCTCAAAAGGGGTTGCATGAAAAATGAACTCCTTTGCCAACACCTTAATCCACTAGTGGCCATATTAACAGCATCACATCATTTATGCCTTCAAGTGCAGACTTCAAGCTGTTTAAATGGTTCCACCTGCAAGCGTCACGCTCCATTGCCGTGCACCTTATATCTTTTGCACCGCTTGTGGTGTTGACAGTCAGTACAGTTAGCAGCTCCTTGACGGTTTCCTCGTAAGCCTGGGAATGTGTGTTGAGTGAAGAAAAACACAACAAAGTGAGCTTTTCGTGGGAGAAATGAGTATATAAGATATTAACGAAAACTGACTTTGAAAAATTGTTCTTAATGAATTTCAATGAATAAGTAATTTCTTTGTAATAGAAAGGAACTATAGAACAGCAAAACATGTCTGATTTGAAATTAAGCATTTCTTCTGTAGCTTATGATCTCTAAGGGCTTTCGTTTGATATAGAGGCATTTTATGGTTCCATCGCATAAAATACAAGCAGATGGATAGTTTGAATGGCTGCTCTGTGCAGTGATATCACTCTTTATTATATTTGAAATGAACCATTTATTGGAATGAGAATAAATTGCTCCTGCATAATAGCTTTTTTTTTCCTTTGATAACTTGCATATGAAGAAATACATTTCATCTTTATTGACCCAGGTAAAAAGACTAATAATGTTATGGTTAAGAATTTTGATTAAAGTAAAGGGTTGTGTTCATAAAGATTTGTCTGGAACAATTGAAATCATTGAATGCTTATGTCCAAATCAATGTTTTTGTTATACTTGCAGACTTTGTCCATTCAAACAAAGCATAAGCTATTTAGAAAAATATTTGAAAAGAAACTGCCCACAGTTACTGCGAGCATGATGGCATGCATTATATACTGTAACTCATTCAAAGAGTATGTCATTAAGTCATTGAAGCATTAGAGCAAGAAAAACACCAGATTGTAAGATTTTTTTTAATGAGAACAGGACAATCAGTGCATAGCATTCTTTTTAGCAGATATTTCTGAAATACAGTCAAATTTGAATTTGAGGGTTCTCAAGAAATGTAAACTGCTATCTGATGGACTGGTGCACAGCACTGGTTTGGATCCCACCTTGTTTTTACTCCCCTGAACTTGAATTGGATTTAAGGGTTTGAAACTTGTTTTTTCCATTAAAAAGCATTTGAACATGTATTATAACATAATACATATTATAAGCTGAGTACCGTGTTCCATATTTTTGATGTTTTCTGTGCAAAGCAACATTTGATAACATTTTTTGAAATGTACCCTTCCCTACTCCTGCAGATCTGTTCTTGAAATACTTTCTTTAGAGTAACAACTATCGTCTACCTTACTTCTTTCCATCACAATCTCAAACACTATGTTCACGTCACCTATGACTCTCTATTTACCTTAATTAAAAAGCTCAACCTCCTTCAGTCTTTCTTCATAGCTCATTTCCTGCAGTGCTGACATCTCACTAATAACTGCTGTCTGCATTTTCTCTAGCACTGTTATGGAGTTTACATAAGATAAATGAACAGTTGGTTTGTTATTCAACTGGGTTTACCAGGTATAGCAAGATGCTGGGTAGAAAAATTCTACTCTTGTCTTGGCTTTGTCATTTTACAGTCTAATAATCTTGTTTGACTATTTTATTCCCTTATTTTTTGCATCTCTTTATTATACTCTATGAATGTGTAATGCTTTATAGTCCAGTTCAAGTTAATGAATTATTTAATGATTAGTGTATAAATAATTTAGTCCAGAACGTGTTCCACTCTCTCTACCAAATACATTAAGACATACATGCTCATAAAAAAAGAAAAACAGGATTTGTTTCTGAAGTCGTGTGGTTAGAGTTGAGGCCACTTCTTAAATGCAAGTAATGGGATGCTATATGGCAGACACAGTGCTTGTAGGACCAGGAAGAGAGTGAGAATAATAACAAAACCAAAAAAAAAATGAAACCCACGCAAACACAAAGAGAAAAAGCAAACCTCATATAGACAGTGATCAAAGCTGATATCATAGTATGTGACCTTTAGTCATGGGACATGTCAGATTTGGTGATCTTGTCACTGGACTATGTCAGTTTAATTGACTGAAAATTGCTGGGCATGTTTAATTTACCATTCTCATGCCAACCTTCTAGCACAGTGGTGATTGGCCCTTTTTGTCAAGGTCTTTTTTTATTGTTGTATATACAATGTACAGTGAAACTCTTAGTTCTGTTATGTTCCCTGTAGACACAATAATCTCTATATATAATCTTCATTTGGATCTTGATCTTTGTTTGTCCGTGAATGAATTAGAAGAAGAAGCACTAGATGGCAGTAGAGAGACAGCTAAAACATAGGCATTGCATTAAGAATCTCCTCCAGGCTTATACTACTGACAACTGTAGTACTCCAGTCACACCTCAAAACACAGACATTCAAACTAAACAAATTGTTGTGCTTTGAATTAACTAAAGAGATCTTCATTTAGATCTTGATCTTTGTTTGTCCGCGAATTCCACGCATGTGCAGACCACCTTCCAGTTTAGTACGTTGTTGTTACTCACAGATGTCAACAATGCGCCGGAATAACGAAAGGGGTGGTGGACAGTGTTACACTGGTTAGCTCCTGAGGCCTGGTTAGAGAATGAGATTGCCGAAGATAAAAGGTACGTGCCTACGTAACATATGAGTGAAAGAAAGACAGTGGGTAAAATGAATGACAACATAACAGCACGTTCCGGAAATTATTATTGTTACGTTGTAGCCGGCGAGTGCTGCGCGTCTCACAGTTGTACCATGCCTTGCTCACATGTCATTGAAGTGATCCCTATTTATGCTTTAAAGAGCCTGGATACCTATGTGTCCCCCTTTTATAACCATAACTGTGTATATTGCCTTACTCTTTGGATTGCCATAAAGCAACCTGTGAGATTGGAGAAAGGTTGAGAAGACATCGTGAGAGGAAACGATAGCATCGTGAAAACGAGACGGACTGTGAACGGACAGAAGCAGAAATGCTCCTACACCACCACATAATCACTTTTTGGACAGTGATTCCGAGTAGGCCGTTCCTATTGAATCAATGTCCAAGGGTTTTCTTTTGTAATTTTGTTTCCTTTATAAAAAATCATAATGCTGTGCGACGAAGGGCCCAGTTCACGACTGGCAGCCGCGTTTAAACAGGGAGCCCATCACAGACAATTTTAACACGCACAACGTAGTTGGGCACACATGGCTAGTAATAATAATAATAAACAAACATCAGGCTGTGGTGGGCTGGCACCCTGCCCAGGGTTTGTTCCTGCCTTGCGCCCTGTGCTGGCTGGGATTGGCTCTAGTAGACCCCCTGTTACCCTGTGTTAGGATATAGTGGGTTACATAATAACTGACTGATGACTGACAAACATCAGGAAGAGGATAAGCTTAAACCTAAATCTTAATATTAATTATACAGTAAATAACACTAAGCCTTACATAACATACACAAGAATCACAGAAGATGTGGTGCTTCTTTCACTAAGTTGATTATAAACACATTATGACAGCTGAGCAGCCTTATTTCTTGCAGGTAGAAACCGTTTTTAAATCTCACAGTTCAGTAGCCTGATGGAAGGAGGGAAAAAAATGTCCTTGCGTAGTGACTGGGATCCTTTGTGATTAATTTTGCCTTTCCTAGACAACGCTTGGCAAATATGTCCTGCGGGGATGGTATGTATGTGCCAATGATGATCTGCACCGTTTTCACCACCTTCTGCAATGCTTTGCCGTCACTAGCTGAACTGCTAACATAATAGCTCATCATGCAGCCTGTCAAGATGGACTCTACAGTACATTTCTAAAAATTGATGAGGGTTGCTTGAGACATGTGGGCCTTGCTAAGACATCTGAGAAAGCAAAGTCGCTGATGGGCCTTTTTGGTGACCACTATAGTGTGTTCTGTCCACCTAAGATCATTAATGATGGTATCCCCCAGGAATTTAAAACTGTCAACTCTTTCTACATACTCCTCCCCATTGTAAACCGGATGTGATTTACCTGCTACTTCCTGAAATCGGTGATCATCTCCTTACTATTGCCGACGTTCAGATTATTGTCCTGACACCACTTTGAGAGAAGCCTCATCTCCTCTCTATAGGCCTCCTCATCAGTATCAGTGATCAAGCTTGTGATAGTGAATTCATCAGCAAACTTTATGATGGTATTGAAGCTATATTTGGCCATACAGTCATGGGTGAACAGAAAGTAAAGCAGGGGCAGCCAACAGTATGCTACCTGATGGAACTGGCACTGTACAATAGGTTAACAACTATGGCGATTTCAGCCGCAATCACTGCCCATTTTTTCCCCATTCTGTCATGGTACATAAAACACGAGACATCAGGCAGACACCCAAAACATACACATTCCTTGTTCCTCGTCACTACCTTATACATATTGCACCTCTGTATGAGCATCCCTTGGTTGTCAGCACTCATGCGTATAAGTTCAACCCTGTGACTAAATAGAAAATCATGCCTGTTAGATTTTTTTGAGGTGATTCGGGGACTAATTGGAGTCACTCGGGCATGTCTGTTACATCACTGGCTTCATGAGGTTGCACCACCAACTGCATTCAACTCACTGAGATTATGCACAAGAAAGCTATAACTGGAAAATTGCCATAATGTAACAAATCCTTAACTCTTACAAGGTGGGCATCAACAAATTGTAGAATAACTGAAACTGTTTATAAGCTTGTCAATGGTAGATTTTTTTTGTTTTTTATTCTCTAGATGGCAGAAAAGACTGCAAAATAAACTAAGGTTTACACACTTAAGGCATCCACTCTCTTTCCAATATGACATCAAATACTGGCTTTTGAACTTGCTTGCCAATAAGACTAACTGTATGCCACCTTCCAGCCACCTACAAAAAGGTAAAATGGAAGCCAGACTGTAGTTTGTAGTTTGTAGGAACAAGAAGGAAAAACAGTGTCATCCATACAACCCATATTGCAAAGTCCCATACCAGTGTATTTCAGGTGGTTACTTTGAATAGTAACAAATGCTAAGAAAATAATTAAAAAGACAATAAAAGAGACTGGAAGAAAGGAAAATGAGCAACAGTTGAAGGACTTTGAAATATGTAAGGTGGTATATAGACTCTAATCACCGCGCTGGAGAGATGATTGACACATGCAATCAGTAACAGTGACCCTATAAACCTATCATTGGTTACTTCTTTGTTTTGCACAATATGAGCAACCAAATAAATTTTGACATCTTTCACAAAAGCAGGGTTTTCCATAAAAATTCAGCCTTGAAGGAGAAAAATCGCAAGACAGCTGCGCTACCATCTGCACAATTTTTTTAGCCCCTTAAATTTAAATTTAGGGTTATTAAGGTGGAGTAAAATTCTAACTTGCATGTGCAAATCAACTTACAGTACATTGTCACTTTCTGGAAATATGATTAGTAATTAGAATTACTTTATGTTGGCAATATTATGTTCTCAATGATTGCATTTACATGCACACCCCTAACTGGGTTAATGTGAATAACCCAGATGAAGCAGAAACGTGGTTTCTTAAAATTCTGTGTTTTCATGCGCCAGATTATCTTCTGGAGCTCTCTTTAGTCAAAACGCTCCAATGTCACTAAGCTGTGCAAAAAAGTTAAATGTCATTATTGGTTACTGAGAATCTGAAAGACATCTGTGAATATGACTAAACATAATTTGCTTATGTTTTATAAAATTGGCAGTTCATTTATAGGTGTCTGTTGCCGAATCGCACTCAGCACAATTTTTTTCTGCTTGGCTGCATAATTGTACCCTGCAAAGGGACAAACCAGTACGCGTGCTTCTTGCCTTACACTTAGTGGTGTTGGAATTTTTATAGATAATACGCTACCGTGGCTGTCCGTTTGTCCGTCCAGGATTTTAAATCACCTATAGCTCGCAAACCGTTTGAACTATTGACCTGAAATTTGGTACACATATATTACATGACGTCCACACTCCTGCTTTCGGGGAAATGATTGACCTCCAAGGTTATTCCTCTTTTTATTTTTATTATATTTTATTGTTGAATCGTAGCAGGGCAGCCATGAGGCGCTTGCGTATGGGCACCGTTCTCATCCCTACCACCTTCCCGTCACTTCCTCTACCTCTTCATATCTTAAATTATTCTTGAGGCAGATTGAAGACTTAAATGCCAGCTTAAGTGAAAAATTAAGGAAAAGTACTAAGTAATTGCAACACAAACACTGACTTAATCAGTTTTAACGCGAAAAGATGCAAACGAAAGAAGAGAAGAAGCGGGCCGCTAGGGTGGAGAAAAGAAGAGCTGCTCAGGAAGAAGCAAACGCATCAACCTCTGAGCAAACGAATGATAAACGTACAGAGAAAGAGGATGAAAACTATGAATGCTCAAGTCAAGTGGATTCACTGCACGTTATCGTTACGTTACTGGTAATGATGATAATGCAGGTGTTTTTACTTAAATAAAATAAGCATTGTGTTAGGTTATTCCTTACTTTAAGAAGTAATCAACTACGTAACGAAAATTACTTTTAACGTGTTACCCTACAGCTCCTGAGATTGTGTTGCTGAGTTTATCACTACATTAACATTAATTTTGTAGTTTCTGAAATATTAAGACAGAATATTTCAGCCAAGAGAATAAACAATTCAGTCGAATGACCATTTGTCTCAGGAAATTATCTTTCTGGATGCTTCCACTGTTTTCTGAACGTTGCTGCGGGAGTTGTGTGCAAAGCTAACACATGCGCAAGCTAAAGGATTGCAACAGACATGCACTGAGTGCCAATTCCTTAACAGTAACCCCGGTTAAAGGTTTACATGGCAACATAATGGCGGAGGGAAGGCGGGCTACCTTTGTTAACCAGATCTCTCAGAGGCCAATAGTTTCTCCCAACTGGAATTAGGGTTTACATGACATTTTAGAAACCAGGTTTCTGTGAATAACCGTCTTGTTGAGGCACACATAAACATTCTTGACGGATGGATGGACGGATGGGTGGATGGAGAGAGAGAGAGAGAGATTATGCTTTATTGGTTCCCCAAAGGGAAAATAAAATTTTACAGAAGCTTCAAAAAAATAAATACAATAAAAAAAGCACTAAATCCTCAAATGTACACAGAATCTTCTGGCTTGGACATCAGAGAGCTATTATGAGGTTTTGATATAAAAAATTGTAAGCCTACTGTCTGAAAGCTGAATGCTTTTCTTTTTATGATTAAAAACAACGTTAAGTTATTTTTAGTTCTCATTTCAGTTTTCTTTCTTACATTTCTTTCTTACTGACTAAAGATGCCTTTTGAATCAAATGATTTCTGGACAATAGTTGGATTTTTTGTGAAGCTCGCTAACCATGGAAGTAGGAGGTTAATAATATAAAAAAGAAAAATAAAAGGAAGGGTTTAGCCAGACAGAGCCCTGTTGTGAACATAGGTCTTTTTTACATGTTAGTGAACTGTTCTGACATTAGTCTTGGGACCCGACTGTTGAAAGATGCGATGGTTGATTGGCATTTCTGTGAGGTCTAATTGTATCATATATTGAAGTGAGCATGTCGAAAAACATTGGTACATCACCAGGGGGGCTTTCAGATGAGCTCTGTTTGTTCAGCAGCTCTGTCCTGCTGTGGAGCAACAAGAAGGTGGAGTGTTGCCTTTTAATCTCAGTTGTTATTGGAAATTCAAGAATGTCTGCTGTCATTATAAAAATATGTTTTCAACTGAAGTAAGGCATTCATTCCTTTAAAAAAAAATCAGATACAGAAGATGCTACTGTATACTTTTTTTTTTTAAGAAAAAGCTTTTAAAGTCTTTAAATTACTACCATTTTGTTTTCTAAATGAGTAAAGATGGTGTTTGCTACTTTTGAAACCTCATTGTATGACAAGAATTGAATTCTGTTCTCATAGCCACATCTGGAAGTTATATGCAAATAAGAGAAAAATAATATTCAAACTACAGCATTATAGTTAAAAATGTTATTTACGAAGCATGTGAGACTTTCCTTTTCAGAAATTTGTTACTGCCAGTAAATTGTTTTTGCGCTTATGCAGATATTTTTTTCCATGTTTGCAGAGCTTACTTTCTGTCCATGACACAGTAGCCCAGAAGAGTTACAATCCTGAACTGCCTCCGCTGCCAGATGACATTGATGATGATGAAGATTCAGTGAAGATCATCCGATTAGTCAAGAACAAAGAACCACTAGTAATAACTTATCTAGGTTTCTTTATGTTATTTGGATTTCTGACTTATTCATGAATATGTCACTTTTTGGCAAATGTTTCTGAAACATAAATTACAAGACTATTTACCTCATGTTTGTTTAATAAATTCAGCGTTCTATTTCAAATCCTTGAAAGGGAAGTCAGTGGTAAAGTAATTAAACACTTTCTGGGCAGATTTTTCATTCACACACCCCCACCCAAACCCACTCCCATCCCACAGTATGTGCCCAGGTTAGTGGATTGGGGAGCGGAGTGAATTCCTTTGCCATAAGGTCTGTGGGGACTTTCATTCCATTTACAGTGATCTCAGTGGTCTTTCTCTCATAATGATTAATCTATTAACTTAATTGCATTTTGTTTAACGGATTGCATTCAGTAGCACTGATTAATTACTCTCATTCTTTAGTCTATGACTTCATTTTTTAAATGATATAGTTAAATCCCCATGATCTTTTCCCAAACTGACATGTTTTTTTTTTTTTCTTGGGCTTGAAATTAAATCTCAATAATATATTAGCTTACATGTCGAGACAATGGAATAATTACATCTGAAAGGGCTAAACATATGTGTCTAGCAAAAATGAAAAAAACATACTAGTGCAGTTCCATTTAAAAAATGTGCTGTTTTGGTTACAATTGCAAAAGACTAAAATTAAACTACTGTGTGTAGGAACTCAATACTGTCTGTTATGATTTGAAAAGCTTTAAGATAATAAACAAGGAGTTTAAAGTAAGTAGAAGGAGTATTTATAAAATACCAGACATCAGTGTTCTCATTTGCTAAACTGATAAAGTTACATATTTTATAGATGGATGTGTAATGCTATAACTACAAACCTTGACAACGTTTTAATCTTCATAATGCTATATGAGAAACATTTTAACAGGGTAGGAAATTTTTTAATTAGCATTTTTGCCCTGACTAACTAAAATCCTGGAGCACTTTTTAAACAAATTGGGTTATTTTCCGAAATATATAAATTACCGTATATACTCGCATTTAGGTTCTCCTTCAGTCAGGGCTTGATTTTACCGTATAATTTCCGATATTTTATAATGTCGGTCATATAAGTTGAATACGGAAAACTCTCACTGTTGGTCCAAGAAATTACGATATGCCAACGCCCACCTGAGAGAGTAACCACGGAGAACACAGCTTTTTTTTTCTATGTATTGTGCCTACGTGACCTCACAGGAAGGTAATACCCGAAATATTCCGAAGTGATGTTTGCACTGTTTGGTGTTTTTTGTACCTCACACCCTCATACTCTATCGTAACAGCATTCGATCAGAAGAACAACAGCAACATTTATTTATATAGCACATTTTCATACAAAAAGTAGCTCAAAGTGCTTTACATACTGAAGAAAAGAAAAATAAAAGACAAAATAAGAAATTAAAATAAGACAACATTAGTTAACATAGAAAAGGAGTAAGGTCCGATGGCCAGGGTGGACAGAGAAAAAACTCCAGGCGGCTGGAGAAAAAAAAAATAAAGAAGAAGAAAATATGAAGCAGGTTTTAAATTAAAAGTCATCGAAGTAGCGTTGGCGATCCTAAATTGTCCTTGGTGTGTGTGCCCTGTGGTGGGCTGGCACCCTGCCCAGGGTTTGTTTCCTGCCTTGCGCCGTGTGTTGGCTGGAATTGGCTCCAGCAGACCCCCGTAACCCTGTAGTTAGGATATAGTGGGTTGGATAATGGATGGATGAAGTAGCAAAGAAACTGGTAACTGTGCTGCTGCAACAAAATTCGATGTGTCTAAGAAAGTGGTGCGAGATTGGAGGAGGCAAGAAGATGTAAAAAAAAAAATAATAAATAAGTTTTTGAACAGGTGTATAAGTCGGGGTCTGATTTTATGATCGATATTTCGGGTTTCAAGACCCTGACTTATAAGCAAGTATTTATGGTAATATTTTACATTTTCAGAATGGTAAAAGTGACCTATTTAGTCCTATCAATAGAAGAGCAAATTACACATTAAGCAGCATATCAAATAATTTTTTGTCAAGCCATAAGTAGTGCATTGATACAATCAAAATGAAACATGTTTCCTTGTTAGCACAATTTCATTTTACAGCTGCCATATTTATTTTACCAAAGGTATTTATGTGAAAATACCAAAATTCAAATCCAGTATTGCTGGATCTGGAAGTCAAAGCCCCAGATTCAGCCATTTATTCATATTAACCTCTCCACCATGAAGATAGTCTGATATCAGGCAACCTGACAGGACTGTCGCAGAAGAAGCAGAGAATGTCAGCAGAATCATGAATTTAAAGGACAATCAATGTAATAAAAGATGCTACTGTAGTTAATGGTGCAGCATGTCTATATACTACCAGTAACATGGTGTAGTACAGCTTGTTAAAATAATTGTGGTAAAGCAGAATCATGGCACAAGTGAGCTTAGGTACCTGGGCATAAAAAGTAGAGAAGAAGGCATATTTGTTTTATTGTGGAAGGTTTTTTGGGGACACCTCATCTTAAAACAAACATCTTTTCAAATGCACAGATTCTTTACAATGTGTACCCACAGTATGATGTTTATTTTTCTGGTCACTACTTTATTTTTCATTGTTTTGTCTTAGTAGAGTCCTGTTTGACTCTACCTTCCCCTTTTGTACTCTTTTTTTTTTTGTGTAGCTTTATCAGAATACCTCAGATTCTATAAACTTACCACTGTTTGTAAAGTACTGTACTTTAGCACTTCTCCCCACCTTCCCTTCTACATTTATAACCTTTGGCAGTTACATAAAGTAAAAAGACAGGCAGTAGTTAAGCTATACATGTTAATAATGTATTATTGATACTATCCTTAGGCCAGTAGGTTGTTGTGGTACAAAATGTCCTCTGATTCATAACCAATCTCAAACAGCCATACTTCAGACCAATGGGTACACACACTGCCTTTTCACGCCTGCCCTCAAGTAGTGGATGCCATTTGTTTAGCTGAAGCTTGCCAGCTTCTTGTGGGGGAATGTCTCCTAAAATGTCCTCCACAGAATCCCCTTGCCAAACCTGAGGCATCTCTCCTCAATCCTGCCGTAAATTTCACATCCTGAGTCAGTCCTAAAGACCCAGGGGATTGGGGGGCAGGTGTCGTTTGTCAGACATGAAAGTACACCAAGCCTAATGAAACACGAATATGATATTTGCTTTGTCTGACTTACAAATAAACTTATATACAAAAGAACATTTGGAGATATACAGTACACAGTTGCAGTGTACTTGGCACCCAGGATGACAGTCCACTACCTTACTGTCAGTAGTTCTTTCATACTTCACCCAGTTACAAGGGGTGTGCAATAATTTATCTATCCGAGTATGAAAGAAAGTAGCAAGTGTTTGAAACAAGTCTGAGCGGCTGTGACATGTCTCAAGGTTACTCCTACACAGTTGTGGCTCAGTGCGAGTCTAACATTTCAAGAGGCAGGATGTCAGGAGAGTCCTTGCGCAAATCAAGTAAGCATATGCTAAATTTGGAGCAAGGTTCAGTGATAAAATTTCTCACAAAAGAAGAGAAAAAGCCAAAGGAGATCCTTGAATGCATGACTGCAGTTTATGGTGAGTCTGCCCCATCATCCTACAAAGTAAAATTTTGAAGCAATCCGTTTAAGGTAGGGTAGAGAGTCTATTGAAGATGACCCTCATGCTGGATGGCCTGTGGAAGCAACTTCCACAAAAATGTGCAAGAAAGTAGAGAATTTAATTTTGGCAGACAGTCAAATTAAGGTTTCTTTAATAGCTGACAAAATGGGCATCTCGGCATGTACAGTTTGGAAAATTATTCATGAAAAGTTGGGCATGTCAAAGGACAGTGCAAGATGGATCCCAAGAATGCTGATGCCATGTCAGAAGGCCACGAGGCTCCAGTGCTGTCAGGAGAACTTGGAGATGCTCCATGAATACCAAGTGATTTTTTTTCATTGTTTGGGGATTAGAGATGAGACTTGGGTCTAACACAGAGATCCTGAGTCCAAAGTGGAGTCAATGCAGTGGAAGCACAAGTCATCTCCCACCCTAGAAAAGTTCAAGACAGAAAAATCTGCAGGCAAAGTCATAGCAACTGCCTTTTGGGATATTGAAGGACTAATGCTTCTAGAATTCATGCCACACAAGACAACCACAACTGGGGAGAGTTATGCCAACACAATAATCGCTTTGTGGGAGTCAATCAACCAGAAAGCTGAGGAAAACTCACAGCAGGCATGCAGCTTCTTTTAGACAATGCACCGGTTCAGAATGTGGGTTCCAGCAGCTGAACCATCCATCTTACAGTCCTGTCCTGGAGTTTTGAAGAAATCTCTCCGTGGACAGCAGTTTTCAAGTGACAAAGATGTCAAGGCAGCTGTGATGTCCTGGCTTGAAGTTCAAACAGAAGATTTTCACACTGTTGGTCAAAATCTGGATGTAACTCAGAAACCTTGATGTTTAGACCAGTAAGGTATATTCAAACTAGCACTCAAACCCATATCTTGCTTTTTTTAGCCTGTGTACTAACCTTAGCATTAGTTTTATTCACATTTTGTTTATATAATTGGTTTAATACCAATGTGTGATAAGAACATATTTCATGCACATGTATTAGTTATAAACCTTGTGAATAAATGGATAAAAGGTTTGTTATTTAACAGTTGCCAGTGGTTATACAGGGGTGGGCTTAAATAGGTTTACAGTTGTGAGTACATGAGGTTCGGCAATTTGAGCACTTTTGAGATTGTACCTAAGTGCACTGTGCCCTTGTGACATTCTTTTGAGGTAATAAAGCTATTGTAATAATCATGACCTACATGTATTTTTCTGTATGAACAACTGTAAACCTACTTTTGCCCAACCCTGTACTTTATACTGTATGTTCAATTGGCCATTATACCGTGTTTGCCAGAATTTATTTTTGGTTTTGTTTAGTTTATGTGCATAGCTTTTAATGTTGTATGCACTCTTCAATTAAATCACACGCCCAGTGTTTTACCTGAGTAAACCATGATAGTACAGTATAATGGGTTGTCTCCTTATTTCTTGGATTTGATCCATGTTCACTTTGTCTTTTTAGGCATCATTTTTTGGCAGTAAGTACTGAATATTTCTAAGAAAACCTAAATAACAATGCATGAAAAGCTTATGTTTGTCATTCAAGGTTTATTTTTGTTTATTGGTAGATTGTTTTACTCAAGTATAAAGTAAAAAAGGTAGCAAGAAACAAAATACCTGAAAAACTTTCAATGTTGAATTAATAGTAAGAAAGCATTTGATTTTTTTAAAGAAAGGCCCCGTACATCCCTTTTAGATTCCTTTTAGGTTATCTCAAGTAGTACAAGTTATGTTTCATATTAAAATAAATACAGCGTTTGAATAGTTCTTTATAATCCTATAATTGAGGAAACAAGTACCCTAAATTATCCAGGAAATATTAGAAACGTGGCATGCAATTTTCTTTTAAAGATCAATGTTCTAAAACATTTTCTTTGTCATGTCTGGTGCATTTTAGTGCAATTAAAGTCACCTTTGATAATTGTTTTAGAGGTATAGCCAGTGAAATACAGTATAGTAAAGACCATGAAACAGTTGTTGTTACATAGCAACGCAGTAAGGGGGGCATGTTAAGAAAACTACACTTTCCACGCACCTGCCCCCCAAGAAGTGCACTAAGCTACTTTCTAGTTAATTAATCTTAAAAGAGAAAGTAATTTTAGACATCGGAGGATAATTCACTAATGTTCCTCATCGACTGATAAACTATACTAAAATGATTTCGTAAAGATTTAGTTTTGCAGTGTGCTTTTGGCAGCATAGTTTTTGATAATTGTTTTAAAGTATGATATATTTTTGTAGAAGCTTTTTTGACTTCCACATTAGAATAATTAATAAACCATAAGGTCTTTTTGAAAAATGTTCTTGTTAATGTGCACCTCCTTTGGAGTACACTGATAAATGGCCTTATGCCTTGGAATGAATATGATATGTATTATCTACACTTTATCTAATGCATCTATATCCTCCCTGTACAGAGATTAGAAATACACACATAACTGCAAATTCAGTTTAATGTGTGCATTGTATTGTATTAGGCCAGGGGTCCCCAACTCCCTGGCTACCCTGGCTGCATGGAAGGCCAAGCAGGAACCCAGCCCAGACAGGACATTAGTCCACTGGTGCTCAAATCTACACTCATTTATTCTGGACCAATTTGCAGTTGCAAGACAAACTTTAGCATATGGGAGAAAAACAGGAATACTCTAAAGCAGGTGGTTCCCCAACTCCAGTCCTGGAGGGCACCGATGGCTGCAGGTTTTCATTCTAATGCTTTTCTTAATTAGTTACCTGTTTCTGCTCTTAATTAACTTCTTTTGAATTAATTTTAATTGACTTGCTCTTGAAGACTCAGACCCATTAATTGTTTCTTTTTCCTTAATAAGAAGCCAAACAATATCGAGATACAAAATGAACCAAAACATAACCAACATTGTCGATCATACAATATCTGAAAATAAAGAAAGATGAAGGTCTCAGGGATATTGATCTGCTCAGGTTCCAAATTTTAACAATGCTCTTAGAAAAGAGAAAATCAACAATTTTGGGAAATGTCTGCTATTGCACATTGAGAGCTGAAACAAACCAAGTAATTAAAGAATGGGTTTAATTAACAACAAGAATCGGCACCTAATTAAAAAAACTGGTAGGGCTGAAATTGGTTGGAGTTGGAGGCCCTGACGTAGTTGGTCTTCTGTTGTCTCACTCACTTCACATTTCATTTCTGTTTGGGTGCCATTTAAGGAAAGCAATGAAGCAATTTAGAGGAATGATAAAGAAATTCAGGGGAACAAATCATAAAAAACAAGTAAATTAAAATGTATTCAAAAGAAGTTAATTAGCAGCACAAACAAGTCACTAATTAAGAAAAGGGTTAGAATGAAAACCTGTAGCCTCTGGGGCCCTCCAGGACTGGAGTTGGAGACCCCTGTTTGAGAGGCATGATGTTTCTTAAACAGGATCTGTGTGGTAGTTGGAGTTGCCATTCTCAATGTTTAACAATATCCTAATAAGTAAAATAAAAGCACAAATTTTCTCAAATTTCAAACTGTGAGTAAAAATGTGCTGCATGCCCCTAGCTTAAAAAAAACATACTTGATAGTTTACTATTGTAAAGGGGATTTAAATGGAAGAATGATCCATTGGGTGCTGAAGTTTAGGTGCAGCTGATCTCCAGACAACACAGTATTTTAAACAAACCCTGGACAACTTTAACTATTGATACAAAAAAAAATTATTCTTTTGATCACATGTTAAAAGGTATTTTAAAAGTCAGTAATATCGGCTACTACTGCCACTAGCCTTTGGGTGAATTGAAAAGAAAAATTTCTCTGTACTATGTCCATATGATAATTAATTTGAACCTCAATTTTATTGATTATTATCTACAAGTGTCATGTCCCAGTTGTCTGATTGTCATACAATCTTGAGAAAAAGAACCTCCATATTTTGGAAAATTGGCCTCGAAAGCTTACATATTGTAATCTGTTCAGTTAGCCAATTAAAGCTGCCATTTTGCTTCACTTCTGTTCAGCATATGGAAGGCATATTCAATTGGTTTTAAATTGGTTAACTGACTTGGCTATTTAAGAGTTTTCTATTTTTTATCAGTATGTTTGGGATGATTATCTTGTTGTAGGATAAAGAGTCATCCAATGAGTTTGGAGGCATTTACCGGAACTTGAGCAGATCAGATGTTTCTGTACACCTCAGAATTCACTGTGCATTTAATATTTCCTTCAACATCCATCCATCCATCCATTATCCATCCCACTATATCCCAACTACAGGGTCTGGGGGGGGTTTGCTGGAGCCAATCCCAGCCAACACAGTATTTAAGGCAGGAAACAGACCCCGGGCAGGGCGCCAGCCCACCACAAGTTCCATCAACAGTGAAGATTTAAGTGTGGTAGTACCTGTGGCAGCTGTACATGCCCAAGCCATAACACCCCCAGCACCACGTTTAACAGATGAGGTGGTCTGCTTTGGATCTTGGGTAGTTCCTTCCAAGTTCATCTTTGTTCTGTTCACAAGACCTTTCTCCAGAATTCTGTTGGCTGTTTTAAGTTCTTTTTCAGAAATTGTAATCTGGCCATCCTGTTTTTGTGGTGGTCTGCATCTTGCAGTGTGGCCTCTGTGTTTCTGTTAATGAAGTCTTCTGCTGGTAATCGTCTCTGACACGTCCACATCTGCCTCCTGAAAGCTGTTTCTGATCTGTCAGATGGGCGTTTGTGGCTTTTTCTTTATTGTATTGACAACTCTTCTGTCATCAGCAGTGGAGGTGATCTTGGCCTATCAGTCCCTTTGTGATTACCGAGCTCCCCTGTTTGTTCCTTCTTCCTACTGATATTTCAGAGTTGATTTAGCTCATCCCCAGGATCTTACCAATGTCTGTAATGGTTTTATTCCTGTTTTTTTTTTTTTTTTTTCTGTTTTTCAGCCTCTTAATGGCTTCTTTAATTTTTGTTGGCCCAGGTCTTGTCCTCATGTTGAACAATGGCAACTATAGACTCCAACCGGTAGAAGCAAGCTGAAGTATCTTATGAAGCAATGAAACACACCTAACTTATCGAAAAACACCTGTGACACCGGTTGTCCATTATGGTGCCCTGAAACTGGGGGGCCATGTCGGAAAAGTGTTGTCATTTCTACTTAACACTAAGTGTGCAATGTGCACTTTAATGATTTGTCCCAAACCTTATGAATTGCACTGTAATCATGTTTGTTTAATATTTCTTTTTTTAATTAATATATAGTTAACAAATTAATATAAAATTAACAAATAAACAAATCTTTTGAGTATAGTAGATCTTATACTTTTTTAAAAGCTGATTCGTTAGCATTATTTTAGTCATACTTTAAAAATCACAATTTCATACTCCAGAAATTCATATTTTCAGTAAAATCAGGAATGTTTTAATGCAGTAACATTTTACTTACAGGGTCATAAAAATAAGACAAGGGAAACTTTGAAAACCTGTTGAATGTATTTGTAGTTGTATTTGCTCTGTTTTCTCCCCTATGCTTAAATGTTTAAACTGAACTTTCCTGGCTCCAGTGAATACTCTTACCAATCCTCTCCACAGATAAGATATAATTTTGGCTATGTCAAAAAATATATATATAATTCAGAAGCATTTGTGTGTTAAACAGATAAGCCAGAAGCAAGGGAGTACATATGGAGATCATCAAGAAAGTAAACATTTTCATAATATTATATTCTCCTTCACTAAATGATTCTTGAATTTAAGCTACAACATTCTTTACTGAATTACTGAAAATTTCCTTCTCTTTTAGCATTGGCTCAACTCACTAGTTTATCCTGAATATCTTTTTCATATGAACTGTATTAAAATAGGAATTACAAGTGTTTTATATGTTTTTCTGCTGTTTATACATTTTTTTTACATTTTTATTTCCTTCACAACTATAACATTACCAAATATTTTATACTTCTTTGTTTAATAACAATGGATAGCTTGGCTTTATTAGATCTTTACTGTATGGGTTAGCTAGAAATCATTTTCCAAAATGATTCTGTCTGTCTGTTTTTGAACTTCTATATTTACCTGATGCAGACACTGAGGTGCAAAGTGAGATGCCTTTTTTTTATAGAGACCTGGAGGCTGATGAGCAAGAGGAAAAAATACAAGCAAGGTCAGACAAGCAAGCTAATCCCTATTGAACAAAACCCAAGATCGAAAGGCTTAAGACAATCTTAAATGTGTTAAAAAGCAAATTAGAGAGTTTTAAATACAGGGAGATTCACTCAAAATAGGCCCCGAATATTCTGCTGTCACTCCCACTAGGATAAAGCATTCTGAACCAAAAAATACACTCTATACCTTGATGTATGTATAATGGATTGCATTACATGCAATGCTGGAAGTGGTTTCCATTTTCTGCCAGACACATTTCGACGTGGTGCTCCAAGTTTCTGAACCTTTTGGCAAGCATCTGGAACGGGTGGGGGGGGGCGTGGGGTAGCAATTTCACGTTTGATGTTTTCCTTCAAATCTTCCACAGTGCGAGGCTTGTTCTTATACGAGGCGTGGCAGAAAAGTAATGAGACTGATTTTTTATTTAAGTTTTTATTTTTTTCAAACATCAATGTAATCCCCTTCAAAGTAGTTCCCTTGGGCAGCTACACACCGATGGAGACGTTGTTCCCACTGTTGGTATCAGCGCTGGAAGTCTTCAACCAGTATGGTCTTCAGCATGTCCATTACACTCTTTTGGATGTTTTCTAAAGTCCTGAAATGACGTCCTTTGAGGACATTTTTCAGTTTAGGTCAGGTGAATAAGGGGGCTGGGGAACCACAGGAATGCGTTTTTTCGATTGTCTTTCTGCTCAATTGTGAGGTTTTTTGGCACCATTTTGGCACAAACCTTTCGCATGTGCAAATGTTCATTCAAAATTTGATGAACGGTAAATCTGTTCAAATTTAAATGTTCACTCAACATTCTTAATGTTAAACGATGGTCTGATCTCACAAGAGAGTTCACACGTTCGATGTTTTCATTGTTTTTCAAGGTTGAAGGCCTCCCTGAAAAATTTGAGCTCGGGATAAAGAATGTTCCCCATAGGCCTGTTTTAACTTTTCAAACGTCACACTTGCCGATTCTCCAAGCTTAACACAAAATTTAATGGCACAACGTTGCTCCAAATTCCGCTGTTCCATTTTGCGTGACGCACAACCAAAAACACAACTTCGCTAATAGCAGTCACAAAAATCACGTAGTTAACGGAAGGAGTTGAAACTCGCACTGAGTTATGGGAGGGTACTGATACACGTGCTCTATCAAGGACAACAGCGCAGCATTGCCAGATCGCTTGCAGTGTTGCCAGTCTCATTACCTTTCTGCCACACCTCTTAGACTTTTCATTTGAGCAGACCCCAAAGGAAAATGTCTAGTGGTGATTGATCCGGCGACCGTGGTTGCCAAAGCCCCTTTGAAATTACCCTGTTGCCGAAGGGTGACTCAGTTTCTGCCATGCTCCTTGCCGATGTGTGACATGTTGCTGCATCTTGGTGGAAGTAACATTTACTCATGATCATCCAGTTGATTCTGACATCGCTTAAACGAAGTGGCGACCCAATAGGTTTGCACCATGAAGACGCGCTGGTCAGTACTGTACACTCCCATCCTGATGAGAAGTCGAGGGACTGAGTGAAGGGGTACGGGTGGTATACACTTAGAATTTGCAAAAGGATGTTAAACATTGCGATGGCTGTCCAGCGCCTACCTCATCATTCCGACGCAGGGGCATCCCGGCTTGGAAGCTCCATATACTGAGGAGCGCATTACATGTTGTTTTGTTCAGATTGCTTCGTCCTAAAGAGAGTTATTACAGAATATCCGGGGCCTCTTTTGAGTTCATTTCCCTGTATATTTAAGAAGAGAGAGTGAGAGAAAGAGGAATGCAGGGAAATTATTAACTATCTTTCTATGTCTAGGTGTATAACCTTTACTTTCCATACATTCTTCCATCGATCACTTATTTAATAATGAGGGTTGTAGAGGTTGATCTAGGCAGACATATTTGAACCCGCTTTATGCATTTTAAAGAGTTTTGAGGCTGTTTTAATCTTTTTTTTTTTTTTGGTCTGATGAGCTATCTTTTTGGATATCTTCTTTTGATTTTTTCTAAGGTTCACATAGAAAGCACCTGCTCTCTTACTGTATTTGTCTCTTTTTTAACCTAATGCCAGCAACAGAGAGGCTGAACATTTGAGACTGCTGCTGCTAATCAAACTGATGTACATGACACTCTGAACATGGATGTTTTTTTTCTGATTCCATTCCTTTGTTATTAAAGCCACCTCTACACAGTAATTCAGAAGGATTTAATTGCATGTCTCCAAATAGTATAACAGTTCATACTTTTATTTTTCTTTTACATTGTCTTTTATTCTAGACCTTAATGTAGGAATTAAGCAATAACTGTTTTTCAAAAGAAGTTCATGGATGATTTTTCATATTTCATCTGTGTGGTTTTCCACACAAAAGTTTCAAGACCGGCTTCACTTTCTTGAGCCAAATTCACAAATACAGTAGTGTATTCTATAGAAGAGGAAATACATTTTATGATTGTTTAGTCGGCTTTGGTTTGCTTTAGGGTTTACTGTCAATATTAAAAATCCATTTATATGAGGAAAACAATGAGTGTTGTATGAAACGCAATAGCCACATTTGTTATTCACATGCACTCAAGTGCATACTTTGATTTACCTGTTAGAATTTATATAAAATCGGAAAGTGCCTCTAACCAATTGAAACTGTTCATACTGTAACATAAATATTATCTTTAAGGAAATTCTAATTTTTAAATTTTAGTATTGATGATAGGCAACACTTGATCCAGTTTCACCATCTTTAACCAGGTTTCCATCCAAGGAGTTTTTGCGAAAAAATATTTAGCGCTTCAAGTTTTAGTTGATGGAAATGCTAATTATCGATAAAATGTTGTACATGTCGACATAATATTTTTCCGTTTAACTTTAGCACATAAATTCCATATCGATACTTCAGATGTCGCAAAAACTACATTGGAAACACTTTTTGTCGGAAAAAAAGGGCTTTAACGCAAATAAATGTGTCACATGATACATTTTCATCACGTGCAATCAAAACGAGAATAGCGGAGCGGTTCGCATGGTCTGATGAAGAGACTCGTTATTTCTCGTGATGAGCCAATGCAGTAGCGGATAGGCTGGGTCTCCTGCTACTAAAAGGGGTAACTGATCTCCCTCCACATCAACTGTAGCCTGGGGGTGTCTCTCAGGATGTCTAAATAATACAAAAACCGCAAAGGTAATTTACTGTGCCAGTCAAAACATTTAATAAACCGTGTGTTTCATTATCTAAACATTTTTTTCTCATTATTAAATGGCAGATGTTTTAGCATATATGAGAAATTCTCTCATTAATATTAACTTTAGTTTTTTTTGATTAAACGTTATTTTGTATTAATTCAAATTTCAGTTTTAATTAAAAACCTTAAGGGAAGCAGGTTACAGTACTAGTTCAGTTGTTATCGCACTGAGAAGTGATGTTGAAAGGTAGGCTCACCAGTACAGATCCGATGCTGCAAACACAGCTGCATCATGGGCACTTCCAGGAGTGCCAACGCAAATGTCTCGTTTCATGCACCTGTCATCAACAAGGGCCTGGAGAACAATAGATGACCACCCTTTGCGATTAATGTAATCGTGGTAGCCTTCCGTCGGGGGAAGAATAGGCACATGCGTGCCATCCAGCGTACCGTAAATCTGTGGCACAAGATGCACCAAGGAATTGCCGTATGCAATTTCATTGGCCTCCGCTACAGTAGGAAGTCTGATATAACGCCGCATTAATTTTTCTTTAATAGCGGTGCACACAGCATATACACATCGATGGACGGTAGTTTTACTAACCCCGAAAGTTTCTCCAACTACTCTATACTCGGCGCAGGTTGCCAGCTTGTAAAGGGCGATGGCAATCCGGTTTGGGGTTGGAACCGGTGGTCGGTGACATCCTGTGATGGGCGCAACATCAGGACTGATGAATTCACACAACATCTCGAACATCGGCCGTGTCATTCTAAAATGTTGCAGCCAGAGATTTTCTGTGAAGTGTCTCCCCACCACCTCCTTCTTGAAGGTCTTATTCCGTCGTCTCTCCCATACCCGTGGGTTTCATCGCACTGGGGTACTTTCTTCGAGCTCTAGGGCTATCAGACAAGCAACTGCTTCATTCTGCTGTCGTCTTCGGATATTATGTACAATTCCAATTATTTTTGAAACTGAAATAACAGTAAGCTGGCAAATTTCAAAAAACTGTCTGAATAATCTCTCCATTTCTTTGTTTAGTGGAGGGGTGTAACGTGGAAAACAAAAGGTAGATAATTTGCGACATACACAAAATTATGTATGGAAACGGCTCAAGGGCAGATTTTTTTTCGCGATACAACAAAACTTATGCGACAGTTCGTTTTGGAGGGGATGACGTCATCACGCACATCATTTTATCTTTAAAAAGCCAGTTGGATGGAAACAGGCTGGAGACAGCAAATTTCGCACATTTTTTTAACGTATATTCTGCTTGTCGATAACAAAACGTCGCAAAAAACTGGATGGAAACTTGGCTAATTACTGCATCCTTCAGTTTAGCTTAATCTTTGATGGTGTCCATCCTTTTTGTTTTCCTTCCCACTATTTGAGTTTTAAACCATCCATACCTTCTTCCAATAGTTGAGTACAGTAGCTTAGCATTATCTTGAATCTGAGTGAGTCCAGCGTGCTGTTTAGTTTAAACCAATCTAAAACTGACTGAGCTGTCTGTCTTTCATATGCATTTTTATCCTTTACAGTACTATTTTTCAAAAGTACTGAAGCATGGATATTTTTAAAGTCATGGTACAGCATCCGTATGCTTGGTGTGGTATTTTCTCTACATTTACAAGAAGAAAGACAATTGAACTTTGTACAAGTAATTTTTCTTCATATTGTTTTCTTTAGGGAGCAACGATAAAGAGAGATGAGCAGACTGGAGCCATTGTTGTTGCTAGAATAATGAGAGGAGGAGCTGCTGATAGAAGTGGTAATTACTGTATATATAATGTGGGTATATGTGTTTATCTATGTGTTTTTCATCCTGATGAAGGCTCAACAGACTAATAAGTGTGTTTCTAATGTCACTCATAATTGACATTCGCCTTTCATTTTCACTCGTATGTCTATTACAGTTTCTTTCCCACTACCTAGTTAGAACTGCAGCAACTGATTTCTTCCACTGCAGTCGTGGCATAGCCTTTTAGCTGTGGGATGCAATATGCCTTGTGAATACTCTTTCAGTTTCTTCACTTTTTTTCTGTCTTCCGTCAAGTAAGTCTCACCTCATTCCAGTGCCCGTCACCTAAGCAAACCTGACCAGCAGGCATTGTAAGGAGAATGCCTGTCAGCCAAAAATAGCTGAAATCTCTTTACAGTATAAAACTAAGCCAGAATAAAATATCTAAACTTGCATGAATTTAATTCTGCTAGATTTACCCTTCCCATATGCAGCTGAAAGCTTTCAATAACGTAATGTGAACCTTGTTTTTATAGTCCTCACTAAATCCACAGGATATTTAAAAAAGCTAAATTTCATTGATGGTGTATATACTAATTTATAAATACATCCTCTAGTATCTACTGCTAAAACATATTGCATTTTGATTTTTATAGTGACATAAGGGAATGTCTTCATATCTCTTAATCATAATGTGAATGTATTTCTTATTTTGATTTTGCTTGAAAACAAAACATTACAACAAACTCGAAAACAAAAAAAAACTGTGCATACATCTCCAATCATAGAAATAAAAAGGAGAGCAATATGAACAGAGAGTGTCATCTAAAATAGTTCTTTATATATGGAATTCAGCAAGCAAAGTATGTGCATGAATTTATAAGTTGGCACAAAAACATTTTGATATTTAATGTAGGGAATAAAATTTTGACATTTTGCTATACAGATTGACTTTCCAGAACACTTAAAATAAGTCAAAACCGCTGTCTGTAAAACTGTAAATCTTTATTCTCAAAAGGTGAGTCACATTATATTTAGTATTATTTTTTTCAGCCTTTACTTTCTCAACTGCTTTTTATAATGAATGTCCTCCTACAGTGAGTATAGAGTACAGTCATTTTATGTTTATTTCTTTTCATCCATATACTGCAGGTGTATGAGGAGAAATTTAACTTTAGAGTTTACAGCAAGTTTACATGTTTTGGACAGCCCTGCATACTCTTTGACCACTTCAGGAATAATTCCTGTTCATCTGTGTGTATGTACAGTATGTGAACACAATAATTCAAAAAAAAAAAATCATTCAATTCAGCGAATACATGGATTGATAGAAAGAACAAACTTTATTTGTCCCCAGGGAGATATTTGGCAATGGTACGCTTATTAGCATTGTAATATTTTAGAAGCCTATTGAAGCTTGATTTACATCACTCCAGTAGATTTTTGTCTCTCTGGAAATAATAAATAAGTGCATGTACTGTCGATAAATCTAGAAATATAGAGTATTGTGACAGGGTCAGCGTTTGAACTTGGAGCTTTCAATGGGTTTATACTTAGGCACCATAGTGCTAGGGTTTTGTACCATGTTAGCCATTATGAATGTAGTGAGAAGTCAAGCTTAATGACACCTTTTATTGGCCACTAAATTTAGTTGACTTCTTTTACTTGACTTCTTACTACTTAGGCACCATGAAACAACTTTGCCACTTTGAGAACAATATTGGTATGTGTGTCAGGTTGTGAGGCAATGCACTTGATATGTCAAAAACTAAAAAGTCAATCCAGGTACAGCTTGGCAGGTAAATGTGAAGCATATTGATTTTGAGGGAAATTGCTTCAGTGCATTTTTTTTACATTTCTTTGAGAAATAATGATGTGGTGTTTTTTGCATACACTGGCCTGTGATGTTTTACTGCTAGAATGACATCATTTTTTATGGAACTTAACATTTCAGACGCATCATAGTTTTAATTGATGGTATAGGCTAATTAGATGACTTTTTAATTTAATAAGACAGCGGTGGAATCTCAACATGTAGTTGAGAGTAAGCAATCTGTTTTATTGATAAATTTTCATGACCACTGTGCTTTCACAATGGTTTTGAAACATTCTTAATGTTAATAATAAATAGATGGGTAGAACGATAGATATGAAAGGCACTATATGATAGATAGATATGAAAGGCAGTATATGGTAGATCGATAGATATGAAAGGCACTATTAGATAGATATGAAAGGCAGTATATGATAGATAGATAAATAGATATGAAAGGAACTATTAGATAGATAGATATGAAAGGAACTATTAGATAGATAGATATGAAAGGCAGTATATGATAGATAGATAGATATGAAAGGCAGTATATGTAGATAGATAGATATGAAAGGCACT
>JANRMT010062817.1:15173210-15235163 GCA_026402145.1 Polypterus bichir lapradei | reverse complement strand
GACGCAAACACCATACATATGGGGTATTGACGCAAACACCATACATACAGATAGTATCAAATTATATATAAGGATGAATGTGCTTACCATGAACAGACTCAGTTGTACTGGCAGTATTCTATTTATCTATTTGCAACTGATACCATCTGTTAACACGTTTATTGGCATGTGTACCCCTATCCAATGACCATTCATGTTGTCACAGGTGCTGACTTTGCCACATAGTATACCAAGTTTAGTTTATTTTTGACTTCACCAAATATATATATATATATATATATATATATATATATTTCAAATTGTCCTTTTACTTTCTTTGTTAATTATATTCTAATGACACAATTTCAGTTGTTCAGAAAGTCATACTTTCATCCTTTTGTAACTGTTATTGTGTCCTCATTAGCTGAATATTTACACTGTAGTATTACTTTATTCATAAATATAGGTAAATTTTATACACATATTTATGTAATAACCTATAGTTAGTATTCCCTTCGATTCTAATAAAATGTTTTATCTGTGCAAGTAGTGATGATCCAGCAGTTTCTGCTTTCTGTCATCATTGCATATATTTGGCACCACTGCATGGTATATCTCAGAAGGTGGCAGGAGTAACTTTTGTGGCAGGCTAATCAAGTGAAGTACCACGTCAGAAAGAAAGCCCTTCTGCAGCCTTACTGCCAGACATGTTTCTTTTTAGAAAACAGTGTAATGATTAAATCTGAATCGTGTCCTGAAAAACATGTTGTAGATCTGTGTCATGACTTTTTGATCTGTAAAGAAGCACAGAGTATACCAAACAAAACAACAAAGAAAAATGGCTGTTTTCTATGGCAGTAGCAGGAGAATGGAAAGTGGGTGATTGCTGATTTCCCTAATAATAAAGTGAGTGTGGCAGATGTAGCTTTTTGCCTCTCTCATCCTCAGATCAGCACTCTTCAGCTGGCCCAGTTACTGACACTAATGTAAGGTTTATGTCAGTAACAGGGCTATTACAAATGTATTGACTGGTTTCCAGACTTTATTGTGCTTACTCTAAACAGGATGTAAAATGAACTTGAAATATTTGGAAGGAGTAACTTGTAAAGTTTTTTTTCTTTTTCTCCCCTCTTTTCTGTTCGAATAGGTTAGAACATTTCGACGCAACAGTGCATTAGATTTTTTTAGATGTCAGTGCCTGGTATTACATTTTTCATCCTAACCGTTTATGCTGTTGTTGATTTTGTGCTGTTGATTATGTTATTTCATTCTATACATTAAATGTGTACTAAGTTGTTTAAAATGAATGCTCTTTCTTTAGTTTCAATATTTTTATGATGTTTCAATGCAAGGCATTGTCCTTTATGGGATTAACTTTGCATCGTACAGAAGAAAACAAAGCATTACACATGAGGTACAGCATGTTGTGGTTTTTTAAAACTCCACATGTAAGAAATTCTTTAGTTGAATTGTGAAATAGCATTAAAATAAGTGAAAGGATATATAATTTTTTTTATTTCTGTACCTTCAAAATCCCCGTGTTATATTTGAGCCAGTATAATACGCCCGTGAAAAAAAGAACACACATGCCCGTCTTGGATTTTCTTCCACTTTCTGTATTTGCACATTTTAAAAATATTGCCGGCAGGCTGTTTTTTAGGAAGGGGGGTTTGAGGATAGGGGCCTTGAATAATGCAGTGCCTTAACCACCCTCACTTTTGGCTGATGGCTTATGAAAACCAATGAGGGCCACATGGAAAAAGTCATCTGGCTCACGCACGTTCTGCTTGTGTGGCATCTTCTGAACCACATTTAAAAAAAAAAAAAAAAGCTAACGTAAAAGACATACTGTCTGCATTTTATCAAATATAAGAGCTTTGGAGATATGTGAATATCACAAAAGGCCTTCCTGTGAAATCTTCACCAAATGCGCACAGAGGAAAAAAAAGAAATGCTATAAAGTTTAAATGAGCAGAATTGGCTTTGTTCCTTTTGCTGTATTTTGGCTAGCCATTTCTACTTCACCTTAGAGTTATTATTTTTTATAAAGATGTATATATTTTCTTTATTTTTTTTTACTTTTAATACACTTCTGCCACTATTTTAGTTTGTGTTTGTCCTTTATCAGCTGAGATAGCCAGACCCCGCTAAAAAACTGGGTAAGAACACGTTGAGTTGATCAGTAGCTTTCCCTTCTGAGCCTTCAAAAAGCTGATATTGAGTGATATTGATTGCAACCTAAGGAAAACCAGACTTGTACGCTGCTGCCATAGGTATGCTATTGTACTGTCCCTCATTCGTTTATCACTATCCAGCAGCTAAGTCACAGAGTTGCAGGGAATGGCTGAGCTATGTCTTGTGCCATAGGTTCAGGTACAATATTTAGACAATTGCTCATATTTGGTAGACAAAGATACATCAACATTGTAAAGCAAGTACCAAATAAACAATGCAACCCTAACATAAAAGCTATATTCTGTTTCACATCCCCGGGTACATATGTTTGTCATTAATGACATAAAGTGCCCTTCATAAGCTTTAACACACTGATGGAAAAAATTGCCATTTTCATTATATACACAAGTAATTTGAGTTTTCAGATGAAAAAAATCTGTAGAAAGATGTAGGATGACTTATTCACTCGCTGTACAAGTGGGGAAACTGCTGCAGAAGTGGACATCACAACAGTTACATCATCTGGAGTCCTGACGGTGGAATTGACTTGAAGTTGAGACATTCTTGGTGGCATGTAATGATTTTGCAGGTTGCTATACTATAGGTAGTAAGTAAAGTCACCACATTAGACCATGGACTATGGTTTGTACTTACTGAGTAAAAAGTTTGTACAACTTTATTTACTCATTGTTTTAATGTTTTGTTTACACTGCCTTGGTGTTTTTAAACCCCAAAGATGGCAATTTATGAAAGCGCTTTGCAGAGGCATTTACTTCTGAAAACGCTGGCTTGCCATTGTAGTGAGGACCAGTAAAAAAAACATACAGTTTTGAAAACGCTGACTCTAATTGCCCTCCAGTTTGTGTGTACTTGTTATTCAGCCCTTCCCTGTTCTTTATGTCATTTTGTTCCGTGATTGGTCACTCCAAAACCATATTCCAACATAACAAAAACAGAGTTGCTGCTTTCCTTGGCACTTGTTGTATTGCTTACCTATATGAATCTCAATTGCATTTTGTATAGTTTAAATGTTGCATGCCTGCACAAAAAGCAAATAACTACTGGATGCAATAGGCTAAATCCCATGGCCATCGGTGTTATCATTCCTTCAAGGATTTTTACACTGATGCACAGTGTAAGCAGATATCTAAGTCATATGTGTTTTTGGTCGCTGTAGTAAAGACAGATTTTTTTTGTTGTTCTTTATTTCATCTTATACAGTTTCTTATATTAAGAATTTATTAGTTATTGCATACCCCTGGGGGGTCAGAGCGCAGGGTCAGCCATTGAACAGTGCCCCTGGAGCAATTGCAGGTTAAGGGTCTTACTCAAGGGCCCAGCAGAGTAGGATCTCTTTTGGCAGTAATGGGGATTCGAACTGGCAGCCTTCTGGATACTGGTACAGATCCTTAGCCTCAGAGCCACCACTCCACCCTATTACTTATATTTACACTATCTGTGTAAGCCTGTGCTGTAAAAAGCACAGGGTCCTAGAAACTATTGAAGTCGTCAGTAAAAAAAATTGAAATGTAGAGATGTCAAATAATTGAAAGGAACTACTGTGGGCATCTCTCTCCAAGGAGGTTTCGTTTTGCCGAAGTGCTCGTGTTGCTTTTGTATTAACAGCTAAGTGACTGTCTTTCTTCGGAGGTTTCGTTTTGCCGATGTGCTTGACTCACTTTTGTATTAGCGGCTAAGCAACTGTCTTTCTTCAGAGTTTTTGTTTTGTTGACGTGCTTGCCTCACTTGTGTATTAGCGGCGGGATTCTAAGTAAAAGGGATACTAATGTGCTCACCTCACTTGTGTATTAGCGGCGGGATTCTAAGTAAAAGGGATACTAATGTGCTCACCTCACTTGTGTATTAGCGGCTAAGCAAGTGACTGTTTCTTCGGCGGTTTCGTTTTGCCGCCATGCTGGCCTTGCCCTTACCCCGACTCCACCTCACACTTCCGGGCTGGACAGACAGACACACACACTACCACACGTAAACATTTATATATAAGATAAATGACGTGAAAATGCTAGTTTGTATGGAGATCCTTTCAGTTTAAAATTGACTTTTTATATTATAATGTCTGGTCTTAGCCTGTGGCTAACTAACAATTTTAAATTGGCTCCCTGAGAAGAATTTGAATAAGCCCTTTGGTAGCCTAACACCACCTCTGGACTTGTTTTCCTGCCTTATACCCAGTTTTACTGTTTAGGCTCTGGCCCCTATTATACTGAATTGGATTAGGCAGGTTTAAGAATGTTATTTTGTGTTTTTAAGTTATTATTTTTTAATTATATTATAATTATATTTCCTAAAGGATTATATCCAGACTGGAAGACAAAGGTCATCGTGGCAAATGTTTTTCCACATTCCAGATGATACTAATGAACTGGTGCATACATTCCATTGACTGTCGAAATCTGTCAAGCACTAATGGAGTATGTGTAAATGGTATTTTCATTGCAATTCTCACTGCTCAGCCTTCTGTCATGGTTCATGATGTAGAACTTTTCACTGTTTGCCCATTACACTTTCTTACAACAATTTATTAACACATTCAAAAGCAAAAGTGTCTTCACTCCTTTGGACAACTAGTTGACATCTGCAAAAGCTCATTTATGATCAGAAGTGGTACTCTGACTGGGTAATGGAAATTAACATAGTTTGCCTGTCAGCTTGTAATTGGTTTCATTCTGAAATGTCCTTAAAAATAAACCATTGAGACACAAGGGATTAATTAAAAATAAATGGTATTATTTTTATAGGTAATTTTACAGGCAGAATTGCAGTATCTAAATCTGACTCATACAACACAGAAGGAAACCTTGGACCCTTGTATTTTTTTGCCATTTGTCACATTAACAAGTGCCACCCTACATTTCCTAAAATGTATATTGATCTATCCAAATGGAGCCAAGTTAGCTGTGGCGTTGGAAAAGTATGGCGCATGAATTGATCATAAGCAGAAGGAGAGCTGAACACCTGGCATTAAGTAAATATACATGAAAGCAGTCATTTTCTTACTAAGCGCTCACTTCAGACCTCTGTCATTGGGTTAGCTTTGGTCATCTGTGCCTATTGACTCCACTGCGTGTTCTCCTGGTCTTCATTGTCTCATATGCGCACATCCATATTAGCCAATACAAAACAAATGGGATTGTATTAAGTGTAAAGTGAAATTTATGGCAATGTTTTTTAGAAATTAATTTCAGTTATATCAAACAAAATACCTCTGGTTTGAATTACAGTGCCCTCCTTAATGTTTGGGACAAAGACACATTTTTCCTTGATTTATCCTTCTGCCAAACTGTTTAAAATTACAAATCAAACAATTCAGACATAATTAAAGCACACATTGCTTTCATTTAAGGGTATACAGGTATGTATCTCTCTTTTTCTACATGGTCCCCCCCCCCCCCCATTTCAAGGCAGCATTAAAGCCTTCATATTTAGTACTTTGCACATCTCTTGACTGTGATGACTGCTTGAAGTCTGCCATTTTAAGACATCACCAGGTGCTGAGGGTCTTCTCTGGTGATGCTCAGCCAAGCCTCTGATGCAGCCATCTTCACCTCCTGCTTGTTTCGGGGCTTGTCCCCTTAAGTTTCTCTTCAGTATATGGAAGTCCTGCTCAATTAGATTTAAATTGGGCTACTGGCTTGACCATTCAAGAATCTTCATTTATTTAGCTTTGAAAAACTCCTGTGTTGCCTCATCAATATGTTTGGAATCATTATAATGTTGTAGGATCAAGCGCCATCCAGAGAGTTTGAAGGAATTTCCTGGAACTTGAGCAGATCAGATTTTCAGTTTCTATACACCTCATAATTCATTGTCCACTGTCGTCAGCAGTTCCATCATCAATGAAGAGAAGTGGGCCACTATCTTTGGCAGCCGTACATGCCCAAGCAATACACCCCCACCACCATGTTTAACAGATGAGGTGGTCTGCTTTGGATCTTGGGCAGTACCTTTTAGTCTCCACACTTTGCTCTTGCAGTCACTCTGATATAGGTTAATTTTGTTTTGTCTGTCCATAAGACCTTATTCTGGAATTCTGTTCACTGTTTTAGGTCATTTTTGGCAAATTGTAATCTGGCCTTCCTGTTTTTGTGGCTAATCAGTGGTTTGCATCTTGCAGTGTAGCCTCTGCATTTCTGTTCATGAAGTCTTCTGCGGATAGTCATCTCTGACACATCAACATCTGCCTCCTAAAGACTGTTTCTGTTCTGTCAGACAGGCGTTGGGGGCTTTTTTTCTTTAACATATTGAGGATCCTTCTGTCATCAGCAGTGGAGATCTTCTTTGGCCTACTGGACCCTTTGTAATTACTATTTACTAGTTCACCGGCGCCTTCTTTCTTCTTAATTATTTCCAGACAGTTGATTTAGGCCATCCTAAGGTTTTACCGGGGTCTCTAGTAATTTTATTCTTGTTTTTCAGCCTCATAATGGCTTCTATGACTTTCATTGGCACAGCTCTTGTCCTCATATTGAACAGTGGCAACTACAGACTCCATAGAGTAGAAGCAAGCTGTGGTATCTTATGTCTACACTAATGAAGCAATGAAACCCATTTTAGTATTCACAAACACCTGAGATGCCTTTTGTGTCAAACGTTATGGTACCCTGAAATGGGAGGACCAGGTAGAAAAAGTGTTTCATTTCTAAATGGTATGGTCAAAATGTATGCAAATACTCTTAAATTACAACCTGTGTACTTTAATTACATCTTAATTATTTGATTTGTAATTTTAAACTGTGGAGCGGAGGGGTAAATCAAGGAAAAACGTGTCTTTGTCCTAAGCATCATGGAGGGCACTGTAACATTACTTTATGAGGTTGCAGTTTAAATTTTATATTTGCCCAGGCTACTCAAGCAAATTCATATAATCCTTGGATTATTTTTTAACACAACATATCTAATGTTAAAACGGCCATATTTTTCAGCTTAGTAATTATATTTGAACATAAACTAGCACTAGTACATGGCATATTTGACTAGATTTCTTTCTTTCTTTCTTTAACTAAATTAATAACTTCCTGTGACATAACTGTTTCTATTTAAATGGCCACTTGTAACTGCAGACATGTCTTTTCTAAAATATTATCTTTAAAACAGGTTACAAATATTTTATTCTTTATACAGTACATGATCTGTTAGATATGTTATTTGAAACTTGGGGGAAATAATTATGCTAAAATGATAGGAAATGGGCAATTTGCCTCTGCCTGTTCCATTAAGGTGAAAGCCCCCGTCATTCATTTACACATGCAAATTTATCCACCACATTTGCAGACTAGGTATGGCTCTTCATATTTCATAAGTTATTCTGCCTTATAATGTTCATTTATGTTCTGTAAGAAGGTCAAGGCAGAAAGCTGCTCTTTTTCATTATGTTTATTTCAGAAATAGTCTGAGTTAGGTATGGTAGCTCATTGTGTCCTCACAACACTTGTGCCCAGTTCACTCTGTACCTGGAGTGTGCACATGTCCCAACGTTTGCGCAGGTTTTCTTCAAATACCCTGTTTTCATAGACAGTGAAAAAATAGATTATTTTCAGTTTTTTAATCTACTTTACAATATATTTTTGTAGCATGAGTGATTGTGTCTTGTAATGAGCAGGCTTATCTCCCTTTCTGCACTCAAAGCTGCTAAAATAGGTTTTGACACCTGGTGATGCTGTGCTAAATGAAGCTGATTCTGAAAATGGGTGGCAAAATAATATGGTTGGAAGCATTTATAATTAAATATACATCTGAGACATACCTATGCCAGGGAGTTAAAATTGAGTGTGCCTATCCAACTATTCACATAACTTCTTGTTGATCAGCTTTTGATCTTATGAGCAGGTAAAAGCCTCTTTAAAGTACTGTAGGCACACATCTTCCACAGTGCTGGTCATTTTGCATCTGCCTATTTCATAACCCCGTGACCCTGTGTTCGGATTCAGTGGGTTAGAAAATGGATAGATGGATGGATATTTCATAACCTTTCCTTTAGTGTATTTGACAAGAGAAACTTTTTATTTTTTTCCCCTGTTTGCTCTTTAGTTATGCATTTTAGCTTAAGATTCCATGACATCAGATATGGATGCTACCTCCATTTTTATACAGTGTTTGCATTAATGTTAGCTGTTTTAGTTGTTTGTATAACGTTAGTGATTTTAGTTTATAAGTAACATTGGAAATAAAAGATCTTTGTTTGTACATATGGAAAAATGTATACTGTCAGAAAACTGCAAAACACAGGCCTGTACATGCAGTATGCCTAGCGTATGAACAAATTCACCAATAAAGCACAGTGAGGATGGCATAGAGGTAAGTAGTGCTGCTTCACGGTTTTAGTAGGACAGTTCTGTTCCCAGGAACTGTCATGGTGGAGTTTGTACATTCTCTCTGTGCCAAATCAAGTTTTCTCTGTGTATTTGGCCTTCTTCACTTGCCTATAATGTGTGTGTTAAGACGATCAGTGCCTGTAAATTGTGTAAATATACAGTATGCATAGAGTTAGTGTGGTTAAATTCTGGAGTGTGCTATGTTTTGTTGGACTGTTGTCCTATGCAGGGTTTCTCCTTATGCCTACATGAAAGATTTTGTCTCCCTTTGACACTGTAATGAGTGTTCTAAAATATGGGCAACATAATACAGCCTGATTGATCACATATAGGTCAGATGAGCTTTGATTGATATGTTTAATTTTTAAAATTACAATTTTTAAGACATGGAAAGTAGAATTTTTAATAGTTCATTGAAATGATGGCATTTCAAATAAAATGTTTTGGTTCATTATTTAGCATTTTTAAATATAAGAAATTTTAAAAAATACTTTGTAAGCTATTGGTAGGAACTTGTTTTGTTTGTTTTGTTTTTTTTTTGTTTTTTGTTTTTTTTTATTAATTTTATTACAATCCATACAAAGCAATCAAGTTTTTACAAAGAGAAAAATTAAGAACAGATCGATCCCCACCCCTGAGAGAGAGAGCAAGCCAAACGGCGTTAAATTTAAGGCTTGGAGACATACCTAAATTAATAAATTCTCTGTGCCTTTTGAACTTATTTTAAAATATTACTGATTAGATCCTGCCATGTTTTGAAAAAAGTCTGTACGGATCCTCTAACTGAGTATTTGATTTTTTCCAACTTCAAATAATATAACACATCGGTTTCCCACTGACTTAAAAGAGGAGAGTTTGGGTTCTTCCAGTTTATGAGAATAAGTCTACGTGCCAAAAGTGTAGTGAATGCAATCACAATTTGTTTGTCTTCCTCCGCTTTAAACCCATCTGGAAGAACCCCAAACACAGCTGTTAGTGGGTTTAGAGGGATTGTAAGTCCAAGGCTATCTGAAAGGTAATTAAAAATGTTTGTCCAGAATAATGTTAATTTGGTGCAGGACCAGAACATGTGACCTAGTGAGGCTGGGACTTGGTTACAACGTTCGCAGGTTGGATCATGCCCTGGAAACATTTTGGAGAGTTTTAGTCGAGACAGATGTGCTCGATATATAATTTTGAGTTGTATAATTGTATGCTTTGCGCATATGGAGCTCGAGTGAATTCTCTGCATTGCTACTTTCCACTCCTTTTCTGATATATTAATTGAAAGATCTTTTTCCCAGTGTCCTCTTGGATCTTTAAAAGGGAGGGATTGTAAAATGATTTTATATATTGTAGAGATGGAGTCTAAATCCTTGAGATTGAGCAATATTTTTTCCAGCATGGATGAGGGTGCAAGATGAGGAAAATCTGGAAGGTTTTGTTTAACAAAGTTTCTGATTTGAAGATAGTGAAAGAAATGTGTAGCTGGAATGTTAAATTTGGAATGTAATTGCTCATAGGATGCAAAGACGTTGTCTATATAAAGATCTCTAAGCAAGTTAATTCCAAATTTTTTCCAAATATTAAAAACTGCATATGTTTGTGAGGGTTGAAAGAGGTGGTTCTCTTGCAGGGGTGCCACAGATAGAAGCTTCTCCGTCTTAAAATACTTTCTACATTGGTTCCAGATTCTAAGTGAGTGGAGCACAATTGGATTATTAGTGTATTGCCGATAACGTGTGTTTATTGGAGCACAGAGCAAGGAATACAAAGAAGTACTGCAGGAATTTAATTCTATTGCGGACCAAGCCTGTGTATGTTCTTCTATTTGTGTCCAGGTTCTTATCGCCTGTATATTTGCTGCCCAGTAATAAAACTGGAAGTTAGGTAGAGCCATGCCGCCTTCTGCCTTTTGTCTTTGTAGGGTCGCTCTTTTGATGCGTGGATGTTTTGAATTCCAAATAAATGAGGTTATTGTCGAATCTAATTGCCTAAAAAATGATTTATTAATGTATATTGGGATGTTTTGAAATAAAAAAAGGAGCTTAGGAAGAATATTCATCTTAACAGTGTTAATTCTTCCAGCTAGTGTGAGATGAAGGGTTGACCATCTATGCAAGTCTTGTTTAATTTTTTCCATGCAAACGGCGAAATTTTGTTGATATAGAGCTTTATGTTTACTTGTGATGTTTACCCCTGGGTATTTAAACTGTTCTGCAATGATAAAAGGTAGGGTATCTAATCTAATATTATATGCTTGAGAGTTCACTGGAAAGAGTACACTTTTATTCAGATTAATTCTGAGACCAGAGATCTTTTGAAATTCTGTGAGTGCTGCTAAGACTGCAGGTACAGAATTTTCTGGGTCTGATATATACAGTACCATGTCATCTGCATATAATGAGATTTTCTGTTCCAGTCCTTCTCTGCTAATCCCCTTTATCTGATCAGTATTTCGACAATGTATTGCCAGTGGTTCAATGGCAATCGCAAACAGCAGCGGTGACAAGGGGCACCCTTGTCTAGTGCCACGTTCTAGTTTAAAGTAGTCTGAGCAAATGTTGTTGATGCAAACTGAAGCTTCTGGGTTAGTATACAGTAATTTAATCCATGCACAGATGTTTGGGCCAAATCCAAACTTCTCCAATATAGTAAAAAGGTATTTCCATTCAATCATGTCGAATGCTTTTTCTGCATCTAATGATAATAATATTTCTGGGGTGTTTGATTTAGTTGGTGAGTATATTACATTAAACAGGCGTCGAAGATTGGAAGATAAGTGTTTGTTTTTTTTAATTAAAATTTAAAATATGTATGCAAATACTAAAATTTTTGCTTAAGAAATATACTAAATATGTCATATATCCAAGGCTTTCCATCTATTATTATTAATTACATTTATTTAGCGCTCTTCTCACTACTCAAAACACATATAGACACGGGAACCACTTCAGGCATCCAATATGTAGCACCCGTCTGGATGATGCCAAAGTAGCCATTTTGCTAAAATTAGCTATTGAGAAGGGGTGACAGAAATAGCCAGTTTAAGAGATGATTAGGAGGACAGAATGGATGAGGCAGTTTAGCCAGGACATTGGGATACACCCAACTCTTTATGAAATATTCCCAGGGATATTTAATAACCACATAGAGTCAGGACCTCAGGTTTATGTCTCATGTGAAGGACAACACCATATTTACAACACCGTGTCCATGTCACTACACTGGGGGATCCACACACAGACAACTGGGTAAACACATCCTCCTGGCCTCACCAAGTCTGGAAAGTATATTTCTAATTTATGCTAGAATGGGGAAAGTGCAGTTTCGTAGCTCCAGATTCCTGGCCTCAAATACCTGCCTGTGCTGACATTGTATGTTTTTTTTTTCCCCTGTGGCTGTTTGTGTTTTTGTTAGAGCAGGGGTCCCCAACTCCTGTCCTGGAGGGCCCCAGTGGCTGCAGGTTTTTATTCTAACCCTTTTCTTAATTAGTGCACTGTTTTTATTGCTAATGAATTCTTTTGAATTCATTTTAGCTGGCTTGTTTTTTAAGATATCTTCATAGTTCCTCTGAAGTGCTTCATTTCTTTCCTTAAATGGCACCCAAAGAGAAATGAAATGTGAAGTGAGTGAGCCAGCAGAAGACCAATAAAGTCAGGGCCTCAAACTCCAACCAGTTTCACTCCATCCAGTTGTTAAGCCAAGTCTTGTTGTTAATTAAACCCATTCTTTAATTCCATGGCTTGTTGCTGCTCTCATTGTGCAAATAACATACATTTCCAAAATTGTTGATTTTCTCTTTTCTAAGAGCTCTGTTCAAATGTTTTGAGGACCTGAGCAGATCAGCATTCCTGAGACCTTTGCCTTTCTTTATTTTCAGATATTGTATGATTGACAATGTTGGTTATGTTTTGCTGGTCATGTTTTGGCTCATTTTGTATCTCATTATTGTTTGGCTGCTAATTAAGGAAAAAGAAATAAGGTGCCTGAGTCTTCAAGAGCAAGTCAAATAAAATTAATTTAAAAGAAGTTAATTAGGAGCAAAAACAGGTCACTAAGTAAGTAAAGGGTTAGAATGAAAACCTACAGCCACTGGTGCCCTCCAGGACCAGAGTTGGGGACCCCTACTTTAGAGTATTCCTGTTTTTCTCCCATATGCTAAAGTCTATCTTGCAACTGCAAATTGGTCCAGAATAAATGATAGATGAGCACCAGTTGACTAATACCCTGTCTGGGCTGGGTTCCTGCTTATGCAGCCAGGGTAGTGTCCGTTGCCTCATAATTTTGATCTAGATTAAGTGAATTTATTGTAAAAAGCAAGGAATGGGTGAATTATATTAAAGAGTCATCTCACAGTGGGTATCTGATTACTTTTTTAACCACCTTTCTGCTCATTTCCTTACACATCTCTAGTAGTATGCATGACTTTCTTACATATATTTGTTTTTACATAGCATAATTAGTTTCCAGTTACAGAATAATGACTTTCTTCTATATATTTGTTTTTAAATAACATAATTAGTTTCCAATTATGGAATATTACAAAATCCACACAATTATAGTCTATTTTCGTATTTCTAAATTTGCGATTATTAATAAAAGTTAAACCATGTTTTTCTAGCTAATAAGCAACCCGCAAGATAGAAGAACTGTTAAATCAATGTAGGAAGAAAAAAATGCCTTAAAGTGTTTAATGGCAGTAGTATTTTTTGAGGGGAAATTATTTTTAAATTGTATTTCAGATTTATAGTCCCTCATCTTCAGACACTTGTTCTAAAGGAACAATTTGGTAAATTGCAAGTTGTGTTTAAGATACTAAACTCTTGTACTTTTTTATATTTAAAGAAGAAAAGCAAGTCCAGTAAGGCTTTGTCAGAAAATACAGCAATTTGTTTACTGAGCTTAAAAGTCTGTCCTGTCAGGAGGACACTATCACAGAACACATCCATTTCAATCAGGCAAGTTTAAAGCCTTGAATTAACTTCTTATTATTTTATCTGGCTGACACCTTTATCCAAGGTGACATTTGAGATACAATTGGTTGCATTTCTTCTGGTTTTTACATGCAGCTGAAGTGACTTCTTCATAGTCACAATGTTTCAGTAGTGGGATTTGAACCTACAAGTCCAAAGCCCTAACCACTACTCCATGCTATATATTGGCTTTATAGGAGGGATAGTGAAGTAAAGGGGAAAATGCTACAGTGATATGGGAAGAAGGTGTAAACTCCACACAAACAATAACCAGTCCAGAATTGAATTCCAGTCCCTTGACTGGACCTTCAGTCCCAGAACCACTATGCTCCCCTTCTCATCTAATTTTCATTTGACAAGCAGGAAAGGAGGCAGCTAGTATTAATTTTTAATTAGTTCCTCTGTTTACCTTCTCCTCACATGTGTTAAATTTCCAACTTGACTGCAAGATATTATCAGAGTGGAAAATGGGAATAATGACGCAATAGCAATGGGACTTCAGAATGAATATATTTTTGCAAATTGTGCGTGTTGATGGTGTTTATATAATGAGAAAATTCTTCTCTGTAGTTTAAGGTAAATTGTATAGAACAGTAGGAATGCCCTTGGTTGATTTTATTTAAGCAAGGAGTTATTTTTAATTAAGCAAAGGTTTTTTTTTTTTCTTTTAAATTCAGACACATGTCTTGAAAATAATCTAAATTCTTTAGACATTGACAGCATCATTTAAATAACTGAAAATAATTCCTTTTCTGAATTCTATACTTGATTTCCATTGCAATTATGGAAATATCGTCTTCTTTCTGAGTGCTTTGGAAAATTGACCTGCAGTTTAGGTTAGCCAAAAGATTATTACTGATTAGATATGATCGCGTACTTTGTCCCATGGATTAAGAAAACATGTTTTCTTTATTCATGCATGAGTCTGACTTTTAAGAAAGGAAAATACATGTGTAAGTAAGCATAAGCATCGATAATTTTGTTCTTACTTTTGAAGATTGCTTTATGAAATGTTTTTATTTTATACAAAGGATTGTTTTTTTGTAGATGAAACTGATAAGCGGATGACAGCATGATGGCAAAGTCTGAAGTGCTGTTACAGCAGAGTTCCAGAAAATGAGGGTTTTATCCCAGCCATATCATTGTGTATATGATGTTAGAATATCTTTTTTTTCCCCCCTGTGGTCCTTTAGTCTATCACATATACCAAAGATATGTGAAATGGGCCCAGTATTAGTGATTGTAGGTGAAATAATATTAATAATAATGATAATAATAATTAATTACATTTATATAGCGCTTTTCTCACTACTTAACGCACTACCATACAGGGAGGACCTGGGACATAACCCCCTGATCTCCTTACTACATGGCAGTAGCAATACCATTGTGCCCCCTGTGACTTAGTTATTGCACCTTGTCATGGACTGGTTCCCTTGTCCATTAATGATTCCTGACTTCCTCCTGATGTTGCCTACATGGTCACATTCTCTACACAACCCTGATTTAAGTATTCAACTTATGGAAGTAAATGAATGGTCTAGTAAGATTTTATGACTGTACTAGGTGAAAAAGACATAGAAATATCAAAGTTACCAAGGAAAAATCAAAGGGTACTTGCATGAAATCTTAGCCTATTGCTCTGTGTTCTGCTAAGGGGTGGAAAATGGCAGGCCACTGGTGCAAAAAATGAAGAGGGTCAGAATGAGAATAGTCAAAACCAGGAAAACAAGCCTAAAACGTCCAAGCCCCGAATGTGAACTAAAATCGGAGTCAGTACGCATTCAAATGTTTGTAGCCCGAAATTAGAAACCCTGGAATAGTCAAACTTGGACAGTGAATGAGCTGAATCGACAGCTTAAATATTGGCACTCCAGTGACATCACTCAGTGTGACTTCTGCGTTCTGTTACCTATTATCCCACATTCATGTTTGTGCACAAAATTATGTTGTGGTAAAATAAAAAAAAAAACAATTTATAAGTGTCAGTAGGTTTTGCGCCCTAGGAACCAAGTTACCTGATCTATTCAATAACATTTTAGAAATTATCTATCTTTTTGATGCCGATCTTTCTGATCGTGAAATAGGTCATTATGATAGCAATTGACGAGAAGAATTCATAGTTACTTGCAGAATTACGGTATTTGAGGGTTCCTCTAGAGTGCCTCTTTCTCTTGCACAATTTGGCTCAAAAACTAATCTGCACATCGTCATCTCATAACAGGCTTAAGTTTCGAGTTTGGTATGTTTCCATCTAGCCGTTTTACCTCGAGACCGTCCTCAAGAAACTGTCAAACACAGATGGACAGACACACACCCATCATCAAGATAGCGATGTTTTCAGTATCAGGGCAACCTAAAATGCTGAGATCCATCAAAAACCAGAGATCAAATTTTTTCACAAGTTTTTGCTACTCCCCGTTATGATGGGATGGGAGGTTCAAGGCAATAAAAATAATTGAAATCTTTGTATTCAGAAATATGGAAAAAAAAGTCAAGGAAAAAAATTTACTGAAGTCATGAAAATTGTCTGCTGTCAGGAATTCATGACAGTGTTGCCCATGTCATAAAAATAAATATAATTGTATGGATGAATAAAGTGATAATAAAATTGATGAAATTTGAAATTAAAAGTTCTTTACAATGTTATTTTTGAAAGATGAGATGGTGCATTTAAACTTACTTAACATTGAGTAGGTGAAATGCTGCAAAATGTAAATGGCAATAATGTATATTTACTACTCCTCACAATTAAAATTAACTAATGCATAATTTTATCACCATGCCCAATAAATACATTTCTTCTTGTAGTCAAAATCTAAAAATATAAATGTAAAATGTATGCAAAAAGATTATATTTTAGCTTATTCTTGTAAATTAACTAACCTTGTTACATACTTTCATAAACTTTGTGTTCAGTGCACTGTGAAATTATGTGTTAAAATCTTAATAGCATTCACCCAGTTAATGTTTGTGTAGAAGCCATAGTAACTGATGTATGATGGATGAGAAATGTATTATTTGGAAATTACTTTTTCCCCAATTACTCCAGTAGTCATTATCTGATTTATGTTTATGGTTTCAGCTGGTTTGCGAAGAAGCTTCCGATTAAGTAGAAAGGATAGAAAAACCAACAAATCTATGTATGAATGTAAGAAAAGTGACCAGTACGACATGGCTGATATCCCCACCTATGAGGAGGTCGGTGTGTATAGAAGGCAACCCCTTGACAAGTACAGACTAGTAGTTTTAACTGGTAAGTATGTTTACATTTTTTTCATTTGAATTATTGTAACATCTCCTCTTTATAATAGATAGCATAATCAGTCTCTGCACCGCACTTGTCTTAATTTCCCAAGGGGAGTACAGCTGTTTTCCACACTCATTTTTAAATTGCTTTTGTGTCTTTACAGTATGAAAAAGTAGTGTAAACTACTTTAACATGTGCAGCCAGTCCAAAAGTACAACTCCACGACAATTACGCTCAATATCTTGTAATAGAAAGATATATGTTGTTAATGACACAGTTCTTGCTGTACGAGATTATTCTAATATACACGCCAGAATATGAAATTTTAAGGGAAACAAATGTACAAAAATTCTTGTATGTTATATGTGTACACACATATGGTACATATATTAACAAACGCTTAGTGCAATTAAGGATTTATGACGATGTGTGTTTAGGGTCTGTGGCAGTGTGCAGGTTTTTAGTGATAAAAACAGTGTGTTTTGGGTTCCATAGGTGTGGCCACAAGGTATTTAGTGTGCTTTTGAGCTGATTGCTTAATTTTTTCATCTGTTCCACATCAACACTTCACGGATTGCAATTAAGACGCCTCAACCACAAGAGTATAAATGGGGCATGGGAAAGGGAAATAAAAAAAAGAAGAGAAGGAACAGAAAGATGTATGGGAGGAAATCAAGAAGGAGACATTTGGTGGGGGAAAAAGAGAAAGCAGAGATTGTGAGTGGGAGTTGGTGCAGAGGACAAGAGGCATGGTGATCGGAGAGTGGACAGTGCTGCAGGGGACGGGGTCACTCCTGCTGATTGATCAGGAAGCAGAAACAGCCAAAGGCCTGAAGAGATCATCCGACAGACACAGAAAGGTGGTGGAACAATGGAGCTGGGCTTGGGGATCCAGTGGTGACCAGTTGAAGGTGCTGGGGTCCAAGCCAATTTTAAGGTTGGCCACAAATGCTAGAGTCTCTGAGCTTGGCTGTATAGACCTGGTGGTTGAGCTGCGGGTGAGAGAAGTAGAAAGGCACTTAGGTTCGGGGAAAGAGAAGGAGATCCTGATTTTATCTCTTTGGTTTTAGAGCTGATTCTAACAGTATTGGGTTATTTATTCATTGATAATATTAACTGCCACTGGGATCACTGTTTTTATTAATTATTTATTGACGTACTCATTTAAGGAAGTTTGTACTGCACGATTTGCGCTTTGACTGAAATAAAATCACTGAGCTCTTTTCATCACTCTTTATGTGTGTATGTGTCCGCAGTGCCACGACCATCTCGGTACATGACAATTGATGTCCCAGGTTCAAGGGAGTATGCCAGCCTTGGACAAGCCGTGCATAACAGGGTTATAGTAGGCACAATAATTCCCCAGCAGCACTGATTGCAAGGGTTGAAAAGACACCAATTAGAGATTTCAGTTTAATTAAAATATACACCTTTGGGAAAGGGGGAGAAAAAAACTATTCAGAAATGAGGGATGGGAACTGTGTACACTCCATACAGATTCAAACACGTGACAATGGATCTTTAATACCTGTCCAGATTAGTAAAGTAATTTAAAATAATCTACCGTATTTATTTCTTTGATTTAGAGACCCTGTTAAATTCCTCTGTTAATCTTTATTATATTCACCCTTTGAATGTGCTTTTAAATGCCATGAACTACAAGCATAATATCCATTTATCTATTTTGGGCTAAAGTCTGTCCTTACTGGGCATAAGGCAGGAGCCAGTCCTGAACAGTTCACATGTCAACACACAAGTTAGGTTAAATCATTGGATCCTAGTTTCATGAATGTTGTTTACTATATTGTGTACCTTTTCTGCTCCTACAGAAGGTACTTGTTCTGCTTTTAAAATTTTGACAAAAAATAATCAGTTTTGTGAGCTAGCCAGTAGAAAATATTTTTGTATAAACTTGAACTTTATTCCTAACATCTCGAGACTGCCTGAAATGTTTGTACATAAATAGCTTTTTACGGCTTCTGATCTCTTTTACTTTTACACTTTTCTATTATTTAAATCCTGTGTTGAGGTTTTACAAAGATGGTGAAAAATACAGTAGTAAACTTTATAAAAAAAAAAAAAAAAAAAAAGAATAGAACAAAGAGTCATAACTTGGCAACTGTAATACTCACACATGTCAACATTATACTCGCCAATCTTATACTGTCTTCTAGTAGCAGGTGCTTCCCTACAAGTTAGGCCACTGGCTCTTGACCCTGTTCCTGGAAGCCCACACTAGATTTCTGTCCAACCAGTTTTCTTCTTAGAAATGAATGTATGCCGTTAATCTAATGTCTACTTGAGTTGGATAACATTTTCTAGCTCTCATTCTGTTGCCTAGAAATTCTTGAGAGTGTAAATTTAACTGTTTGAAGAAAATCTAAGTATACATATTAGTATATCAGGCCCCTTCATTATTTTCTTTTTGTTTAGTGTAGTACACCCTGAGGACCAAATGCTAGCACATTTGAATGATCCACCTTTACCTACAGTTATATGTGCAGCCTATTGCTCATTGACACTTAAGAAAAGAGGAAATGATTAAGGTACTGTTGAATTCAAATTAAACTAAATTAACCAATCATAGTTATTAGGTGCCTTTACAATAAAAGCTCTGATTATTATTTTTGCATTGTTTTCTGTAATTTGTTGAAAAAATATGCCTAAAGTATAAATTAATTTAATAAGAGAGTTTTACTTCTAGCTAAGATTATTTTTTGGAATGTAAATTCACAATCATAGTAGTTCCATCCAGAAGGATAGGTAAAGACAGCTACTGTGGTAGAAATTGTTACCTTAAATATACAAATCTATTAACAATCAACCCGAAGGACCAGGCAGGAGGAAGCTTGTCCATTGCATCTTTTATTTCTCATCATGTAGAAGGATACACTCCATCACAGCAATGGTCACAAAGTAAACAAAGAGAGCTATATTTATAGATAACTGAATTTACATAACAATGCTGGATTAAATACTATTTTGTAAAAGCCAAATTAAAAAGTGGGATTTTTTTTTTTTTTTTTTTAACTCTGAGGGCTGAATATTTGTTCCCAAAAAACAGTTTTCTGGAAAGTTTTACAAAGTTTACTATGTGAATTTCCCCTTGGGATTAATAAAGTATCTATCTATCTATCTATCTATCTAAGAAATGATTTTACACATAAATCAACATAAAACGTTTGTTTCTGCATGTTGTGGCTGCCTGTTCTGGCTCAAGCTGCTCACGGCTGGCAGGAATGAGTGGCTGCCAGGCTGTCTTCGTGGGGCAGGTGCGGCAGCAGCACTTGCAGTGCAACGTAATCTGGTTTGTACCTTTTATCATTGTAAGTGGCAGGCCTCCCTAGTTGTGTCAGCCACATGAAAGTGTTCAGCACCACGATCAGCTGATGCTGATACTTCATGTTTGTTCTGGATCACTCGCATCAAAATCAGACTCTTAGCGATAATATGCAAAACGTCATTTTGCTTTGTACATCCCCTTCAATCTCCTGCCAGATATCGATGCCATTTTTGCTGCTGTTTGCTCTTCACTACTTACGCGAGCACAGGAAGTCTTGATCAGAACAACAAAGCTGACTTTCCTTGTAGCAAAGATAGTCGAATTAAAACATAACAGCAGGGTTTGGTGACCGTTTACAGTTGATTACCATCCTCAACCCCTCCTCTTGACAAAAGTCGACATCCACCCTGAAAGATATATTAGTCTAGCATATCTCTATCAGTAAAGTATTCCATATTGTTGGTGCATAACTTCACAAGGCCACCTCACCACTTCTTTTACTTAGATTTCAGTTTACAGTATTTTATCTATATATATTTGAACCTATAAACTACAGTATTAAAAAAACGATCATTTCTAACAGCAGACTCCATGCATGTAGGTTTGCACACAATGGAAATCTTCTCAGTCTCCTATCGTCTGCACTTAATTTTTCTGCTTATAGAGAAACCTCTCATGTTATCACAGTAAACTATTGTGATTAACCAGCAGAAATTCTGCTTCTCAATTCTGTTACATCTGGCCTGGCAAGTAAAGCACAGTGCAGCCTAGTCGTGGAAAATCTGTGGTATGTTTATGATAACTTGCTGGAGGCAAAATTATCAGCTGAATATTTTTAACAGAATCCAGATTACAGCCTTGGTTCATTACGGAGTTTACATATAGAACATACATTTACAAGAACAACTGTGAAATATACTGTAAATTCTTTAGCTAGTAAGGCTAAGGGCCTGTGCTCGTATCTGGAAGGTTGCTGGTTCAGATCCAGTTACTGCCAGAAGAATTGCTACTCCATCATGCCATTGAGCAAATCCCTTAACCTGAAAATTATTTAAGGAGTGTGCTGTTCAATGGCTAACACCACGCTCAGACACCCAAAACACATGCGGAAAGACAATTTCCACTTGGGAACCAATAAAGAATATCAAATCAAGATAAAAAAAAACCCCAAACAAGATAGTTTAAATACTTTGCAGTATATAAAGTATGTCATTTAAGTCTGCTAGATTGTGATGTATGGGCTATGTAAATTATTACTTGGCCCTTACCTTGCATCTGTTGCTTCTGGGCTAGGCTCCAGCTCCCTGCAACCTAGAACTGAATTAGGCAGGTTTGGCAATGGGTGAATGGATAAATGCATAGAAATTGGGTGAAAAATAGTCTGCACAGTTGTTGATAAACACACCAGAAACTTAGTTATTGTCAAAAAAGAATAGGTAAAACAAATTGTCTTTATGTTTTATATGCATATAGTTAGATCTTTTTTCCCCCAAAAGTCTTTGTAAAGGAATTCTTTTTACAGCCTGTAATTTCTAGAGTGATGATGGGAACAAAAATGAAAGCAATGAGGCAAGTGCCTTACCAGATTTTTTCTTCGATAATTTTCTACAAATATTAAGTTGAGTGCATGGCATTTTCCTTTTCAGAGATCAGCCATATTTCTAATTATTAAACATTGTTTATTCCATGCTAGTGATCCTTACGTGTACCCTTCCCTTGTGAGCTTATTATAAATTGTCCATTAGACCCAGTTAGCGAAGCAACATCATGAGGTCTCTGAAGTGAATGTTAAACATAACATCTACATGAAATATTTCGGTAATGGACTATGCCGCTGCACAACTACATATGGACAAATGCATATTTTTTTTTTTTCATATTCTGAGCCACATCTGTTTTTGTAAGCAAGTCATCTTAAATAACTCAAATTCACCCACATTACTTTATATATATATATATATATATATATATATATATATATATATATATATCAAGTTATACTTTATTTGCAAACAGCATAAATAATTCAGATTTTTGAAATGCGAATATGTGCTTAAGATGAAGCCATTACTAAATGATAAATGTAATTATTTCATGAATTGTATATATTGTATGTACAGGATACCAGACTCTGTAATTACTTGTACTTTTATTCATCAGTATACACTTTATCTGTGTATTGCACTTATTATACAGTATTATTACTGTGATATTACACTGTATTTCTTACTGATTTGTAGTGTATCACTATTTTTGGTATTGCATGATTTTTATTTATCTTACCTGTTTCATCTTATATATGTATTAGGTGAGCTGGTTAGTTATTTAGCCTTTATGTACTTGTTTAATTTTGCTCTGACCTGCTGAAACACCCAAATTTCCCTTTGGGGATTAATAAAGTGTTATCCATGTCTTTATTTAAACCAAAGTAAGGATTAAAGGTTTGGCTTTGTTTTGCTCATAGATTCACGTAATTGCATGCATAAATTTTGTCATCTAAAGCTCAGCTCTGGAGTGTTTAGTTACTGCAAACATAAATTGAACAAGGTGCTACCATAGGAATTCAAACCGGCATAGATTTTCATTTACTGGAAATAAAAACAAAATTGTACTGTGCAGAATTAATATAAATTCTTCTTTGGCTAAACCAAAGCATTTACAGTACAGTTGTGTAGCTTATTATAAATTGAATTTTTACAAGTGAAATCCTTTTTCTTAGAGCTACATTTTTAGTGGATTAATATTTTGGTACCTAAAATAATTACCTCAGCAGATATTGTATTTCTTTTTTTAACATTTTGTTCTGTCTTTAAAGAAACTATGTCTTTGTTTTTAGAAGCAATTTAAATTTTGGACAGAAATCGCCTGAAGACTTTTTTGTTCAGCGTAGCACTGTGTTTTTTGAAAGTATAAGGACACTTGATCCATTTAGCCTGGGACGTACTTCATAAGAATATTAACTGTAGCTCTTTTAATACACATGGTAATGAAGCTTGACACTTTTATAAGGCAATTGCTTTTCTTTTGCATGTTTCATGAAAGAATTTTTTTCTTTCTTTTTTTTTTTTTTTTTTAAATGTGGTCCACAGAATGAAAAGCACTTTTGAGTTTGTTTATGTAAATCGGTAAATACAGTTTTATAATTTGCACAATGAATGTTTTTTTTGGAATTTCTAGTAATATATTGGCACTAACAAGTCATCATTGTGCTCAAGAATTTTTCTGTTTCATTTACTTTGTACTTTGGCACTTACTGTAGCCTAGTCAATCCTCGTAAATCAGTATTTTCCCCATTTTTTTAAATTTTACTGGCATGTTTGAATTTGCTGCAACTGAGGAAAAGTCATTTGGGGAAAGCTCTGAGTTAGAGCTATTTACAGCAATGAATGACATTGTGAAAGGTTCAAGCGCCTATTACTGCACACTGAGTCTCTCTGCTTATTGAACGCACCCACAGTTGAGGACACTGGCGTGCTGCTTTTTATGAACAGATTGCTCTTTTCACCTACACTGGAGGGGAGAGCCTATTCACTAGACTGAGATATGGCTCATAAAAACATGCATTGCCATGCTTGAGTGCCTTTAACACCTAGAACAACATTTAAAACAGCACTACTCCATGATACATTGAATTTTTCTACAGTAGCACAGAAATGCCTTGTGGTTTTTTGAAACAAATCTAGAATTAATCTCACTTCCTTTCCCTAATAAATCAGCATGAGCTGTGTTAAAATTCTTTTAAAAAGGAGGAGATTGATTGCTGTCTGTATGTGGCTTTAAGCTATTTCTGTAACCAAAAGACAATGACTTTCTTGCACATTAATCAGTGTGTAATTTGATCTCACTATTCTACATAATAAATACACAAAATAAACTTGCAGTTCTCCAGGTTGATTGTTGTCTGAATTAAATTAGGTGCTAATTAGTAAATAATAGGGTGTCATGGTGATCAGCTCTGCTGCCTTGCAGTTTTAAAAAAACTGGTTCAGTTCCCAGTCTGTTCACTCTCTGCGCTCTTATTCTCCTTGACAGTCTTATTCTTGAGTTACTCTGGGCTTCTTTTATTTTTCAAAGACATGTATTACATGTGCAACTCTAATTTGACTTGGTACTGGTGATCGTGCTGTCTAAAGGACTAGCATCTCCTTAGGGTTTAGTTCCTGCCTTGTGCCTGATGCTGCCAGGCTAGGTTTCAGCTTCCAATGACTCTGTTAATGGAAAGTACTGTGTCAGAAAAATGGTAATATTAATCTGAAACTTGCATAACAAGTTTTAAAGGGTGGCTTGTTTAACAGTACTGCATATCTCATACAATTCTAATTGTGTGTTAAGTCATAAAGCTCATAAAATAAGTGAATATCCACTTATTTTATGTGAATATTTCATATCTAAATATCTAGTGAGTTTCTAAAATAAAATAATGCCAAAAAAAAAACTCTAGATGGCTGGAGAAAAAAATAAAATCTGCAGGGATTCTGAGGCCATGAGACCACCCAGCCCCCTCTAGGCATTCTACCTCACATAAATGACCTCAATCAGGCCTCCGTACTGACCCCTACTCTCTCTTCTGTTTCTTTTTACGGTTTCTTTGTGGTGGCGGCCTGCGCCGCCACCACCATCTACTCAAAGCATCATGATGCTCCAACAATGATGGATGGATTAAAAGCCAGAAGTCTACGTGACCATCATCATCAAGTCCTTCTGTGAGAGCCCTAAATCCAAAGAGGACTGTTTCATTTATGTTAGGTAGAATGCCCAGAGGGGACTGGGCAGTCTAACGGTCTGGAATCCCTACAGATTTTATTTTTTTTTTTCTCCAGCCGTCTGGAGTTTTTTTTTTTTTTTTCTGTCCATCCTGGCCATTGGACCTTACTCTTATTCTATGTTAATTAATGTTGACTTATTTTATTTTCTTACTGTGTCTTTTATTTTTCTATTCTTCATCATGTAAAGCTCTTTGAGCTACTTTTTGTATGAAAATGTGCTATATAAATAAATGTTTTTGTTATTGTATTCTGGGTTCTCATGTAAGAATCTGATGATGATATTCATGTGGACTTCTGACCTTTAATTCATCAATGTAGGGACATCACGGTGCTTTGATTAGGTGGTGGTGGCATAGATGGACACCACAGAAAACCAGAAAAAGAACAGAAGAGAAAGTAGGGGTTAGTACAGATTTTTGAGCCACCATGAATAATATTGATAATGAATTGAATATACAGAGCATCAGGATTAAACTAAAATGAAGTTATGAGAAGGCCATGTTAAAGTAATGTGTTTTCAGCAGTTTTTTAAAGTGCTCCACCGTATTAGCCTGGCAAATTCTTTTTGGCAAGCTGTTCCAGATTTTAGGTGCATAACAGCAGAAGGCCGCCTCACCACTTCTTTTAAGTTTAGCTCTTGGAAGTCTAAGTAGACACTCATATATAGCCCAAAATCACACAAGGAGTGCTGCAGTGGGCTTTAACAATCCCTGTTTTTTTGACAGTCCCTCCCCGCCAGCTTTAATTCCCTAAGAAGCCAAAAAAAAAAATCCCCAAAAAACTACCCCTGTAGGGAACAAAAATGGAAGAAATCTTGTGAAAGGCAATTCAGAGAGAGAGAGAGAGAGAGAAAACCCCTTTTCAGGTAGGTTGGTCATGTAATGGCTGTCAAAAAATGGGGTATATTCGACACACATAGCAGAACACAAGTAATCGTCTTCACTGAGCTGGATGGCCAGTCTATCGTGGCCACCTCAGGAATACAACACAGTAGTACAAGCTACAAAGCAAAATTCAAGAATAGATTATATCACTCACTTAACACAGAACTATCACATATGAGGATGCATATTTGTTCAGGGTGCAGACATGTATGCAAAAGGTTTTTTGTTGTTTATTTTTTGTTAAATAAGGAAGCCAAGAGAAGTGAACATATTGTAAAGGCTAAGTTGGGGGGGGGGGGATATTAACTCAGTCAATTATTTTATGCTTTATGTTTGTAATTAATTTAGATCACTCTACGGAGATCTGTTTTCACTTTGACATTAAAGAGTCTTTTTCTGATGATCCATGTCAACAAAAGCAAAATGAAGTCCACTGTGATAACAATAAAATGTGAGAACTTCCATGGGATAAATTCTTTTTATTGGTGCTGCATATATTGAAGAGCAAATATTAGAAAATCGAACTCGACTTTCCATAAATGCTTATAAAACTAAAATTCTAAAGAGCACTTCATGTATTATTGAATGGAAACTGCACAGAAAGTACATTATGCATGTTAAATCTTTTTTATTACATTTATCATCACTACTTTTTATATTGCTGTTTCTATTAATATTTAAATTTCGACAGTGCTGTTTTAAGATGAAAAAAAAAAAAGTGCATGATTTTGCCACACTTTTTGGCTTGGCTTTTTGTAGAGGTTTTATTTAACAATTTTTTTAAATGTAATAATTTCACTTAAATAAGATATTGAATTATTCCATTAACAAGCTGACCCCACAAAATGCTTTCCAGATGCAGCTTTTCAAATGTATGTTTTCCACATTTAGATGTAATGACTCTGTAGCTCAGCTACAAAATTATGTTTTTTATTTATATATTTATTTATTTTTTGGCTATAATTCCAAGCCAGCATATATGTTTAGCAATGGGTATAATGTTTTTATGATTTACCATTTATTTATATTTTTAATTTATTGTTAACCAATTTTTTATAACCTGAACTGCTTTTAGGAGTGTGGAACACCCATTGAATCAAAACCTTTACTAGTTTATGTGTATTTTTTGGTTGTTTTATTTTTTATCTGTAGTATGTTTAGTTTTTGTTTTATTGCATTGTTATTGTTGCTTATAACTTCCTTTTTTTACTTAATAATGAAACTTTTTTTTTTTTTTAGCAGATCAGACTAGGAATTCTACCACTTACTATAACTATAACTAACACTCCATACTTAATGAATATTGCTAATTTTTAATATGAGAGTGAGTATTATATATTTGTATAGAGCACAGACAAGGATCAATGTACTATGACCGTGATCAGAACAAACTGATTAGACAAATGATGTGGCCCAGCAATGTAAATATTCAGTACTATCCATATGTCTTGCGACAGTTCAACAGGGCCCTCAATAATGTTTGAGACAGAGATTCATTTTTTCCTTCATTCACCCATCTCCCCCAAACCACACTCCACTCCCCCTTGGCTCAACAGCTTAAAATTAGAAATCAAACAATTCAGATGTGATTAAAGTGCACAGTGCAGACTTTCATTTAATGGGATTTGCATACATTGCGGTCACTTTTTCTACCTACCATTCCCCTTCCATTCCAGGACATCATAATGCTTGGCACACTGTAATGTCAGGTCTATTTAAACCGTCGTATTTAGTACTTTGTTGCTCATCCCTTGCATGCAATGACTGCTTGAAGTCTGAGATTCACAGACATCACCAGGTGCTGAGGATCTCCTCTGGTGATGCTCTGCCAAGCCTCTAATGCAGCCATGTTCAGCTCCTGCTTGTTTCAAGGGCTTTCCCCCTTAAAGTTTTCTCTTCAGCATATGGAAGGTATTCTCAGTTGGATTTAAATTGGGTGCCTGGCTTGGCCATTCAAGAATTTTCCCTTTTTTAGCTTTGAAGAACTCCTGTGTTGCCTGTGTTGTATGATGAAAGGCTGCCCAGTGAGTTTAGAAGCATTTACTGGAACTTGAAAATTCATTCTGCCACTGCCGTCAGTAGTTCCAACATCAGTAAAGAAATGAAAACACTTTTTATACATGTCCCCCATTTTTTATGATCCACAATGTTTGCCACTATGTACTACATAGGACTTCTTTTAATTTATTTACTATTTCTTTTTTCTCAGAAATTATGGATGCCCTAAAATTTGGTGATTTTATGTTTTAATTTGTGCTCATATTTACAATTGTGGTCTGTATTATTGGCTACCTTGCATTTTAGGTATATCATGTATAGTATCTCCTAGGTAAAAGTGGACAAAGATAAAGATTTGGTGTATATATACGCTCATTTGTCTTATATAGGGAAGCACAGAATCAATAGTAATGAATAAAAAAGTAAATGCATGGAAATTGTGTAAGAGCTGGAAAGCTGTCATGACACTATTACTGGCATGCTTTTGAAAGATTTTAATCTGTTTGATTGGAACAACTTGAAACATGATATCAGTTTTTTCTAACTGTAAAACAATTCTGCAAATACCCACCCATTCAAAATGAAGTTTTAAAAGCAACTTGTATAAAGTAAATGAAAAGCTTAAATGTGACATTAACTGTTTCCAGGTACTATGAAATGTCCAAATTACGCTTGCGTTCTGCTAGAGCAATCCTGGCTGTACATGTTTGTTTTCAAATTGCCTCCTTTGGCCGTACTGATGTTGGTCCATCTAAGCGATGCATGTAGCTGCCGAGGATGATTTTTATGCTTCCTTCTCAGGAGACTTTTTTGTGTCATGGCTTATTACTTCTTGCTTGCCATGCTAGAGCTGTTGCCATCAGAACATCATATGCATTTCCAATCTTTTATTTCCTCCTTGTTATAGTCACTTGGTTTCTCTTATCATTTTTTGTTCCTAACCCCCTCCCATACCTTGCCGTATATGAATGTCTTGGCTGATATGAGATTTTCACCAGCTCCTTCTTTTCATCACTGCTTCAATAACAGTTTGATAATCAAACCACACAACAACACACTGATTACACTCATCATTATACTTTGATTTTTTTATTGAGGGGGTGAGGCACAAAACCATTTTTATGTACTATTTGGAAAATACAATCATTTTACAAAATCATTCAACCACTAAACACAATGCTTTGAAGATAGTATGTCACAACCAGTTTAAAGCGGTTTAACATCTGGAAGAAGGGTGAGTCTGGCAGCCTAATGCCTGGAATCAAGTGTTCAGTCACAGAATATTCAAGTGCACCAAATGAAGAAAGGAAAAAAATACACACAAGCAATTTGCCATTTTGGACAGTATCTGTTTTTTTGTGTATGCCTTTGTCTGAGAGTCCTATAATGGAGGGAAGAGTATGTTATTAACATATTGAAAGCAGGGGTTTGATGGTGGGGAAATTAGAGCCACTGTAATGGATGGGGAAGGGAAAGCAGCTAAGGTGAAGGGCAACGATGAAATCATCCATCCATTATCCAACCCACTATATCCTAACTACAGGGTCATGGGGGGTCTGCTGGAGCCAATCCCAGCCCACACAGGGCACAAGGCAGGAAACAAACCCCGAGCAGGGCGCCAGCCCACCACAGGGTGCACACCCACACGCACCTCCACACACCAAGGACAATTTAGGACCGCCAATGCACCTAACCTGCATGTCTTTGGTAGAAGTGATATTTGATCACATGGTGAGAATGGGATTTCAATTTCAAGGATGCTTAAGACCACTGAAAATGGAAGAAACAAACCTGGGAAGTAATTCACTTGCCTGAGTACTGTATACGCAGATAATAGCTGTTAAAGTGGTTACCGCTGTGTCCGTATACTGTTTAAATCGTAGCCTGTGAAACTGATAGTGAGCTGTGTACACTACTATGAATATTGTAATACCCGTAATTCAATGTAATGTATACAGAGGATTCAAAAATTATTCAGACCCCTTCACTTTTGTCACATTTTGTTGTGTTGCAGATTAAAAAAATTATAAATTAAAAATTATTTAAATTTATTTTTTCCTAGAACTGTCAATACCCTGGAATCACAAAGCAAAAACAGAATGTTTGCAAATTAACTCTTTCAGGGCTGATGTCGACTTTTGTCAAAAGGAGGAGTTTACGATGGTAATCGACTGTAAACTGTGACAAAACCAACTGTTATGTTTTAGCTGGACTCTCGTTGCTAGAATGAAAGTTAACTTCATTGGTTTGACCAAGATTTCCTGTGCTCCTGTGAGTAGCAAAGCGCAAACAAAAGCAAAAATGGCACTGACATCTAGCGAGAGAAAGTGAATGCATAAAGCAAACTACTGCGTGGACAACGTTTTGCCTATTATCTCTGAACTGGACTATGACTTGTCGGACTCTGATTTTGCTACAAGTGATTGAAAACAAATGTGAGGTTCCAGCTTCAGTTGACTGGTCCCCAGCTAATCATGGCGCTGAATGGGTTCATGTAGCTGATACGCCTATGGCAATGTTCGCCAGGGAGGAGTGCCACTTAACAATGATAAGAGGTAGTAACTAGATTGTATTGCCTCAGCTACGTGAAGACAGCTTGACAGCAAGCCTACCGCACATTCTTGTCAAACTGGCTGCCACAGCATGCAGCAACCGATATATATTATATTGATTTCTGTGTGAAGCCATTGCTTTTTAGAAAGTGTTTTTTTGGAAAAAATATTCATCCCTCAAAGAGTTAATTAAAAATAGAAAATAACTGAAATATCCCATGGACACAAGTATTTTTGCATTTGGGCTTCTGAGCTACAAAGAAATAGAGAAAGGGAGAACTGGGCAAATATACTTTTATTCTGACACTTAAAGGAACAGTATTGGAGTTTTATTCCAATACACAGCAAACTTTGCACCAGCAGTGGTTCCTTCAGAATAAAAGAACTTGAAGTGTTCAGTCGAAGGGAAGCACGAACAGAGCCACAGGCCGTTTGCACAGGACTGAGCAAGTGAGCTGGCTTTAAAGAACATAAACTGTATATGGCATATGACTTAGGTGCTATTGTCTGCGTCTGATCCTGCCTAGGTAAACTTCAAGTTACTTGAAAAGTGTATTTGTTTTGCTTTTGATTGCTGTTTGAAGGTGTGTTTTCTCTATGGTTGAACCAGCCACAGAAAGAGTGCAGTGTGACCGGTCACAATATTTAGATCACTTTGCTACAACACATGAAATTTATTCAACTGTGGTCATTTCAATTAATTGGACTGAGGAGGAAAGGCACACACCCGTATATAGAAGGTCCTACAGTTGACAATGTATATCAAATAAAAAACAAGCCATGAGGTTGAAGGAATTGCTAGCAGAGCTTAGAGACCAGATTATGTCAAGGCACAGATCATGGGAATGCTCCAAAAAAACCCTGCAGTATTGAAGGTTACCAAAACCACTGCTGCCTTCATCATTCAGAATTTTGGAACAACCACATCTCTTCCTAGAGCTGGCCACCCAGCCAAATTGAACAATCATGAGAGAAGAGCCACAGTAAGAGAGGTGACCAAGAACCCATTCATCACTTTGGCTGAGCTCCAGTGAACATGTGTGGAGAAGGACAACCATCAGTGCAGCCCTCCATCGATCTGGGCTTTATGGCAGAATGGCCAGACAGAAGCATCTACTTGGTAAAAGACACATGGAAGCCCACTAGAATTTTGTGAAAGACACCTAAAGGACTTTCGGACTGTGAGAAGCAAGATTCTATGGTCTGAAGGAGCCAAGTTAAGGGTCATGTCTACGTCATGCATGGCTCATCACCTGTTCAATACCATTACAGCGATGAAGCATGGTGGTGTAAGAATCATTTTGTGTTTTGTTTTTTTTTTTTTTAACCCAGTGGTAAGAACTAGGAGACTAGACCAGGTTGAGGGAAAGCTGAAAGAAGCAAAGTACAGAGATACCCTTAATGAAAACCTGCTCCAGAGCACTGTGGACTGGGCTAAAGGTTCATCTTCCAACAGTACAAATGACAGTAAGCACAAAGCAAAGGCAAAACAGAAGTGGCTTAAACACAACTCTGGATATGTCCTTGAGTGACCCAGCCAGAAGCTGGACATGAATCCAATCAAACACCTAAAAATAGCTGTCCAACGACGGTCTCCGTCCAGCGTGACAGAGCTTGAGAGGATTTGCTAGGAAGAAGGGCAGAAAATCCTGAAATCCCAGGTGTGCCAAGCTTGTTATGTCTCTTCCAAGAACACTCCAGGCTGTATGCAAATGTGATTGAACAAAGTACTGAGTAAAGGGTCAGAATACATGTGTTAATGTAATATTTCAGTTCTTTATTTGTAATAAATTTACAAAAATGTCGAAACTCTTGTTGTCATTCTGGTGTATTGAGCGTTCCTTGATGTGGGGTAAAAATGAATTCAATTGATTTTAGCACAAGTCTGCAACAATAAAATGTAAAATAAGTATGTGATAGTGTATTTATACACTACTGTACATGCGTAACATCACTCTCAAATTCACTTAACCCAGTTCAGGGCCAGTTTAGAATTGCCAGTCTGTCGTTTGAGATGTAGTACAGACTTGGCGAGAACATCTGTGAACATTTATGCTTCATATTAATTCAAACGTAATATTTCTGGTTAAACATTTTGCTTTCTGTATAAATTTGTTGCGCAACCTGTTATTTACCCTTTTCTAATAATTACCCACTTTCAGTGAAGCTTACAAGTAACTACATAGGCACAATATAACTGCCACTATTCACTTTTCATACTACTGTACAAACTTTAGGTTTTTGCTGTGATGCAGTTACACTTCAAAAGGGGCACTGCTAGCCTATAGTAACCATGCCTGAGGGGTATGTTATATTTTTTTTATATTTCTGTGCATGACTGGCTTTAACAGGAGACATGGTCATTCATTTACCTCTTTAGCTCAACACACATGTTTCGGTGAGTTAGTTTTTAATTCAGCATCTCTCACCTCCCCAATAAATCTGTTCAATTCATGCCACAGATTCCTGTCATCTCTCCTGTCATACCATTTGAGTCCAAACATCTCCAACTTCTTCTAAGTGTTAACCTATGCCATATCCTTCAATAAAGCTCAAGAAAAGCCACGTAAATTACCTCTATTACATTACTTAGCCCTTGAACTTTCCATACATAACCTGCTACACAGGGTATTTGGAATTTTTCAACCATGAAAAAAATGTCTGTCCCATTGCTTTCCAATTAAAATCTGATGTATTTTTCAAACTCGTATTTTGTTTCATACTTTTCACATGTGTCAGTCATTTATTTATGTATTCTGTCCCTTGGGTAACTCAGTAAGTAGAAAATAAATATGCACTTGTGTATTTGTTACCCTGTATTACATTGTTGGAGCTTTAAGAGTTAGCTCTTGCATGGTTCATCATTTTTCTTATGTATATATACTGTGGTGTTGTGTGGTTGGGTACACAGGCAGAATTGTCTGATGGATAAAGTGCCTGGCTGTTTAATCCAGATTAACAGATTGTAGCTCCAGTAACATCCCAATTATGCTCCTAAAGCTCATAATGAAGAAATAGCAGACAATGTGGCTGTATGGCTTATTGCTGGGTGCAAAATATCAACTAATTAAATATATGTATATACAGTTTGATGAGGATTTTGGTTGACAAAAAAATTGTTAATAATAATTTAATTCCTTTAATTATAATAATAATTGATAATTATTGTATATGTGTTTTTGACAGAGTCAACTAAAATGTGATTTATTTTCTTAAGGGCCTGTTGGAGTGGGATTAAATGAACTTAAAAGGAAACTTCTTATTTCTGACCCACAACACTATGGCGTCACAGTACCACGTAAGTCTAACCTACTCTTGGTTTTTATGTGTTCTATAGTTAGTTGCTAATTTTAAGTTTTGTAAGAATACTGGCACAATTTTAAATCATCTGTAGCTTGCAAACCATTTGACCTATTGACCTGAAATTTGGTACACATATACTACGTGACATCTACTAGCCGCTTTCGGGGTGATGATTGACCTCCAAGGTTATTCCTCTTTTCATTTTATTTTATTGCACAATCAACTTTCTTCAGCAGCCAGCAGGGTGCATGTGTACGGGTGTCGTTCTCATCCCTACCACCTTCGCCGTCACTTCCTCTACCTCTTCATATCTTAAATCATTCTTGAGGCAGATTGAAGAGTTAAGTGCCAGCTTCAGTGAAAAATTAAAGAAACCGTACTAAGTAATTGCAACACAAACACGGACTTAATCAGTTTTAATGTGAAAAAACGCCGACAAAAGAAGAGAAGAAGTGGGCCGCCAGGGTGGAGAAAAGAAGAGCTACTCGGGAAGCAGCAAGCGCATCAACCTCTGGGCACATGAATGATAAACATACAGAGAAAGAGGATGAAAACTAGGAATATTCAAGTCAAGTGTATTCACTGCACATTATAGAGCAGTGCGCTGTTACTGGTATTTAAATATTTTATCTAGTACCAGTTTTCAGAGTAAGAAATAATGAAACGAGGACTTGCACAAAAATTATTTATTAATAGCATACTATATACACAGTATGTATACATATTTGTTCCCCATAAACTGCAAATTGATAGTGTCCAGAATTAACAGACACACTGAAACCGTTAGACAAATGTATCCTAATGTTAATGGAACCCAGTTTAGGCAGTGGTAAATAGTACTTTCATTGACTCAATGCATTTGTGTCCTAAATTACTGTCTTATTTTGAAATCTAATCTGTAAGTCTATGCGAGAGTTTTACTCGGTAGGTGAGCAAGTGCGTCCACTCCATCTGTATTAATGAACATGGAAGCTTTACAGGATAGATAGTTTGTCCATTATGTCTGTATCAATCAGTATCTACATATGTTCCACATGTTTGCTTACTATATCTTGGTATGCATAATTCACATTGTATATTTCATTGTACCTCAATGTGTACATTCTTTAGAGTGAGCTCTGTACGATCAAATGTATTATACATAAGCGTGCATTGAAGTGAACATCACTGCAGAAAAATTCACTTGCATTAAGTGAGCTGGACTGCTGCTGGCGATGAGCACATCTCACCACAGTCAGTCAGTAGGTGGCAGTAATCAAATCACAAAAAAAATTCTGTAGGAAGTAATAGTTTTCCCGAATTAAGACATCCACCCCTCAGCCTGAAATAAGCATTTTATTCTGAATGATTGCTTAACCATTTGCAATTCTATTTTATTTTCTGCTTTCATTTATTTAATTTGACTTGTATGGTGCAGTTTTTTAATTTGTACATCATTCATTTTTTATTTCAATAATTATTTTTACAATTTCATTTACTGTAGGCAAGCAGTTGTACATGAAATGGTTGTTTCTTATGGTGGTTTTGCATTAACAGTTATGCAGTTTTCACTTATTTAGACACCATTTCAAGAGAGATTAGTAGAAAAGTCAGACCAAGTTTTCACTTACTTTATTATTAAGTAGTTGGTTTATCCTGAAAATAACAGCCGGTGGTAGTTTAAATAAATGTACCAACCAGTACCTTCAAAATAAGATTAGCAAGCAAAATGAAGTCCACATTTCCCACCCTGGGTAATTTTTTGCAATAAATGACTCTAGAATTTGCACACTTTATGTGTGGGTCAGGATTAACTAGTAAGGAAACAAATCACAGCAGGCAATATTTATACAGAACTCCTAATTTAAAAACAAACTGAAGAAACAAAAGAATAACAAATTGTAACTATTCGGAAGAAACTGTATAGATATAGAGGGGGAGATAGAGAGAACTTTATTTGTCCCCAGGAGGAAAATTGGCTTTTTGCAGAAGTTCTTTAAATTAATAGACAGACAAATAAATATATACACCTACACTATGGTCTGAACACACACCAGAATGACTAAAACGGGTGACGATTTGTGAAGAAAGAAAACTTCTAGCATGGCAGTCACTGTCCCAATGAGGCATTTTGCAGGCTGTTGGTATAAAGGAGACCCCCCATAGTGTTTCTTGACACACTTCTGCTGAATGTTTTGTTGGCGGAAAGTCCCTCAGTGTTAATGTGTTGGAAGAGCGGATTTGCAGAATTGCTCATAATGGCATTCAGTGTTGTTTTAAATCTCTACTCCTATACTACCTCCACGGGGTCCAGGGTGTGTCACATAACTGAGAAGGCTCTTTTAATTAGCTTGTTAATTTGGTGGGCCTCTCTTGAAGTGACGTGTCCAGCCCAACATGCCACAGCATAGAAGATCACACTTGCCATCACAGAGCTATAGAAGATGTAAAGGATGTCACTTCCCACATTAAAGGAGTGCAGTCTTTTGGTTTGGAAATATGCTGAGGACAGATGCTGGGTATATTGGGAAAAGGATGTTATAGATAGAGCTGCCAGGCAAGAGGAAGGCCTAAGAGAAGGTTTATGGATGTGGTGAGAGATGACAGGCAGTTGGTGGGTGTAACAGAGCAAGATGTAGAGGACAGAAAGATATGGAAGAAGATAATCTGCTGTGGCAACCCCTAATAGGAGCAGCCGGAAGAAGAAGTCTCCAAGGAAGAAGAGTCTGCTCTGCCCTTTCTTATAAAGTTCCTCTGTGTTCCGAGAGCAGTCCAACCTGTCATTGATGTGGACTCCCAAGTACCTGTAGGAGCGCTTCACTTTTACATACACTCTCTGAATAGTCACTGAATATAGAATCTCTTTAAGTGCATCAAAAATCAAAAATTTTGCTGATGTTTGGGTGCAGAAAATTCTCTTTGCCCCAAGAAACAAAGTTCTCCACCTGATTTCACTCCTCGGTCTCATCCCCCTTATCAATACACCCCATAAGTGCAGAATTATCTGAGAATTTCTGCCAGTGCCATGTTGTTTTATTTATAGCCTGAGGTGTACAGAAGTTTACCCCTTAACAGGGACAACTTGGTGGTACTGAAGGCACTGGAGAAATCAAGAAACATCATCCTCACAGTGCTGCCAGTTTTGCCCAGGTGGAAATAAGTTTTGTGGAGCAGATAGACAAATGCATCCACCACTCTAGTCTTTGTCCGACAGGCAAACTGCAGTAGGTTCAGGTGGTCTACCACAAAAGAACTCTTATAGTCCAGGACCAGCCTCTCAAAGGTCTTCATGATTTGAGAAGCAGGTGCCACTGGTCTGTAGTCATTAGGAGAAGAGGCGCTTGCCTTCTTTGGAGCAGGAACAATGCAGGGTCTTTTCCACAACAGCGGCACTTTTTGGAACCTTAGAGACAGACTATGCAGGCGACAGGAGACACCACAAAGTTGATCAGCACATGTCTTAAGAACTTAAGCAATAAAAGTGGGTCTAAAACAAGTCCCTAATTAAGAAAAATTAAAACAGAAAGTCTTTATTTCACATCTTAATCGAGAGAATGCAGTGTGAATCTTTCTTGAAAGGTAAACTTGAACAGGTCCTCCCATTCGGTACATAGCATGCAGAATATGAAATTCTCAGTCAAGATAAGCTGAAGATGCCTGGAAGAAACATAACAGAGCAATGGAACATATCGGTGATTACAGTACAAAGCAAGTTGTAATGTAGCTCTGCATTACACTAAGTAACACAATTTTTGTTCCTGGCTTCCAAGAGTTATATTTCAACTGCTTATGTCTAAAGCCTATGGAAAAACGACTACATTCAGCACAAACTTTGATTTTATGACCACAGCCCAGAAAATTTTGTATTTATAGTGACAAAACAAGGGAATTTTTATCTTTTCGTTCATGCGGTCTGATACAGAACAACACTTGCATGGTAAATAGACAAAGACAGTCAAAACCACTCAAAAAGGTTCAGAAATAAGTAGGTTTTCTAGAATTGCGACTGTACTACAAATCGCTTTCTCGAAGAAGCCCCCAAATGTAGTCCCCCATGTTTTCGTTATACTGTCCTTAGTAACGACGCTCAAAGTCCAGTATATCCTGATGAAAGCGCTCGCCTTGCTCCTCTGAGTAAGCTCCCATGTTCTCCTTGAATTTGTCAAGATGAGCGTCAAGGATATGGACTTTGAGAGACATTCTGTATCCCATTTTGGCGTAATTCTTTATGAGAGTCCGAACCAACTGCACATAGTTTTCAGCCTTGTGATTATCCAGGAAGCCGTGAACCACTGCAACGAAACTGTTCCAAGCTGTTTTCTCCGTCCTGTTCAGCAGCTTGGCAAATTGGTAGGATCCACCATGCAGAAGTAGCAGTTGCTTGAGTGGTCAGTCGGTTGCTGCCAAATTCGCGGGATAGCAAACTTCATGGCTCCCTTTTCTCCCCTGTACCAACCTTCAAGAGTTTTCTTGCAGTATTCGCATGCGAAATGAGGTGCCCAGGGCTTGTCTTGATCCCCGACAGGCATGCCGATGTATGCCTTGTAGGCCTCGCATATCTTACGACATGCTTTCACAGAATACTTTCTCGCACTTGTCTTTATAAATTGTCCACAGACGTAGCAAAATGCATCTCCTGGGTGCAAGCAACCTCTTGACACCATCTAAATCAAATCAAAAAAATAACACAAACCGAAATGTTGGTTCGAGTCGCCTGTGCTTTTATACTTATATGACTACTATTGGACAGTTTGAGAACGTTCTAGAAAGTTCTAAAAGTTTCTTGAAAGTTCTAGATAATTCTGGAAAATTCTAGAAACTTCTGGACAATTGTAGCAGTTCAAGAATATTCTAGAAGACTACTCAGTATTGAATGCGAATCGAGAATTTTCTCAAAAACAGACAAATTTCAAAATATCATTGTCCTGATCACAAAAGCAAAGTTTTTGTGGAACAACAGCTATTTTCTATTTTTTTAGGCATAACGGGTTAGGAAAACGCACTTTGTACCCAGGAACAAAATAAAAATAAAAATTTGTTACATAGTGTTATTTTTGTTTGAAGTAATCATACATGATATCTGTATATAAAGGGTTTATGCTTTTCACTGACATGAACAAGTCCAGAGGAGTAAACATGGTGATAACTCTCAATCACACTACTTATTTTTCAGTTTTCCATTTGTTAAGCACTGGTTTTTATATATATATATATATATATATATATATATATGTCTTCATACAATTATAACTACATAAAAAAATAAGTTCCTTATTTAATTTTAAACAAGGAAGAGCCCACACTCAAAAAAAAAAAATCCGTACATAGAAGTCAAGGTATTTTTAATCCAATATAACTCAAACAACTTTTTGGATATGATAATGCTCATGATTCATGTATCTTTTTTTGTCAAATGGTCCCTCTTGGTGGAGCATGTGTCGTCGTCCTCTTAGTACCTCACAAACGTAGATTTATACTCGCCACATACATACTAGAAGAGCTTTGTTTGGGGAAATGTTTAACATTTTCCCAAAATGTTGTAATTAGTTTCTCCTACTGAACATGACTTTTATTATAGTTAGTATTTTTTTTTTCAAAGACCTATATCCAAAATGGAAGCATTTCATTTTCAAGAACAATATTATTTCTTTTCTAGTGTAACAGTCAGTTTTTCACAGCCGGCCTGACAGTTTTGAGTGATGGAAGAAATTATTTTCCTTCCTTTTGAATAAATACCATTCCACTGCCTCATATTCTGGCCTTGCAGTCAACTTTATTCCCCTTTTTTAAAATTAAATGACAGTCTGCTTCATTTTTGAGTGGAATCCAACTTTAACTGGAGTCCTATTTTACTTAGTTTCACAGTCATGATGAATGCAGTATTAATAAAAACAATGAAACCTACATTTTGCAGAGAGATTAATATTCAGATGTACAATTAAGTACAGTCTCAAAGAAATGTGGTAAATGTAAACTTTAATGTGAAAATACCTTAATGTGTTCTGCGAAACAGCATTATATAAACAGTATTCATCATTTATATAATATTTCCAGTGTTCTGAGCTTTGATTTAAATTTCTCCTTCATTATGTATTTGGGACCTTACTTATCTGAACATCATAATTCTTTATTAAACAAGCTGAACACTATAGTTAGTCTCAAAAACAAAAATCTGAGATACAACTCTCATCATTAGTCATTCACTCCCGTTGCTGAGATTGGAGAGTTTTTGCATATAAAAACTGTTGTCTGGGTGCTTCCCGAGTCGCCGCCAAAGAGAAAGCTACTGTTAAAAAAATTCTCATATGACATCTTGGCTAGAATTTGCCAAAAGTCATGTGGGATACTAAAGTGGAAAAAGATTCCATGGTCTGATGAGACCAAAATTGACCTTTTTGGTCATCATAATAAACATTATGTTTGGCATAATCCATAAGCTGCACATCATTAAAAACACACACCCAGACATGGTGTTGGCAGTAGCATGCAAAGTGGATGCTTCTCAACAGCAGGGCCTGGAAGGATTTTTGAGGTAGAGAGTAAAATTAATGCAGCTAAATACAGAGAGATCCTGAAGTTAAACCTGCTACAGCCTGCAAGACAACTGTGATTGTGAAGAAGATTTATTTTCCTGCAATCCCATATATATATAAAGCCGGAACTGCAAAGGCATAACTAGGGTCCTAGGGTGGCCAAGACAGAGTCCAGACTTCAATTTCTCGCTGCACATTTGGATATCAGCTATGGATCTGCACATTCCGTAGTACATGATAACTTGGAGCACTATAAAGTTTGGGCAAGACGGGTACCCAAACAGCTTACTGATCAGAACACACCAACATTCTTCAGTGAATTTCAGCAGGTTTAACTCCCTCTGCCCAAAGAAATCTCACTAGAGGCACTTTGTTAAAGAATGGTGCAGTCCTGCAGTGGAGTGTCCGTGTTCATTACACCTTGGCTTCAACTAGACTAGGGTCTGCTGTTGTGTTCAAATTACCCATAAGCCATTGTGAGTTTGTTTTGTTGCGCCAGTTTCTATCCACTGCAGTTTACTACGTAACTTTCAAATCGAAATTACCTCTACTTTTTGATTTGCCTTCATACTTAGTACAAGTTGCCAAAGGTTTCTGCTTCACATGACTCTTTTGATGATGTTTTACATGAAGAAGTGCTTCCATTATTTCATCTTAAATACACTTTCCCTTAATTTCCACGAGGTCTCCCTGAGTATGTGATTCACTATTTAAATGAAAGATTCTGCTGAATTAATTTTATCATTACAATAATTTCTTAAAACAGGGAGAGTAGGATATTTGTTTATGTTAATATGTAAAAATTACTTTAGTAATGCAAAAAAAAATGGTTTTTTGAACAGCAATAAATGTCTCACACATAATAAGTTGTGATATGAATATTACAGCTTCCCAAAGATCAGAAACCCAATCTAGATTTGAAGAGGTAGAAAATAAAAGTAGCGATTAGGTACTTGAGAATTAGCCTTACTTTGTATTTCTGCAGCCTTTTTATTGCAAAAGTCTTTTGTTGTTTGAATACGGTAACTGATAACAAGTTACCTCAACACAGCTTCTTATATTGAAGAACATTTTATTAAGAAGAGCAAAACTGGGTTATAAGCTCTGAGTAGCAATGTAAAGACCTCCACGGTACATAAAATTGGCAACTAAAGGAGGAAACCCGACAGATAATCAGTCAGTGGCTTTTACCGTACCTTGACCTATTTTATTTTTAGGTTAATGGCCACAGATAGGAACATTGAGTCCTCAGCTTAGAATTATCATCTATCAGAATATTTAATATTAATGCAGTGGTTTTGAAACTTTTTTTTTTTTTTTGCAACCCAATTTTGTCTGTTGTATTTCTTTACGATCCGTAACCACCGTGGAAAAGCGGCCAATCTTCATACCGTTCCACCTGGAAGAGTCCCTGCCGATCATCGTCTGGGTTGGGGTGATTTCCACCAGAGAATAGCTGCTGATCCTCATCCTTCCTCCTTGGAGAATCGCTGACACAGTGTATTTCTCGGGGAGTTTGCTTCAGCAATGCAAGTGACGAGCTATCATGGGGATTTCCGCAAACCATTCGCAACCCTTTTTTATTCACTTCAGTTATAATTCATGACTCTGCACGGCCCAATTAGAGATGACCCATAATTTGAGAAACATTGTCATAATGAAATAATGTGAATTGTCAAGGCTATTGTATTTGTTTGGTCTGTTTAACCATACCAGTTTGCCTGCTGACCCAGCAATAACATATTTTGTTTAAATAGACAATGCAGTTAATTAAAAATAATTGTCTTCATTAAATGTGAGAATATTTGGGTTTTTTTTCCTCTCCCAGACACAACTAGAACAAAAAAGAGCCATGAGAGTGATGGTGTGGAATACCACTTTATTTCAAAGCATCTTTTTGAAACGGACATCCAAAACAGCAAGTAAGTGTTTTTAAAACCAAATGAACAACTCAGAATTGATTTTTTAACAACCTTGTGGTAAGCACTTCTTAAAATTTTGTTTTTTACCTGAATTCACCGGTTATTAGCTCAGCATGCTCATGGTGAAGAAAATCGATGGATGGATAGTTCATTATGCTCACATTACAGCAAAAAAAGTTTATTTTGTGAAGTGGAAGAAATGTAAAACATGCAGTATCATTGTGGAATAAGGTGTTCCATGATGTGTGCAAATTTAAATTTATCATTTACTTCAAAAGAAGAACAGCCCAGTAAGATAACAAGGATCATTGTGTATTCTTTCTTTATTTTTATTGTACAAATTTATACACTGTATTTCATCACCATCGTAAGTGATAGCCAAAGCTAAAACTTGTCTATCGAAATGTGTACTTTGCAAAGAAAAGCAAACCCACATGTGCACAAGCATACAACTGCAGCATGCAAATTAAATCTTGTGTAGCATGGTTCCCATTGGTCACAGATTGTTATTGTTGGGTTAAAAATATGTTTTTTTTTTTCCCCAGCATAAGCAATTTTAGTGCCATGTGGTCAGTGTCTACACTGTGTTTTTTGTTTGTGTTTTTGTTTGAAGAGGGGTTAATTTGTAGAAAGCCCACAAAAATGCAGAGAACAGGCACAATTCATATAGATTTCCAGACCATCTAATTAAGTTCTCATTCCCAGATATGCTGCCTTGTAATAAGATCTAGTTAAGTAAAAAGCATCAAATCTGACATGCTGTATAGTATACCTACTCAAATCTAATTATAGAGAAGTTACAAGCACTATATGCAGATATCAGTAATAAGTTTGAAGTCACATGGGGTTTATATTGTGCAATAAACCTCTCTGAGTATTTTGCATGTTTTTCATACAAAATGTGTAGCTGAAAGTGCTTTTACAAGAAGTAAAAGAGAATTATGATAAAATAGACAAATAAATACAAACTTAAACAATACTTTAATTAGAACTCAGAATTGATTGAGCGCACCTGGTGCCTCATTGAAGACCATGTGAAATTTAAGGACTTCAGTTGCTGGATGTCATTACCTTGAAGGTGTCAGATTGCCCAACTTGTAATTGTAGGGGACAACAGACTACACAACTGTCTTGTGACTTCTGAGCACAGTTTCAAGTTTCTAACTTGCAAACTCTCCACATTTTGACAGTCAGTTAAATCTCTGCCTGACAGCACTGATGGTTGTATGCGTGCTTTCCAGGTATGGTGAGTTTAGCTGCAGCCTCTGCCCCTCTTTTACCCTTTTCAGTTCTGCCATGTTACGAAAGATATGACATTGGACAGACAAGCCTCTCTTATGTTTTCATTGGTCCAAAACCCCCATTTTTCACATTTCATCTATGTTGTATGTGTTGTACTTCTAGTTGAATGCTTATTGGTTGTCAGCTGTCACACACAAACGAGCGCACCCCATGACTTAAGGATAAATCAGGCTCATTTGATTGTTGTCAGTGCGAGTTGTAGACCAGTCTGGTTGAGTTACCGTAGATCCTGGAATACAAGCCGACCCGGTATATTAGCCGATCCCCTTCTCTACCGACTAAATTACATGTATTTGCCGATGACCGGTATTTAAGCCGACCCCCTTCTCTAAGCAAAATTTTCTAAATTTCCTTAAAAGTGTCTCTTCGGGTATATTTATAATGTTTATCGGCGAGAATTTGAGATTGCCGGCATTTTTGATGGAAACTAGGAAGTGATTGTGGAGAAGTTTGGTAAATTGGAACCTTTGTGTTGAAACTATATACGCAAATACGGTACATCGGCGGGTGGATTTCCGGAGACTTGTTATAAATTTGATTAACTTAAATACGCAATACAGTGGACCCTTGACTTACGAACTTAATTCGCTCGCAAAGGCTAACCCATAGTGCGTTACAAACCTCCCACTACAACACTTACTTAACCTTTTCATAATAAAAAACACCAGTATTTTTTCTAATGTACTAACCAAAAAGTTATAAAAAGTGCCTAGCCTACTTCGATTAGGCTAGGAGCATGGCGGCGCGCAGCGGCTCAGGGCTCTCCTTTTCAGTGCACTTTTTTGTTGTTTTTGTACTTTTTTTTTTGTCCTTGTAGCGGATGTTCGCCGAACCGATCTTGCACAAACACCATTCAGAACCTTATAGATATCGGTGTCCAGAGCCAGACATCTGTTTTGAGTGTTTTTCATCACACGCACAACATCCCAGACAACATAGCGAGACCAGCGGGCTCTCCGTGGTTTGTTGTCGGGTCTAGGAGACGACACAGACGGAGGAGGGAAAGAAAGCAGAAGCGGGGCCGCAGATACGCCGTTATGCTAAGGCTAAAAAACAACCATACAAGCCCTATACAGAACTTTTTTCTGCACTGAAGGAGCTGCTTTTAATCTCATTGTAGATGCGTATAGTGACAGTAAAAGGAATTCTATTCTAGAAACAATTTCATACTGTACTCACCATTTAATTTGACATCTTTGGGCTGCAGGAAGGGAGGAGGAGGAGGAGGAGATATTTCCACACAATGTCCATCTTCGTTTCGAAATTACATCCACAAACACATGTATCTGGGCTCCGACTGACGCTACTAACGCTCTCGGTTGTTTGTTTACAATCGCGCAAGCGGATACACGTGACCGCATCCGTTTCGTAACGCAAGATGTGGATCGTAAATCAAAATAAATTTTATTTTAAACTTCCCGATAATTTATTATAAATTTTATTAATAAAATCAACAACTAAAACACTTTTTTGAATAAATTCTTTATTTAATTTAAAGTACCGGCATACAAAGTTACTTCTTCATCTGAAAGATGGCTCTGTGGTTTCGTCATTATTTACTTCCGTATTCATCGGCAAAACCGGCATTGCGCTGGAAATCTTGAATCTGAAATGATACTCATTGTATAAACCGACCCCCAAACTCCAAGCCAAAGATCTAGGACGAAATTCTCGGCTTGTATTCCGGGATCTACGGTACTTGGACTGTCATAAAACAAAATTGGTGGTCGTGGAAGTGTACTGGAATTGTCCCAAACACTCAAGATTATGTGAATAAAGTTTACACATGAAATTGCTGAAAAGATATTGTAGTATGATGAGGGTTTTATAAAAATGGATGAGTCCCTAAGCATGTTTTAACTAGACCAGTGTTTCCTACACTTTTCGTTTCTCATGACCCAATTTTGCCTTCTTTGTGTTTTCAAGACCCAGAATCGCCTCTGAAAGTCAGCTCAGGGTTTTGCAGTGTGTTCCTCCTTGGATTATTGCCACTGACCATCATTCTGGTGGAGGTTGGTGGTCCCCCATGGAGAATCGTTGTCACAGGTCACAACGGAGAAATGGAGATTACTTAAACTGCCTGTGCCAACCCATCATGAGATACTCCACGAACCATTTGCAACCCTTTTTCATTGAATACAATTGTAAATCATGACTCTGTGTGGCCCAAATTCACAAAACCTGTGACTCATAGATCAAGAAATTATGTACTAAACTCGATTTATAGGTTGTTAATAGTTACAGTGGTAAATGACAGGGTCCAATGCTATGATCACATGATCAAAGTGGAGAGACAAACAAACATCTCAGCCAGTGAGATAAAAGATAAAAGTAACCTTCATTGGGTTACAAGTCCAAAAAAAAAAACACCCAGCACCCAGTGGGCATTCTACAAAACATAAATTCATTACTGTTATGATTCATCATCCTAGAACATTAGACACAGTGGGTCTTGTCAAAAGTCGGAGCGTCCACATTCCTTCTCACATCAAAGAAGGCTGCAGCGTACTTTGATCAGATGGCAGTGGCATATGATGCCACCACAGAAAACCAAAAAAAGAATAGCAGAGATTAGTAAAGAGTGCAAGTCTTTTAAGTATATGATATTGTAGTATATATTATAATCTGTTTGATCTGGTGTGGGGAAAAAAAAGTAATTTTGGAAAAGCCAAAAAAAAAAAAAAACAAATAAGGTTTTAGAAGGTTTTTTAAAATGTTCCACGGGATTAGCCTGGCGTATACAGAATGTCGGTAAAGCATTCCAGATTTTTGGTGCATACGAGCAAAAGGCTGCCTCACCAATTCTTTTATTCCTGGCTCTCTGACTAATAAGCAAACCACTGTTTGAGGATCTAAGATTACAACAGAGAATGTAAGGGGAAAGGCACTCCATAATATATGAAGGAATGTATTCAGAAACCAAAGTAATTTGCAGTCAGTAGCTTAGTTACTGGACTGTAACTTGAAAAGGTACTGCAGAGTTGGAGTTAAATTAGATACATTAATCACCCATCTTTATTCATTCACCTGGACTTGGGAGACATTTTTCTGTGAAAGGTTTGTTCTTCCAGTTTTTATATTTTAAAAAGTTTCAAAACCATTAATGCTTGTGGTGTTCTAATCATGTAAATGTAAAAGTTGTATGAGGAATTTTATTGCTTTAGCATTGTACGTTTTTTGGTTATATTTCCCCATATCATCCAGGAATAGCATTTGGCCCTAGGCTATTATAAGCTGCAAGCTCTTAAATCGTGAACCATATGTTGTAATGAGGTTTCTGGCCAATAACGTGTCTTCATTAATTGAAGCAACGAGTCAAGATGTAGGATCGACTGTTTACTATGTCTACCACTATACATGTCAGGTTTACGTAGGTCCCTCGTTGCTGAAGAAATATTCAGTGATCTTGACTTTGCGGACGATGCTGTGATCTTCTTGGAGTCAATGGAGGGTCTGATTGGGGCTCCTGAGAAACTGAGCGAGGAGTCTGAGTGCTTGGATTTACAAGTGTCCTGGATTAAAAAACAAGATCTATGTCTTTAAATGACCTCTTTGACACAACCATCAGCAGTTTGTCTGTCTGCAGAGAGAGTATCGACTTTTTTTTTTTCTTTTCTTTTCTTTATTTCGCCTTATAGAATTTCTTGTATTAGGAATTTGTTAGTTTCGCATACCTCTTGGGGTCAGAGTGCAGGGTCAGCCATTGTACAGCGCCCCTGGAGCAATTGATGGTTAAGGGCCTTGCTCAAGGACCCAGCAGAGTAGGATCTCTTTTGGCAGTGACGGGGATTCGAACTGGCAACCTTTGGGATACCAGCGCAGATCCTTAGCCTCAGAGCCACCACTCCGCACATGACCTTGTCGTGAGGTTTGCTTAACTTGGCAGTGACATTCATGTCTCCGGTGACTCTTTCCTTGAAGTCAGTACACGGTTTGGGAGAGCATGGAGGGGTCATGAGGTTTCTGGAAAAGAGTGAGTGGTTCTCCCAGTATCTTTGGGAAAGGACCAAGGTTCCAATCTTTAGAATCCTGGCGCTTCCTGTTTTGCTATATTTTAGTGAGACATGGATGCTATCTAGTGACCCAAGACGATGACTGGACTCTTTAGAGAATCCTTGGGTACCACTGATTTAACTTTGCAACAAATTATCTGTTGCTCATGGAGTCACAAATGAGACACATTACCTGCATTGTGTGGGAGCATCCATGTGCCGCAATTCCCCGAGGGTGATCCGGCTTGCAGGATCCTCATTGTTGAGGACCTGAGCAGCCTGACCAGGCCAAGGTGACACCCACATAACACCTGACTGTGGCAGATAGATGGTCATTTCTGAGGGGTAGTTCTGGTGTGTCTGCCATTGCCAACCAGGATCCCGAGCTGTTTCATCGTGTGGTGGGTGCGGCAACACGTTGTACCAGTGTATGCTTCCTGACCTTGTACATATAGGTGGCAGTGAAGTATTATCAAGTGCACCCATTTGTGAATTATTATTTTTGTTTGGAAATATCAAAGTGGAACTAAAACTTGTTTTGCAGATGCAGATAATTGCATTTTGGATCATTTAATGTGTCTGCAGTATTGATATTTGATTCAAACATTCCATGCCCATGTTTATGCATACTGTAAAAAAATATATAAAAATGCTGTACTTACTATTTCCAAATGTCAATTCAACTATCAGTCTTTATTTTAAAGTCTGGCAAGCTAAATCCAGGCAATAATGACAAGTAGTCAGGTGTCAGTAGTGTCGGAAATTGTCTTGTCATTAGTTTTGGAACTTCATTCTAAAGTTTTGAGAATGATTCTTAATCAGTCAGTAGTCCGGTATTTCCAAAACAGTGAAGTTTACAGTGCATCCGGAAAGTATTCACAGCACATCACTTTTTCCACATTTTGTTATGTTACAGCCTTATTCCAAAATGGATTAAATTAATTTCTTTCCTCAGAATTATACACACAACACCCCATAATGACAACGTAAAAAAAGTTTACTTGAGGTTTTTGCAAATTTATTAAAAATAAAAAAAATTTGAGAAAGCACATGTACATAAGTATTCACAGCCTTTGCCATGAAGCGCATCCTGTTTCCCCTGATCAGCCTTGAGATGTTTCTGCAGCTTAATTGGAGTCCACCTGTGGTAAATTCAGTTGATTGGACATGATTTGGAAAGGCACACACCTGTCTATAGAAGGTCCCACAGTTGACAGTTCATGTCAGAGCACAAACCAAGCATGAAGTCAAAGGAATCGTCTGTAGACCTCCGAGACAGGATTGTCTCGAGGCACAAATCTGGGGAAGGTTACAGAAAAATTTCTGCTGCTTTGAAGGTCCCAATGAGCACAGTGGCCTCCATCATCCGTTAAGTGGAAGAAGTTCGAAACCACCAGGACTCTTCCTAGAGCTGGCCAGCCATCTAAACTGAGCGATCGGGGGAGAAGGGCCTTAGTCAGGGAGGTGACCAAGAACCTGATGGTCACTCTGTCAGAGCTCCAGATGTCCTCTGTGGAGAGAGGAGAACCTTCCAGAAGGACAACCATCTCTGCAGCAATCCACCAATCAGGCCTGTATGGTAGAGTGGCCAGACAGAAGCCACTCCTTAGTAAAAGGCACATGGCAGCCCGCCTGGAGTTTGTCAAAAGGCACCTGAAGGACTCTCAGACCATGAGAAACAAAATTCTCTACTCTGATAAGACAAAGATTGAACTCTTTGGTGTGAATGCCAGGCATCACGTTTGGAGGAAACCAGGAACCGCTCATCACCAGGCCAATACCATCCCTACAGTGAAGCATGGTGGTGGCAGCATCATGCTGTGGGGATGTTTTTCAGCGACAGGAACTGGGAGACTATTCAGGATAAAGGGAAAGATGACTGCAGCAATGTACAGAGACGTCCTGAAAGAAAACCTGCTCCAGAGCGCTCTTGACCTCAGACTGGGGCGACGGTTCATCTTTCAGCAGGACAACAACCCTAAGCACACAGCCAAGATATCAAAGGAGTGGCTTTAGGACAACTCTGTGAATGTCCTTGAGTGGCCCAGCCAGAGCCCAGACTTGAATCCAATTGAACATCTCTGGAGAGATCTTAAAATGGCTGTGCACCAACGCATCCCATCCAACCTGATGGAGCTTGAGAGGTGCTGCAAAGAGGAATGGGTGAAACTGGCCAAGGATAGGTGTGCCAAGCTTGTTGCATCATATTCAAAAAGACTTGAGGCTGTAATTGCTGCCAAAGGTGCATCAACAAGGTATTGAGCAAAGGCTGTGAATACTTATGTACATGTGATTTCCCAGTTTTTTTTTATTTTTAATAAATTTGCAAAACTTAAACTTTTTTCACATTGTCATTATGGGGTGTTGTGTGTAGAATTCTAAGGAAAAAAATGAATTTAATCCATTTTGGAAAAGGCTGTAACATAACAAAATGTGGAAAAAGTGATGCGCTGTGAATACTTTCCGGATGCAATGTACATTCCAGGTTTAAACTCTGGTAGCAGCATTTAGAAGATTACAGTAAATGAGCACTTCAGCAATCAACTGGAAGTCGTAACGGGTTGGTAGATGACAGGCAGAGTTCTGCTATGTTGTTAAATCTTTGTAGAAAATAATTTGTTGTTTAAAGTCTTGAGTGTAGTTCAGATATGTTATTGTGATTTCATGGTCTACTGTCCAGTGTTATTACAAGGCTTTATGATAGACAGAAATGAAAATCTTTGTAGGATTCAAGAATCACTGAAAAGAATTTAAGCTTCTTGGACTGAGCTAGAGAACCCACAAGAAGTGTTTCTGCTTTTACAGTGTATTCCATTATAAGATATAATTGAACCTGTGTGGTTTTTTTTAAACAAGAATGTGGCTTTCTCTGAATGTCTTCAATGTGTGAGACAAACAAGAGGTCATACTGATGTACCAACAGTAGTGCATACAGCAGCCTCCACAATGTTTGGGGCATAGACACATTTTTCCTTGATTTTTTCCCTCTATGCTCCACAGCTCAAAATGACAAACGATTCGGATTTGATTAAAGTGCAGTCTTTCATTTAAAGGTATTTGCATACATTTTGGGCACACCATGTACAAATGACAGCACTTTTTCTACAAACCCCCAACAAAACCCCATTTCAGGACAAAGCAATAACAGGTGTATTACAGCCATCATATTTAGGACCTGTAACAGAGAGGTACAAGCATTTGCAGGAGTCTCTGTAGTAACTCCAGCAGTTTTTCAGGAATTTCAGGAATATGCTGAGGTCAGTAGATTGAAATTGCATCAATGAAGTCAGAGTGAAATGTTACAAAAGGAGATGTGGCGCCAGTAGTAAGAAGGCCATTCACAATGTCTGTAAAAGTCACTTCAGTGCTGTGATGAGGCTGGAATTTCAAATTGAAACACTCAAAACACACCTAACAATTATTTAATTGAAGTTGGATGAGCAGAAGCGGTTCTACACAGCATGGAAGGATGAAAATTACAATAAAACATTCTGGAATTGACTTCTCAGGTGGTTAGTGTTTTCAGGCTGGAGTGCAGCAGAAACTGAGTCACTAGATGGTTTATTTGGGGATTTTTATGGCAGGTATGTATGTAAATAAAACTTTAGCAGGACGTGCTGCTGACATCTTGAATATTTGTGCAGTTCATGATGGGCATTGCAGTTTGCAAAATATTTTGTGATCACTTTTGGCCATTTAGTTTCGGGAGGAAAACAAAAATTCTTCTGAGATGAACTATTCTTTGAAAAAGAAACATTATTTTATTTAATGTATAATAATGAAATGTATATTTTTAAATTATTTTAAAGGAAATGTAATGCCAGTTTATTTGCATTTGTTATCATTAATGTGTTTTGCCTTGTGTATTATTTGCATATGTGTATAATGGAGTGGCACGGTGTCACAGTTTCACATCTAGGGCTCTCATTTCAATTCCTGACCTTGTCAATGTGTACACTTTGCACATTCTTCTTGTGCTTGTGTGGCTTTTCTCCAACATCCCGAAACTGACAGTGAATTTGACTGACACCTTTAAATTGGCTCAATGGGTGTGTGGTCAGGTGTGCCCTTTGATGGACTGGCATGTTGTTCTTGGCAGGTTCCTGCCTTGTGCCACTGCTGATGTGAAAAGTTCAGGGCCTCATGCACCCTGGTAATGGAGTAAGCAGTTTCAGAATTTAAATGGGTATTAGTTGCCATATAAGTATATACAGTTTATAAAAAAAATTATGGTTCACATTTTGAGAATTAGTGTTTATTTGGCTAGCTTTGTATCCAAAATTTAAAGCATAAGAAGAAACTGCAATAATTTTTGTTCTATGTAAATGTTATAAATATTATAAATATTTGAATCCAAAACAGTAAAAGTTAATTGGTGGGAGTACATTTTAGAAATAAAAAGCAGTTGCCAGACAGATGTTTCAGTATCTTTACATTGAGTGCTTTAGTTTCCTTCATCTAATTTGTGATTCACTTACACAGCTGAATTTCAAGATGGTTATTGTGGAAACTGTTACAGATAAAATGTGATGTGGGTAGTAGAGCCTACTTTTGGAAATGTTGTATTTAACATTAATTTATAATTTACAGTATAATCATATACAGATAATTTGTAAGAAAGCCAATGATTTTGATAGAATTAATAAACCTAAGGAAGCAGCAAAAGAAAAAAAAATCTGTACAATCATCATAACTGAGGAAGTGGAATTAATGTAAAAAAAAATGAAAAGCCCTATATACAGACAAATAAAAATTAAAAATACATATGCAGTAGTCTCTCCTGAACTACAAGATGAAATTTATGAATAGGTGTTTTCATTGACAAAATATTCTCATCATCTGCTTCAGTGGTTACCAAGCATTTCTTTGCCCCACACCCCTCTAAAAATGTTTGGTTTATGTTCGCACCCACTACAAAAGTAATATCACATTTAAGAATGAAGAAGTCAAATTTCTCATTTTTGAACCACACTTTAATGGCATATAGTACTGTGGGTGAACAAACTGAAATCAAAAATATAAGCACATATGTAAATTGAGCAGTTTACCTTTATAAATCTCTATAATCTTGTAAATTTGTGCCCGTGAAGCTTAAACACTCAGTTGATGATCTAGGGATTTGGGCATCAATTGCCACTAGGAAATGGCATACGATTAACTATCAAGTGGACTGGAGACCCCCGTGAAACAACGGGTGCCAGTGCACCTCTAAGTAATGAAACACAGTCCATGAGCTTTGTCCCTCGATAGCATTAGCACTGCAGTTCAAAAACAAATGCGCCGCACAGTTAAAATTGCTGCACTGCTGCTAGGATCACCAGCAGGAGGTCTTTACAAGTGAGCAAGTGGATAACCTCCCAGAGGTAAACGCGACTACTAAGGAGGTACTGAGGGATTTGGAAGTAGTAGAGGGAGAAGTACTGTTCAGATTAAATAAGCTGAAATCAAACAAATCACCTGGACCAGATAATATTTACCCTTATGTTCTTAAGGAGGCTAGTGAGTACAGATATAAACCCTTAACACATAATTTTAGGAAGTCACTGCGCACTGGAGAGATTCTGAAGGACTAGAAAATGGCAAATATCATCCCATTATATAAAAAGGGTGACCGGGCAGATCCAAGCAACAGTAAGCCAGTAAGCTTAACATGCATCACAGGAAAATTAATGGAAGGAATTATTAAGGATAAGATTGAACAACATATGGCAAAGACAGGAGGTATTAGGAACAGACAGTATGAGCTCAGAAGAGGGAGGTCGTGTTTTACTAACATACTGGAATTCTATGAGGAGGCAACAATAGGATACGATCAAAGTGGAGCTTATGATATTACTAGCAAAATACCCGCGCTTCTCAGCGGCAAAGTACTGCCTTAAAATTTTTATTAAGAAGAAAATTAAACCTTTTTAAATTGAGGGAAAATATACCAATAATTATTTGTTAAGGATCTCTTTGTATACCACATTGTCAGTTCGGCCCTCCGGTTATAATATGACCAAGCTGTGCGCTGAGCCTACTCTTGAGCATGCAACGTACAGTTGGCCATGTGAAAAGCAATCTTGCCTCAAATCTCACAGCTTGGATTGCTGTTGTCATAATCGGTTTGAGTTTCATGGTTTGTTTTAATTACGACAGTATTTGCAGGACTTGTGTTGAAGGGACATTCGGCATCTGTCAAGCGTTGTAAGCACACAACCGGTATCATCAATAACTTCACATCCAGCTTTTGAGAGTTTAAACATTCATAAACATCAAAGTGTCCACTACTGAAATCGTCACCTGTGAATCTAAGATGTTTAAGAGGCATTGGCGGTTCTCCAAAGGTGTAAAATATTTGGCCATTTCGGTACACTTGAAAGCGACAACCGAACAATTCAGCATCAGCCATCAACTCACATGCAGAACCATAGGTAAAGGGCTTAAGCATTTCCCTCTTATAGTGCTCCTGTGTAGTATAATTATCTCCTGTACCATCATCAGTCCACACCTTGAACCTGTCCCAGTCGTTCAATACATAAGACACAATGTTCCTCCGGATATCAAGAGTGAGCCTGATATGGCCGTGCAATATGTAACAAAGAGAATGGAAAAGGCAGGTGCCATCTCCGGGCATGGAAACCACTCGGTAAGTGACAGTTCTTTGATTGATGGTGATCACCTCAATAGACATGTTAATGGGGGTACGGTTGGAACGATAAAGGAAATAGGTACCTGAACAATGTAAAGTAAGTCTAAAATACCTACACAATAACTATAATCATAATAAAGGAAATGGGTACCTGAACAATGTAAAGTAAGTCTAAAATACCTACACAATAACTATAATCATAATAAACGAACAATAAAACAGTGGAGAAGCCGTGGATTAAATAAAAAGGCTGTAGTTATCAGCAGGGAGACGTGAATCCCATGGCGAAGCAAGGAGGGGAATGTAGAGACCGGTGCGACGGACGGCCTTATATAGGCAGGCAGCCAACAACGTGGGAGGCGTTGGGATGGGGGACCCAATGCTGCCTCACACAGTGACCGAGCTGCAGGCTATGGACGTATATATGTACGTAAGTAGGATTCAGTTAGCATTGGGAACCCGCGTACCAAATTTCTTGAAGATATGGAGGCCGACAGTGGCGTCATACCACCGAAATAAGTACGTACATCTGTTTCGGTTAGCGCAGGGAAGCCGCCTACCAAATTTCGTGAAGATGGGGCCATAAATAAGAAAGTTCAACATGGTGGACGTTGTCAACCGTTATGACCGTTACGTGTAGAATTTCGAAATGAAACCTGCTTAACTTTTGTAAGTAAGCTGTAAGGAATAAGCCTGCCAAATTTCAGCCTTCTACCTCCACGGGAAATTGGAGAATTAGTGATGAGTGAGTCAGTCAGTCAGTCAGGGCTTTGCCTTTTATTAGTATAGATTTATCTGGACTTTCAGAAAGCATTTGATAAGGTGCCACATGAGAGGTTGGTCATCAAATTAAAAGAAGTGGGAGTTCAGGGTGATGTTTGTAGATGGGTGCAGAATTGGCTCAGAAGCAGAGGGTGATGGTGCGAGGAACCTTATCAGAACTGGCCGATGTTAAGAGTGGTGACCAGCAGGGTTCAGTGCTAGGGCTGCTGCTATTTTTAATATATATAAATGATTTAGATAGGAATATAAGTAACAAGTTGGTTAAGTTTGCAGATGGTACCAAGATAGGTGAATTAGCAGATCATTTGAAATCTGTTATATCATTACAGAAGGACTTGGATAGCATACAGGCTTGGGCAGATTTGTGGCAGATGAAACTTAATGTCAGTAAATGTAAAGAATTACACACAGGAAGTAAAAACGTTAGGTATGAATACACAATGGGCGGTCGGAAAATCGAGAGTACACCTTATGAGAAGGATTTAATAGTCATAGTTATCGACTTCCTGACAGTGTTCAGAATCCATTAAAAAGGCTAACAGAATGTCAGGTTATATAGCGCCTTGATGTGTGGACTGCAAGTCCAAGGAGGTTATGCTCAACCTTTATAATGCACTGCTGAGGCCTCATCTTGAGTATTGTGTGCAGTTTTGGTCTCCAGGCTACAAGAAGGACATAGCAGCGCTAGAAAAGGTACAGAGAAGAGCGTCTAAGCGGATTCCAGGGCTACAGGGGTTGAATTATGAGGAAAGATTAAAAGCTGAGCCTTCACAGTTTAAGCCAAAGAAGATTATGAGGTGGCATGATAGAAGTGTTTAAAATTATGAAGGGAATTAGTCCAGTGGATCGAGACTGTTATTTTAAAATGAGTTCATCAAGAACACAGGGACACAGTTGGAAACTTGTTAAGGGTAAATTTTGCACAAACATTAGGAAGCTTTTCTTTACACAAAGAACGATAGACACTTGGAGTAAGAACCCAAGTAGTGTGGTAGACACTAAGACGTTAGGGGCTTTCAAAACTCGACTTGATGTTTTTTTGGAAGAAATAAGTGGATAGGACTGGCGAGCTTTGTTGGGCTGAATGGCCTGTTCTCGTCTAGAGTGTTCTAATGTTCTTCCTCTTTATTGCACCCCCTGAAATGCAATCTTGGACACCCCAGGTTGGGAACCCCTCATCTAAGCAATCTACAAAAGCAATTAAAATTGTACTGGTAATATACTGGTAAGACTTCAGCTAGAGTCCTTTGGTGTAGCTCTGGAAATCACACTACAAAAAAAAAGACAGCAGCTTTAACCAAACATTAAAGGGTCTCTCCTTCACTTGTATCTTTAATGAATGTAGTGAAAAGTCAAGCAAAATGACACCTTTTATTGGCTAACTAAATGAATCTAAATGAAAACTATCTTTAATGAATTAAATTGTTTTCATTTTCAACAAAGGAGACTACCTGGGAGACCTAATTCAGGACTTCAGCATTCCCAAGCACAACAATAAAGTTGATTCAGCAGAATTCCTTGATTTTAAGAAGTGAATTGCTTAATCAAAGACCCCAGTAGAAATTTAAAGTGAAATGCATTCAGTGTAGAATTCAGAAGCACTACTTTGCAGATATGTTTATGAGAGTCTGGAATAAGTTACTAAATCAAGTAATTCAAGCAGAAATGTATATGGGTGTGATACTGGGACATCTTATAATTATTATAATTTACAGATAACTAAACCAGCTTGACAGAGTAAATGGTCTTCTCTCATTTGTCAACTCATTGTATAGGTTGAGGCGCTGTTCACTTTACTACCAAATTGTTGCACTACTTCAGTGGGATTGAGAGAGCCATTTTATAAATAAATACATAAATAGATCAAAAAAAATACAGTATATAACACACACACTGTGCACTATGATCCGCACATACACAAGAATGACTAAAAAGGAGGAATCATTTAAAAAGAAAGAAAAGAGCTTCTGACTTGGCAGTCCCAGTCCCAGTAAGGCACTATACTGGTGTATTGCTGTTGGTATAATGGAGCCCCTGTAGCATTTCTTGACACATTTCTGCCGAGTAATTTATCCCCTTAAAGTCCTCAGTGTTGGTGTGTCAGGGAGGTTGCACAGCACAGTTCATAATTGCAGCATCAAAGCCAAATCTGCCAGGCTGCAGGAGAGTATTTACCCCCAAGCTGTTAGACTCTTTAACACTAGGCTGCCCCCTGGGACCTTCCACACAGCCTCAACCACCTCTAAAAACAGAACTTTTATACATGAAAACCACTGTCCTGCAAAGATGAGTGTGCATGTAGAAAAGAACTGGAAATCTCATACTGACCTTTAAGGATTTTGTCACTCTTTATCCTTCTGTTGTGAAACATTCTGACCTGTCATTGTCATAGTGTTGTCAACGTGTTGTTTTACACACGTCTTAAACAACTATTATCATACCCTGATAATTTCTGTATTATCTATATCTATTATTTATTTATTTATTATATTACATATCTTACACATCAATATTGCTGCTACCTCTTTGTCCTATCTTTGCACAATGTCTTGTCTTGTTTGTGTTTTAATCTTTCATTTTTAAATTTTTAAATTTTAATTCTATTTTTAATTTATTATTTGCACGTCATGTTGTTACACTGTGGACCCTGAGCTTCGCAATTTTGTCTATCTGTATACTTGTATATGGTTGAGATGACAATAAAGTTCACTTTGACTTTGACTTGACTTTTGATAATGGCACTCAGTTTTGTTTTAATTCTCTCCTACTCTGCTACCTCCAGGGAGTCCAGTGTGTGTCCTATAACTGAGCCTGCCCTTTTAATTAGCTTGTTAATTTGGTAGAACTGTCTTGGCGTAAAGTTACCCGCCCGGCACACCACAGCATAGAAAATCAGAAAATAGGCAATAACAGATTTAAAGAAAATTTGAAGGGGGTCTCTTCCCACTTTAAAGGAATGCAGTCTCCTAAGAATTCCTCTGTGCTCCGAGACCAGTCCAGCTGTTCATTAATGTGGACCCCCATATACTTGTAGGAGTGCACCACCTGTACATCCACTCCTTGAATAGTGACCAGGCATAGAGGCTCTTTGGTGCAGTTAATGTCAATAATCAGTTCTTTGGTATTGCTGATGTTAAGTTGCAGTCAATTCTCTATGCACCAAGAAACAAAGTTCTGCACCTGATTCTTCTCCTCTGTCTCATCCCCACACCTTATCAATACAACCATATGTGCAGAATCATCTAAGAATTCTACTAGTGAAATGACCTGCTGTTATATTCTGTATTTATAGTCGGAGGTTTACAGACTGAAGAGAAAAGGAGACAGGACTGTTTCATCAATTATGCATTAATTGATTCTAAAGGACACCCTTAATTTTCTAAAGGGAAATGCAGGGAACTAGAGATCATTCCTTCACACAAAGGTTCAAAGAAGACGGCAATAAGCTACTAAGCCTGAAGCAATGACTCTGACTATTTTAAAACTGTCATTGTGAGATACTCTGTAAACTACCCTAACCAGCTTGATGAAAAAAAGATGCATTCTAGATTACGAAATTACACATAAACATATATACAGCATTTTGTAAAGAAATGGCAGTGCTCCACAGTACATGTAAAAATAGTTTAGAATAACGATTACATGTTAAGAGGCTTTATAAAAATTAATACTGTATATTGATTTCATTTAAATGTTGTTTTTCTTTGGTATATTAGATAGCAATTGTCATTTCACTCAGTTCATCTCTGATCCACTTACTGCAACTCTAACTCTAGTTTCAGTCATTTTCCAGGTCATCCTTTGATCGACTTGTCTCTTGCAGTTCTTTTTGCCCTCTTCTGGGCTGTTTTTAAATCTTTATAAGAAATGTATTTTTTTAAGTAATAAAAACCATGTCAGGTACCTTTTGGCTTTCAAAGTATTAATTCTTTTTGATGAAAAAATATTGTACTTATGTTTGTCAGGGGCCAGCTTTTGTAGCTAATGAGAAGTAGAATATGTGCGTGCAGTGCATCCTATATGAAGACTTGTCATTTCTGACTATTTTTTGTAATAAGTGAGCAGGTAAAAGGTCAAAACAGCATCGCTGCATTGGTTCAATGGTTGTGGTTAGTAGTTAAAACTTCAAGAAAGGCAATGGCTTCAATATGTTTAAGTTGCATGCTGTCAGTATAATATTACTGTTTTCTGCCAGAACCGCGCCACAAAAAAGAACACAGAAGAGGAATGTGTCATTTTTAAATTTTGACATTTAGCATTTTCCATAATATTTTAAGTTTTTCATATAGGAAGAATGTCATTTTAAATCATTATTATCCTAGAAATGTTTTTGGTGATTTGTTACACTAGGATCCTCATTGTAAGTTAAGGTATATAGAATCCGAGACTGTGTGCTACATTTATGCAGTAATTGCTTATTTGTAGAAAACACTTTTACACTTACTAGCTTAATCACCCACTCAAAGACATGTGTTCATTCCAGCTCTCTCTTTAACCCACTGTACTCATTTTAAATATTCCGAGTGTCTGCAGGGTCACTTTTAGGACAAATGCTTTCTTTATAACATTTGTACTCATTGCCCTTTGGCAGGAGTGAGTGAATGAATGAATGAATGAAGGGTGGGATGGTACAGTAGTTAGTGCTGCTTGCTTGCTTCCTAGCTCCAGGGTTCTGATTTTTGAGTTTCTCCCCATAAACAGCCTGTGTTGTGTTTAAAAGTTCATCCCATATCTTCATTGCTTTGCTTATAATTCTAAAATTGTAACTGTGTAGTTGACTGGCACCTTTACATTGGCTAAATGCAAGTGCGGGTATGTGGTTAAGTATGCCCTGTGATTACCTTGCATCTTGTTAATGGCCTTGTGCCTGTATTGATGAGGTAACTGGGCCTCCTGTAACCTGGTAATAATATAATCAGTTTCAAAATGGGTATTATTTGCTGTACAGTAGAAGCTTATATACGGAAATGCATTATTTATAACAGCTGAACCCATTACCCTTTGGCAGGAATGAATAAAATGGGGGAATGGTGCCATGTTTACTGCCACCATCTCACAACTCCAGTGTCGTCCTAATTTCAGTTCCTACCCATTCACTGTCTGTGTATTTTCTGGTTTCACCTTCTACAGCTCAAGGATGTGTGGCTTGTACTAACTGGAAACTACAAACCAGCACGATGTGGGTTTGTGTGTAAGTTTTTTCTTTGTCATGAACTGGTGCCCCCTTCAGTGGTAGGTTTTTGCTTTACATCTGATGCCACTAAGATAGTCTTTGGCTCCTGCAATCGAAACTGGGATAAGTGGGTTAAAAAAAAGGATGAATGAGTACTTGGTGTCATTTTATCCAGTGATTTATTTTGCCTTCTCATTTCTACCCTTTTTGTTATATTTGCTTTTTTAATATATTACACTGCTGGCATTTGTCCTTCTGTTTGTTGCTTCCCATTATTTAAGAGGCTAGCAAATATTATCATTTTGTATAAGTAGAGTGATCCAAGTTAATATAGGCCATTAAGCTTAACATGCATTGCAGGTAAGTTAATGGGAGCAACTATTAAGTAAAAGACGGATCAGCACATGGCTAGAGCAGGTGTGTCAGCATGGGTTTAGACAGGGAATATCCTGAATTCTGTAAAGGTAGGAGCACAAGTTTGAATAACAGGGCTGGATATGATATTGTTCATCTTGATTTTCAGAAGGTGTTTATAATACACTATATGAAGCGGAGTAGTGGCTCTGAGGCTAAGGATCTGAGCTGGTATCTATACGGTTACCAGTTCAAATCCCATTACTGCCAGAAGGGATGTTACTGTATTGGGTTTTTAAGCAAGGCCCTTAACCTGAAAATTGCTCCAAGAGTGCTGTACAATGGCTGACCCAACACTCTCACCTCCAAAGGTCATGTAAAAAGACAAAAAAAAAAAAAAGTAAAGTTATTAATTAAACTAAAATGTGGGATTTCAAGGTGCAGTATATAGATGGGCTCAAAACTTGCTTTAACACAGCAGCAAAACGTTATGATCAGGTGATCTTTTTCAGAATTAGGGAATGTTAAATGTGTGCCCATTAGAGATCAATGCTAGGGCCACTCCTCTTTGTAATGTACACAAATCATCTATACAAGAATATAATCAATAATTTGACTGAGTTTGATAATGATACTAAACTGGGTGGAAGGGCAAAGAACAAAGAATCCGCTAAATTGTTACAGAGTGGCATGGGCAGCATACATACATTGGCAGATTTCCAGCAGATGAAATTTAATTTAAGTAAATGTGAGGTGTTACATTTATAGGAAATAGAAATATTACATATGAATACACAATGGGAGGTCTGGAACTTGAAAGTACACCATATGAGAAGGACCTTGGAGTCATAGTGGACTCACTTGTCACTATCTACATCAAGACAGAAGCTAGTGTTGTCAACAGTATTAAATTTCTATAAGTATCGATTGTAACTTTTTGAAAATTGTTTCATTGCTTATTTTTCATGCTATTGATTCTACGGCCTACATTACAAACAAACTTCAGGTTAATTCTGGCTTTTGACAGCTACCAAAGAGCATAGCTAGTGTTGCAGCCCCATTCGCAGCCACTCTCATGTGTCAATAAGGTGGCAGCGTCGGCCATCTTCAGCATCAGAGCCTTAATCACCATGCTTAATTGACAGAAAGGTTAATTGGTTAAGTACACAGGAGTCCCTGTGGACTATGATTTTTGAGGAATGACATTTTGATCTGTAGCAAGAGTAGGGAGCAGGTCAAGGAGACCCTGGAGAGGTGGAGATATGCTCTAGAGGGGAGAGGAATGAAGGTCAATAAGAACAAGACAGAGTACATTTATATGAATGAGAGGGAAGTCAGTGGAATGGTGAAGGTGGGCTAGTTTAAATACTTGGGAACAACAGTACAGAGTAATGGAGTGTGGAGGAGAGGTAAAGAAGAGAGTGCAGGCAGGGTGAAGTGGGTAGAGAACGAGTGTCAGGAGTGATTTGTGATAGATGGGTACCAACAAGAGTAAAAGGAAAGGTCCACATGACGGTAGTGAGACCAGCTATGTTATATGGGTTGGAGACGGTGGCACTGACCAGAAAACAGGAGACAGAGCTGGAGATGGCGTTAATGGAGTTAAAGATTTTAAAATTTGCATTCTGTGTGAGGAGGCTGGACAGGATTTGAAATGAGGACATTAGAAGGTCAGCTCGGGTTGGACGGTTTGGAGACCAAGCCCGAGAGATGAGATTGCATTGGTTTGGACATGTGCAGAGGATAGATGCTGGGTATATTGGGAGAAGGATGCTAAGGATAGAGCTGCCAGGGAAGAGGAACAGAC
>JANRMT010062817.1:15162714-15172810 GCA_026402145.1 Polypterus bichir lapradei | reverse complement strand
GATCAGAAACATTTTGTGTGACAAACATGCAAAAGAATAAGAAATCAGGAAGGGGGCAAATAGTTTTTCACACCACTGTATACAGAATTTCAATTTATTTAAATAATGTTTTTATTCAGCTACATTATATACTGTACTGGGTGTCATAAATAGTATCAAATTTAATTACTTAGTATCGTATCAAAGTTAAAAATTTTGGTATTGTGACAGCCCTAACAGAAGTGATGAAGATGGCTAATAGAAAGTTAGGTTATCTGTTATGATGTGCAGAGTATAAGGCGAGAAACGTCATGTTTAAGTTATATAATACACTAGTGAGGCCTCACCTGGAGTCCTGTGTACAGTTTTGGTGTCCATATTACAAAAAGACTTGGCAAAACTTGAGAGTGACTAAGCTGATTTCACAACAGAGAGGTGCAGTTGAACCTTTTCATTTTAAGCAAACAAAGATTAAGAGGCAACATGATTGAAGTGTTTAAAAATTATAAAAGGAATTAGTACAGTGGATCACTTCTGTTGCTTTAAAATAATTTATACAAAAGAACATGGAGACATGGTTGGAAACCTATTAAAGATAGATTTCACCCAAATGCTAAAAAGTGTTTCTCCATGCAAAGAACTGCAGACACACAGAATTTATTTCTAAGTAGTGTGGAGGAAAGTAGGACCTTGGGGACATTCATAACTAGACTTGATGTTATTCTGGATAATCTAGCTAAACAGGAGGGACATGCTTGTTGGCCTGAATGGCCTGCTCTATTCACAGTTATTCTAACGTCCTAATTTCACTTTAATGTGGTGGCTGTTCAGTTCAAATCAAATCAGTTTACTATGTGAAAGGCCACAGGTAAATTCAATTTTAAACTTTAAAAATTACTAATTACAGTATGTATCCACATAAAGATATAGATTTGTTTAAACACATGGGAAAGCAAAGTACAGGTAGTCTCCAGGTTACAGACATCCGACCTACGACTTACGAACGGGCCGCAGCTGCAATGCATGTGCCTCAGTAACTGCCGCTCCGTCATCTTTGGCCTGGCTGGATGGAGACTGAAGGGGAGCCATTTCGCTGCCCGCGCAGTGTAGTGTCCCTCGGGTGTCTCCCGGCAGCAAGCGGTTTCACTGCCCGCCAACCACACATGGCTGCCCCGTTCGTTCTCGGTGGGTGGCTGGTAATGCTGCAAGCAGTGACCCGGTTGTGGCTGAACAGAGGCCGTTGAGGGTGAATGGGGCAGCGGGGGGTAGCATTGTAGTGTGTATCGGATGGCTGCCTATTGAATGGGGGCGATTCACTACCCGCCTTTGGCCGCACCGTGTTCGTTCTTGGTGGGCGGACGCTGCAGGCAGCATACTGTAGTGGAGGTGACTGTGAGGTGGGCTGGTGATGAACCGCCTGTCGATGCCCCCATTCATTCTCAATAGCAAGCCTGCTTGTACTGTTACGTACATAGCAGGAAGTTGTCTCTTGTCAGTACATCAGACGTGTTGACGACTGGTGCCTTCCTGCTGTGATAGCGTGTACAGTGCTGTGTAGAAGAGCTCATCTTAATCTTTTGTCTTCACCCTTCAACAATGTCTCCGAAACACAAATCTGATGCAAGTGCTGGTGATACAGTAAAGAAGAGAAAAACCATCAGCATGGAAAATAAAATAGAAATAATAAAAAGGTCAGAGAGAGGTGAAACTCCATCATTCATTGGCAGAGCACTTGGTTACAGTCAGTCAACAATAGCATTTATTAAATTTATGTACCTGTTCCAACTTACATACAAATTCAACTTAAGTACAAACCTACAGTCCCTATCTTATACGTAACCCAGGGACTGCCTGTAGTCTGAAACTGATTAATGTAAATGTAGCCAAGTAGTATCTGTCCATTGATTATTGAACAACTGCCAGTTGACATCAGAGGAGAAGAAAACAAAATCTCCAATCAGAAGGATCCCTGGAAAAAAGAAACCTTTGTCAGTTATCACAGACAAAGTCAAACACGATCACAGTCCTAGAGACCTCTGCCAAATGGTGGTCCTTCCCTTCCTGTGCATTCTACAATAAAGTCTACGCAGGGCCATCTAATGTGACAATAGAATCTTTCCATCTATTGAATCCAAAAGGCTCCTGGTGTCTCAGGTGGTAGAAAACAGCTTGGAAGTCGAGCAGTGACACCATGTGCTACACCAGAACACAGAGAAGGGAATTAGAATTAAGGAGGGGTTGGTAAAGGTTATTGTATTCCTTATACGTTTGTACAAATGACTAACAAACAGAGATCCAATATGTACATTTAATGAGCACCTCTAATTTAGAGTATGCTAGATTAAAGTAATGAGATTTCAGTCTGAATTTGAAACCAGACCACTGGATGCTCTTATTTAAGCAGGTGCATCGTTCCACAGCTTTGGTACCCAGTACTAAAAGCTCAATCGCCCACTGTTATTTTATTAACCTTTTGAATCTTTAATGAGCCGTCATTTTGAGATATTCATCCCGTGCTCTGATTTGTAAGTAAAGTGAACAGAAAGTTGAAACTGTTATACAGCTTCCATATTATACTTGACAGTAGGAAGATGAATAAAAGCAACCAAAATAATTGTCCAAATTCATAATGCTGGAAGAGTTAGAGCTAGGTTTATATATAGGCAGAGAACAGAGACTGCTGCAATGGCTGGAACCTGAATTAAGAAACCTAAAATGCAGATGTCACCGTATTAGATTTCTTGTAAGTCTGTTCATGTCTTTTCCATCTGTCCATCCATTTTCTAAGCCAACTTAGTGTGAAATAAGAGTCTGAGACTATTTTATCAGCACTGGACAAATGACTGAGAACAATATCGGATAGGATGCCAGTCTATCTCTAGGCTAGCAGGCGGTGCTTACCCTGAGATCTGGATGTGAATCCCAGTGCCCCAGTGCAATGATGAGAACACTGTGCTGCAAAACGGGTGCCAACCTTCGGATGAGATGTAAAATTCGAGATCCTGACACTCTGGTAATAAATGACCTCTGGACATCCTTCATAAAAAGTAAAGTGTATCCCAATGTCCTGGCTGAATTGCCCACCACTGCCTAGTCATTCTGGCCTCCTAATCATTCCCTCTCTCTGATTGGTTAACTATCTCTCACCACTTCACCATCTAGTAAATAATGTGTGGTGAGCGTACTGGCTCAAAATGGCTGCCGTCGCATCATCAAGGTGCTGCACATTAATGGTGGCTGAAGTGTCTCCCCATCACTATGTAAAGCGCTTTGAATATTTATTCATCCATCCATCCATTCTCCAACCCGCTGAATCCGAACACAGGGTCACGGGGGTCTGCTGGAGCCAATCCCAGCCAGCACAGGGCACAAGGCAGGAATCCAAGCCCGGGCAGGGTGCCAACCCACCGCAGATTTATTCATTTATTTTGTAAATTATGTTCTGGTATACTATCCATCCATCTATTCTTCTAAACCTAGTTGTTCTTGAGTATACTAATGTGGAGTATTATCAGAGTTCAGTTTGCATATTACAAAAGAAACATTATTTCTCATGACCCATATTTCATGCAGAATTGTCATCATGAAAGATATAAGATGAGCATAAAATCTGTTATACAATGGAATCAACGAAATGCACATTACTTTTGTTTTTTGAGTTCTCTCAACAAGCATTTATTTATCTTTGCAGTTTTGTTTCAAATAAATTACAGAATCCTTCCTACTTTGTTTCTTTATTTTAAATGCTTTCAAGAGGTAGTTTATGCACAGTAAATATCAATTTGCAAATTGATAGCACAACACAGGACCTTGCTGGGTGCGCTCCGTGCCTATTTCCACATTGAAATGATTAGGTATTATGATGCTGAAAGCACTTATGCTATTACACTGATAGCACTATGCCATTCCAGTATGACATTTTGAAATTTAATATTTGTTTCAGCTTTTTATTTTCCATTTTCTCTCTCTTTTTTGGATTTTATCATATTTATCCCTTGGACTAAAGAAGGCTATGTGATGGAAATATGTTTGTTTTTCTTAAGTTGGCAAGGAAATCTGGATTAGGCTAGCTTTTGCATTTGCTTTTTCTACCTTGAAATAGAACAGGTGTTACTGATTTAAAGTGTAACATAGAAGATTATATAACACATTATTGTGCCAAAATGTCTGGAACCGCATTCTACTAAAATAAGCTACTTAGAAGTCACCGATGCTGTCCCAAGGCTCATGTTGGTAATAGGGTATCGTTTAACAGTATTTAATTCTTCTTCTTTTGGTAAGTCAGCCTGTCTAGATAAACACATGAGGAATGACCCAGTTTTGATGGTGATCTAGAGGTCAAAATGGATTAGTAATAATTACCCAAATGTCATCACCATAAAAAAGATTAGATTGAAACATGCTTTGATTTTGTACACTGCTTTCTAGACCAGTAGCAATTAATGAATAATACATTTCCCAAGTAATGTAACATTTTTTTAGTTTTATTTCATTTAAAGTGCATAAGTAATATATTTGCCCAGCTTTTTTTTTGTTTTTTGGTTAGTCTATTGCTTAAATCGGCAACACTATACACAAGGTGGGAACCAACCCAGTCCATTGTAGAGGATGCTGATTTATACACCCACTCATATGTCATTTAAATGGCCTGACACATAACAGTAGTTCCATAGTGTTTATTCTCAAGTCATAAGGTTACTCGGAAGCCACTAATAGTATTAACTACATGTTCTTGTGAATGAGTTAGATATAAACAGAATACAGTGTATATGTTGAACTTGAATGTTCTGCAGCATCATCACTATCAAGCTATGAATGCAGCACAATCAAGGTGTTTAGTTGATGACATTACTTTGAAACTCATTTTGAATATCACTGGTTCTTTTCATCAATGTATTTTCATTCAGGTTTATTGAACACGGAGAATACAAAGGGAATTATTATGGAACAAGCCTGGATGCAATTCGTTCTGTTCTCTCAAAGAATAAAGTCTGCTTGTTAGACGTGCAGCCTCATGTGAGTATTGAGATTAATTTATCAATAATCTTAGAAAAGCTCTCCTCTGTTTTTGTTTTTCTGCAAAAGTTCCATTGAATCTGTTTTGATTTGTGACACAAGTTTTTGAAATGTAAGTCTCATAAAGAAATGACATTATATCTTTTGGGGGAAGGTACAAAATCCAAAAGATGCATGTACCCTCTCTGGTCGAGAAATTGAAGATTAAAGTCTAAATAAAGTTTAGAAGTTAGATGTTTCCTTAGAAACCAAAACTGTTAGTTTAACAACTCTGTTACCAGCCTTACTATTGAGGAACATTTTTAGCAGCAATTACTTCTAATTCTTTTTTTTTTTTTTTTTCTTTATCATTTTTTTTAATTTCCTTTTTGGCCTTTTCTTCAGCTGGGTGGCAGTGAACGCCTTCTTAAAGTGTCCCATATGTCATTCTTGCTGATTTTGGACACATTCTAGTAATGAAAGCAGGAATTACATCACTTTGCAGATCAGAAGCTTCATAGTGTCTCACCCACTGTGGTTTCTGTTGTGTGGCTCATAAACCTCTACTACCATTGGAAGTTATAATTTTAAATGTGACTGAAACTTGCTATCTGTCAAGTACACTTTGAAAATATTCAGACTGTGGTATATAACACCAGCTTAAATGAAACAAGATATGTGATATCCGGCGTTGTTTGTGTGTGTGTGTGCGTGCGTGTGTTTGGGTTAATTTATTATTAATTACTTGCCTGATGCCATTACTCAAGAAAACATACAAGGTTAGGATACATTTGTGGTAGTTGTTTCTCACAATTTGAACTCCTGGATGAATGTGATGCCTGCTGAAGCAGCAGGGACCAAACTTTATGATTTAAACATCCAAGGCACTTGCTTGAGAAGTGTAATTTTCATTTCTTGTTACCCATTTTTGTTTGATATTGCATTTAATGTTGGTTTCAGATAACATAAAATAAGTAATTTATTAATGATGGTGATAGTCTTTATGTTCTCTTTTCAATAAATTGTTTAAAAACATTTTCATTTGTAATAAATATTTGAAATGCAAGAGTTCTTGTAGATTACTTGTTATTCATCCCAAACATGCAGTTTTCAAACATTATTTTGTTATTATAGGATGTCGGGGAGACTGATCCTTTCCCAGCAGCATCAAGTATAAGACAGAAGCCAGCAGAAGACTAGTCCATACACAGGGCACATGCACACTAAGTTGTAGTAATGCTGGACCAATTCAGACTCACTCATAAACCTAGAAGTCAAAGAACATAAGAAATTTGACAAACGAGAGACTCCATTTTTTGGTCATTTGTTTAGGTAATAGTTAAGTTGTCCCAATGTCTCATACTGATCTGATACTTCTTAAAGGTTTTCAAGGTTTCTGCTTCAGCTGCATATCTTGGTTTTTGTTCCAGATTCCCACAACTCTTTATGTAAAGATGTGCTTTCTGGCCTCAGTCCTAAATGTACCTCCACTGGTGTCCTCAAGTATGTGATTCACCATTAAAATGAACAAATTCTGCTGGATCTTAGTTTATCATTGCTTTTGAAGACCTGGATTAGGCCATCATGTAATCTCCTTTATTCAGGACTAGGCAGGTTTAATTTTTGGAGTCTGTCACAGTAGGACATGTTAAGTCCTGGGATGCAATTGATTGTTCTCCTCTGCACAGCTTCAAGTATTGCTGTATCTTTCTTGCAGCGTGGTGACCAGTTTTGCACACAATACTCCAGACGGTGTCTAATTAGAGCATTTTATATTCCCGTTATATTGTCCCTTAATTTACATTAAACCGTTTTTGCAACATGGCCAGTTTATTTAGCTTTTTAATCACTTTGCATATGTCTGGGATGTGAATGAAAACTAAAGTGTCCAGAGAAAAATACATGTACAGAGCAAGCAATTTACACATAGACATTGACAGCAATTATAACTGGACTACAGTCTGTAGACCTTAGTGAGCTGTGCAGCTGAAGCACTAACCACTGTGCCATTTCTGTCCTTTTCACTAAATGAAAATTGAGGCACTTAAAGATCCCATCAAAATAATATATGTGTGTGTATGTGCATACAATAGTATGTATTTGTATGTAGTATGTAATTGCCCACCCCCCCCAAAACGCCAGCTCTATGCTGCATTGTTAACAGGGGGGCTGAACACACCCCAAGGAGATGCGGTCGCTCCTCTGAAACCCCTGTTAAAAGGTGATACAATGGGAAATATAGCTTTTTTTTTTTTTTGCCTCCTCTTTGCTCAATCAGCTGCTGGCTTGCTGCTGCTGCCGTGCTGCGTGATCTGCATTTTGTGTGCTGCTTCAAACGTTTAAAAGCCTGTACAGCAGTTGTCCTTTGCCTCACTGCCTTGTCTCTCTTCTCCCCCAGATAACCTCAAACACTATTGAATCACTTTTCACTGTTCCGTTATTTCACTGAATAATATTTTCTGTTGGGCAGCACGGTGGCGCAGTGGTATCGCTGCTGCCTCGTAGTAAGCAGACTTGGGTTCGCTTCCCAGGTCCTCCCTGCGTGGAGTTTGCATGTTTGCATGTCTGTGTGGGTTTCCTCCCACAGTCCAAAGACATGCAGGTTAGGTGCATTGGCGATCCTAAATTGTCCCTTGTGTGTGGGTGTGTTCTGCGGTGGGTTGGTACCCTGCCTGGAATCTGTTCCTGCCTTGTGCCCTGTGTTGGCTGGGATCGGCTCCAGCAGACCCCCATGACCCTGTAGTTAGGATATAGCGGGTTGGATAATGGATGGATGAATGGATATTTTCTGCTTGTTTGCGCTAATGCGATCTTTACTATCATTTTTTGAGGCTTTCAAATTTTCCTACTTCCATTATCTCTACCCTGCTCTGCATGTGTATCGCGCCGTTTTTTAATTCTTTTCGACATTCTACTTTGTCTTTTTCCGGCCCTGGGCGTAGTTAAATCTCTTGGCACAAAGTTTTTTTTGCTTTCTTTTTTGCATTCTTTAATTTCGCTTTTGGGTCTCTTTTTGATGTTCTGCTCTATTTTCTTTGCTTATTCGTTGACGTGTCATCTAGAATGTATACATTTTTAAGAGCTGAGAGCACAGGAAATGTCTGCCAAAAGCTTTCCACCAACTGAGAGGTTAGATGACTGTGGTCTTGTTAGAAAATGGTTGTAAGTAAGGTGTGGCAAAAGTCACCGTCTCATGGGACTTGCTTCCAAAGGTTGTAAGTATGACGTGACTTGACCATCTCGCGGGACGTGAAAGTGTCTCTCTTCAAAAGATCACGTGTCGTCACAGGAAAAAAAGTCTTGTCTTGTCTCAAGATTTTTTTTTTATAAAATATATAACAGTATATATATAATATATATCCACACACACATATTAGCAGCTGTCATGGCACATTCTGCCATTCTTTCACAAGTGGCTCAGTGCACATCTTGACACCCTGAATTAGGTTATATTTACATTGTTCTTTCATGCATGTAACAAAAAAAATTCTGAGCTTTATTTAGAATTCTAATAATGGCAGGTTACAATTGTTTCACTATTTATGCTTTCTGCCATAACAGATAAGTTTATAGTATGCTTCTGTAAACTTACAGAGTACATCCACTTTGAAGAAGGCATGCTTTCGAGATAGATATTTGTTCACAATCACAGTAAATATTTTCTTTTTCCACATGAAACTATGTTCCAAACTGAAGCTTTTTTTTTTCTGGTTTGGTTTTACATTTTAAAATGGAAGTCATTGGGCAGGGATCAGAACATGAAAACTTTCAGAATGCATCCACTTTGAAGCAGCAGAGGCTTCAATTTAAGAAAACTTGCCTTCCACATTTCTGAGGCATGTTTGTGACAGTAAAAGTAAACTGGAAGTAATAAATGTTACCATAGATTCCTGGAAAATGAATACATGGTATGTTATGATTATGATTGTGATGATTGTAAAGAAATAACTTTGACCTGAAAAATACTGAAACTATGGTATATTAAAAACAAGGACCGGACACTTGTTTCAGAAAATTATTCAAATTTGATTATAAACATTAATACATCCTTTCATTGTTTGAAATTGCTTATTTTATTACAATGAAATGAGAGCTGATCCAAATAACATTGAGAGTGAAGCAGTAACCATCACAGGATAGAATCACAAAGAAGACTCACCTGACCATTTTGGAGTTGCCAATTAACCCAGCATGCACATCTTTGATATGTAGGAATAAACTAAGGAACCTGGAGAAACTGCATGCAGATTTTTGAACCTGGGTTGCCTGTCTGCTCATGAACAGGCAACACATTTTAAAGTGTTATTGATAAACTGTATGTCTGTTAATAATTTTGTGAGTATTTAAGCCCATAATTGATATCTTTAAGCAGAAATCTTTCATTTTAAATCTGTCTCAATAAATTAAAACAATGCTGCGGTTTTACTGTTGTGCATTAAAACCCTAGCTGCTTATGTTTCCTTAAATAGGCTGTAAAAAAATAGTACATTGTAAATTTGTGTCTTATTATGCAAGATCAGGTTCAGATTTATTGAGACAATCTCCAAGGCCCTTTTATTCTGACCTACAATTAAAGGCAAAAAAACAAAAAAGAAAAATCAATAGCAGTGCTTTGTGACCCTTAGTTCCCCATAAGAAAGACAGCACTGTACAGCGTTATTACCTTGCTCACTTCATAAGCTCTGACTCTGGACACATCTTTTCATCCTGTAGCATATCACAAACACATGTGTGCAGCAGTGTGGGCAGTAAAAGACAGACATGCTCAGCCTCTTTAGCAACACCATACATGCCTATTAGGGAGCCATTTCACCTTCATCTGAAAGCATTTGATGAAAAGTCATATCTTTAATGTAGTAGCCAGTGTTATCCATCAGCAGTGGACCTTTTTATTAGGAGGTGTGTCTGGAATTTCAACTAATCCTTTTCTGTGGCATTTATCTAGTATTAATGCAGAAATCTGTTTTCATTTATAGACAATCAAGCACCTAAAAACTTCAGAATTTAAACCCTTTGTGATCTTTGTGAAGCCACCATCGCTTGAGTGCTTGCGGGAAACGAGAAAAAATGCCAAGGTCATCTCCGGCAAAGATGAGAAAGGAACTGTGAAGCCTTTTACGGT
>JANRMT010062817.1:15147361-15162314 GCA_026402145.1 Polypterus bichir lapradei | reverse complement strand
ATAATATCTGTGTTTATACTATTGAATCTTTTATAGGTAACACTTCAGGTCTGCAAAAATGCATCTATTACTTATTTACGCTTATGTAACAAGACTTTAACAAAGGCTTCCTTTGGTCTTCATAAGCCTGGTAAAGGATCAGTAGACAGGTTATTCATTTCTGTGCAGTGTGGGATCCTGAGCTGTTTCGTCGTGTAGTGGATGCGGCAATGCACTGTACCAGTGCATGCTGCCTGACTTGACTTGACTTGTGTCTTATTGACATGATGGTAAAATGACTTGCTAATATGAAAGATTCACTGGTCTTTTACGAAATACAGTATGTAATATCAAGAGACACATATCTCTCTCTTAAGCCACCGCAGACCGCTCCAAAGTGATGTTTTGTTAGTCAGTCACGTTGCAGAGATGAAACACTTTACTGATGCTTTGTAAGGAAGCCTTTGGTAAAGCCTTGTTACATAAGAATAAATGAGTAATAGATGAATTTTTGCAGTACCTAAACTAAAGTGTTACTCCTTTATGTCAAGTGTTTTTAACACACAAATGAGTAAAAATCACTTTTTAGAAACCGTTTGTGCTTCACCTAGAGGCATGTAAACCAGTCCTAACACACATTTTGGTTCATGAATAGATTTACTCACCTATTTATTATTTATCTTAATTATTAAGTGCATTTATTATTTTCCAATTTAAAATGTATAGTTTTGCTCAATACTTCTGCAGCTGTGTAGGCATCCATCCATCCATTATCTACCCGCTATATCCGAACTACAGGGTTACGGGGGTCTGCTGGAGCCAATCCCAGCCAACATAGGGTGCAAGGCAGGAAATAAACCCCGGGCAGGGCGCACCCACACACACACACACCAAGCACAATTTAGAATCGCCAATGCACATAACCTGCATGTCTTTGGACTGTGGGAGGAAACAGGAGCACCTGGAGGAAACCCACGCAGACACGGGGAGAACATGCAAACAAGCAAACCCAGGTTCTCCTAACTGTGAGGCAGTGCTGCGCCACCCGCTATGTAGGCATTTTATGTTTTATTTTGTATTTAGAAAACATCAAAAATGCGTTGGGGATATCACTACTTTTCACTGAAGTATGATGACTTTTCATCTTTCCGTTTATTAAGTTGTTGAAAGCTACTTTCACGTGCTTGTTCTTGCTCTCACTGCCAGTCTTGTGCGTCATGTGCAGTAACTTATTTTAACTGTGCATTTTGCTTTTCATACAGGAGGAGGATTACCAGGAAATGATTCTTTCAGGACAGATAATGGAGTTTCAGTATGGTCACTTTTTTGACAAAACCATTGTGAATGACGACCTAACAACGGCTTTTAGTGAGTTGAAGACTGTTTTGAAAAAACTGGAGTCAGACACTCAATGGGTTCCTGTGAGCTGGACTCACACTTAATAAAAGAGACACTCGGAAGACACTCAGTAACTTCATGCAGACATCAGCTTTTTTTTTTTTTTTTTTTTTTTTTTCTTTTCTTTTCCTTCTTACTTTGCTGCAGGTAAGGTTGAGCGGGCAGGAGAAAGCCCTGGAGTGGCTCTGAGATGCCAGCGTTTTGGTTTTATTTGCTCTGAAATCAATAAATGGCTCTGAAAATGTCTTCTTTTTGGTAGCGTAAAGTGGCAGACAGAGGGGCCACTTGTAGGTCAGGTCACAACCCATCAATCAGTGTGACAGAATGGAGATGTTTCTTTGTCTACTTTAGCATTAGTTTTAGACACCAAATGGATTTTATTTTTATTTTTTTTCCTTAATTGTACAATTTCTGTATATTGAAGTGATTGGACAGAAAAATCATAGAAATGTTTATGTTGCCTTTGCAGTCTTAAAATTTAGCAAAACCAATATTTCAGACTGTGAAATAATCTTGGACTGATGCATAATATAAGTGAAATAGTAACATTATTTAAAAAATATATTTTTTTTTATCAATTTATTACTATTTTAATTTTCTTTCATTTTTAAGTAGACATTTTTTGACATATCATGAAAAAACGTACACATATCATGAATAAAACATACACACGTCTTTCCCACCTCAGTCAATATGCATATATGTGTGTAAACCAGCAAAAAATGTTTTTGTTTTATGCCACTTTTTAAATGGAGGTTGTAAATTGTGTTATTTATATAAAAAAGGAACATTTTCTAACCGAAGGGCATACAGACCACTTTTTTTTTTTAAGTTATGTTGGTTTCCATTTATCTTGGTCGTTAACAATTTGTCTGGTTAATTCTTATCTGGTTATTTCATGGTTACAAACTTGTTTTTGAGTAAAATTTTATGTATCATTTATTCCTTTTTTGATTTGCTTTGTATTTCAGCTGTGTATGTCAAAATCTAGACACACAATGTAGGGAGGTTTTTAAAATCTTTTTATGACCGTATGCATTTGGGGCTTTGAGACTCCTCAGTGTGTGATTCTTCTTTTTTTTTTTTTTATTTAACATATGTGTGAATTTCATGGTACTATGCACCTCGACTTACTGCAGTCACTCGTCACATTCCGTGTATATACTGTAGTTACCTCACAGAATCCAGCGGAAGCCGGCAGCACTTCACTGCACCCGTGTATTTTAACGGCTGACAATAGCTTGACGTTTAGTTTAAAGCTTGTGCTGTGTCAAAGGTCTTTCTTCCTTAGTTGTTTTAAAATAATTTTAAAGCAAATGTTTCAGAACAATAAAAAGTTACATTTGTCTGAAAGTTTGGTTACCCCTACTCTACCCTGTTACAAATGACTTCTAGTAGATGAAATTGTCTGCCTTAGTCATCTCGTATAAACATTTTTCATATGTTTGTTAAAGTCATACTGTTTGAAATCTTTTTTTTTTTTTTGTTAGGTGGTATTGCTTTAACAGTAAAATTTCCATGTTTTATACTTTTAAAAACCATTTTAATGTATTTACAAAGACTTAACCATTTGTAGAAAATACAGACTTATTTTTTCACACCGTGCATTAAATTACTGTGCAACTAATTTGTAAATGTGTGTGTGTTTTTTATTATTGATTTGCCTGTTGGTTGTAATTCATCAGTGGTTAGATACAATTAAATGTGTTAGTAGCCATTGTTATGGCAACTGCCAGCAGACCTTCTACATGTCATTCTTCCTTGATACTGGGAATTAACGATGCTGCTGATTGGGCTGTGGTACCCAGGAACTGCACGTACTCTCTTTGTGCATGTCTTTTATGAAAGTTTATTTGTTTGTTTTTCAGCGACTCTGGTACTTCACGAACCCTACATTGGATTACGTTGATTTGAGAATGTTATGTTTTGTTAAAGTGAGTTAAATTTGCTTGCAGTCATATTTCAATGTTTTGTTTTATAAGAACAAATCGTAAAAGACAAATGTTGCACCTTGTGACCAAAGAACTTGTGATGTAAGATATTAATAATACTTAATTCTTTTTTTAGTATAAACATGTTATATTACTTACCCCCCCATACATATTATTGTAGCCCCCACACAGAGTTGTCCCTTGACTTGTATTTCTCTGGTTTAGCAGGTTTAAGGCTTACAATGGTCCATTAAAAATTGTGTATAATCTGTATGCATCTATTAAGTGTACTCTGTACAAGTATCAGTAATACCCTTATAAACTTGTATTTCTCCAAAACAAAAATCGTTGACCAACCACTTAATTCCATACTATAAGGTTTTTCCGGTATTTAGGTATGCTGCTGTGGATCTTTCTTGAATAGAGTGGCCAGATTTTGCATCTTCTTTTTTTATATGGATTCCCTTGAAAATCGTCAACCTAGAGCTGAACGAACACGTATCCGTAATCAGCTAGCTTGTAATCTTGCAGTTAAACTGCACATTCTTTGTATAATATATATTATTTATAATTATGTATAATATATCAGTATTTCACAATGTACAGATTTATAAATAATAATTCACTGTGGATATTTTAATAGTAGATGTACACAAGCTACAATTTAAAATCACATACTGTACGTTGTGTGATATTCTCATTTATTATACAGTATACGAAATTACATTCTGTGACCACAATGAGAGAGAAAATGTATAAGTAGAGTTTAACCAATTTGGGGCTTATCAGGTGATTGCTTACTAATCAGCTTTCTTCCTTAAATATATATACCAATATGTATATATGTGTGTGTCAATTTATCTGTTATATATTGTCTTTCATTCTATCTATCTGTCTATCTATCTATTGCATAGTGTCTTTCATGTCTGTCTGTCTGTCTAATATAGTGCCTTTTCTTATCTGTCTTTTATATAGTGCATTTTCCTATCTGTCTGTCTGTCCGTTTATCTAGTCACATACAGTTGTGCTTGAAAGTTCGTGAACCCTTTAGAATTTTCTGTATTTCTGCATAAATGTATGATTTTCACTCAAGTCCTGAAAGTAGATAAAGAGAAACCAGTTAAACAAATGAGACAAAAATATTATACTTGGTCATTTATTTATTAAGGAAAATGATCGAATATTACATATTTGTGAGTGGCAAGTATGTGAGCCTTTGCTTTCATTATCTGGTGTGACCCCCCTTTGCAGCAATAACTGCAACTAAACGTTTCCAGTAACTTTTGCTCATTCCTGCACACCGGCTTGGAGGAATTGTAGCGCATTCCTCCATACAGAACAGCTTCAACTCTGGGATGTTGGTGGGTTTCCTCACATGAACTGCTTGCTTCAGGTCCTTCCACAACATTTCGATTGGATTAAGGTTAGGACTTGGACTTGGCCATTCCGAAACATTAACTTTATTCTTCTTTAACCATTCTTTAGTAGAACGACTTGTGTGCTTAGGGTCGTTGTCTTGCTGCATGACCCACCTTCTCTTGAGATTCACTTCATGGACAGATGTCCTGACATTTTCCTTTAGAATTCTCTGATATAATTCAGAATTCATTGTTCCATCAATGAAGGCAAGCCATCCTGGCCCAGATGCAGCATAACAGGCCGAAACCATGATACTACCACCACCATGTTTCACAGATGGGATAAGGTTCTTATGCTGGAATGCAGTGTTTTCCTTTCTCCAAACATAACGCTTTTCATTTAAAGCAAAAAGTTCTATTTACGTCTCATCTGTCCTCAAAACATTCTTCCAATAGCCTTCTGGTTTGTCCACGTGATCTTTAGCAAACTGCAGACGAGCAGCAATTGTTTTTTTGGAGAGCAGTGGCTTTCTCCTTGCAACCCTGCCATGCACACCATTATTGTTCAGTGTTCTCCTGATGGTGGATCCATGAACATGAACATTAACCAATGTGAGAGTGGCCTTCAGTTGCTTTGAAGTTACCCTGGGGTCCTTTGTGACCTCGCCAACTATTACACGCCTTGTTCTTGGAGTGATCTTTGTTGGTCGACCACTCCTGGGGAGGGTAACAATGGTCTTGAATTTCCTCCATTTGTACACAATCTGTCTGACTGTGGATTGGTGGAGTCCAAACTCTTTAGAGATGGTTTTGTAACCTTTTCCAGCCTGATGAGCATCAACGACTCTTTTTCTGAGGTCCTCAGAAATCTCCTTTGTTCGTACCATGATACACTTCCACAAACATGTGTTGTGAAGAGCAGACTTTGGCAGATCTCTGTTCTTTAAATAACACAGGGTGTCCACTGTGTTATCGTCTATTTACCCGTTTCTTTGTCAAGTTCGTTATTGGATTGGTCTACTCCCGCACCCTAAATAATAACACACGTGCATACATGGATACACATACACTCAGACCCTAACCACAACAGTGTCCTATGAATGACACACACACAGTTGGCTAACTTTTAGCACTTAAAAACCACAAAAATGCTTTAGGTATAACACAACTTGTCACTCTCTCAGCACATCAAGAGACTTATTTATTATCGTCACGAACAACATACAATGTTTTAAATAGACCTCAGACCTAAATATTACTTTTGGTCTACAAGAAAATATTAAAACATACAAAGACTCCGTATCCTTGACTATAGGCCATTTATCAGCCAAGAACACCTTCTTCTCGTACTGTCCCTAACTATTGAGTGGCGCCCTCACTAGTTAAACGTTACTATTTATTAAAGAACAATAATAAGTAATAGAAAATAAGTTCGATAGTAAAGTCTGGATAAAATAGTCTTTTAAAAAGCTTACTGAAAGGAATCAGTGATGTCAAGGATGAAAGTCCCAGGCGGCGTTTGATTTAGCAATCGATGTTCATGAGAATGCTGTTAACTGGCGATCGGATGAAAACTGGTCACACGTGTCTTTGTTTTATTCTCTGACGTTGCTCTTCCGTCGTCACTGTTTCTCTTCTTCTTCTTCTGCTTCTGATGTTGCTTTCAAAATGAGGCATATTTATTATAAAGTTGCATGCCGTGGTTTCACAACACATGAATGTTCCATGCGCCTGATTGGCTGGCTGTTAATATGATGGATGAATTTTGCTCCCCAGGTAATAAAGTTCTTTGATATTGCCTCAGTTTTTCCTTTCCCAGGCCGTAAACCCAATTGATGTCCCAGATGTCCATCCGTAAAGTAATCAATCGCCTGAGGTATCAGCTCAGGCTTCCTTTCCCAGGCTGTAAACCAAATTAGCACTAAGCTATGAACAACTGTTATAAAAGTGAGGTATAAGGAAGAGGATATGTCTTTTTTTATTATAATGCCTCCTAAATCTGAATTCATCTTGTTGGGATTGAGCAAAATATAATACAGAATAAGATGTAGATTTTATACACCGTAACACCCACTCACACCTGATTGTCATCCCATTGATTGAAAACACCTGACTCGAATTTCACTTTTAAACTAACTGCTAATCCTAGAGGTTCACATACTTTTGCCACTCACAAATATGTAATATTCAATCATTTTCCTCAATAAATAAATGACCAAGTATAATATTTTTGTCTCATTTGTTTAACTGGTTTCTCTTCATCTACTTTTACGACTTGAGTGAAAATCTGATGATGTTTTCGGTCATATTTATGCAGAAATACAGAAAATTCTAAAGGGTTCACAAACTTACAAACACATTGGGAGTACCTTAAAGGTGCTAACAAGGTTCCAACCTAGAGCAGGGTTGCAAGGTTGTTAACCATTTCTTCTTCTCTTTCATCTACAGTCCAGGAGACAAAGCACGAGTGGATCATTAATGTCACATCCGGGGGACAGCACACTAGTTCTGCTCTGATGGGTTATTTAAGAGTTTGTTGGACTAGAAGTCAGTGGTCAGTCTCTCACCCTCTCCTAAAGGGGACTTGGCTCCTGTGGCAGATGCCATTTCAATCTGAGGAGCATTTTATTTGACGCATTGCACCCTTCCATTATTTTTTTTTTTTTTGACATTGTTTTATTTCTTTTGTCTTACGTATTAAACTGGATATCAGGGTTATCCCCAATACTGTTTTTTTTTTTTTTTGTCCTCTCTTTTTTTTTTGTTTCTTACAGATTGTAACCTGGGAACCACAACAAGAATGTCAAACCTAAAAAGCAGAGGCAAAAATCAAAGTTGAGAGGACAAGCTGAAATCCCTAACCTGGAAATCAAACATTAAGCTAGGGATTTTTTTTTTCTTTTTTGAAAGATACAAGAGGATTTTTTTGTTATATAGGCGGCTGCTTTAGATAGAGAGTCCTACTGCTTGCTGAGGTGAGACCACTGGTGAGCTCAACGAAAGCTTCTTTCACTTGCCAGTTATGTTGAGCTTCACGTTTACAGTTCTTGCCTCCTGAGTCATTGTCATGGCTGGGTATTTTTCCATTGCTTTTCACTTGTTTTTCCTGTAGTTTTTTTTTTTTTATTTGGGGTTATTTTATTATGTTAATATGTTTCATTTGTGTTGATCACCATCCCATAATGTTTTGCTCAAAAGTCACCCCTTTGTGTTTTTGTTTATTAGCTGCCATGTGGTTGTTAGCAACTTTATCAGAGGTCACAAACAAAGTAAGGGCAGAGATCACAGCATATCCTTTTTATTTTTTTAATGATCAAATATTTAATATCCATTCATCTATCCATTATTCAACCCGCTATATCCTAACTACAGGGTCACAGGGGTCTGCTGGAGCCAATCCTAGCCAACACAGGGCACATGGCAGGAAACAAACCCTGGGCAGGGCGCCAGCTCACCACAGCAAATATTTAATAATAAAATGTTAAAGGAGTACAAATCGGCAATAACTGATTTTTGGGCTATGTAAACACAAAAACATCTCCCCCTCCACCACTGGCAACATCTCCACCTGAGATGGCTAATTATGCAGGAATGCAAGAGATAAGAGTTGACGGGTAAATTGACCCGTGCCCCCGAACACACACAAGCCCACCTACATACCACACAGTAGCTCACCACAGAGTAAGGAAACAAAACCACAAGGAAAGGTGGACAAGAGAACTGCCTCATGGAGCAAGCCCAGCTGACTCTCTGCTAATTGAACATCATGAAGCCAGTTGTGGACAGTAGAGCTGGAAGAGCTGTTGAACCAAGATGTGGGTATTTCAACAACGGTAAGATTATAAATTGAAGATTTCCAGATTGCATGAGAGATGAGGACAGGAGGTTTCCAACGCAAGGCTAAAAGCAACTTGGCTGCAATGGTAGCCATCATTAAAGGCCTCTGCTGTGCAAGTGAAAGACAAATAGGAGAAAGAATTCAGCAGAAGAACTTGAGGAGACGGAAAAATGGGTAGAGAGAGAATTGTGAAGAGGGATTCAGTCACGTACCGTCAGAGAGCTCCAGACGGATGTCTTTCGAAAGGAAGGTGCCAGAGACTTGAAGTTAACATAGGGGTCTAGTTCTAATCCCACTTGATGTCATCTGCGGTTGAGGATACAGTCTGTGGCCAAATTCAAATTGTGTGCTGATGAATAGGATTTTTAGAGCAATTTGTGATATTTTCAAAGATGGTTTACCAGCACAACACGGATGATGAGGATAGGTCTGTTAGCCATTTAAACATGAAGCATGTAAAGCTCATTCCTGGATTCACTTGTAGTGGTCGCGGTGATGCTAAGATTCACACTGTCAGAAAGACGGTGATTTATTAATTTTATGGTGGGAACTCCAGGAACACACCCAGCGTGAACCCAGTTGGCAGTTTTTGGCCCGATGAATTGATAAACAATAATGAAATATATATTAATCAAGAAATACTTATTAAACAATAATGAAATCTATTAATTAAAAAACACTTATGAAAAAAGCCCTCCCCAGATTCCTGGTGGAGATACTACATTGTAACACAGCTCAGCAAGCAATCACTAACGACCAAAGTACAATCCAGTGCAGCAGAGGCAGTTGATGATGAATGGCGAATGAAGAACCTTGTAAATGATTCACTGTAAACAATGTAAAGTTTGTCCTACCAGTTTCCTGGTGCAGTGTGAAATGAGTGCTCTCTGTGATGAAGACGTGTCCCATCTGTACAAACTCACACGAATGAACAGGTACAGTAATCCAGATGGGTGAACGGTGTATGAACAGATAGACGGATGATCAAGATCTCCCTCTTTAAAAGAGCCTGTTCTTCTTCCCAGCAGCCCCTGCACCCTCCGGAACTGTCCAATATTGTTATACCATTGACAACGCTGAGATATGTAGTACCTTTTTACGTTGCGCTGCTACACACTTAATTTCCAAATTTTTGAGTAGCTGATAAAAACAAAACTAAACAATCTACGTGCATTTGTGTCATTGTGGTTCTCTGATCTTTTTCCCGCCTTGTGTTTTTTGACCATGAGTTAGGTTTACTTTTTGGGTTTCTCTACTTTAATCTCTTGTTTTCCGATTATGACTTTTGCTTGGTTGTTGACTTCTGGCTCATCTTCGTGCCTTTTTCTTTGCAGCAAAACAATCATCAAATGTGAATGCTTTTCACAAAAATGAGATTAGAATATTTGAATTTGCTATAAATAGCAGTGATTGTCAGAATGCAAGTATTTTAAGGTTAGGGTTAGCATATTTAAAGGGACCTTCAATTTTCTGAAACGTATGGACTTAGGTCCTAAAATAAAAGGCAAAAAAAAACAAGTTAAAGGTAAGTAAGGAGCTGTTGATACTGCATATATTTTATAAATAGTTACTACAAAAAGCTAGCTTTGATGATCTTCTCGATTATTGTTGTGCATTTCTGTCTCCTCCTTGTTCTTGCATTCTGTATCATGGACTTTGACCTGCATACCTATGAGCCACCATGTTTGTATGCTCCTCAGTTTGTCTGTTTTCAACATTATATCTTGCATGTCAGTGTGGTTCAGTGTCTTGTCTTATTCTTTCTCATTCTCTGTCACAATTGCCTCCTGTGATGCGCTTGATGATCAGTAGATGCTGCTGCTATTCGTTTTCTTTCTTTCTCATTATGGTGGTCTGTGTCAAGGTATACAGTCTCTATGATTAGCTTGACCCTTAGCACAATTCACTCCTGTTCTTTGTCTTTCTCCTTTGTCACTTGGTTGTGTGCTCACTTTGCCGTGTAACATACCTGAGATTGCCACCATCTAACATTTTTTGAATTTCCAAGAAATACAGTGGAACCCGAAGTTATTTCCCCCATAAGATTGTATGTAAATACAATTAATCCGTTCCGGACCGTACGAACTGTATGTAAATATATATTTTTTTTAAAGATTTTTAAGCATAGAAATAGTAAATTATACCATAGAATGCACAGTGTAATAGTTAACTAAATGTAAAAACATTGAATAACACTGAGAAAACCTTGAACAGAGAAAACTAATATTGCAGGAGTTCACGCTACAGCCTTACGAACCGCTCTCTGTAAACACTTTTTTTAATGAGTTTTAAGCACAGGGGGAAAAAATGAACATTTGAAAAATCCTTAATTTATACAAATACTAACCATAAACAACCAAGAAAGCTAAACTTGCATGAGTCGATTACTGGCGTGAAGGAAGTGAGGAGGAAGCTGGATGGAGAGGAGCTTACAGTTTTGAGGGAGAGTCCAGCTCCGCGATGGAGGGATGTTCTCCTTCAGGTGTTTTCTCTCTTGTAATTTCTTTCTTTTCTGGTGTTTTTAGCTGTTTAGCTGGTGGATCAGACTTCAATTTCTTCGAACCCTTCTTCTCACCAACACTACCACTCTTCACTTGCTTAGAGGCCATGGTTAATTGCAAAGTTAATGCAAAAACATCTGAAATAGAGCACAGAGTTCACAGCGAATGCATGCACATCTGACCGAGATCATTGTACGGGGAGAAACTGAACATGTGCGGAAATCATTGGTGCGGAGGAACCGGAAGGGAAACTGGTTGGCTGCCAGTGTTTTTGTTCGCCCCCCGAGTGTGTGGTCGTGAACATGCGATGCGATAGTTTGGCGAACTTTTTGGTCCTAACCCGATTTGTACGTGTTCTGACACGTTCGTAACCAGAGGTTTAACTGTATTGGGTCATAAGCTTTAGATTAATGTCATGATCAATGGTCTAGCTGCAGCAGTTTGCAAGTAATTGCGTGACAGATGGACACACCTCAGCATTTTATTAGATATTCACCGGCCACTTTATTGGATACACCTTACTAATACCCCCTTTTGCCATAATTGTTCATGGTGTTGATTCAACAAGGTGCTGGAAACATTCCTCAGGGTTTTTGGTCCATATTGACATGATAGCATCACACAGTTGCTGCAGATTTGTCGGCTGCACATCCATGGTGCTAATGTTCTGTTCCACCACATCCCAAAGATGCTCTACTGGATTGAGATCTGATGACTGTGGAGGCCCTTTGAGTACAGTGACCTCATTGTCATGTTCAAGAAACCAGTTTGAGATGATCTGAGTTTTATGACATGGTGTGTTATCCTGCTGGAAGGAGCTATCAGAAGATGGGAACACTGCGGTCATACAGGGACAGATATGGTCAGCAAAAATACTCAGGTAGGCTGTGGCATTTAAATGATGCTCAGTTGGTACCAAGAAAATACCCCCCACACCATTACACGACCACCACAACCTTGAAATGTTGAAACAAGGCAGGATGGATCCTTGCTTTCATGTAGTAGACACCAAATTCTGACCCTACCATCCAAATGTCGCAGCAGAAATTGAGACTTGTCAGACCAGGCAACGCTTTTGCAATCGTCTGTTGCCTAATTTTGGTGAACCTGTGCGAATTGTAGCCTCGATTGCCTGTTCTTAGTTGACAGGAGTGTGGTCTGCTGCTGCTGTAGCCCATCTGCTTCGAGGTTCGACGTGTTGTGTGTTCAGAGATGTTCTTCTGCCCACCTTGGTTGTAACGAGTGCTTATTTAAGTTACTGTTGCCTTTCTATCAGCTGGAACCAGTCTGGCCATTCTCCTCTGAACTCTGGCATCAACAAGGCGTTTTTCGCCCAGAGAAGTGCCACTAACTGGATATTTTCCCTTTTTAAGACCATTCTCTGTAAACCCTAGAAATGGCTGTATGTGAAACTCCAGTAGATCAGCAGATTCTCAAAACAGTCAAGGCGCCAACAACCATGCCACGTTCAAAGTCACTGCAATCACCTTTCCTTCCCATTCTTATGCTCGGTTTGAACTTCAGCAGGTCGTCTTGACAATGTCTAAAGGCCTAAATGCATTGAGTTGCTGCTGTGTGATTGGCTGATTAGATATTTGTATTAACGAGCAGTTGAGCAGGTGTACCTAATAAAGTGGCCAGTGAGTGTTCATAGATGCCTCAGACAGTGCTAGGACAGGCACCAGTGGCCTTGTTTATAAACTTTATGTGGATCTGAGTGTGAAAAAGTGCACATAGCAACAAAACGGGTAAATGCCTATGGCCAAAAAAAATCGGATTTCTAAAACATACCGTTCACACATTTCAGTGCAATTTTCCCTTTGTAAATCACAATCTATCTATATATATAATCTATATATATAATATTTGCGTTTGAAACAGAAATTACGTATGACCTCAGAACATATTATAATGCACTCGCGTTTTAAACGGAAATTACGTATCACCACAACAGTCAGGTTACACAGAGAAAGTGAGACAGAAGCAGATCGAGAGCGAAGGCTCGCAGGCCCGCTGATCAACGTATACGACAATCACAATTGATGGCCTCACAAACACCCGAACGACGTGCTGAACTGAATTGAATTCGACGGATGCAGTATTCACAGGCTACCACATCACACAGGCGTCAGGGGCTGTACAGTGGAACCTCGGTTCACGACCATAATTCGTTCCAAAACTGTGGTTGTAACCCGATTTGGTTGTGAACCGAAGCAATTTCCACCATAGGATTGTATGTAAATACAATTAATCTGTTCCAGACCATACGAACTGTATGTAAATATACAGTATATTTTTTTTTAGTTTTTAAGCACAAATATAGTTAATCACACCATAGAATGCACAGCGTAATAGTAAACTAAATGTAAAAACATTGAATAACACTGAGAAAACCTTGAACAACAGAGAAAACTAACACTGCAATAATTTTGCACTATAACGCTAAGAACCGCTCACTAAAAATTTTTTTTTAATGAGTTTTAAGCACAGTGAAAAAAATTAACATTTGAAAAATCTGTAATCTATAATAATAAAAGGCAAAGCCCTCACTGACTCACTCACTCACTCACTCACTCACTGACTCATCACTAATTCTCCAACTTCCCGTGCAGGTAGAAAGCTGAAATTTGGCAGGCTTATTCCTTACAGCTTACTTACAAAAGTTAAGCAGGTTTCATTTCGAACTTCTACACGTAACGGTCATAACGGTCGACAATGTCCGCCATGTTGAACTTTCTTATTTATGGCCCCATCTTCACGAAATTTGGTAGGCGGCTTCCCTGCGCTAACTGAAACCGATGTACTTACTTATTTCGATGGTATGACGCCACTGACGGCCGCCATATTGAACTTTCCAACGTCACCAATTTTCCAACTTCCCGTGTAGGTAGAAGGCTGACCCCGTCTTCACTAAATTTGGTAGGTGGCTTCCCTGCGCTAACCAAAACCGATGTACATACTTATTTCGGTGGTATGACGCCACTGCTGGCCGCCATATTGAATTTTCCAAACGTTACAAATTCTCCAACTTCCCGTGTAGGTAGAAGGCTGAAATTTGGCAGGCCCATTCCTTACAGCGTACTTACAAAAGTTAAGCAGGTTTCATTTCGAAATTCCACGCGTAACGGCCATAACAGTCAACAACGTCCGCCATGTTGAACTTTCTTATTCATGGCCCCATCTTCACGAAATTTGGTAGGCGGCTTCCCTGCGCTAACCGAAACCAATGTACGTACTTATTTCAGTGGTAAGATGCCACTGTCAGCAGCCATATTGAACTTTCCAACGTCACTAATTCTCCAACTTTCCATGTAGGTAGAAGGCTGAAATTTGGTACTTATTTCGGTGGTATGATGCCACTGTCGGCCGCCATATTAAACTTTTAACGGAAACCGATGTACATACTTATTTCGTTGCTATGACACCACTGTCGGCCGCCATATTGAACTTTCCAACAAAAGTTAAGCAGGTTTCATTTCGAAATTCCATGCGTAACGGCCATAACAGTCAAAAACGTCCGCCATATTGAACTTTCTTATTCATGGCCCCATCTTCACGAAATTTGGTAGGCGGCTTCCCTGCGCTAACCGAAACCAATGTACATACTTATTTCGGTGGTATGCCACTGTCAGCAGCCATATTGAACTTTCCAACGTCACTAATTCTCCAACTTCCCGTGTAGGTAGAAGGCTGAAATTTGGCAGGCTCATTCCTTACAGCTTACTTACAAAAGTTAAGCAGGTTTCATTTCGAAATTCTACGCGTAATGATCATAACTTTCAACAACGTCCGCCATGTTGAACTTTCTTATTTATGGCCCGATCTTCTCGAAATTTTATAGGCGGCTTCCCTGCACTAACCGAAACCAATGTACGTACTTATTTCGGTGGTATGATGCCACTGTCAGCAGCCATATTGAACTTTCCAACGTCACTAATTCTCCAACTT
>JANRMT010062817.1:15114795-15142361 GCA_026402145.1 Polypterus bichir lapradei | reverse complement strand
GTGAACCGAGGTTCCACTATATATGGAGGGATTCAATTATAACATTGAAAAACATTATTGCCTACCTACATCCAAAAGTTACAATAGGAGAAATGAACATCATGTGTGAGTACTGCCAAGAACAGAGGGTTACATTTGAATCACGTGGGATGTGTTGTTCATTAATGCCGTTGCCTCATGAGAGCCATACAATTTTCCCTTCCACTCAGTGAGCGAAGCCACTGGGTAATCTGCTTCTTCATAAAAATCTGTGCGGGAATGCCGTCCTGAAACATCCATATATGGAGCTTATCAGCCTCATGCATATGCAATCGGCGTGCTGCAGAGCTTCATTGGCTTGTAGAACAACCTCTCCCACCTGACGCATTGAGACTCCGCCCCTTGCCTTCACGAGTATCTGTTTGTGTTTCTCAACTGAGAGCGCAAGATCATGTGTGGCATTATAGCATCTCTTCTCTACACTCTGGGCTGTCAGTGAAAGGCATAAGATGCCAGTGCCTGAGCGGGTAGCCGCTATCACCTGGCACATGTAATGACGTGATTGCTGTTTCAATGACTAGTAAAGACCTCAAGAAACACTTGATCAAGAGGGTGTCGCCATTTCCCAGTTTTACCTAAATGTTACGTGTGTATGTGTCACAGTTGCCCTAAATATGCACACGATCCCCCTGTCAAGTTTTCTTTTGTGAATCCCGATGTTTGTGTGGGAAAGAGGCTCAAAATATGCATACGCAAGCTTTATAAAGCTCTCTGAAACCATACAATGTGCGAAAAAAGTGTTTTCCGACTTGACCATATTGGACAGACTTTCTTAACCCTGTGATGATCTGCCTGATCCATACTTGTTAGAATTGCGTAGATGAAGAAGAAGTGGCCGGGGAGAGGGAAGTCTGGGTATCTCTGCTCAAGTTGCTGCCCCCGTGACCCGATCTCGGATAAGCGGAAGAGGATGGATGGATGGATGGAAGAAAACCCCTCCACACACCAGGCACTTTGTTCTCACCTTCTTGCCATTTTGTAGGCCATTCAGACTCCCCAGGACTGAGCAGCACTTCCAGATTGACCATACATACGTCTGTAATCCTTGTGAGCTCTCGTCCCCTCCATCAGGATGCGTAGACCCCAACTGTTGGATTATTTAAGCCCTTTTACGGTTTCACACACATGTACGTTAATGGCGGAGCTACAGTAAATCAAAGAATGTGAAAGGAGCTCAAGATGAAATACAGCCGCAGACTTCATGATTTACAGGAAGCATAATGCGGTTTTATGGGTTTGGATGTAAAAAGTGCAAATGATGAAAAGTCCTAGTGCGCAGTTTGTGTTTTTGGAGTTTTTTTTTAATACGAAGGGGAGTTTATGAATTTAGCATAAGATTTTTGTCAGTGTTGTAATTTATGGACCTGATCTGCAGCACAGATTCTCTTGAGCGAGATGCGGCGTCCCGCTGTGTGTGTATTCAAAGTGACCACTTGTGTAAATAATCCGCACTGGTAGCAGAATTATTTTTGGTAAGATTGCCTTACATCAGAGTGAGGGAGTCTGATTTTATTTTATTTTTATCTTTTTTTTTTTCTTTTTTTTTAAAAACATGTCCTGCGCTTATAAAAATAAAACCTACGCAGAACAGCTGAAAAGAGCAAGATTTCTCAACTCCGTCCTAATGAGCAATGGCAGTGATCGTATGGTAATTATGCGCTGGTGAATCATGGAAGTCGCCTCTCCTGGTTCAGCAAATTAAAGCTTATGTCGAAAGTTCAGTCATTTGCATAAACGGAGCGGGGGGCTGTCTGACACTTTGCCAAATTGCTAATTCAGATGTCACTGGACCTTCGAAACAATGGTTCCAGAATTTTAAGAGACCTTGAGTTGGGCACAAGTGGGATTTGAAGGCCGGTTGATAGGATTCCAAAACAAATTTCAGAAAGAAACGGGTCACCTAACCTCCATACTTCTTTTCTTTCACAGTGTTTGCTTTGATCATCCGTGAGCCGAGTGCAGAGTCGCAGCAGAACAAGCAGCTTCTTGGAACAGCTGAAGGTGAGTGAACCGAAGGGCCCCGCGCAAACGTCTCACTCTGATTGACTCCATTACTTGAAAACTCCACTGCATGCAACTTCTACTACTCGCACGTTCACACCTTTCTCTTTTTATCTGGAAGTACTTGGCTGCTGGTTTTGAGTTGTTTACCTCATGCAGGCTTTTCAATCAACTCCTTTTTAAACTTTTATAAGTTAATAATGCTGCAGGTGCAAATAATAGAAAACAATGCCTGAAAATACGTTTGTTTTCCCCATTTTGTTTTCAGTGTTTTAAGATTTTTCAGTCAGATTGTCCCACTTCTTTCCAAGCCATAATACAGTATGCAGGTGATCTTTTTTTATGGGAGTTCTTGCTTTGACTTCATTTTATTGGAATTGAAATACAAACATTTACTGTGTAATGGACAGTGGAACCTCGGGTCACAACCGTAATTCGTTCCAAAACTCTGGTCACAACCCGATTTGGTCGTGACCCAAAGTCATTTCCCCCGTAGCATTGTATGTAAATACAATTAATCCATTCCGGACCGTACGAGCTGTATGCAAATATATATTTTTTAGAGATTTTTAAGCACAAAAATAGTTAAGTATACCGTAGAATGCACAGCGGAATAGTAAACTAAATGTAAAAACATTGAAAAACACTGAGAAAACCTTGAACAGAGAAAACTAACACTGCAAGAGTTCGCACTACAGCCTTATGAACTGCTCGCTGTAAACACTTTTTTTAACGAGTTTTAAGCACAGGGAAAAAAATGAGCATTTGAAAATTCTGTAATTTATACAAAAACTAACCATAAACAAACAAGAAAGCTAAACTTGCATAAGTCGAGTTCTGGCATGAAGGAAGTGAGGAGGAACTCGGTGGAGAGGAGATTACAGTTCTGAGGTAAAGTCTGTGACGATGCGGGTTCGCTGCATGCTCCCATCTCGCTTCTGGGAGCCCTTAAACCCGTCACTGTCGGTAATGTTACAGATGAGCACGACAGTGAGGCACTACAATGGAGCAATCGGACAGTGCAAAAAGCGCCAAGTGCTTTTATTAAAATCAATAAACAAACAATCAAAAACAAAGTCCAAATTAAATAAAGTGCAGAGCTTTCAGAATCCTTTATTAAATAACTAATCCCATAAAAACAGAAGCGAAGTGGAGGTTAAAATCCAATAGAAAAAAGTCTTCATTAAATACAACGAGATTAAAACAATGCTCGAAGCAGTCTCTTTAAAAACAAGCCCAGTGCATTCTTTAACTGTATTCTCGCGCTCTTCTCTCGCACGCTCGCTGCACAGGGAATGCATAAGGAGAGACTGAACACGTGTGGAAATCATCGCGCGCATACGAACCAGAAGGAAAACTGGCTTGTTCGTCACCCGAGTGTGTGGTCGTGAACAGATGCAAAAGTTTGGCGAACTTTTTTGGTCATAAGCCGATTTGTACGTGTTCAGAGACATTCATGACCCAAGGTTCCACACTACTCTGTGTTTTCGCCACAATTTTAGGCCCAACTGATTTTCGGAGTACGCCCAAATTTCCACTTCATCGGCCAACTTATTACGTCTAGATTGAGAAGGGCTTGCGATGCCTCATTGCATCTTAAGACCAGGCCGTCACATGATTGAAAACAATTTCTGTCATTAGAACAATCAGCCCAACAATGTCATGTCGGTAATTTCAGTCGGCTGTCTTATAGTGTCTCACGACTCGATTGTCTGATGTTGGCATCAAATTTTGTTGTGCGTCATTGGTTGTCAACTCTCATACACCCAGAGCCCACTCACGTAACAAAAGACGGAATCAAACCCGTTCAGTTTTGTCGCAGCCAGTCACAGGTTAGTTGGTCTCAATTGTTCCATCAACTCTCAAACACACAGAGCTGACTCATGTAACAAAAGATTAATTCAAATTAGTTGGTCTCAGTCGTTGCATGTGTCGCATTTTGCGACTGTCCTTCACGGGAGCGCATCACCAACTGCCTCTGGCAGGCTAAGATTACATAAATGAAGACTTCAACTGAGTAGTCACCTAGTGCCAAGCATACGCTGTGTGATTTCAACACAATTTTAAGCGCAAATTGTAGTCAATGATTTTGCGAGTCGAACTCAATTTCTCCTTCTTCAGCCATTGTTTGAGAAAGGTTGCAATGCCAGATCGCATCTTACGACTGGGCTGTCGTACAATCAGAAGAATTTTTGTCATGTTGGAAATTTCAGTCAGCTGTCTCGACTCGATTTTCTGATGTCTCCATTAAAATTTCGTTATGCATCATTGGTTGTCAGCTCTCATGCACACAGCAACCACCCAGGTGACAAAAGACAGAATCAAACCCGTTTTAATTTTGGTGCAGCGAGTCTCAGATTAGTTGCTGTTAGTCATTGCATATGTCACACTATGTGACTCCCCTTCACAGAACTTCCTCTGACTGGCTAAAAATGAAGGCTTTGACTGAAAATCGCTAGAAAAGTCGTCTAGTGCTGGGCATACACTGTGAGATTTCGGCACGATTTTAAGCCCAAGTCGCAGTTGCCAACTGATTTTTCTGGATTATCCCGAATTTCAGCTTCATCGAGCCATCATTTCACATGCGGTATGAAAGGGGTTGCGATGCCCCATTGCATGTTACCACTGGACTGTCATATGATTGGAAACATTTCTGTCATTAGAACAACGTAGACGAGCACAGGTCACTCAACCGAACAGTGTTATGTCAGAAATTTCAGTCGGCTGTCTTGCAGTGTCTCATGACTCAATTTTGTTGTCACCCATTAAATTTCATTGTGCGCCATTGGTCCTCAACTCTCATTCACACAGAGCCCACCTACATGAGAAAAGACGGAATCAAACCTGTGTGCATTTGGCACAGCAAATCACAGGTTAGTTGGTCCCAGTCATTGCATATGTGACATTATGTCACTGTCCTTCACCGGACTGCCTCTGACTGGCTAAGATTATGTAAATAAAGGCTTCAACTGAAATTCGCTGGAGAAGATAGTACCAACCATAAACTGTGTGATTTCAAGCCCAAATGGCAGTCGGCGACTGGTTTTCTGAGTCGGCCCCAATTTCATCTTCCTCAGCCTCATTTCACGTGCAGTATGAGAGGGATTGCGATGCTTGATTGTATTTTACCAATGGGCTGTCGTACGATTGGAAATATTTAGGTCATGTCAGAAATTTCAGTCGGCTGTCTCGACTCGATTTGTTGATGTCACCTGTCAAATTTCATTGAGCGTCATTGTTTGTCAGCTCTCATGCACACAGAGCCCTCCTACATGACAAAAGACGGAATCAAACCTGTTTGGTTTTGTCGCTGATGAGTTGCTCCCAGTTGGTGTTCTTGTCCCATGATGCCACTGTCCTTCACGGGAGCGCATCGGCGACTGCCTCTGACTGCTTAAGATTATGTAAATGTTGGCTTTAACAGAAAATCGCTGGAAAAGTTCTATAGTACTGACCATAAACTGTGTGATTTCAAGCCCAAATGGCAGCCGGAGAATCGTTTTCTGAGTCGGCCCCAATTTCGTCTTCCTCAGCCATCGTTTCACATGCAGTATGAGAGGGTTTGCAATGCCTTATTGCATCATACAAATGGACTGTCGTACGATCAGAAGAATTTCTGTCATGTCGGAAGATGTAGTCGGCTGTCTTATGATGTCTCACATCTTGATTGTCTGATGGCGCTATCAGATTTCATTTTCCATCATTGGTTAGCAGCTCTCATGCACGGAGAGCCCATCCAACGTTGTAAAGGATGGAATCAACCCCATCTGATTTTTGTCGCAGAATTGACGATTCGCACAGGGCTGGTTCAACCTGCAGTTATTTTTTTATGTCTCCATAATCTTTATGAGACAAGTATACAACAACAACATTTATTTGTATAGCACATTTTCATACAAAAGATGAAGGAAGAGGAAAAAAATATATAAAAATAAAATTAGACAATACTAATTAACATAGAATTAAGTAAGGTCCGATGGCCAGGGAAAACAGAAAAAACAACAGACGGCTAGAGATAAAGAAACAAAATCTGCAGGGGTTCCATGGCCACAAGACCATCCAGCTTCCTCTAGGCATTCTACCTAACGTAAATGATCTCAATCAGTCCTCATGGTTTTCAGGCTTCACATGATGGTCATGCATACATGTATATGTATTCCATAAAAAGTTACTGTCGTGAACGATGGTGATGGGACTGAAATTGCCAGGGTCCTTTGGTGAGAATGACTTGACCTCACTTAATGATGTAAAATCTAATCCAGTCTAAATAGAGCACGAACAAAGAATGGCTGAAAGTTGATAATCAAAAGAGGTTTCTTCATGAAAGCACACATGGAAGTTGTATTTGGTTTGAATCCATAATCATAACGTTGAAGAGGGGCAATCCTGGTAAACCCCTGGCTGCACAGATGGTGCCTTGGAATGGAATATGTAAGAGGAGGGGAGCTTAGCTGATAAGTTTCCTTGGGTTGCAAATTTAGAGACCAATGAATAGAATAGAATAGAATAGAATGTCTTTTATTGTCACCATACACATGTAAAATGAGATTAGAAGCAGCTCCTTAAGTGCAGACATACTGTACATGTGGAACACAACAAGTAAATAAACAAATAGTGCAAAAAAGGTCTGCGACGCTATATACATATGGAAAGAATAATAACTATTGCACTATTGGGTTATTGCACATAATTTAAATATTGCACAATAATGATGATCATGTGCAGTGAGTAGTGGATGTTGGACCCTGAGAGTAATGATATTATACAGTATACAGATATTGCACAGTTATTATCAGTACCATTTAGATATTGCACAGTTGATGGATAGAAGGACAAAAAGAAAATATTGGTATCCATCACCGGTAGTAGAAAGTCCCTTCGGGACCTACTAGGACCCGCGATCAGCTCCTCATAGGGGTGTCCTCTGATCCCAGGATTAATTGGTGGTTTTAAGGCTGTTTTCCTTCCATTAGCGTCCATTGATGCTGGAGTCAAGCTGGTATGTTAGAGTGAAGACTCAACTATAAGGGAGGAAGGTGTGAGAAAGGGAGGTGGGATGTGACCAGGGATCGAGAGGTGGGGAAGCCATCCCAGCTGCTTGTCAAGACAACAAACTTCACTTCAGGCTGAATTAACATTTAGAGATATCTCAAACTGAATTACAGATATCTAAAAATGCATCTATTTTAAGATATCTAAAAAGCATTTTATGATATCTCGAATTGTTTTCAAGATATCTTGAAATGATATGCTGTACATTTTGAAATATCTGAAATGCATTTTAAGATATCTTAAGTGCAATTCGAGATATCTAGAAATAGGTTCCTGTGCATTTTGAGATATGTCAAATACATTTTCAGATGTCTCAAAATCACTTCCTGTAAAATTTCCTATTCTTTCAATGGGACTTCCTGTCTATTATAAGATATCTCAAAATGTATTTGATATATCTTAAAATGTGCAGGAAGTTATGTTGAGATATCTGAAAATGAGTGGGAAGTTATTTTAAGATATCTATGCTAATAAAAGGCAAAGCCCTCACTGACTGACTCACTGATTCACTCATCACTAATTCTCCAACTTCCCGTGTAGGTAGAAGGCTGAAATTTGGCAGGCTTATTCCTTACAGCTTACTTACAAAAGTTAAGCAGGTTTCATTTCGAAATTCTACACGTAACGGTCATAACGGTCGACAACGTTCGCCATGTTGAACTTACTTATTTATGGCCCCATCTTCACGAAATTTGGTAGGCGGCTTCCCTGCGATAACCGAAACCGATGTACGTACTTATTTTGGTGGTATGATGCCACTGTCGGCCGCCATATTGAACTTTCCAACGTCAGTAATTCTCCAACTTCCCGTGTAGGTAGAAGGCTGAAATTTGTCAGGCTCTTTCCTTACAGCTTACTTACAAAAGTTAAGCAGGTTTCATTTTGAAATTCTATGCGTAACGGTCATAACTGAATCCTACTTACGTGCATATATACGTCCATAGCCTGCAGCTTGGTCGCCGTATGAGGTGGAGTTGCGCCCTGCATCCCCACGCCTCCCACGTAGTTGGCTGCCTGCCCATATAAGACTGTCAGTCAGCAGCAATCCAAGCTGTGAGAAAAGAGTAAAAAGGAGGCGTGTCGGACGTCATGCTACATTTTCTGATGCAGCGAGACGAAAACAACTTCATGACGCTGTCGCTAAATACTCGCAGGCAAATCCACAACTTAATACCGGGAATACCTGTTAAACATCTTAGATTCACGAGTACCGATTTGGGTAGTGAACATTTCGATGAATGAAACCTGTTATCTTTACAACGGGTGACAAACGCGGAATGTAACTTGAACACAACACGTCCTCCAAATACGAACCTGATTGAAAGAAATAATGATAATCAAATCCTTGATGACAGCAACACTCATAACAGTGACAAAACAATTACATTGACAATCATGTTACGTTATTTTTAAAATGTTTCCTTTTCTTTTTCATTACTTCTTTAACACACTACTTCTCCGCTGCAAAGTGCGGGTATTTTGCTAGTCTTGAAATATAATTAAGATATCTGAAAAAGCATTTAAGATAACTTAAAATTCACTGTTGTTCGAGATATCTAAATTTAATTTCATGATATCTTAAAATGGGTCTCTGCTCCATTTCAGATATCTAACAATGTATTTCAAGATATCTCAATAGCATTTTCAGATATCTGCAAAACAATTTAAGATAGCTGAAATATATTTCCAGATATCTCAAACCAGCTTCCTGTCTATTTTCAGATATCTCAGATACATTTTAAGATATCTTATAATAAACAAGAAGGCCCATTGAAATAACAGGCAGTTTTACAGGAAATGATTTTGAGATATATTGAAATGCATGAAAGGTCAATTTAACATATCTGAAAATTCATTTGAGATATCTTAAAATGTGAAGGAAATTATTTTAAGATATCTCAAAGCAAGTTTCAGATATCTTAAAAAGTAAATTACATTTGAGATATCTGAAATTCATATTGAGATATCTCTAAATGTTAATTCGGCTTGCCATACGAGGTGTTTATTTTTTATTTTAGACTGCTGTTTTCATTTGTTGCCTTTTCCCTTTGCTCTTCCCAGCGCCTCGACCCCTGGCGCGTTTGATAAATAAATACGTCGTCTTTATAAAAATCTCTGCACTTTTGGCAGTTTATTTTGGGTCGGAGCCTCCACGCCATACATACCACTTTTACACAAAGACAAGCATTTTTTTCAAAAGCCGTACATCTTGTTGTGAGTTTTATTAAAAGACCACTTCCTGTTATTTTGGAATTCCAGGATATAAACTCCAAGAATTGGAGTCATTTTTAACTTGTTTTGGAATATTTTTGTGGTCTTCAGTTTTTTTTTACATGGATATAATGAGCTTTGCCGTCCAAGTACTCGGCTTTTTCTGTTTTCTTTTTGTTTCCTTTTACTACCTTTCAGAGGATGGACGACGCTGCTCCATTTTTCTTTTCATTACAACACTTGCTGAAATTGGAAATTTCCCAATCCTGCTTCTCCATCTCTTCTTTTTCCAATGAGACCTCTCAGCACCTGAAGCTGCTGAGATGGTCCCAAGCACACAGTGGGGGGTGTCCAAGAAACATTTCCTGAGGGATAATGTGATGTTACTTAAATCAGGCCTTTGAGAGACACTGTAGTTTGACACGCCTGCTCTTGTCCACCCGACATCTCTACTTTCAGAACACCTCCATCCACGAGTGCTGTCTGGGGGTTTACTTCAGCCAGTGTCACCCTGTTGGGAGACAAAGGGGCTGTTAGGGTTATTGTGAGCAAAAAGGACCAAGAAATGAAAACGTGAGGTGATAATTGTAGTAGAAGACTGGCAGGGGTTTGCTACCGAGAAAGAATAAAACGATATCGCTATCAAAACCAAAATGCGAAACCCGAATAGAAAGTCGAAAAAATCCTAGCGCTGGGGCCTACATGAATTTGAAGCTAACTATCAAATAAGAGGTTTTTCAAAATGTTTTGCTGGAGGAGTCACACCGCAAAGCATCTCGGTTTGCAGATTCGAACTGTGAATTTGAATTCAGCCGTGAACCTGCCATATCTGACTATGACATGATCTCCTTACAGTGTCGCGGTCACACAGGCACCACTTCTGAGTGGAGAGTTTCCTGGTGACCTCAGTTGAATGTTCTCTCAGCCTCACCTCATTTATGCGTAACACCACTGCAACACTCCACCCATCCACAATGCAAATCCCATCCTCATCGCCAAGTGTTTTGTTGTGGTCTCGCATCACAGAGCAAAGATTTGTACTCTGGTATCCTGCTGGTGGTCACCCGTGAATCTACAATGTCTGTCCACCTTTTTCTGCTCAACACCGCCACTACACTCCACCCATCCACAATGCAAATCCCATCCTCATCGCCAAGTGTTTTGTTGTGGTCTCGCATCACAAAGCATCACAGGGCAAAGATTTGTACTCTGGTATCCTGCTGGTGGTCACCCATAAATCCACAATGTCTGCCCACCTTTTTCTGCGCAACACCGCCATTACACTCCACCCATCCACAGTGCAAATCTCATCCTCGTCGCAAAGTGTATTGCTGTGGTCTCGCACCCACAAAGCATCTCCAGCCAAAGATTTACCTTCATCTGTTAACCCACAACGTCTGTCCACATTTTCTGCACAATGCGGCCACTACACTCCACCTGTCTACAGTACAAATCCAACCCAGGCTTAAAACCTCTGAGTGGCCCTCATTAGCTGGACTTGGACACCCCTGGCTGGGCCCTGAATACGGCCCAATGGCAATAAACCCTCAAAGTCTGAATGCGCCCTGGGGGTTTGTTTTGTCCTCTCCTCATTGTCTGAACGGCTTCTTTTTAAAAAAAAAAAAAAAAAAAATCATTAATCCCATGGTTTCCATAAAGTCATGTTTTTTATTACAGGCCCGAGGACCCTGAGCCTGTCCATGTAGCATTGGGTGCAAAGCAAGAAGCAACTGGCATACCCAGAATGGAACTTGGCAGGAAATCCATGAAGATGCAGGGTTGCGGTACATCAGGTTTCTCTGCTTCACCCTTGTGGTGGAGTGGTATTTTGTATAGAAGTTGAAACATTTTATGCATGTCTGTATTTAACTGCACGTGCTAATTGTAATACAGTGATCCCTCGCTATATTGCGCTTTGACTTTCGCGGCTTCACTCCATCGCGGATTTTAAATTAAGCTTACCTAAATATACAGTACAGGCCAAAAGTTTGGACACTCCTCCTCATTCAATGTGTTTTCTTTATTTTCATGACTGAAGGCATCAAAACTATGAATGAATACATGTGGAGTTATGTACTTAACAAAAAAAGGTGAAATAACTGAAAACATGTTTTCTATTCTAGTTTCTTCAAAATAGCCACCCTTTGCTCTGATTACTGCTTTGCACACTCTTGGCATTCTCTCGATGAGCTTCAACAGGTAGTCACCTGAAATGGTTTTCACTTCACAGGTGTGCCTTATCAGGGTTATTTAGTGGAATTTCTTGCTTTATCAATGGGGTTGGGACCAGCAGTTGTGTTGTGCAGAAGTCAGGTTAGTTGGACGATCATTTATTTTTCAACAGGACAATGACCCCAAACACACCTCCAGGCTGTGTAAGGGCTATTTGACCAAGAAGGAGAGTGATGGAGTGCTGTAAATGGTCATGAAAATAAAGAAAACACATTGAATGAGGAGGTGTGTCCAAACTTTTGGCCTGTACTGTATATCACGGATTTTTCGCTGGTTCACGGATTTCTGCGGACAATGGGTCTTTTAATTTATGGTACCTGCTTCCTCAGTTGGTTTGCCCAGTTGATTTCATACAAGGGACGCTATTGGCGGATGGGTGAGAAGCTACCCAATCAGAGCACGTATTACGTATTAAATAAAACTCCTCAGTGATATACGATATGCTTCCCGCGCGGTGCTTCGCACACTTAAAAGCTCTAACAGCACGTATTGATTTTTGATTGTTTGCTTTTCTCTGTCTCTCTCACTCTCTCTGACATTCTCTGCTCCTGACGGAGGGACTGTGAGCAGAGGGGCTGTTTGCACAGAGGCTGTTTGCTTAGAGGATACGGATGCTCCTCTAAAAAATGCTGAAAGACTACCTTCACATTGATCCCTTCATTGCGGCTGCTTTATCGCTGTGCTTCCCATACTTAAAAGCCCAACAGCCCTATTGATTTTTGATTGTTTGCTTTTCTCTCTCTCTGTCTCTCTCTCTATGACATTCTCTGCTCCTGACGCACACTCCTTTGAAAAGGAAGATATGTTTGCATTCTTTTAATTGTGAAAAAGAACTGTCATCTCTGTCTTGTCATGGAGCACAGTTTAAACCTTTGACTAAAGGGTGTTATTTCATGTTTAGAGGACTCTAATAATGTTAAAAAATGTATTTAGAAGGTCGTAAACAGGTTTTCAATGCTCTAACTGCGAAAATATTAGATTTATAAATAAAGAATCCTACTTCGTGGAAATTCATTTATCTGTCTGGAGCCGATTAACCACGATAAACGAGGGTTTACTGTATAACTGTGCGGAGAATATTTATAAACAGTGTGGGAGAGTCTCTAAGGGCTTAAAATATATAAAAATAACCATACAAACATATGGTTTCTACTTCGTGGATTTTCACCAATCGCGGGGGGTTCTGGAACGCAACCCCAACGATCGAGGAGGGATTACTGTATTAGTGTTTGAGTAATTATGTTTTATTTTACTGACGAGAACAGCAGTGCTTTAGTGTTTACCTAACCACCCGCCAAAGAGTCTTTACGTCTGACTTAAGATGAGAAGTTTATGGAGGGTGGGGAGCATCAGACCCGCTGTGTTTGGACTTAAATGAACCTCGAACTCATCGCCTGCAGGAAGGCCATAAACTGACTAAACAAAGTAACTGGGGGTACCTGAATTCTATTGGTTTAAAGCAGGGATCTCAAACTCCAGTCCTGGAGGGCCGCAGTGGCTGCAGGTTTTCATTCTTACCCTTTTCTTAATTAGTGACCTGTTTTTGCTGCTAATTAACTCCTTTTCCATCCATTTGAATTGACTTGCTCTTGTAGACTCAGACGCCATAATTGTGTCTTTTTTCTTAATTCGCAGCCAAACAATAATGAGATACAAAATGAGCCAAAACAGGACCAGCAAACTGTGACCATCATCTGAAAATAACAAGGGTGGTGGATGTCTCAGGAATGCTGATCTGCTCAGGTCCCCAAAATATTTTACCAGCGCTCTTAGAAAAGAGAAAATCAACAATTTTGAAAGTGTACGCTATTGCACAATGAAAGCAGAAATAAACTGTGGAATGAACTCTTTAAGGGCCGATGTCAAAAAGGAGGAGTTGACGATGGTAATCGACTGTAAACTGTGACAAAACCAACCGTTATGTTTTAGTTGGACTCTCGTTGCTAGAAGGAAAGTTAGCTTCATTGGTTTGACTGAGATTTCCTGCACTCACGTGAGTAGCAGGGCACAAACAACGGCAAAAATGGTACTGACATAATGGCGAGAGATCAAAGCGAATGCGCAAAGCAAAACACTCAGTGGACTATGACTTGTCGGACTCAGATTTTGATACAAGCGATCGAAAACGATTGTGAGGTTCCAGCTTCAGTTGACTGGTCCCCAGCTAGTCGTTGTACTGACAATGTTCGCCAGCCACGCAAAGACAGCCTGGCAGCAAGCCTGCCGAACATTCCTGGCAAACTGGCAGCCACAGCATGCAGCAACAGATGTTTTATGTTGATTTCTGTGTGAAACCGTTGCTTTTCAGAAACTATGTTTTTTGGGAAAAAAATATTCAGCCCTCAAAGAGTTAAAGCACGGGTTTAATTAACAACAAGACCCTGTGCCTCATTAAGCAGCAGGTTGGAGTGAAATTGGTTGGAGTTTGAGGCCCTGACTTAGTTGGTCTTCTGATGGCTCCCTCACTTGACATTTCATTTCTGTTTGGGTGCCATTTAAGAAAATAAATGAAGCAATTCAGAGGAACGATTAAAACATTCAAGAGAACAAATCTAAAAAAAGCAATTCAATTAAAATGAATTCACAAGAAGTTAATTAACAGCAAAAACGGGGCACTCAATTAAAAAGGGTGAGAATGAAAACCTGCAGCCACCGCGGCCCTCCAGGACTGGAGTTTGAGATCCCTGGTTTAAAGTATGGCCGTTTATAACGGGTTTTGAATCAGAGTCCATTCTGTACCCCGACGCCCTGTTGGCCTAAAGATTTGGACAGAAATGTATGAAGTGAGTTGCTTTACCTGTCTGTCCCTCTCTCTTTCACACGCCATGGTCATGAAGAGAACACAATGAGGGCAGCCATATTGAGACAGGCAAGGAAATGCTTTGACTTGACCAGAGACATCTGAGTAACTGCAAGTCTGTGAGCCGCCTGAAACAATCTATCTAGCTTTTTTCAGGTTGTATGGTTGCCAATATTCAGATGTACTTTGCTTTATTATGATTATTTTATGAATATTATCATTATTAATAATAATAATATAATTAATCACTCTCTTCAGAGCGGCTTAGTCCCACTGGCCTTGAAAACTGCAATAATTAGACCTCATTTTGAAAAATCCTGTTTTAGCAAACTATCGTCCGATTTCCAGCCTTCCATTTTTGTCTTAGGTTTTGGAGAAGGTTGTTTAGGTCCAGTTTCAGGATCACCTCAAAAAATTCAATCTGTTTGAAAAATGTCAATCTGGTTTCCGATCTTCTCACAGTACAGACACATCCCTGGTCAGAGTCACCAATGACCTCCTGATGGCCGCTGACCTGGGCTCTCCACCTTCCTTATCCTTCTGGATCTCACAGCTGCATTTGATGAGGTAGATCATAATGTTCTCCTCCATCATCTCCACTATATAATTGGACTTTCTGGCACTGCTCTGGAGTGGTTCAAGTCCTATCTCACAGATAGGGCTGAGTATGTGGCCCTGGGGGAGGCTAAATCTCGTACCCACACTGTCACCTGTGGGGTCCCACAAGGATCAGTCCTTGGGCCGACCCTTTTTAACATCAATAAGCTACCGCTGGGTCACATCATTGGCAAACATGGAGTTTCATTCCATTGCTTTGCCGATGATACGCAGCTCTATGTGAGGCTGGATACGACTTCTACACCTTCATCAACCCTTTCCTCCTGCTTTGATGAGAATTGAGGCCTGGACATCCAAGAACTTCTTTAAGCTGAGCAGCACCAAAACTGAAGCTCTTTTAATTGGTAACCCCATCAACTTCACTCTTCCATAAATTGGATTTCCTTTTCTGGCCATACTATTACTTTCTCCCCTTCTGTTACTAATTTGGGTGTCAAATTAGACTCCCATCTGTCATTTGATACGCATGTCCATCACCTCTGTAAAACTGCATTCCTTCATCTTCGAAACACAGCCAAACTCCATCCCTGCCTCTCCCTCTGTGATGCTGAAAAGCTGGTTCATGCCTTTGTCTCTTCCAGGCTGGATTATTGTAATGCACACCTGTCCTTGGCCAGTTTCGCCCATTCCTCTTTGCAGCACCTCTCAAGCTCCATCAGGTTAGATGGGAAGCGTCGGTGCACAGCCATTTTAAGATCTCTCCAGAGATGTTCAATCGGATTCAAGTCTGGGCTCTGACTGGGCCACTCAAGGACATTCACAGAGTTGTCCTGAAGCCACTCCTTTGATATCTTGGCTGTGCGCTTAGGGTCGTTGTCCTGCTGAAAGATGAACCGTTGCCCCAGTATGAGGTCAAGAGCGCTCTGGAGCAGGTTTTCATCCAGGATGTCTCTGTACATTGCTGTAGTCATTTTTCCCTTTATCCTGACTAGTCTCCCAGTTCCTGCCGCTGAAAAACATCCCCACAGCATGATGCTGCCACCACCATGCTTCACTGTAGGGATGGTATTGGCCTGGTGATGAGCGGTGCCTGGTTTCCTCCAAACGTGACGCCTGGCATTCACACCAATGAGTTCAATCTTTGTCTCATCAAACCTGAGAATTTTGTTTCTCATGGTCTGAGAGTCCTTCAGGTGCCTTTTGGCAAACTCCAGGCGGGCTGCCATGTGCCTTTTACTAAGGAGTGGCTTCCCTCTGGTCACTCTACCATACAGGCCTGATTGGTGGATTGCTGCAGAGATGGTTGTCCTTCTGGAAGGTTCTCCTCTCTCCACAGAGGACCTCTGGAGCTCTGACAGAGTGACCATCGGGTTCTTGGTCACCTCCCTGACTAAGGCCCTTCTCCCCCGATCGCTCAGTTTAGATGGCCGGGCAGCCCTAGGAAGAGTCCTGGTGGTTTCGAACTTCTTCCACTTACGGATGATGAAGGCCACTGTGCTCATTGGGACCTTCAAAGCAGCACAAATTTTTCTGTAACCTTCCCCAGATTTGTGCCTCGAGACAATCCTGTCTCGGAGGTCTACAGACGATTCCTTTGACTTCATGCTTGGTTTGTGCTGTGACATGAACTGTCAAATGTGGGACCTTCTATAGACAGGTGTGTGCCTCTCCAAATCATGTCCAATCAACTGAATTTACCACAGGTGGACTCCAATTAAGCTGCAGAAACATCTCAAGGATGATCAGGGGAAACAGGATGCACCCGAGCTCAATTTTGAACTTCATGGCAAAGGCTGTGAATACTTATGTACATGTGCTTTCTCAATTTTTTTATTTTTAATAAATTTGCAAAAACCTCAAGTAAACTTTTTTCACGTTGTCATTATGGGGTGTTGTGTGTAGAATTCTGAGGAAAAAAATGAATTTAATCCATTTTGGAATAAGGCTGGAACATAACAAAATGTGGAAAAAGTGATGCGCTGTGAATACTTTTCGGATGCACTGTGCGTAAGTAGGTTCCAGTTATGACCGTTACGTGTAGAATTTCTAAACGAAACCTGCTTAACTTTTAAGCTGTAAGGAATAAGCCTGCCAAATTTCAGCCTTCTACCTACACGGGAAGTTGGAGAATTAGTGATGAGTGAGTGAGTGAGTGAGTCAGTCAGTGAGGGCTTTGCCTTTTATTAGTATAGATATATATAATTCACTAAGGGCACACAAGACACACGCAAGACAGAGAGCCACGCCCGCCAACTGTAAGACCAGGGATACCATGGGATATGCACGACAGGGCCACGCCTGCTAACTCTCACTCTCGAGGCATGTTCACTGCCTGCTCATGTGCCCGCACGCAACAACTCACCAAACCCAGCCTCGCTCGCTTTCGTCTGTGCTACAGTCCAAATGCACATCTGAGCCATGTTGACTTTTCATTGTTCTTTTCGGTTCCGGCTGCTTTTCTATATATATATATATATATATTCGACCAAGTCGCCCGACCATGGGGTACACACGACAGAGCCCCAACTGCCCACTCTAACCCTCCTCCCGCGTCATTGGATACGCACAACAGAGCCCCGCCCTCCAACTGTAACCCTCCTCCCACGTCCACCCTTGCTCTCGAGGCATGCGCACTGCTTGCTCATGTGCCCGCCCCCAACACGCCACCAAACACATCCTCACTCGCTTTGGTCTGTGCTACAGTCCACATGCAGCTGTGAGCCACGTTGACTGTTCACGTTGGTAATTATGTGGCGTATGCTACGCCGCGGGTTGGCTAGTTTATTTTATTTATGTTCATTTATTTTATTTCTATTTATGTTAATTGTATGTTTTTCTTTTATTCTATTATTGTTAAGCACTTTGGCCACAGCATTCCTATGTTGTTTTAAATGTGCTATATAAATAAATTGACATTGACATTATAAAGTACAATACCTTATAAACAGCAATAAGTCTATGGAATTTGAGGCATTCTGATAAAGTCTACACAATAAAGAGTACAAAAGGGGAAATTAGAGCAATACGGGACTTTACCAAAAACAAAACTACCTTCCATCCAGAGTGCCAGAATCGGTGCTGTTCTTAGATTGGTAAACGTCCACCTAAGCCAACTCTCGCTTTCTCCGTTTGCGAATCAGACGGGGTGATAGACAATTTATCAAAAAGTAACCCAAACACACCGACTGCAACACACCAAATAACTCGGCTTATTTATAAACTAAGAAAAATCAGAGACCAATATATTCAAGTGTATACAGACAAAGGACAATAATGAACAAGCAAGGCATAAGTTAAGCTCAATTTCTTTCTCCGATAGATAGATACTTTATTAATCCCAAGGGGAAATTCCCATACTCCAGCAGCAGTATACTGATTAAAAACAATATTAAATTAAAGAGTGATAACAATGCAGGTATAAGAGACAATAACTTTGTATAATGTTAACGTTTACCCCCCCGGGTGGAATTGAAGAGTCGCATAGTGTGGGGTCTCCTCAGTCTGTCAGTGGAGCAGGACGGTGACAGCAGTCTGTCTGAAGCTGCTCCTCTGTCTGGAGATGATCCTGTTCAGTGGATGCAGTGGATTCTCCATGATTGACAGGAGTCTGCTCAGCGCCCGTCACTCTGCCACAGATGTTAAACTGTCCAGCTTCATTCCTACAATAGAGCCTGCCTTCTTAACAAGTTTGTCCAGGCGTGAGGCGTCCCTCTTCTTTATGCTGCCTCCCCAGCACACCACCGCGTAGAAGAGGGCGCTCGCCGCAACTGTCTGCTAGAACATCTGCAGCATCTTATTGCAGATGTTGAAGGATGCCAGCCTTCTAATGAAGTATAGTTGGCTCTGTCCTCTCTTGCACAGAGCATCAGTATTGGCAGCCCAGTCCAATTTGTCATCCAGCTGCACTCCCAGGTATTTATAGGTCTGCACCCTCTGCACACAGTCACCTCTGATGATCACGGGGTCCATGAGAGGCCTGGGCCTCCTAAAATCCACCACCAGACTCCTTGGTTTTGCTGGTGTTCAGGTGTAGGTGGTTTGAGTCGCACCATTTAACAAAGTCCTTGATTAGGGTCCTATACTCCTCCTCCTGCCCACTCCTGATGCAGCCCATCATTTATGTCTCGAAGCATGCTCAATAATCCAGTTAAGGAAATTCTAGAAAGTTGATTCTGTTCTTCTGGACATAATTAAGCAGGGAAGACACCTAAACAATGCTCTAAGCAATCCAGGAGAGAGGAAGGACAACCGCTGCCTAAGCGAAAACCTTTGGTGATCCCTTATGTGTCAGGAGTATCGGAACAGCTGAGACGCATTTTTTCAAAACACCAGGTCTCGGTGGCTTTCAAACCCCAAAACACGCTTTGGCAGAAATCGGTTCACCCCAAGGACTGGGTGCCCTGGCACAGACAAAGTAATATAGTTTACGCAGTTAGGTGTCAAGAGGATTGCCGTGAATCATACATCGGGGAAACCAAACAACCACTGGCGAAGTGGATGGCACAACACAGAAGAGCTACCTCGTCAGGCCAGGACTCCACTGTCTATTTACACCTACAGGACAGTGGTCACTCTTTCAGAGATGAAAATGTGCACATCCTGGACAGGAAGGAATGCTAGTTTGAGCGAGGAGTCAAAGAGGCCATTTACATGAAAAAGGAATGACCATCTCTGAACCGAGGAGGGGGCCTAAGGGTACATCTCTCACCCTCTTACAATGCGGTGATTTCCGCCATTCCCCAGTTCTCTGTGAATGGTACTCATGGCCATTGATCAATGGACAGTTTGCATATCATTGATCACACGGCCCATTGTTGGTCAACAGTGCTAGTTTTGGTCATTATGCAAATGTACTGTTTATAAGATTGGAGAATCCTGCAGTCAACTGAGACTGAGGAAGTCACTTAGCTGAGTGATGAAACGTATCGGGGGGGGGGGGGGGGGGCAAAACTACTGTATGTCCAGATGAACAGAATCATTTATTAATTTCCCAAGAGGAAATTGTCTTGTCGCATGACCTCTGGAGGTCAGAGTGCAGGGTCAGCCATTTCACAGCACCCCAGATCAATTTTCAGGTTAAGGGTCCCTTCTGGCAGTAACCGGATTTGAACTGTCAACCACTCAGATACCAGTGCAGATCCTTAGCCACAGAGCCCTTATGATCTTGTGATTTTGTTTACTTTTAAATTGCATGTAAAGAGTTAACTAGAAAATATCACCCCTGACCAGGACCCTATTTATTTAGTATCTCTGAATTACCCTTAGAAATTGTACTAATAGCCAAACTAGAGTAAGAATTATTGATAAAATGCTTTTACTTCAAACCCCAAAGAGCAGAACCAAATGGACGTCAGTTGGAGATTCGTTAAGCCAGTTGGCACCCTTTGAGACACTTCATAAATACGGGCACAGGTTTTGTCACAGTCCTTATTTACAGCATAACGCTTGTGTACACACAATAAGAGGCTCGAAATATGCGTACGTGACTTCCCACACAAGCGTCAGAATGTATAAAAAAAGAAGAAATAAATTTGAGGGGGAAGTGCGGATATTTACGGCAACTCTGACCTCTCTGTATGCAACATTTTGGAGAAACTGGTAAATGACGACACCCTTAAATAATCAGGAAAATGCAGAAAAACCAGAAAAATGATGATACATATGCATAATACAGTAATCCCTCGCTATATCGCACTTCGACTTTCGCGGCTTCCCTCTATCGCGGATTTTATATGTAAGCATATCTAAATATATAACGCGGATTTTTCGCTGCTTCACGGGTTCTGCGGACAATGGGTCTTTTTACTTCCGGTATTTGCTTCCTCAGTTGGTTTGCCCAGTTGATTTCATACAAGGGACACTATTGGCGGATGGCTGAGAAGCTAACCAATCAGAGCACGCAGTTAAGTTCCTGTGTGCTGACTGGCTCAGCGACGGAGCGCTGAATTCGATTCCGCTGCGTTAACCAGGAAGTCTCGTCTCGCTCATTCAGCATCAATGTGTTTCGCTGTGTAAAGAGTTAACTTTTGTGCTCTTTTGTGTTTATCTTTGTGCGTAGTCAAGCCCTCCGTTATGGCTCCAAAACGATCTGCTACTGCTTCAGGGGCCATGCCCAAGCGCCAACGGAAGATGCTAACGATTGCCGAAAAGGTAAAAGTTTTGGATATGTTGAAGGAAGGGAACAGCTACACCGCTGTAGGACGCCATTACAGCATCAATGAGGCTATGATTCTTTTTATTTAAAAAGTAGGAAAAGAATATAAGATCTACGGCCGCAGTGTCCTTTTAAACAGGGCACAAAACGAGTTGTAAGTGGACGTAATAAGGCAGTAGTCTGGATGGAATCTGCTTTAGGGATTTGGATTGAAGACTGCCAGAAGAAGAAGAACGGCAGTGCTACACAATCGCCTGAAGTGGCTCCTTTAGAAGAGCTGTAACGCTCTCCATTGTTGTGCAGTAAAATTAAACTCATCGTTATCGGACAAGTCGTCGTGTCATTGTTGGTGAGTAACCATAATTAATTTTCTACTTACAGTACTTAGTACATGTACATATGTTTATGTCACTGTACACACATTCACTGTATACAATTTTTCTTGCATTATACGTATTTATTGCTGGTGGCCTGTCTATCGTAATGCCTGTAACATATGTGATATCGGAGACACTCAATATCTTTTTAAAATAATATTTAGGTTTTACTGTATATAAACAGTGTGTGTTTATATACATAATTTGAATGAAACTTACCTAATATCTAAGAGAATACAAAGGGTTTATGCTGTATAACTGTGCGGGGAATATTTATAAACAGTGCGGGAGAGTTTATAAGGGCTTAAAATATATAAAAATAACCATACAAACATATGGTTTCTACTTCGCGGATATTCACCTATCGCGGGGGGGTCTGGAACGCAACCCCCGCGATCGAGGAGGGATTACTATAATTCATATCAGAGAGTCGTTATTATAATGTGCGTTGATGTGACAAATATATTAAACCTCAAAAGTGATGAATATGATGTACGGATTGTAATACGAGTACATCAATCTTATTTTTATTTTTTATAAACGTTTCTTTCTTCATCTTGTAAAGCACTTTGAGCTGCATCATTTGTATGAAAAGATGCTATGGAAATAAATGTTGTTGTCATTGTTATTAAAGTGTTATTAAATTATGTTAGGAAAAGGGACACTACTGCAAAATGACCTTTATGTTGATAATAACGTGTTACGTTTTATGTACAGCGTAACCTCGGATCACGAACGTCTCAGAATACGTACCAATCGGTATACAACCAAAAAGTTCGCCAAACTTTTACATCTGTTCATGACCACACACTCGGGTGACGAACAAGCCAGTTTCCGTTCCAGTTCGTACGTGCCGATGATTTCCGCACGTGTTTAGTCTCTCCCTGTACATTGTTCTCGGTCAGACGTGCGTGCATTCGCTGTGAACTCTTTACGCTCTATTTCGTGTGCTTTTGCGTTAATTTTGCAATTAACCATGGCCTCTAAGCAAGTGAAGAGTGGTAGTGTTGGTGAGAAGAAAGGTTCGAAGAAAATTGAAATCGAATTAAAGAAAGAAATTATTGAAAAGTATGAGCGTGGCGTTTGTGTTACTGATCTTGCTGCCGAGTACAAGAAGTCAAAATCTACGATTTCGACTATTCTAAAGCAGAAAGAGGCCATTAAAGCAGCTGATGTTGCAAAAGGACTTACAGTGTTAACCAGGCAGAATCCTCAAGTGCTGGAAGAGGTGGATAAACTGTTGCTAGTGTGGCGGAACGAGAAGCAACTTGCAGTGGATAGCATAAGCGAGGCGATGTTATGTGAGAAAGCCAAGAAGATTCATGGCGATTTGCTGCAAGGTTAGTTTTCTTGGTGGTTTATGATTAGTTTTTGTACGGATTTTTCAAATTTTTATTTTTTCCCTGTGCTTAAAACTCATTAAAAAAAAAAAGTGTTTACAGCGAGCGGTTCGTAAGGCTGTAGCGTGAACTCCTGCAATGTTAGTTTTCTCTGTTCAAGGTTTTCTCAGTGTTATTCAGTGTTTGTACATTTAGTTTACTATTACACTGTGCGTTCTATGGTATAATTAACTATTTTTGTGCTTAAAAATCTTTAAAAAATATATATTTACATACAGTTCATACGGTCTGGAACAGATTAATTGTATTTACATAGGACCAAATCGGGTTTGCGACCAGAGTTTTGGAACGAATTATGGTTGTGACCCAAGGTTCCACTGTATGTGAACCCACACTGGATGTGAGGCCTCAAAGGTCATTTAATGGCTTTTAGCCTTTCAAGAGGGCCAATGCTGCGTATTGTCACTTAAGAAACATTTTTGTTTCTTTCGTCAGTTTATATCGGCTACATGTTGTCACTTTTCAGTGAACAGGCTGACAGGTCGGGAATATCCTAGCCAAGCTTCAATCCGTCAGGCCTGCTGTCCATAAATGTTTGTTTCAGGGTGATGCCGGGCAGGTTATGAGGCACATTCACAATGATCGTGATTAAAAATGGTAAAATTGTGTGGAAATGTGCGTACACACATTACTTAATTTATTTGGAATTCAAAACAATCACGCATCCAAATGGCGACTCTACAATGACCTAAAGCAGAAGGTGGCATGGCACTACCCAACTTTGAATTTTATTACAGAGCGGCAAATGTACAAGCTATAAAGACCTGGACATCGACACAAATTGATGAATATCCACAAGCCGGGTCTACAATAGAAGTAAAATCAAGCAGTACTGCTTTATATTCCCTTCCCTTGACTCCCACTTAATACAAACTACCATCATTACACTAAAAATCCAATTACTCTTCATACTCTCAGAATATGGGACCAATGTAGGAAGTTGTTTAACACCAAAAAGCTTTAATCTTTTGCACCGCCCCCGCCCCCCCCCCGAAACATATTCAATGTTTGATATGTGAAATATCTGGAAAATCGGGATTATAAGACTTATACATAGATAATTTCTTTGCATCCTACAAACAATTACAAGTTCTCATCCACACAATACCTCCACTACTTTCAAATTAGACATTTTGCTAAACAGAACCTGCCCAATTTTCCTCACCTTCCACCTTGTTCTATTCCAGAAGAATTATTGATCAGTCTTGAAGATTCAGATAGCATCTCTGCAATGTATAAAAAAAATGTTAAAGTCTCTTCCTTTTAAAGACCCTAAGGTACATTGGAGAATCTGAGGATCTGTCACTTAATATTTCAGTAAAGTGGAAGGCAGCCATGCACAGAATACACTCGAGCTTCGTATGTGCAGAGCATTCAGCCATTCAACTTGAAATCTTTTATTGAGCACATTTATCTCATTTAAAATTGTCTGAAGTGTTTCCAGTGCAAGATTCAACCTGTGAAAATTGCGATCGAGCTCCAGCCTCACTGGGCCAAATGTTCTGAGCTTCACCCAAAATTAACAGCATTTTGGACAAAAATCTTTGCATGCCTATCAGACAGCCTTGGTGTCCCAGTCCCTCCAAATCCACTAACAGCTGTGTTTGGTGGGCTCACAGAGGGGCTTAAAGTGGAGAAGGACAAACAAACTGTGATTGCCTTTACCTCACTATTAGCACGTAGACTTATTTTGCTGATCTGCAAGAATCCCAGCCCACCACTCTTAAGTCAGTGGATAACCAATGTTCTATACCAGGGGTCCTCAATCACAGTCCTGGAGAGCCGCAGTGGCTGCAGGTTTTTGTTTTAACCTGGTTGCTTAATTAGAAAGCAATTCTTGCCAATAATTTAATTTCATGGCTTGTTAGTGCTTTAACTCCGCTATGTCAGGTAATTCACATACCCTAGATTGTCTTCCCCTTTCTAAGGATATCATCCAAATGATTTGAAGGCTAAAATGGATGAGTAATTCTCAGTCCTTCATTTTTTTCTCTTTACTTTCCTTCCAAGTATTTAATTAAACCCAATAGTACATGATAAATGCACACAGGTGTAAATGGTAACAAGCTAAATGGAGAAATGCTTGTCTCTTTTGTTGTTTGCATGTTATTGCTAATTAGGAGCAATTAAAAACCAAGAATACAGCTGTTTAAGACTTAAATAAGCAATAAGGGTTCACAATCTTAACGAGTGGGACAACTAAAGTGAAGCAGAAGTGTTACTTGAGCAATAAGTGCTTCTTATTAAGCAATTGGGTTGGAGCAAAAACCTGTAGCCACTGCGGCTCTCCAGGACCGTGATTGAGGACCCCTGTTCTATACTACTTAAAAATGGAAAAAAATCAAATTCTCACTTAGAGGATCTTGTTCAAAATTTTTTGTAAAATATGGCAGGATCTGATCAATAACATTTTAGAATAAGCTTCCATTTTGGGGAAAAGGATACCCTTCTTTTCTTGCTCCTTTTATAGGGTGGCTTTGGTTGTTGGCTCCTCTCTGTTTCTCTGTGGGCACTGAATTTTGCTTTGCTTTGATTTGTTAAATTTGACTTGATTGTATGGAATGGTATCTGTTAATAATTAAAATTTGGGAATTTCCCCTTGGGATTAATAAAGTATCTATCTATCTATCTATCTATCTATCTATCTATCTATCTATCTATCTATCTATCTATCTATCTAAATCAATAACAATATATATATATAAAAAAGAAATGTGCGTACACCACATTTTATAAATCTGTTTTTTTTTTTTTTGCCATTTGCATATTTTCACTGTATTAGCTAAACAAACAAGCTTGACGGACTGAATGGTCACCCCACATTTGTCCGATGTCTTACATTTATATTCTTACATAAAGTTTTATAATTGAAGCCTGGACAGATAAGTTTGTGAGAAATTATAAACTTTCCAGCACCTACACATTGACACCAGCACTGATTTATTTCACAACTCCCCTTTGTGTGTGTGTGTGTGTGTGTGTGTGTGTGTGTGTGTGTGTGTGAGAGAGATGCAGGTCTGAAATCTCCAACTGAATTTAGGAAGAGAAACTTATAAAGACGCATCCTTCACAATAAGGTATTACCGGGGATCCCAAAGAAGCAAGGCCCCCTTACTTTGATTTGATTCAAAGTTCTGCCTTTGCCACTATTTAATACTTTGAGTTTCCAGTTCTACCAGTAGCCAGAATGCGTTAGCTGGCTTTCTCCTAACTACTAAGTTGCAGTCGGTGATTCTCAGAATCGAAGCAGCAGCACTTTGAGTTTGGTTCTACGCGACTGCGGCTGCAGGTGATTCTTTGTCCCGATTCCTTCAGTTGTTCAATTCGGTTTTCCTTCCTTTGTTCAGAAGCTCTTCTCTTACTTTGCTTTGGTTGCACCTTCTGGTTGCAGGTGGTACTGAAATTTGCCTTCAAGGTTTCACACACCGTTAACTCCTTTCTTCAGCAAGACAAACACGTTGCTTTCCGTGTGGCCTCCTGTGCTCGCTTGTTTTCCTTGCTTTCCTTTACCGAAGTTTTGATTTAATGCGCCACATCCAGCTGTGTTATGGATGATCTTCCTCTCTTATGGTCCAGCAATAGGCTACATTTCAGGATAAAAGTGACCATCCCAGCCTTTATTATGGCTGCTGAGCAGAGCCTCATCAGAATTGGCTAATGTTTAAGAGTGGTGACCAGCAGGGGTGAGTGTTAGGGCCGCTGCTATTTTTAATAAATATAAATGATTTAGATATTAATATAAGGAACAAGCTGGTTACGTTTGCTGATGATACCAAGATAGGTGAATTAGCAGATAATTTGGAATCAGTTATATAATCACAGAAGGACTTGGACAGCATTTACAGGCTTGGGCAGATTTGTGGCAGATGAAATTTTATGTTAGTAAATGTAAAGAATTATAATAAAAAAAATCTTGGGAGAAGAGACTTTTTATCCTGCGCCGAGACGTGATCTTTTGACAGAGAGACACTTTCACGTCCTGCGAGACGAGTCTTTGTGCCAAGAGATTTCACCACACCCGGGGCCAGAAATAAAAGACAAAGAGTAGATGACAAAGTAAAATGTTGGCGGTGGCAGCAGCAGCTGATCGAGCAAAGAGGAGGTAAAAAAATAAAACTGTTTGCTTCAAATTGTATCACCATTTAAGAGGGGGTTTTAGAGGAGTGATCACGTCTCCTTGGGGTGCGTTTAGCCCCCCCTCTTCAAAATGCAAGTGGCAGAGATGTGAAGAGGCTTTCGGTTTGGTATGGTGAAGCTCCCTAGTAGGAAATAAATATTAGGTTTGAATACACAATGGGCGGTCGGAAAATTGAAAGTACACTTTATGAGAAAGATTTAGGAGTCATACTGGACTCAAGATTACTTCTCGTCAGTGTTCAGAAGCCAAGAAGAAGGCTAACAGAATGTCAGGTCATATAGCGCCTTGATGTGTGGAGTACAAGTCATGGGAGGTGATGCTGAAGCTTTATAACACACTGGTGAGGCCTCAGCTGGAGTCCTGTGTGCAGTTTTGGTCTCAAAGCTACAAAAAGGACACAGCAGCACTAGAAAAGGTCCAGAGAAGAGCGACTAGGCTGATTCCAGGGCTGAAGGAAGATTAAAAGAGCTGAGCCTTTACAGTTTAAGCAAAAGAAGATTAAGAGGTGACCTGAGTGAAGTGTTTAAAATTATAAAGGGATTTAGTCCAGCGGATCAAGACGGTGACTTTAAAATGAGTTCATCAAGAACACGGGGACACAGTT
>JANRMT010062817.1:15087241-15106647 GCA_026402145.1 Polypterus bichir lapradei | reverse complement strand
ATGCTCAATCTGTTGGAGTACAGGATTTGTAAAAGCAGTGCCAATGTCTGTGATGTGCCATCTGTTGGAGTAAAGAATTTGTTAAAGCAGTGCCAGTGTTTATGATGCACCATCTGTTTGAGTACAGGATTTGTAAAAGCAGTGCTAATGTTACCGATAAGCCATCTGTTGGATGACATAGACACAGCAACTGAATGGATACACAGCCACACTTTTATTAGGGTGGATTTCGCCTCAGGTCCCTGCTGCTTAAACACCACAGATTTTCGCTCAGTCGTTTTTCTAAATTAAAAGCAAATTGTTTTTGCTGACTGTTCATAAGTGTCTCATTTTTTCTTTCTTCTTTCTAAATATAAATCAAAACCCATGTCTGTTATTTTTTCCTCTCAAATTGTTTGCATTAACTTTTTATTGTCTTTCTACTTATAAACCAAAATGTGATGTCACAGCCCACCTTTCACCCTCTTGTTATTTTTTCGGCCGCGTCTCTCAGCGGACACTCTCTACTCGCTCCCTCCGATTTAAATGTGGAGCCTGCTGATTTTTTTTTTTTTTTATCCAAGTCCCTTACTCCCTCGAGATAACTGCGACTTTTTGTGTTCATTTATGTTTAAAGTGCAGCACAGTTGAGGGAGGAGATCCTCCGTTTTTTGTATGATTTTTTTATTTTCATTTTATATTCTATTATGGTCTGCAGTATTTTATTGCTAATATGATACTCTTAACGTTGCTAACGTCATCTGATGAACGTACCCATTGTTTACTTCTTTACTTTCCACCAATTAGTGATGAAAAACGAATAACAAAGGAGAAGACTCCCGATTTCGTTCCGCTTATTCCTCTGTGTATTAGTCATAAAGTAACTTTTCATATAATAATTGAGGATTAGTGATGCGCTTCGCTCCAGAAAACATTCTAGTGATGTACTAAGAAGAGAAAAACCCTGAATAATAAAAATGTCTGCTGTAGCAGAATAAATTCGCTAACAAGCCATATAATTAAATGCCATCGCTTATTAACGGCGCGGGCTTCCTTGTGATTGACAGCTTGGCTGCCACCTTCGACCCCTGCGGGGTGCGCGCTGTGCTCGGGTGCGCGCGGCATCCCCTGCCTGCTCGGCCAATCAGGGGCGCGACACGGCGCGTCTCGTGTCCTCTCCTCTCGTCTTGTCTCGTTTCGTCAGGTCAGGCGCGCCCATTCGCCCCAGAAATTCCGAGCGAGGGTCCCGTGCGGCGTGTCCGAGAAAATGAACAGCAGAGAAGTCTATTTACATGCCTCCTGAATTATGAGCCTTCACAATTTTTCTTTTTTGGTAATCCGTAAGTCCATAAATCTTTTTATGATTCCCGCATATCGGGTTCTGCAGCGACAATCCGTTCCAAAGTAAGCACAGGCAGAGTCCTAATTTGAAAGCCTATACAGCGGGCGAGTGCCCATAATTGCGGGTTATATCTGCATCTGTAATGTTCCGGAAATCATATTCATTGTTGCCTCGGAAAACATTTCCAATCGGCTCTGATTTTTGTTTTGCTTTTTGGAACGGCTTGAATATGGAATCAATTTAGTTTTATCTTTAGTTCTTCATGGCAGCCTGCTTTTTCCTTCAACAGATACTTCACTTTGAATAAAAAAAGTTTAAACCTTAGTCTTGATTTCTGTGAAATAAAAAACAGAAGTCGGAGAATACGGGGTGGGGGTTTGGGGTGGGGGGGAGGTGGCGGTTGAGTTGCCGCTCTGGGCCGATCTTATCGGAGTTTCAGCTGGAGAGAAATCTGACACAAATATATTCTCTGCTTCCTTTATTTGGAGAAGGATTTGGGAATACATTTGGAAATGTCAGCGCAAATGACGCGGATGCGAATCCTAGCATGGGGTGCGTTGAAATTTCCACAGGCTTCCAAATTAATATGACATGTGTCAAAAAAACTGCAGAAAACCCCAATTTAGTTGAAATAAATGAGGTCTGAGTACAGGTTTGTGTATACACATTACGTGTGCCTATATAGTGCCTTTAGAAAGTATGCAGACCCCGTCCCGGTTTAAACATTTTGTTATGTTGCTGCCTTATGCTAAAGCAATTTCAATTTGTTTTTTTCCTCTGAGAAGCATTCAGTATCCCAAAATGACAAAGCTAAAATGGGGTTTTAGAAATTTTTTGCAAGTTTATTAAAAATGTAAAACTTAAATTTCCCATATAGCCGAGTAGGGTGTCTTAAAGTGACGTTACAAGACCACCACAACACCGCACAGAAATTCTCAGTGGCCATCACAGAGTTGTAGAAGATGTGGAGGACGTCACTTCCCATATTGAAGGAGCGCAGCCTGCTCTGCCCTTTCTTCTACAGTTCCTCTGTGTTACAAGGCCAGTCCAACATGTCATTAATGTGAGCCCCCCAAGTACCTGTAGGGGTGGACACCCTCTACAACCTCTCCCTGAATACTGGCCGGACGCGGTGGAAGTCAATAGTTGATTTTGCTGATGTTATGTTACAGACTATCCACAAAGTTCTCCCCCTGACTCCTCTCCTCTGTCTCATCCCCCTTATCAATACTCCCTATAAGTACGGAATCATCTGAGAATGTCTGCCGGTGACCTGACCAGCTGTTATATTTACAGTCTGAGGTGTACAGAGTGAGGAGTAAAGCAGTTGGGCCTGCTCCTTGTGGTGCTCCAGTGTTGCTCACGCAGTCCTTGACAGTCACACACGGTGGTCTGCCCGACAGATACTCCATCATCTAGGACACCGCAGGCTCATCCACCTGCACGTGACCCCTTAGCAGGTTTGGCTGGATGGTACTGAAGGTGCTGGAGAAATCAAAACACATGAACCTCACAGTGTGGCCAGCGTTGTCAATCCTTGTGAAACAGACAGATGATTCAGTCCTTCACCTCCACTCTTAGTCTGAAAGGCAACCTGCAGTGGGTCCAGGTGGTCTGCCCCATGAAGACCCTCATAATAATTCTTTACATTTATATAGTGCTTTTCTCACCACTCAAAGTGCCACTTCAGCCACCACTAATGTGCAGCACCCACCTGGGTGATGTGATGGTAGCCATGTTTGTGCCAGGATGGTGGTGAGAGAGCCAGCTAGAGACAGGGGATGTTTAGGGGGGCAGAATGGCTAGGCAGTGGTGGGCAGTCAGGACAGGACATCGGGAAACACCCAACTCTTTTCCAAAAGATGCCCAGGGATTTCTTTTATGACCTCAGAGAGTCAGTACCTTGATTTTTACATCTCATCCAAAGGTTGGCTCTGGGGCATTGGGACCCACATTCAGATCTCAGGATCTGGCCTAGTGACAGACTGGCGTCCTATTCAATATCAGTCAGGACCTTGGTTTTACATCTCATCTGAAGGACGGTGCCATCTTTACAGCACAGTGTACCCGTCCTTGCACTGGGATCTACAGAGTGAGTGCCCCCTGCTGGCCTCGCCAACACCTCTTCTAGCAGCACCTCAAGCTTTTCCTAGGTGGTCTCGCATTCAAGTCCCGGCCTGGGCCTGAACACACTTAGCGTCACCTTCTCCGACGTCCTGGTGCTGTGGCTGCTGGTCTGATCTTCACGCCTACCTGACCTCTGACATTAAGGCGAACCCACCAGGTAAGAGCCACAGTTACATGTTGGAACCTACTGTGGTATAGCGGGTCCACAGCTCAGATGAAAAAGCCCCGTTTTTAAATAGATAATCGCCGAGGGGCATGGTAGAGTGGGCGGAGCGGGTCCCAGACGCTATGTGAGGTGAGCGTTTCCTCGCTTATGTGCTCAGGTGAGGAGTCGTCCACATCCGAAATTGAAGCCGGGAGCTGCTAATCGCCACACCTGAGCCACATCCCCATTATATATAGTAGGAGCGCAAGTGCTGATAGGGAAAAAGAAAAGTTCTGAAAGAAAGAATGGAGGAAGAAAGGGAGGCAGAAGAGAAGGAGCCAGAGAGAGAGAGAGCCGGCCCTCTATAAGAACAGGCTGCTGGGAAAAGTGAGCCCTAGTCGGGTGTTTGGCTGGCACCTGAGGGGCTTTAGTGAGGAACAGAAGTGACCGGAAGGTGGATGACTTGCCGCATTAGGCCGAGGAAAGCAGTGGGAGTCGGGAGATGTGGAATCGGAACCCCAGTGTGAGCACCCAGGCTCGGTCCGGGTGGTGATGCCAGAGGACGGAAGGCACCCTGACGTAGTGAAGATCAGCTGACGGTAGGGAGACTCCCCCTGGTGCAAGGCCCGGATAGGAGAAGCAGGGGAGCCGCCAGCTAAGGAAGGGACCGGGTTTTGTTTTTAAAAGCACTGCTTCCAGCCAGCTATTTTAACCTCGCTTTTATTGGAATTATTTTAACCTCCACATTTTTCACTTGGTTTTTAATGGAGTATCTCTTTATTATATAAAAAAAAAAATCTTGGAAGGAGACGAGAGACACGTATACACCACATGAGAAAGAGATTTAACCAGGCCCGGGGCCGGACATAAAAGACAAAGAGTAGATGACAAAGTGGAATGTCGTAATGAATTAAAAAACGTTTTGTGCTATACACATGCAGAGCAGGTTAGAGATAATGGAAATACGAAAATTCGAAAGCCTCAAAAAAATGATAGTAAAGATCGCATTTGAGCAAACAAACGGAAATTATTATTCGGTGAAGTAATGGAGAGTTTCTTCCGAAAAACCTGCTCCCTAGTTTCCTCCAGTCCAAAGTGTTTTGGATCAGTGTGGATTTGTGGGTATTTTTATTTGTTTGTTTTCTAAAGATGGACCAGCTGTATTTAAATGTTAATGCACTGGACACGTTTCACCAACTTAACTGCCACCTTCAAGCTTGTTTTTGATGGCAGCTGCTCTTTATCATCCAAGCCAGGAGTTTTTATGGGGGGGGGGGGGATTGTTGTTTGTTTATTATAATGTCTCTCTATTATATAAAAAAAATCTTGGGACGAGACTTTCTCAGAGAGACACTTTCATGTCCAGCGAGACAAAGAGTAGATGACAAAATAGAACGTCGTAAAGAATTCAAAAACGTTGGCGTGGTACACATGCAGATCAGGTTAGAGATAATGGAAGTACGAAAATTCGAAAGTCTCAAAAAAAGGATAGTAAAGATCACATTAGTACAAACAAATGGAAATTATTACTCTGTGAAATAACGGAATAGCAAAAAGAGATGGAATATATTGTTCAGATTTAAACTTTAAGTCGGAGACTTGTAGATCGCCTAATTCGTGTTGCCAGAGAGAATTAAAAGATTCCAAAAACGTAGGCGCGGTATGAAGTCCTGTGAGACGGAGAGTATTTAACGTGAGATTCTTTCAAGTCAAGCCGTACTTACAACTATTTTCAAACAAAACCACGGTCGTCTAACCTCAGTCGTGTGAATGCATTTGGCAGACACACTTCCTGCACTCTCAGCTCTTATACATTTTATAAGGACAATAATTTTATACGTTCAAGATGACACGTCAACAACAAAGCAAAGAAGAAAAAGCATGGACAAACATTTGAGAAAGTCATTTTATTTTAATAGAGAGAAAGAAACGATATTCACTCACGGGCAGTTATACGTTGCGTGGTCACGATGTAAATCCAAACACAGAATCAAAATTCAATGCGATCCTGAAGAAAATTTAATTCCAAATATTGTTTGTACTAAAGTTTTAAAGTAAAAGTGAAAATGATGCATACTGTATGTAACAATTCCCATGGAAATAACAATCTCTTTAAATTGTATATCCGGTAAAACAAACCCGGGGGTGGGCGAGCAAAGTGAGCAGGGGGCGGATCCTTCTAGTATATTTAAAGTCTTTTTGCGACACTGCACTATTTCTTTGAACACTGTCTGTTTTTGTGTTTAATAAAAGCACTTTGCACCTTTTTGCACTATTCCCTTGTTTCGTTGTGTCTTCACTGATCAGCTCATCCAGTTACATTACCGACGGTGTCGGGTTCAAAAGCTCCCAAAAGTGTAGTGGGAGTATAGAGGAGAATCCGCATTGTCACACCTCCGAATTCTGTTAATTATCTTCATGTACATCTTCTAATATCTCCTTCTTTTTCAGTGGATCAGTCCTCCAGTGGCACCAGTCTAGGCTTCTACTGGAGTCTTTTGTTGTTATCGCCACTCGTTGGTGCCACACCACCCCACCCGTACCAGTGGTCCCTGAGGCTGCAAAGCCCAAAATAAAAAGAAATCCAAATTCAATACAAAAACTCATCATTTTGCATCCATGAACTATACACACAGCAAGAGAAAGTGAAAGAGGCAGTGTGGTGTGCTGGACTTCAAACTCGAAGCTTGTGGGTTCAAATCCCACTACTGACACCAATGTGTGACCCTGAGCAAGTCACCTGACCTGCTTGTACTCCAATTGGGAAACCAAGAGAAACGGAACCAGTTGTATCAGAAATGTTGTAAGTCATCTTGGATGAAAGAGTCAGCCAAATAGGTAAATGTGAAGAAGTGCAAAGTTAAGGCGAATTTGAACAAAAAGTGTTGTTAACTGGCAGGCGTGGCATCGACACTCGTGTGCCAGTGTCCCCTCACCACCATACAAATACCAAGGGCAGCCTCTCTGGGGTCTGCATGATGTGGGACACAAGTGGCACTGGCCTGTGATCATTAGGTGGAACAGGAACGATGAGGGATGTTTGTCACAGCAGTGACACTTTCTGAAGCCTCAGATGACACCACAGGCTCTAAGAACTGAAGGATAAATGTTCAGGATGATCACAAAGGGTTAAAACTGTAATGCTCGGCTGTCTTAACGTACGGGCACACTGGGCACTGGCCGAGGGGCTCCCTCGATGTTTCCGATGCCAATATAGGTTTCTGTTTTGCTATCAAAATGGGGGACCCCAATGCGCTACTTCTATGATGTTGGTGAGGTGACCCTGATGTAATGGATTGGCCCAAAGAATGTGACAAGGTTGTGGGACCCTTCAAATGACCCATCGAGGTCTTCAGATTTTAGCACCCCAGAAAATGTGAAAACCAAACATCAGTCCTGGAGAGACTTGAAGAAGCAATGAGGACAAGTGGAGCAAGACCGAGGCCAAAGATTTTCAAAGCTTCGAGTCTCTTCCTTCAGGAGTTTCATGTGGTGATTCATGAGAAAGGTAGTGAAGCATCAAACCCCCCCCCCAAGAAACCCCCCCCCCCCAGGTTTAAGAGCCCGAAGGTCTACATTTTCCACAGACACATCAAGGTAGGTAACAAACTGCAGACACAGCGGCCCCTTCCCCATGTGTAACCTTGATCTGACGGTTCCTGTGGCAGACCACCGTTTATCAGGCGCGACATTCCCACCTGCTTTGCATCTTCCAGCTCTTTAATAGGCCCCAATTAATCTGGGGACCTTCCTTGCATAGATTTTCATCTGGGAAAGGCTGTCGGCGCCAAGCAGCTACGTTGTCATCAAGTTCAAGGCCTCCCAATGCAATCAACGGCGTGTTCTCCAATCGCGGTCACACTGGCCAGATGTGCAAGAGCCTTGACTTCTCGCTAAGCATAAAGTGCAGAGCGTGAGGTCAGCAGAGCGTCATTAGACTGTAGGCGAAACGGTAACAGTGTCCATGTTTCGAATTTTCAAGTATAAAATGCTTATGGACGTTTATTATTGTGAACAACACCATGGCACCACAGGCCTCCTGGGGTATCGAGTTGAGTATTAGAGTTAAGGCGTAACTTGATTCATCTGTTTGTCTCCTAAGTGGAGTTGGACTGGAGTTTCATCATTTGCTGTTTCTTATGCCAGTAATGCCACTGCTAGAAGAGCTCACCAAAACCTGGAAAGTGGAGCAACAGAGGTTGACACTCCTTAGCAAATTCATAAATGAAGGGAATAGTCCGCCCAAAAATCATATCGTGGACAGGACCCTGCACTGGTAAGACCACATCTGGAGTGCTGTGTGCAGTTCTGGTCACCACGCTACAAGGAAGACATAGTAGCACTCGAAGCGGTGCCGAGCAGAGCAACCAGATGCATCCTGGGACTTAAGGACAGTCTTCGAGAATTAAACCTGCTTAGTCCTGAGTAGAGGAGGCTCCATGGAGACCTCATCCAGATCTTCAAAATCCTCACAGGCATTGATAAAGAAGATCCAGCAGAATTCATTCAGTGTAAGGACGAATCACATAGTCAAGGATATCAGTGGAAATTAAGAGGAACTGCAATTAGGGCAGAAGCCACGAAAGAATTGTAGGACTTTGGAATAAAGTACAGAGACACGGAGTTGAAACCTTGACAACCTGATTGAGATATTTGGGACAGCTTAGCTATTAGCTGAGCAAACGGGCTGGATGGACCAAAGGGCCTCCTCTCATTTGTCAAATTTCTTATTTCCTTCAATCAAGCCAAGTGTAGAAACCATACCAGCCACTCTAAGAGGAACCCCAATAATGAAACCCCCATCTCGCTGGTCCACCTGTTCCACCTCAACACTCACTCCCACAGGTCATCCATGTCATTCCAGCCTGGTTTTACGTCTAAGAAGTCTACCATTGACCTCATCCTGGCACTGAGGGTTCTCATGGAGCACAAAGGCGAATATCAGCAGAGTTTCTTTGTAGCCTTTGTCAGTTTTCATAGAGAGTTTGGCTCATTTGATTGAGGTGTACTGTGGGACATCCTAAAACTTCACGAGATCCCACAAAAGTTGCTGGATGCCATGGCTGGCCTGTATGCTGGTACTGTAAGTGCTGTGCAGAGTGGAGGTCAGTTGATTCTGGGGTTCGTCAGGGGTGTGTCTTTCCTCCTACTCTGTTCAATGCTTGTATGGACTGGGTGTTGGGCAGAATCTTGGGGTCCAGGGGCTGTGGGGCATCTGTTAGTGAAGAGAGATTCACTGATCTTGACTTTGCTGACGATGCTGTGATCTCCGCGGAGTCAATGGAGGCTCCGATTGGGGCTCTCAAGAGACTGAGTGAGGAGTCTGAGTGTCTGGGCTTGCGAGCGTCCTGATAAAAATCAAGATCCAGGCCTTTAATGACTTCTTGAGTACGTCCATCAGCAGTGTGTCTGTCTGCAGAGAGAGTGTCGACCTTGTCAAGAGGTTTACTTACCTTGGCAGTGACATTCATGTCTCTGGTGGCTCTTCCTGTGAAGTTAGTAGATGGATTGGGAGAGCATCGGGGGGGGGGGTCATGAAGTTGGTGGAAAGGGGTGTGTGGCGCTCCCGATATCTCTGCAAAAGGACGAAGGTCCAAGTCTTTAGAGTCCTGGTGCTTCCTGTCTTGCTATATGGTTGTGAGACATGGACGCTATCCAGTGACCTGAGCCGAAGGCTGGACTCCTTTGGTACTGTGTCTCTTCGGAAAATCCTTGGGTACCGCTGGTTTGACTTTGTGTTGCTCATGGAATCCCGAATGAGGCACTTTACCTGCATTGTTAGAGTGTCACTTATGGCTCTACGGCCATGTGGTGTGATTCCCTGAGGGTGACCCTCATTGTTGAGGACCCAAGGGGCTGGACCAGGCCAAGGGTACGTAACACCCCGGCTGTGGCAGATAGAGGGTCATTTCTAGAGAGTGGAACTGGACTGCATGTCTGCCTGTGGATGTTGCCAACCAGGATCCCAAACTGTACTAGTGCCTGCTCCCCAACCCAACCCAACCTGACGTGACCTGATCCGGTTTAAAAATCCATCCATCATCCAACCCGCTGAATCCGAACAGGGTCAGGGGGGTCTGCCGGAGCCAATCCCAGCCAACACAGGGCACAAGGCAGGAACCAATCCTGGGCAGGGTGCCAACCCACCGCAGGACACACACAAACACACCAAGCACACACTACGGCCAATTTTAGAATCGCCAATCCACCTAACCTGCATGTCTTTGGACTGTGGGAGGAAACCGGAGCACCCGGAGGAAACCCACGCAGACACGGGGAGAACATGCAAACTCCACGCAGGGAGGACCCGGGAAGCAAACCCAGGTCTCCTAACTGCGAGGCAGCAGCGCTACCACTGCGCCACCGTGCCGCCCCGGTTTAAAAATGATAAACTGAAATATGACATTGACCACAAGTATTCAGCCCCTTTACTCAGGACTTAGTTGAAGCAGGCAACGATTCCAGCCTGGAGTCTTTGAACATTAGAACATTAGAACACTCTAGATGAGAACAGGCCATTCAGCTCAACAAAGCTCGCCAGTCCTATTCACTTATTTCTTCCAAAAAACATCAAGTCGAGTTTTGAAAGTCCCTAACATCTTAACTGTCTACCACACTACTTGGTAGCTTATTCAAAGTGTCTATTGTTCTTTGTGTAAAGAAAAACTTCCTAATGTTTGTGCAAAATTTACCCTTAACAAGTTACCAACTGTGTCCCCGTGTTCTTGATGAACACCTTGGATTTTGGGTTTTTCTGCCATTCTTCTCTGTTGATCCTCTCAAATGTTTTGGTTGGAGACCATCAGTGGAAAGCTCTCATAATTTTAGGTTTCTCCACAGATGTTCGGTTGAATTTGAGTCCAGTCTCTCTCTCTAGGCCACTCAAGGATATTCACAGAGTTGTCCCTAAGTCGCTCCTGAGTTGTCTTTGCTTTGTCCGGAAAATTTGGCCCAGTCTGAGGTGCCGAGCCCTAGGTAGGGTTGATGGACGTCTCCCCATGTTTTCCATAACGGGTTGTCAGTATTATTCAACTTTGATGACTTGTGGGATGTTAGTGTCAGGAGCTCGCAGCCTTTCAGTAGCACAAACGCTGCCCCTTTCTGCGTTTACCAACTTTTAAGGAGGGCACGTCTCTTGATGTATGGAGTTTGAGAACTTTAGCTTTCATAAAGAGCACTCGGCAGGTTGTTTGACCACCGGTGTGGTTCGGATTTACTTTCATTAACACATTTTTATTTTCCTCACAGTTTGACGACCAAGTGTGGAGGTCCCCCTCAGCAGTGTTGTGCATGAACTCGTTCAGAAGAGCGCCTTCACTGAACAAGCTCATTTTTCTCAGAACAGTGAACTTAACGTAACGTATTTGCAAGTGAAGAACTTGATCGTGAGTGAGCCAGTTTAGTTTTAGGTGACATTCTGGATCTGGTTTAGGTCCAGATTAAACGTTTTGCCTTACCCTGTAATGTCGGGGTAGAGCCAAATCCAAATACGGTATTCAGATAAGCACAAATAGTGGATTTTTATGCGTATTTATTTCGTACACATTTTTTGAAGTTTATTAGTATTCAGGAAAAATAACGTCAAATCAAATAGGCCTGTCTGTGTCCGCCTGCTTGTGTTTAAGCTGCACCCCCCGCTGACAAGAGCATGCGGTGAAATTCCGCTATTCGCTTTTTGGTAAACGTTGTACTTCACGAGGCCACTTTATTTTTTTCCCCGTTGGACATGCAATATGCGACGCGGATTTTGACTGGCAGCGTAATGCATTAGTTCACCTACACGCTGGTTCAGCAGTCACCATTTGTGTCACATGGTTGGAAATAGAGCGGTAATTTATATGGATACTTGCATCTATTTAATTTCTTTTTTGACTGGGAGGATATTAGCATATATGTTTATACGTGTTTGTTGCTGGAGATAACTCAATAAAGTGTGTTTTATTCAAGAACGCTGTAATAGCTTAATATAAGGCATGCAAAATTGAAAAAAAGTAAACTCATCGGTCATTTATTCTCACTCCTTAAAAAATACAAAACGAACTGAACATGAACGAGTTCAAATCTGAAATGGTGACCTATGAACATGAATTTATTCATTTTAATGTATGTGAAGTGAACTTTGAGCTCGTTTTTGTGAGGTGTCAATTTGCACAACGCTGCCCCTTGGTGCCCACAATACACGCACCTTCAGAGACAAAGGGCAGCTCTTTGTGTTCATTCCATGGGCGTTATTATTAGACCTTCTTTGACACGGGGGGATAGAGCACACGCGCCTTCAGCAACAGTCATGATGCCCCTGTGTGCACGCACTGTGGATATTAATCATTAATGTCATACTTCTACAGCTCTGGGTTGGGCCCTCAGATGATGGCACCCTACACCCTGCCTGGGCCGCCTAATGGATTGACTGGATCAGTGAGAAGGTTTTCATTTAGAATATGTCGGTACTTTGCTCAGTTCATCCTTCCCTCAACCCATGTCTAGTTTCCCAGTCCCCAACACCACATCTTGATGTTAACCACCACCATATTTCACTGTTGGAATGGAATTGCACATCTGACGAGCTGGGCCTGGTTTTGTCCAGATGTGACACTTAGAATTCGACCAAATGGTTCATTCTTGGTTTTATCAGACCAGAAAATCTTGCTTCTCATAGCCTAAGAGTCCTTTAGCTGCTGGGCTTTCATGTGTCGTCTGGACACTCTTCCATAAAGCCCAGACTATTGTGGTGGTGGTCCTTCTGGAAGTTTCTCCCATCTCCACACGGTTTTTCTGGTGCTCAACTAGAGTGACCACTGGGTCTTCCGGTCACCTCTCTTACCAAGGCCTTTCTCTCACGATTGTTCAGTTTAGCTTGGTGGTCAGCTCTTGGAAAGAGTCACAGATGTCCTAAACTTCTTCCAGTCAAGAGTTATGGAGGCACACTGTGGTTCTCGGGACCTCCAATGCTGCAGATGTTTTATTGTAGCCTTCTGCAGATCTGCAAATACTGGAAGTTTTACTGTTGTCATCGATGCATCTGTCCATTTTCGACCACCTGTCTAGTTTTGGGTTGTGAGGGCAGATGTCTAAGCCAAGATGCCCAGACATTGCTTTTCCCTGCCACCCCCTCCACCTCCATCAGGGGGATGCTGGTTTGTTCCCAGACCAGCTGGGAAATGCTGGTCAAATCTCGTTATAGTGAATACCGAAGTAACGAAATTTTCAGAATAACGAATACCTTTTGTTGGCCTGAACAAACATACGCATACCATCATGTTTAACGGATTTTGTTATAACGAAATGTAAATTTCAGTATAACAAATTTTTTTTTTTTGGCTCATAAATGGGCACTGAATATAATTATGCAGTGCTTATATTTTCGCCTGGAGTCTGGAGTCTTTGAACATTAGAACATCAGAACACTCTAGATGAGAACAGGCCATTCAGCTCAACAAAGCTTTCTTGATAGACCAAAAAAAGGTCACAGTGTATTGCGAAATTTCTGGTCTTGAAGAGATTGAATGCGTGACATGATACAAATAGCCAAATTCTGAGTCAGCGCCCCACTGAGCGTCAGTGTAGATAGTTGTGTCATGTGCGGATACTGTACTGTTTCATCGCGCTTCTCAAAGTTTTCTTTGCAAACTAAAAAAAAAAGTGAAAAACAGAAAATACAGGCAATTTATTACTGTGCAGGGAAGGCAGGTACAGTCTCAAGACTTCATTCAAAATAGGAGCTCTTACTTCAGCACTCAGACACACGAGACAGGAGCCACGACACGGGCAGTCGTCATGACTTTCAGAAGCGCAAATGTAATTGACACGTGTGAAATGTAAATTTGATTTCAACTATTTCAATCTTACTCCATATTCCTTGCACTCTCCTGTTCAGCCACAGTGGTGATGTTGATGATGTTCTAATATGAAGATAAGGCAGGATGACTATGGAGTAAGATCTCTGTCAAATATAACTTAAGTCATAGGAGGAAGAGCAGGTCAAAGCCCCATGTTAAATGTTACCAGGTCAACCTGATCCTACAGAGGACAACCGATTTCTTTGTCGTTGGGTTACTGCTTACCAGATGCAGCAGAGCAGCAAAAGAGCTCTCCTTGTGCCACTGCCATTAGAGATGGCGAATCGCTGGTGACCCTAATCACAATAGCATGAATATTTTCCCCATATTCATTATTACGAAATTTCTGTTATATTAAAATATTTTAATTTCATTACAATCGGATTCCACCTGCATAATCTCTCCAGCGTGTCCTGGTTCTGTCCCAAGATCTCCTCCGACCTCATAGACCTGCCTGAAACACCTCCACAGGGAGGCAACCGGGGTGCAAACACATCAATTGGCTTTTTTAGATAGATAAGAAAAGGCACTATATAACAGATAGTTATTGGCAACAGATAGCTAAATCGACAATTTAGCGCGCAAGTCTTAATTTCTGGTGGGTTTTTGAAACCATCACAGGGTCAAAAATATCCATAGGTGGTGCTGAAAGCTCCATCATGTGCTTGAACTTGGTGCCTCCTAACTGCCCGTTAGTCACCATGAATTACCACAGCTGCCAGCTTCTGTGTGAACCTCTTTTGACAGTACATTACGATGGGAAAGTCCAAGGAGCGCGGTGCAGATGTGAGAAGGAAGATGGTGGATTTCCACAAGTCAGGAAGGCCCCTTGCAGCCACTTCTAAACAAGTTATTTGGAGCTTTAGTTACATTGGCAAGGTCTTGATGAAAACCAACAGCGGAGAGTCCAGGTAGTCAGATGACATCTAAGAACCACCAGGTAAGAGGTCTGCAGTGAATTGAGAGCTGCTAGAACATCAGTGTCACCATCCACAGCTGTTGTGGTGTGAAATTCTGTATACAAGTTGATAAATATTTTGTATGTCTTTATTTGAAACTTAGACAAAGCAAACATCATATTAGTGTTATATCATTGATAAGAACAGCAATGGTTTGATACCCCTCATCCACTTTAAAACTGAGTCTTTGTAATTTTATGACAGGATCAGGGGTCGGGCCTCAAACCAGTTTGGCAAATGATTCTCTGCGGGACTCTCTCAATCATCCCCCACAGGAAAGCCAATCTACCGAGCTGGCAACAAATGGTACAGGGGGCAGGTGTGTCGCAGCAGAATTCTATTGGTCTAAAGTTGCCTGTTTGGGATTGGCTTGTATCAGAAGCCTTTAAGTGCCACGACACCCTATTGGCTGTAGGGTTTGGACAGAGAAATCTATAAATTTGCTTGCTTTACCCCTCCCTGTTCTCTTACACCATCATGATGAAGGAGCATCTCACACATCATGAACTGAAATGAAGGCCACACTGAGAAGCACAACTCGGCAGCCATATTGAGACAGACATGCATGCAGCATGGCCAGAAGAAAGCCATAAAATGATTTGCCTTAACTCGAGACATTTTAAGTAACTAACAAGTCTGTGTGCCACCTGAAACTACACATCAACATTTATCAGGTTGTATGGTTGCCAGTGTTCACTTGTACTTTGCTTATTGTTATTTATGGAAGAAGATGATCCGCTGTGGCATCCCCTAATGGGAGCAACCAAAAGAAGAAGTCGTCTTTGCTTATTGTTATTATTTTATGAATATCACCAATAATACATTATTTAAAGTGTATCTTAACTCCTGCTTGTCTTTCTATTACTCTATGTAATTGTGTAATGGCCGACTCACTCTCCCTAACCCTAACCGGCAGTTACACCACCAAGACCTGTGGCCTGGCAAGCTGAGGGCGTTAGACCCGACAAACTAATAAACTTCCCCAATTGACAATCAAAGATAAGCCAAAAGACAAACAATATGTAAAATAATAAAGTGAGTATATATTAATAGCTGTGGTGGGCTGGCACCCTGCCTGGGGTTTGTTTCCTGCCTTGTGCCCTGTGTTGGCTGGAATTGGCTCCAGCAGACCCCCGTGACCCTGTAGTTAGGATATAGTGTGTTGGATAATGGATGGATGGATGGATATTTTTAATAAAAAAGGAAATGAAACAAACTCCAAACAATATATATTTCACACCCTAACCTGCCCTGACATAACACTCAACACCAAGTGACCGAGCAGTTATATACAGATGAAAATGATGGCCTGCTCCTCTCCTCAAACAACAAGAAACAGTCTCCCCATGCTTATCCTCGGTACATCGGCGTAGTCCAGAACCCCGGGGTTTTGCGTCATGAAGGTAAAGTTGTCAGGCGTTGAAAGTGGCAAGTAGAGAAAGGTGTAAATGATCAGGATCGCCGCTTTCTCCTGGCGCTGTATTGAATTGGTGGTCTAGTAGAACGGGACCTTTTTATTTCTTCTTCTTCTTTTTGTCCTCCTGTTTAAATAGCGAATAACCCAGATGCAGGTGATGGGATTGACAGGACAAATTAGCACAGGGGACCTCGGTTCCACAGTGTTATCCTTCCTCCTTTGTTTCCAGGGGAGCATATTTACATAGACACATAGAGCATGTAAACAGGACAAAGCTACGAAAGACGGGACTTTGCACAGAATACATTTACGACGGCGTTCATCATGTAGCACCGCTACAAGTGCCTGATGTTATAAATGTAGAAGGGAAGGTGGAGAGAAGTTATAAAGTACAATACCTTATAAGTCTGTGAGATCTGACAAAGGCTACACATTAATAATACAAAAGGGGAAAGTCAAGTCATAGAGAACTCCACCAAGACACAACGACAGTTCCGTGAGTTTTACGTCACTTTGGGCTGAGGGGCTGTCATCCAAGAATGAAGCCCCTACTGCAAAACTGACACCTTCAAGCTTGGCTAAAGTTATTGCCTGGTCACATGGACAATCAAGTTTTCAGGTCAGTTGAGACCAAGCTTGAGTTGTTTGACCACCATGACCAGAGGGATTCAACCAGGAGAGGACACTCCACCCTTGACCTCACACTTGGAGGTGCTGAGTTGCTTCACACTTGGCCTCAAACCCCCCAACCCCGAGTGCACACCACCTGATGAAGATGAAGCCAAGAGGGACCACCCAAACTCCCTGAGGTCATTGTCCACCATCCGTGCGCCTAGAAATATCGTCCATAAAAATGGACAGCAGTGGTCAGTTACTGAGGGCAGCCCTGGTGGAGCTCCCATGTTGCGTTCCCATGACGTATTACCTCCTGAAAACAAGCCGTTACTGAGAAGACGAAGGTTCAGTTTCTAAAGCTTTTTTGGGGTCCGTGTGGTGTCGGGCCACTTAGATGGATGTGTCTCTATTTGCAGTGTGATTACCAAAGAGCTAACCGTGCATGGCCAAAACTGTAAGTTATACCTTTCTCTTTTTTGAGACTAAAATGATTCTGCTCACGAGCACGCCGTTTTAATTATGTATTTATTTTTCTCTGCGTATGAATTAAGTCCTGGGCATGACTTGAACTGCGTACTGCAGCATGAGGAACGTAAGGGGATACGTTTATCCCAACAATTATTCTTCTCCAGACGTGGCTGGATGTCTACAAATAGAAAGATGGATGTGTAGGGCCTGCCAGTTGGCAGCAAACTAGACAAACAGCTCTGACGACTTGGATGGTCTTCAAGACTTCACTACTTGCAATACCCCGCTTTGGAAATGAGCACACGGGAGCACCTCTCGCGGTGAGGAGGCCGCTGTCCTCTTGTGAACGTCTCTTAGCGAGCCTTCATCCGTCTCACTGGCGGCCAGTGAGCTCAAGGCGCACCTTCTTATCTTGACAGGCTGATGTTTCCTGCTCCTGCGATTATCACTGTGGTCATCTCCAGAAGCTCACTCTTCAGCTTTCTCTTGTACATTTTTATGTGACTTTACAGAAGGCTGCGCTGCATGTGGGTGGCACAGTGGTGAGCACTGCTGCGTCACGGGCCCGGGACCCTGCCTGTTGTCTGTGTGAAATTTACATACGACTGTGTAGACTTTCCTTTCATTTTGATCCCACATCTTTGAGGACATACAAGTTACTTTAACTGGTGGCCACGGTGTCGGTGGGCTCTGCGATGTAGTGGTGTTAACCTCTAGACTTGACTCTCCTGAGTAAGACACTGATCTGGGGTGAGCAAGTTTGAGAATGTGTGCATTTATGACAGAGAGAGGCGGGGTAGGAGTGATGTGCACCCACCACACGACAAACCACCTCAAGGGTCCCAGATTAGGGCCCGAGTACAGCCGTGCCATGGGTGGCACCTCTGCACCACACTCAACAATGTGAGGTTTTTTAGGGTGGCTGGGGCGCCAATTTTGCCACCACCAAAACCCCACCATTCCCCATATATAACATATATAAAGCAATGGCTTACAAGTGCAGTGCCTGGGGGATCCCTGTGGCTGCAGGTGTTATTTCTAATGACTTCATTATTCAGGGAGTCACTGTATCATGGACAGATACATGAAAAGGCACTATATTATAGGTAGATTGATGCAAAAGGCTCTATATAATTTAAATAGAGCAATGGTTTCCAAGTTCACTGCTTTGTACTCCTGGGGCTGCAGGCACTATAAAACAGATAGATAGATAGATATGAAAGGCACTATATAACATAGTGTCACAATAACGAGACATGAACAGATAAAGGTTTGGGGCAGCCACCCGTGTAATATGGTATCCCGGCTGCAAAAGTCGTTTTTATCACAAATACCAGCACTGAAGTGCATACAACGGAGTCCAAAACAAGACTGAGGGAAAAGGGAAAAGGGGCAGGTTTTTAAAGGGGAAGACAGGAAGTGAGGTCATAAGGATCAAGCATGTGGTCTTCAACCATTGGATCACAGCCGGACGTGACATCAGAGGGGCCGGAGCTGGTGAGGTCGACTTCCATTGGCTCGGTCCCGGAAGTGATGTCAGGAGAGCCAGGTGGACTCCCCCGGGAATGGTCTACAGGCAAGGGAGAAAAAGAGTCAGTGTACTCTGCCACATCCCGGCATGCCTCCGAACTGCCTTCACTCAAGCCCTTTAGCTGCCTCCCATGCACACGTGTGTGACAATAGATAGATAGATATGAAAGGCACTGTATAACAGATAGATAGATATTAAAGGCACTATATATTAGATAAATAGATAGATATGAAAGACACTATATAACATAGATATGAAAGGCACTATATAACAGATAGATAGATATGAAAGGTATTATATAACAGATAGATATGAAAGGCATTATATAACATAGATATGAAAGGCACTATATAACATATACAGTAAGTACAGGCCAAAAGTTTGGACACACCTCCTCATTCAATGTGTTTTCTTTATTTTCATGACCATTTACAGCACTCCATCACTCTCCTTCTTGGTCAAATAGCCCTTACACAGCCTGGAGGTGTGTTTGGGGTCATTGTCCTGTTGAAAAATAAATGATCGTCCAACTAACCTGACTTCTGCACAACACAACTGCTGCTCCCAACCCCATTGATAAAGCAAGAAATTCCACTAAATAACCCTGATAAGGCACACCTGTGAAGTGAAAACCATTTCAGGTGACTACCTGTTGAAGCTCATCGAGAGAATGCCAAGAGTGTGCAAAGCAGTAATCAGAGCAAAGGGGGGCTATTTTGAAGAAACTAGAATATAAAACATGTTTTCAGTTATTTCACCTTTTTTTTTGTTAAGTACATAACTCCACATGTGTTCATTCATAGTTTTGATGCCTTCAGTCATGAAAATAAAGAAAACACATTGAATGAGGAGGTGTGTCCAAACTTTTGGCCTGTACTGTATATAGATAGATATGAAAGACACTATATAATAGATAGATATAAAAGGCATTATATGATTGATAGATACACAGATAGATATGAAAGGCACTATATAACATAGATAGAT
>JANRMT010062817.1:15064815-15083134 GCA_026402145.1 Polypterus bichir lapradei | reverse complement strand
TATCTATCTATCTATCTATCTATCTATCTATCTATCTATCTATCTATCTATCTATCTATCTATCTATCTATCTACTTGTTAAACAGGCAGGCAATTGCAAAAACATTTTCTCATACAGCTTCATAAGCAGAAAAGTGTGGCGTATAAACCAATTGTCGACCCAACAGATACCCTTTGCCTCCTCTTCATATACAACACATATTTTTCACATATTTCCTGTCTTTCAAAATGTGCTCATATTTCATGTGCTTTGTGGGTGAAGCCCCAGGAGGCAGGGCCACCCTGATGTCACCACTCCTGAGCTCTTCTTCTGACTGTTTAAGCCAGAGCACCTAAGGCTTAGAAGTAGGAGAAAATTGCATTTGTGGAGGATTCTTTGTTGCCTGTATTTTGGAGGGGGTGAGAGAATAATATAATTACCTAACAACAACAACATTTATTTATATAGCACATTTTCATACAAAAAAGTGTAGCTCAAAGTGCTTTACATAATGAAGAATAGAAAAATAAGAGACACAGTAAGAAAATAAAATAAGTCAACATTAATTAACATAGAATAAGAGTAAGGTCCAATGGGCAGGGGGGACAGAAAAAACAAAAAAAAAAACTCCAGACGGCCGGAGAAAAAAAATAAAATCTGCAGGGATTCCAGGCCATGAGACCACCCAGTCCCCTCTGGGCAATCTACCTAACATGAATGAAACAGTCCTCTTTGTATTTATGGTTTTCACGGAAGGACTTGATGATGATGATGACCTAACAGGCCACATAGTTATTTAGGGAAAATATACATTGATCCCTCGCTATATCGCGCTTCGACTTTCGCGGCTTCACTCCATTGTGGATTTTAAATGTAAGCACATCTAAATATATATCACGGATTTTTCGCTGGTTCGCGGATTTCTGTGGACAATGGGTCTTTTAATTTATGTTCCATGCTTCCTCAGTTGGTTTGCATAGTTGATTTCATACAAGGGACGCTATTGGCGGATGGCTTAGAAGCTACCCAATCAGACCACGAATTACATATTAACTAAAACTCCTCAATGATATACGATGTGCTTCCCGCGCGGTGCTTGATTGTTTGCTTTTCTCTCTCTCTGACATTCTCTGTGCCTGACGGAGGGGGTGTGAGCAGAGAGGCTGTTTGCACAGAAGATACAGACGCTCCTCTAAAAAATGCCGCCTTGCCCGTATTGATTTTTTGATTGTTTGCTTTTCTCTCGCTCTCTCTCTCTCTCTCTGCTCCTGACACGCATTCTTTGAAGAGGAAGATATGTTTGCATTCTTTTAATTGTGAGAAAGAACTGTCATCTCTGTCTTGTCATGGAGCACAGTTTAAACTTTTGACTAAAGGGTGTTATTTCATGTCTAGAGGGCTCTAATAATGTTAACAATGTGGGAGGGTTTATAAGGGCTTAAAATATATAAAAATAACCATACAAACATATGGTTTCTACTTCGCGGATTTTCATCTATCGCAGGGGGTTCTGGAACGCAATCCCCGCGATCGAGGAGGGATTACTGTAGTTAAAGTTATCAAAGCACTTTGAGTAGTGAGAAAAGCACTACCGTATATACTCGCGGATAAGTTGGGACTTGATTTTACAGTATAATTTATGGTATTTTATAATGTCGGCCATATAAGTCGAATGCAGAAAACTCACGCTATTGGTCCAAGAGATTATGATATGCTAACACCCACCTGAGAGAGTAACCACGGGACACACGGCCTTTTTTTTCTATGTGGGTGCGGCAATGCGCTGTATCAGCGTGAGCTCTTAACCTCTCTCTCGCCCTCTCTATTGTGCCTACGTGACCGCACGGTAATACCCAAACTATTCCGAAGCGATGTTTACACTGATTTATGTTTTTTGTATCTTTTGCATCCCTTATCCATGATGGAGCGTTCAATCAGAAAAAAATATGAAGCTGGTTTTAAATTAAATGTCGTCGAAGTAGCGAAAGAAACTGGTAACTGCGCTGATGCAACAAAATTTGATGTGTCTGAGAAACTGGCATTAAATTGGAGGAGGCAAGAAGATTAAGTGTCGCATTTTTGAACAGGCGTATTTTTCAGGTTTCAAGACCCGACTTATATGGGAGTATATACGGTATGTAAATGTAAAGAATTATTATTTTATTGTTCATATTAAAATCTGAATCTCAGAGAATCTTAAAATGTTAGCCAAGGGTGCCGAACTCCGGGCCTGGTTGTCCGCAGGTTTTCTTTGTAACTATCTTCTTCATTAGTGATCAGTTTTCGCTGCTAATTAACTCCTTTTCCCTTCATTTTAATAGCCCTGTTTTTAAGGATTCAGTCCTCAGAATTGATTCTTTTCTTCATTAAATGGCAGCCTAACAGAAATGAGACGTGAAACGAGCCAACAGATGACCAGCTAATCTGGGGCTTCAAACTCCAACCAATTTCACTCCAATCACTTTCTCAATGAGAAGCCAATTCTTGCTGTTAATTAAACCCGTTATTTAATTCCATGGCTCGTTGCTGATTTCATTCAGCCATAGCAGACGTTTCCAAAACTGCTGATTTTCTGTTTTTTTCTAAGAACACCATCAAAATGTTCTGGTGACCTGAGAGATCAACCTCGCTGAGAATATCACCTTTCTTTATTTTCAGATATTGTGTGATGGGCACAGGTGAGCTGGTCACGTGGCGGCTTGTTTTGCATCTCATTATTGTTTGGCTGCTAATTAAGGAGAAAGAAACAACTAAGGGGCCTGAGTCAAGTTAATTAAAGTTAAGGCAAAAGAAGTTAATTAGCAGCAAAATCTGGTCACTAATTAAGAAGATGGTTAGAATGAAAACCTGCAGCCACTGCGGCCCTCAGAGTTCAACACCCGTGATCTTAACAGTAGCATAAAGGGTTAAACTTACTAGGCAGCCAGATGAAGACTGTGTAAGCAATAAGGAGATAAAATGCCCGAAGTGGTCCCGGACATTGGCTGATATCCTGTTCTTTCATGTACTCAGTAAGACTTGACAGTTGTCACATACTCAGTTTTCCATAGAAGAATAAAAGCTGAACTTACGAGATATGGATAGAACAAGAATGTTGTAAAATAAGACTTTTATTTGGGCACGTTTATTTGGGTATGTAAGCAAAGGAACCAATCAGACTGCAATGCAAGCTAATGAACCAATCAGAGTAAGCAGTAGTTCAGCACTGTTAATGCAAATTCAGTTATCTATAAGGGTGACTGTCTGTCGCTGTTCTGTGACCATCCTGTGGCATCTCTGCTCAGGTAACCATCCCTTAGCAGACGATTGTGCCGAGGTGCTCCTTCTTCATGGAGAGAAATTAAAAGATGAAATGAACAAGCTTCCTCCTGCCTGGTTCTTTGCGTTGATTGATTAATTACAGCGGTCAACAGGTCCTTTTCATCAGAGATCATTGTTTGTGGGCTTTGTAGTGTTTTTCATGCTGATTTTCCAGTCTGTGTTTAGTTTTTCTCTTGCATGTTTAGTTTTTGTGCTGACGCTAATTACTATATATATTGCATGATATTTGTTATAATTAGCCTACGCATATTACAGGATTTAACGACAGTTGTCTGTATTTTTAAGTTTCAGATGACATTAACTGTGTTTTGATTTCAGTTTTAATGCCTAGAAATTGTATTAGTCATCCAGACAGTTTCTGCTATGTGTCTGGTTCACTCATGATGAAAGCACAATGTCATCCAAGTATCTTATAATTTAAGAAAATGTAGAAATTGTACTTTGGCTGTCCAGGATAAATGTTGGGCTCCATATGTCATCTGTTCCAGTTGTTCTAACAGACATCCTGGCCAAGAGAGGGATGGATGTTGCACCCGAAAAAGGCTTCCATAATGACAGATGGCCATCCCAGGCTGAGAAGAAGATGGTTCCTTACCCGGGCGGGAAGCCCCAGACAAATGGACATGTTTCTTGACCAGACATGTGCATAGCACCTTCCCTGGTCGTGATAAAAGAAGACAGGGAAGGACTATCCCTTGGGTAGGGTTATTTATTCCCCCCAACGCTAGATGGCAGCAGTCCTTGATGTTGGTGCCCTTTCGGGAACCAGCAGAGAATGCCCTATGACCTGGAAACACTTCCAACGGGCAACAGCCCTGGCACCAGAAGTACTCCTTGGTCCTCAGTAAAAGGCACCGCACTCTTTTGTCCAGGCGAGTCGGAGCTGGGAGAAGGACGAGCAACACTCAACTGGAGGAGTAGCAGTGGGGTGGAGAGAGGAGAGGTGCTTGGTGGAGAAGTAAATTGTGCTTGGTGCTTTTATTTTGAGGTCTTTAAATATCAGACACCCATTTATTTGAACCCGGGACTGTCTTGGTGTATTCGTGTTGGGGTTTGGGGCTCTCTGGTGCCCCCTTGCGTTCACAGTTTGCACAAAGCAATGCACACAAGCTGTTAAAAAGGCAAATAAAATGTTAGGTAATATTGTAAAATCTGTTCAATATAAATGAAGGGATGTTATGCTCAGTCTATATAACACACCAGTGAGACCACATCTGGAGTACTGAGAGCAGTTCTGGTCTCCATGCTACAAGAAAGACATAGCAGCAGTTGAAGCTGTGCAGAGGAGAACAGCCAAGTGCATCATGGGACTTAAGGAGATGTCCTACTGGGACAGGCTCAGAGAATTAAACCTGTTCAGTCTTGAGCAGAGGTGACCGTGTGGGGACCTCATCCAGATCTTCAGAGTCATCAAAGCCATTCATAAAGTAACATTCAGCAACATTCGTTCAGCTTAACACTGAATCACATACTCGAGGACAGCAGTGGAGATTAACGGGAAGTGCATTTAGGACTGAAGCCTGGAAGCAGAGTTGTGGGAATTTGGAAGCTGAAGTAAAAACCCTAATAACCTTTAAGAAGAACAAGGATGAGACACTGGGACAGCTTAGCTATTGGCTAAACAAATACAATTTATTTTTCTATAGCCCAAAATCACACAAGGAGTGCCGCAATGGGCTTTAACAGGCCCTGCATTTTGACAGCCCCCCAGCCTTGACTCTTTAAAAAAAATGGAAGAAACCTTGGGAAAGGCAGTTCAAAGAGAGACCCCTTTCTAGGTAGGTTGGGTGTGCAGTGGGTGTCAAAATAAAGGGGGTCAGTACAACACAATACACAGAAGAGAACTCAAGTAAATGAGCCTGATGGGCTGGATGGTCTCCTCACGTTTGTCAAATTTCTTATGTTCTTCTGTAAATTCTAACCCCTTGGGTTTTAAAATCCTAGTTTATTTGTATGGTTTATCTATCAGCCAGAAAAAATAAAAAGGACATTATATTTTAGCAATTTTGTTCATTTTCTTTTGAAGTCTTTAGGAAATCTTTTGAATTCATCGTAATTCATTTTTGTGATTTTTCAGTTTAGATTTTTGAAATTTGAAATCTGGACCTCTGAAGTTTTGAGAATTCTAGCCTTCTGTGATATTTTTTGAAGTTCTTCATTTGTTTCAGTGACCCATTAAAAGCTCTGAGGTGAGTAAAGTGTCTTCTTTTGGGTTTGGCCTTCCCTACTGGGGTAATTCCTAACAGTCAGTTTCTCTCCACACGTCTGCACCGCTGGCATGTAAGACTTTCATCTGATTCATGAGTAGCGCGGCCTCCGTGGACTTCAGGCACTAAGACGGCAAGTGGAAAGGTGCTTTGGTAGCCTCGTTTTCTCCTTGATTCCTTCTCCCGGCTCAGTTTCAATTTATAGTTATGACTAGAACAGATTTCACCTTCTAGCATCAATGGGGCTGTTTGTGTAGCCAGCCGCCTAACAAAGATCCTGCTTTGGGTGGACAGCCTGGTTTGTGTTACAACCCTGGTGAAATCTGAGGAATGACAAAGAAAAAAAAAAATAATAATAATAAAGTGTTCATACTGGATACTTGGAATTGAAGAAGTAAAATGAATATTACAGAAATGAGGCTGGCTCATCCACCACTGTGAGCATCATGTCTCACCGAACAGCTTCACGGGTGACGTGCAGGGCGAGAAGTGCAGCCTAAGAATTTGAATGTGAGGCAGTTAGAAGAATGGCCTCCTCTCCACATGCACAACCTTTTAACAGAGCGAGACCACCCTAAAAGAACATGTGAGGCACGTCACTTGTGATCTATGCTGTTTTGGTCCTGCCTTGTCCCCTGTGGGTTTGAGGATGTTATAACAATTCTTAGTCAGGTCTACATGACAGACGTGTTGCAGTTAGGCTGTTTAACTCACTAATCGGGCGATGTGTTACAAAATGATTTGAGATTTCTCGTTCAGACTTAAAGATTGTTAAATATTGAGTCACTGTCTTGCACCCCTACTCTCTTTTCTGTTTCTTTTTCCGGTTTCTTTGTGGTGGTGGCCTGCGCCACCTCCACCTACTCAAAGCTTCATGATGCTCCAACAACGATGGATGGACTAAAAGGCAGAATTCTACGTGACCATCATCCTCAAGCTTTTCCGTGAGAACCCTAAATCCAAAGAGGACTGTTTCATTTATGTTAGGTAGATTACCCAGAGGGGACTGGGCGGTCTCATGGTCTGGAATCCCTACAGATTTTATTTTTTTTTCTCCAGCCGTCTGGAGTTTTTTTTGTTTTTTCTGTCCCCCCTGGCCATTGGACCTTACTCTAATTCGATGTTAATTAATGCTGATTTATTTTGTTTTCTTATTGTGTTTTTTATTTTTCTATTCTTTATTATGTAAAGCACTTTGAGCTACTGTTTGTATGAAAATGTGCTATATAAATAAATGTTGTTGTTGAAAAAAACGAGGCCGAGTCCGAGGGCTTCAGGAAAACCAGGGTATTTATTGAAATGGGAGCCACCACTTCACTACACACAGACACAGCAAACAAGCAGTCGTCCTGCCTTGGCTCCCTTCAGTTCCGGAACAAGTGGGCCCCCCATAAACCCCCCCCCCCCCAGGTTGGATTGAGTTGTCTTGGAGGGGAGGAGACAGAAAAGATAAAGCAGGCCAGGTCAGTGGCTGAATTAAAGTACTCCACGCATAAACCCTTCGATGCATTGCGCGGCGGGTTATTATAGTTAATGAAAACTAAAATCAAAACTGAAGTTATTATTAAAAAGACATTTTCATAAACTGAAATAAATTAACAAAGCCAAAATGAAAAACTAAAACTAAACGAAACTATTAAAGTAGCAAGAAAGACTAACTGAAATGAAATAATAATTTACTAAAAGTATTTTTACTTTTCGTTTTTGAATGAATATTCTTGCCATTAGTCTTTATCCCTTGTAACTTTTAACTCTAAAACAGAACGTAATCCACCACGAGCCGCCCACATATATTCATCCAGTGAATGGCGGCTGGTGACGGAGGGCGGCAGGTTTTTCACACAGCATTTGCGGTGACAGAAGAAGCTGAATACAGGCGTGTTAAGCACTGTGTGAAATAGCAAGTGATTTACTTTTCTGCCTTTTTTTGCACTTGTTGTATATCAAGATGTAATTCAAATGCCGGAAATCGGAATGTGCTGCTCAACAAAACCTCACGGACAGAAAAATCACGAATGACTAACGTTTCAGTTTATTTCTCAGGTGCCTGCATTTTGTTAACAGTAATTCACCTGCCACTTTGGGCAGGAGAAATCCTTGTTGAAAATTAAATGGCGCTGATTGAGCATACATGATCAGCCTATTGTTACTGACCAATCACTTTTGCTTTAAAAAATCATTTTAACAATGAAGCAATACAAACAAACCTTGTAGAATTCCTGAGTTGGCAACGACTCTACTGAACTACAGGTAGGTAGGTAAGGTGAAGAGAGTCTGGCAACTGGTGAAAAACTAAACCTACTAATGTGTTTTTATTTATTCTATATTTATTAACTTATCATTTTTTTAGTTTATACTCACAGCTCAAAATATATGATGAAAATAATCCAGTAGCAGAATTATGTTTTAAAATATTTGTCCTCCGTTTTTCAATTTCTTTCTCTCTCCCTCTCTCTCAAAATAGATAGATGAAATATCATATTCTTTTTGTTCTTAACATCAGCCTTATCATACATATTGCATACCAGGGATTTTCCTGCCTTGCATCCAGGTTTCCTGCGATCCTGCTCTGGATAAACAGGTTTAGACAATTGTCTATATTGTTCCTAATCTCAGATGCTGTCTCTGACGTTCTGTGGCTGTCCACACTCCTATTACCTGCTCTTACTTTGCTCATTAATGGTTTACTGTTCTTATTATTCAAGTCTCACTGCCTCAAACTTTGACACAACATGCTTGTTTTTCTTTGTTTCCCTCAATACAGCTAGGTGGGGTCTACACACTGATTCAAGCCCAAGAGCCCTGCTCTTCCTAAGCCCCCCATGATTTTCATATCACACCTGTCAGGACACAGTAGAATTTGCTTTCTGATTTTTTTATATCTTTTCAGGCCTACAGGTGGCATAATTCTATCTATAAATTGTATGTGCCTGAGATGAAATCAGAGATCAATATGGCTGCTAGAAAATAACAAAGCCCAATATGGGAGATATTTGAATGCAATATTGAGGACATTCATTATAAGCACATTGTCTTGGAGCAGGATATGTTGTGTGCTGTAGATATTTAGAGTAAAAAATCCTACATTTCATTACAAATTGGCCCATTCTGGGAAATAAAAGGAAAAGATAAAAAGTGCCAACAATGAGCACACATATTTGTTCAGGACAAATGACATAGAAAATATTTTAAAAATTCTAAACTTATGTAAAATTGCTTATATTTGATATCTGGTTTTGATTATGCTTGGTTTTATCAGACAAAAACAAAACAGACAGTAAACGATGTTGTGTAGTAAGCTTTTAAACTCATATCCCAACCTGTTAAGTGCACAGTTCTGTCTGATTGTGACATAAAACTAAACTCCATAGCAGCTCTTTAACCATAATATAATTACTAAAACTGAAACTAATAGATATAAAAATAAAATAGAAATGTGAAATAAAAACTAAATTAAAACTAAAAATACACCATGAAGGAAAACTACAACTAAACTGAATTTCCAAGTAAGGACAGAAAAAAATCTAGAAATAAAAACTAATATAAAAAGGCAAAATTATAATAACCTTGCTTCCACCACACCTGGAAGTGCTGCCAGAAGAAGCTCGTTGGGCTCCTGGACTCCCTCCGGATGCCCTATTAAAGGAGCCCGTTACCACCACTCCGTGGCCTGAGTCGGGAAGAAGAGGACGAAGCTCATAAGAAGGAGTGGAGGTGGAAGGACTGGCTTGAAAGAAGGGACTGTGTTGCAGATTTGTGCTTCTGTACTGTGCTCTGTAGTGGGGAGCGAGGGAACATTAGAACGCTGTAGATGAGAACAGGCCATTCAGCCCAACAAAGCTCATCAGTCCTGTCCACTTATTTCTTCCAAAAAATATCAAGTCAAATTTTGAAAGTCCCTTACTTTCTACCACACTACTTGGTAGCTTATTCCTGTGTCTATCGTTCTCTGTGTAAAGAAAAACTTCCTAATGTTTGTGCGAAATTTACCCTTAACAAGTTTCCATCTCGATCCACCGGACTAATTCCCTTCATAATTTTAAACACTTGTCATGTCACCTCTAAATCTTCTTTTGCTTAAACTGTAAAGGCTCAGCTCTTTTTATCTTTCCTCATAACTCATCCCCTGTAGTCCTGGAATCAGCCCAGTCGCTCTTCTCTGGACCTTTTCTTGTGCTGCTGTGTCCTTTTTGTAGCCTGGAGACCAAAACAGCATACAGGACTCCAAATGAGGCCTCACCAGTGTGTTATAAAACTTGAGCAGAACCTCCTGTGATTTGCACTCCACACATCAAGGTGCTATATGACCTGACATTCTGTTAGCCTTCTTAATGGCTTCTGAACACTGTCTGGAAGTCGATAACTTAGAGTCCACCATGACTCCTAAATCCTTCTCATAAGATGTACTGTACTCTCAATTTTCCAACTGCCTATTGTGTATTCAAACCTAACATTTTTATTTCCTATGTGTAATTCTTTACATTTACTGACATTAAATTTCATCTGCCACCCATCTGTTCTTCTCTAATGATATAATGGATTCCAAATTTTCTGCTAATCCACCTAGCTTGATATCATCTGCAAACGTAACCAGCTTGTCACTTATATTCGTATAAGGAGGAACGCTGCCCCACGAGAAATAAACGTGTGTTGCCTTGGACTTGGTCTCTGTGCCTGTCTGTGTCCGAGTTTGGGGAGCTGTACGCCCCCGGTGTTCCACAACAGGTTATTGAGAACAGTAACCAAGATGGATAGGGTTCGCTCCACTCGGCATTGCCATCACGCCAGTATTGTAGAGTCTCCTGGACTAGATCTAAAGAAAGATGTCACAGCTGCCCACCACCCCTCAGAAATAAAATAAGGAAGAATTTGGTAAAATAAATAAATAAACAAATAAACAAAACACATGTCTGAATGTCCCTATAGGATTAATAAAGTTGAATGTATCTAATCTAATCTTCCCATCATCATCTTATCGTCTTTTAAAGACCAAGCACCGATCCCTGAGGCACACCTGTGGAGAGTTTCTCTGGGGAAGACAAGGAGTTAGACCAGGAGACACAACCGGATCCACGTGAAGGTAATAATTCATCATTTTTTACATTTATATAGCACTTTTCTCACTACTCAAAGTGCTCTCCACGCAGGGAAGACCCGGGCAGCAAATCCACAATCTCCTTACTGCAAAGCAGCAGCACTACCGCTGTGCCACCTGCAGTCTGATTTCTCAAGGGAAGAGATACACATGGAGTGGCTAACAGTTGTGGCTCATTGAAGGAATGACCGGTCGTGGAAAGGATGAAAAGTTTTGAACACCCACTGGGTGGTCCTATTTCACTGAATAAAGCATCCCTCTTGGGTTTTGTTCAAGCAGCACTTTGGGCAAATGATACCAAAAGTATTTGGCAGCGCAGAATTGATGGTCATTTACTGTCTCAGTTAAAAGTTTTCCAATGTTCTTACTTGTCCTGGTGTGTATATAAACACAGGAAACTCCATTTTCTGTATTAACATCTCGCCTGAAGAAGGGGCCTGAGTCGCCTCGAAAGCCTGCATATTGTAATCTTTTTAGTTAGCCAATAAAAGGCGTCATTTTGCTTGACTTCTCACTACTTTCATAATGGCTAACGTGGTACAACACCCTAGTATTACCTTCACTATTTAACAGTTTTACACTGTAAAATTCACAGAGATGTTGTTAGTGTAACTGTAATGTATCCGTAAACGGTATGTAGCATATTTTGAAGGTAGAAAAATACTGATTTTCCAGAACTTGGCTATAAAAAAATAACGAAATGTTTAATATTTACAGGTCATTTTCAGCTGGGGTATTTTACTTTCATCATTCGCAGTATTTTTACCGTTAAATTTACTGACATTTTTTACAGTGTAGTGTTATCTTAACCTAAGCATAGTGTAAAATGGGGTGATCGTGAGTGACGTTGTGGGCATTACGTGATATTGCGGTGTTTCCCCAACAGGTATTGTGGTCTGCAGCTCCACCCTGTTGACATCAGGCAACTGTTGATAGCCCTAGGAATGGCGTAAGGGACAAAATGTAAAGCAGACTCATAAAAGGGAATACAAAACAAAAAAAAAAAATGACAAGAAAGCAGAAATGCAACCAAAACATCAACTAATTTAAAAAGTTTGCATGAAGGCTGCACCTTCTAAAGCTGACGCCATCTTCTCCGTGTCGTCTTAACAGCATCATAGGCCCCCCGGGCAAAGTAGTGCGCTGGGGCCCCTGTTTTGATATGAGAAACATTCGTAGGCCTACTCTCCTGGGGGCCCCCCCCTACCCCCCCCCCACCCCCCGCCAGTGCCCATTGTCCCCAGACGTTAAGTCGGCCCTGCGTGTCGCTGGGGTCTGACGGTTAGCAGCTACAGCTTTCCTCTCGGGCAGGTTAGTTGGCACTTGACAGACCAGCAGGCACAGCTCCTGCTTCTGAGACGAAACCTGTGGAGTCCTGGAGCCCCTCATACAATGACAGGCTTGTCATATGCTCTTAACGGTACAAATTACATGCTTGCTCAGTGTTATCTTTGTTTGCATATTTATTTATCTATGGTCAACGGTGAAGACCGAGTACAAGAAATCAGCCACATTTTGTGTATTTTCTTATTTCTGCTTTTGTGACAGATGTTTGATTCAACGGTCTGAAAGTCATTTGTAAGGTTTGAAATGACCTCTGCCCGCTCTGAGCTTCCCTAAATCAACACCAGCTGCCTGCCTGGGTGTGTGGAACGGGGGGGTTAGTGGGTGTAAGACCTGCTCCGAACTCTACACCAGTGGTCTCAAACTCTGGTCCTGGAGGGCCCCAGTGGCTGCAGGTTTTCATTCTAACCCTTTTCTTAATCGGTGACCAGTTTTTGCTGCTAAATAACTCCTTTTCCATTCATTTTAATTAACTTGTTTTTTAAGATTTATTCCCCTGAATTTCTTCATCATTCCTTTGAATCGCTTCATGTCTTTCCTTAAATGGCACCCAAAGAGAAATGAAATGTGAAGTGAAGAGAAGAGCAACTGAGTCAGGGCCTCAAACTCCAACCAGTTGCTTCATTAGGCTCTGATTCTTGTTAATTAAACCCGTCCTTTAATTGCATGGCTTGTTGTTGCTCTCATTGTGCAATCTCATACATTTCCAAAATGATTGATTTTCTCTTTTCTAAGAGATCTGTTCAAATTTTTATGGATGTGAGCGCATCAACATTCCCAAGACCTTCATCTTTCTTTATTTTCAGATGATGGTCACAGTTTTCTGGTTCTGTTTTGGCTCATTTTGTATCTTATTATTGTTTGGCTGCTAATTAAGGAAAAAGAAACAATTAAGGGGTTTGAGTCTTCAAGAGCAAGTCAAATAAAATGAATTCAAAAGAAGTTAATTAGCAGCAAAAACTGGTCACTAATTAAGAAAAGGGTTAGAATGAAAACGTGCAGCCACTGCGGCCCTCCGGGAGCGGAGTTTGAGACCACAGCTCTGCACATTCATTTCCTTGCCTTTATGTCCATTAATCCTACTCTGGCATGTTGTAAAGATCTGCTTTTATAGTGCTTTACGTTAAGGATTTAAACTACTAGGGGGCTCCACCCTCTGCTCACTTTGCTCGCCCACCCCAGTGTTTGGTTTACCGGATATACAATTTGAAGAGATCGTTATTTTCATGGGAATTGTTACATATGCATTATTTTAACTTTTACTTTAAAAACTTTTGTAAAAACAATACTTATTTCTGGCCCCGGGCGCAGTAACATCTCTTTCTCGCAGGATGTATAACGCCGCTCACGTTGTGAAGGGGGGGGCGGCTGAACCCACGCTAAGGAGATGCCGTCGGATCATCTGCTGTCTTTCTACTGCTGGCGAGCTGCCTGTTCTACTTGTCGCATGTCGTTGTTTTAAGAGCTGGGAGCACATGATGCGTGTCTGCCAAAAGCAATCCAACAACTGCTAGGTTAGATGTCCATGGACTTGTTTTAAATGATGGCTCACTGCCTTGTCTCGCATGACATTGTAAAAACAATACTTGTCCTTTATTTCCGGCCCTGGGTGCGGTTACATCTCTTTCTTGCAGGACTTATAACACCGCTCACATTGTGAAGGGGTGGAGGGGCTGAACGCACGCTAAGGAGATGCCGTCGGATCATCTGCTGGCTTTCTGCTGCTGGCGAGCTGCCTGTTCTGCTGGTCGTATGTCGTTGTTTTAAGAGCTGGGAGCACATGATGCGTGTCTGCCAAAAGCAATCCAACAACTGCTAGGTTAGATGTCTGTGGACTTGTTTTAAATGATGGCTCACTGCTTTGTCTCACGTGACGTAAAAACAATACTTGTTCTTTATTTCCGGCCCCAGGTGTGGTCAAATGTGTTTCTCGCAGGACGTATAATGCTGCTTGCGTTGTGAGGGGGGGGGGGGGGCCGGGGGTGGCACACTGCCTGTCGATCATTTTAAAGCCTGTCGATCATTTTAAAGCCTGTACAGCCGCTGTCCTTTTTGCCACTTCGTGTCTCTGCTGCTCATGTTGTGATCGCTTCTCCGTGATCATAAATATACACCTGACCAAATTGTGTTTTCTTTGAAATTAAACTTGTCGTTGCTTTAACTGTTGTGGGTCCACAGATTGTCATAGCGTATGGTCCATTATTGTGTTAATCTACGTTTTGTGTATTGAATGATGCGAAGGCAAAAATACTTTGTTTTCTGCTCTTTGCCTTTTATTTCTGACCTCGCTTTGTCCTGCTCTTTTTTCAATTACACCTGGTCCGGATGATTCATTTCCTTTTGTTTGCGCTAATGCAATCTTTACTATCTTTATTTTGATACTGTAGCGACTGATGTAATAAAGTGTCACAAAAGTTTTACTTGAACAATCGCCGACTTCGTAACCCAAAACACAATCAACCCCTCATCCCCCGGGTCTTGCCCTCCCCCTTTACCACATCAATCAATACCCCGCTATCAGTCTTCCATTCTGTACTCCGCCTTCCCTCAATCGGACCTAACAGCCACTTAAAACAAAAAAGGCTTCAGCCTGGCTGGGACGCTACAATACTTTCAAATTTTACTGCTTTCATATTCCTTACCTTTCTCTGCATGTGTATCGCGCCATCGTTTGTTTGAGCCTTTCGAATTCCACTGCTTTCATAATCTCTTATCCGCCTTTTTTTCTCTCCAACGCTTTTGGGTCTCTTTTCTCCACGCTGCTCTTTCGTCTTTGCTTAGTCGTTGACGTTTCATCGAGAACGTATTGTCCTTATACGCTTTATATGTGCTGAGAGCACAGGATCTGTGTGTGCTATGTCCCTTTACACGACTGAGTGTTATTTGATATTGTTTGCGTCTCGTGGGTCTTTTAAGTGTCTTCCGAGAACTACAGAGAAGATCACGTCTCGTCGCCCTGCTTTTTCTTTCGAGGATTTTTTTTTTAATAATAGACAGAAATATCAATGTTTCATTAACAAGAAAGTGGTTGTGCTTGATTCGAATCTGTGCTGAAGTCTCCATCTCCACTCACTGGCCACTTTATTAGGTACACCTGTTCAACTGCTTGTTAACACGAATGTCTAATCAGCCAATCACATGGCAGCCACTCAGTGCATTCAGACATGTGGACCTTGTCAAGATGACCTGCTGAAGTTCAAACTGAGCATCGGAATGAGAAAGAAAGGTGACTGAAGTGACTTTGAATGTGGCATGGCTGTTGGTGCCAGATGGGCTGCTCTGGGTATTTCACAACCTGCTTATCTACTGGGATTTTCACGCACAACCATCTCTGGGTTTTACAGAGAATACAAAACCATGAAGTGTAACGTTTCTTCTGCACTCAATACTTGGTGCTCTTCTCCGCTAATCCGGGTACAGTCAATGAGGAACGTGGCAGAAGGTGCCACCAGGACATTGTAATGAATGGCAAAGCAGGATCAGGGCAAATGGAATCCGTCAATATTGGCTGACTGTGGTTGGACACTGAAACGAGAAGAATCAGATGCTGAGGACAAACGAAAATCAGCAGCCAAACATTCTGAGCTGAACTGAATAAAGGCAATGTGCCAGCGTCATTAAAGTGAGCTGAGCCTTTATAGTTTAGGCAAAAGAAGATTAAAAGGGGATGTGACTGAAGTGTTTAAAATTATGAAGGGAATTAGTTTAGTGGGTCGAGACGGTGACTTCAAAATGAATTCGTTAATAATACAGGGACACAGTTGGAAACTTGTTAAGGGTAAATTTCACACAAACATTATCAAGTTTTTCTTTACACAAAGAACGATAGACACTTGGAATAAGCAACCAAGTAGTGTGGTAGACAGTAAGACGTTAGGGACTTTCAAAACTTGATTTTTCTGGACTGGTGAGCTTTGTTGGGCTGAATGGCCTGTTCTCATCTCCTATGACGTGATACAGTATCATCTACTGTTACATTCTGCAATATTTCTATTGCACTATTATATTGTATTGCGGATGACGTGTATTCTGTTCTGTGTATTGTATTGTATTGTATTGATCCCCTTCTTTTTAACACCCTCTGTATGTCTAACCTACCTGGAAAGGGGGTCTCTCTTTGAATTGCCTTTCCCGTGGTTTCTTCTATTTTTTCCCCCTTATAAGGGTTTGTTTTTTGTCTTCTTAGAGAGTCAAGGCTGGTGAGCTGTCAAAAGGCAGGGCCTGTTAAAACCAATTGCGGCACGTCTTGTGTGATTTTGGGCTATACAAAAATAAATTGTATTTCTCCAAATTCCTGAGTGGTACATCCAATCTGAAATTATATTTGTGTTCAGCTTGAAGCCCACCATCATAATCACCAACCATTTTATTAAGATCATGAAATAATCTGTTGTCATGTGTTTCTCTTCTTCTGTAGCTATTCCCATTTTTACATGAGAGAGGTTAGGAGCAGGCACTGATACAGCGCATTGCTGCACCCACCACATGACAAACCAACTCAGGATCCCAGATTAGGACCCGAGTGCAGCCATGCAACGGGTGACACCTCAGCACCACACTAGTTCAGATGGAGTAGAACAGTTTGAGGTTTTTTATGGTGGCTGGAGTGCCAATTCTGCCACCAACCCCCAAGTTTTTCCCTGCAGGTTGGAGGGCCTACATGCAGATTAATGTCATACCCAGGATGGAGCAATGGCAGGTTAAGGGCCTTGCTCAAGAGCCCAACAGAGCAGAGACCCTTTTGGCATTTTACAGGATTCGAACCGGTAACCTTCCGATTGCCAGCGCAGATCCCTAGCCTCAGAGCCACCACTCCACCCATTTTTATATGAGCTCACTAATAATATTCTCAGACCTTCAGAATCGCTAGATCCTCCGCAGCATTTGATGCAGAGAAGGTATCAGCTCTGGATGGGGATGCCAGTTCATCACGGTGCCCACTCCCAGCTGGTGCATTTTGGATTTGCCAATTAACCTAACATACACACACACACACACACAATTGGGGATGTGGAAGGAAAAATCCAAGGAGACACTGGGATAACACAAACACTCCATGCAAGCAATGACCAGTGTCACAAGAACGACACAAAGACATTAGGAAGGTTTGGGGCAGCCACCCGTATAATATTTCCTGGCTGCAAAAATGATTAGCAGGAACAGACACAACTGAGTCAAAAACAGAACTGATATGCTGGAAGCAGGATGGTGGCTTTAAAGGCCAGTAAAGGAAGTGATGTCATCAGGTCCAGAACCGGAAGTGATGTTGTTGGCTGCCCCAGGAACGGGCGGGATTTCCCGAGAATGGTCTGCAAGGGATTGAGAGAGAGAATTAGTACACTTCGCCACCCCCTGGCCCGGCGTGGAATTACATCTATTCTTGCCTTTTAGTTGTCTCCTATACACGCATGAGATTTGAACCATTAATGCTGATCCAGTATATCTCACTCCATCCAATGCTGGATGGCAGTCACAAACATTGAGCTGTTTAATGGATACAGCACCCCTGTTTCCAGATCCCAAGACCACCTGATGTCCGTGATGATTTTGCATGTTCTCGTGTTGGCTCTGTGAGTTTTCCCACCAACAGTCTGAAAAAAGTACAGGTTAAGTTAATTTGGGAATCTACATTGGCCATGTTTGGTGTGTGTGTGTGTGTGTGTGTGAGTGAGGGGGTCCTGCCTTGGACTTTCTCCAGGACTCGGTCCTCTCTTGTACCTGATATTGCAGGAATAGGCCCCAGCCCCCAGGGACCCCAAATTAGAGTAAGTGGGTTAGAAAACATTACATTATGTTAAGTTAATCAGTCCAGATATGTTAAGTTGCAGTGATACACTTCTGTAACCCAGCAGTACAAGAACAGAGTTTGTAAATTTAGCAGATCGTACGTGCGCACAGTATGGTAATTTTAAGCGGAAATCTGCTCTTGTTTAAAGATAAAAGCGTCTCCTTTAGCAAAGCCTTTCTTTTTCTTTTTTTCGTTTTTTACTTTTTCCATATTGGCCTCTTCCATACCCTTAGGTCCCTTTGTCTGAATTACTTCTGTTTTACCACATCGTCAGGCACTCACATTTAAAATGACTTGACAGCTGCGCTCTGCAGTTCAGCCGAGGTGAAACTGACAATTTGGCCGGGGAACAGTTTGTTGCTGCTTTCCTGCTCAGTTAGCTGAAAATGATGGCTGGCGAGACAAATAAAACAGAAGTGGTAGCCAAAGTAACCGGGAGCTGAAAAGACTTCCTGAGCAGAAGACCAGAGCTCAACAAAGCTCCGACATGCCAGCCAAAAAAGACGCAAAGCCACCGGTGACACATGACGCAGGGCCAGTGTTACTAGCCACCAATCACCAGTGACAGATGACACAGAGCCAGC
>JANRMT010062817.1:15030606-15042908 GCA_026402145.1 Polypterus bichir lapradei | reverse complement strand
ATATATATATATATATATATATATATATATATATATATATATACATATACTGTACAGTATATATATATATATATATTTATATATATATATATATATATTGTGGAGCCAACCCGGACACAGACAGGCGGACATGTTGTTACTCAACCACCACACGTTTATTTACAATATTTACAGTACATTAAATGGTCACACAGACCCACATAAAGGTCACTAAGACCCAGTTCAGTGCACAAAGCACCCCACAATACTCAGTCCTGGCCACAATGCCTCTCTTCGGGCCACACCTCCTCTGTGCTTCGTCCTTCCTCCTCCCGACTCCAGCCCTGAATGAATGGAGACGGCCCCTTTTATGCAGTCCCCGGATGAGCACCAGGTGTTCCTCAGTTGGCCACGCCCCAGCGTGGTGGAAGTGCCGGCTGTCCTCCCGGCAGCTCTCCGGGTGTCTCCCAAAGTCTTCCCCCCAGCACTTCCTGGTGTGGCGGAAGTGCTGGGGCAATAGGTCCCCAAGGCACTGGGGCGCCTCCTGGCGGTGACCACGGACCCCTACAGGGTGGGGCTTCCATGCCCTGTACCTGTGGCCCCCAAAGCAACCAGGAAGGAAGCCCCCACGTGGTCCCAGATGGGCGCACGCCCACTTCCGGTCTTCCAAGGCATGTGTGTATATATATATATATATATATATATATATATATATATATATATATATAGTGGCGGGCAGCTGAATCCCATGCCTGGACGGGACGCCCCTTCTCCATATGTTCTGGGGGAGCAACCATGGACGTCTCAGGACCTCCCCCAGGATGCTTGGTGGCAGCCTCCCTGGCTGACGATGGTGCCTCAGTTTCCCGCAGAGCTTCATGGGAGATGAATTTCTCCACAGCCCTGTTGGGATCTGGGATGGCTGACAAGGGGTGCTGCATGGGTCCCTATTAAGGGTGGTCCAGATCTAATTATGCAATTTTCATTACGCTATAACTTAATAAGTTTATTACATAGAAAATCACCCGAAAAATCCCCGACCATTGAGAAGTGTGTGAACTGATGACATGAAGAATCGTCTTCATGCCGAACTGGAATCATCCCCGCATAAATCAAAGTCATTCAGACGATCTAGATCTGCATAATTAGATCTGGACCACCCTGTATATATTGTGTATAATATATATATTGTGATGCCCAATTGCGCGTACAGCCACCCTAACCCCGACACAAACAGGCAGGACACAGGTTTACCACAGAACAGACACTTTTATTTGCAGCTTCTCTGTGCTCCCCATAAACCAACACAGTACATAAAGCACCAGCATTGTCCCTTTGACACTGTCTTCACTCCTCCACACAGGCTTTGTCCTCTTCCTCCCGACTTTGGCCACTGGATGCTGGTGATTGGCCCTTTTGTGCTTCTTCCGGCAGCAATTCCTGGTGTAGCGGAAGTGCTGCCAAATAGGGCCCTGCAAAATGTCCATGCGCCCCTGTGTCGGTCCAGGGGAAGAAACTGTCCTGGAAGTGCTCTCCCGTCTGGTCCTTCCATAATCAGGGTGTCCCGGCCAGGTAAGGGCCCAGATTGTCTGCCGCTATATATATATATATATATATATATATATATATACACACATATATAGACCGCAGTGCCATGTAGTGACACAATAATCAAAATGGCAGCAAGATATATAAATTAATCAGGTTTCAGTTATGTTACTGTGTTACTGACCTGTTGAATGGATAACACCAGTTTTGGCTTTATCTCAGCGTCAAGTTTTTTGCTCATTTTCTTTTGTTCTCTTCCTGGGCTTTGTTAAGATCAGGATTGTTCCACAAAGGCAAAATGGTGTGAGACCTCCAGAAGTTGCTACTCAAGCAGGCCTGGATCTTCAATGGTCTGTCCTACAGAGCCTTCCCCTTAACCCAGCTGTGCCCCCAAACATTACCTGCTGTCTTCAGCTGGAGCAGGCCCAAAAACGGGGAGCTGGAAAAACAATTATCACAAAATATAACAAAAGCCCCACAAGATCAGAGAGGATCGTAAACCTTTGGATTGAATTAAAAAGGCAAACAGAAAATATTTGTACTCCAAGGATTTCCTCACAGAAAAGTAGATAATACAAAGAAGAAGCTCAAAAGAGCAAAAAGAAACACAAAGGAGTTGTCTAAAAGACAATCCTAAGAAAATGAGTCCCAAAACATAAAGTAAAAATCAGAATCAGAAGAACATAAGCAATCTGACAAGCGAGTGGAGACCTTTGAGTCCATTTGTTGCCTGTTTGTTTAGCTAACAGCTAAGCTGTCCCAACAGCTCATCCAGGTTATTCTTATAGGTTGTCCAGGTTTCTGCTTCAACTCCATGTCTCGGTAGCTTGTTTGAGAGTCCCACAACCCTCTTAGTTAAAAAGTGCTTCCTCGCTTCAGCCCTAAATGCACTTCTCCCTGAATTTAAGTAAGTGATTTGCCCTCAAGCTGAAATAATGTTGCTATGTTTGTTTTATCAGCGTCCCTAAGGATTTTGCACAATTTCAAGTGCAATTTCCTCCAAGCAAGCCTTGCCCTCCATCTCCCAAACTCCAACTCACCCAGATGAGGCTGAGAGGCTTCTTTTATGCCAGACCCAGGAGTATTTCCGGTGCCACCCAATTACACCCTGGAAGCAGTTCCAGGTCAGATGAAACCCCCTTAAAATGGCTGAGTTCTCTCCCCACAGCTCTCTCTGGTGGCACCTACTTTCCCCAACAGGGCTGTCCAATAGGAGTGCAATTGCCAAGGTGCCCTGTGGGTGTAAAGATGGGAGCTCTTCTTGAAGGATGCTGCCACCTGCCATACTGGGGAACTAAATGACCCCAAGACACAGCCTTTCCCTGTCCTTCCAATATATCTTCCTGATCAGGAAAGGTACCCATAATCAACTGGGCCGGGTTGCCTGTCCATTCAAATCCTTCCCTTATGTTCTTGTTCATCCAGTCCATCCACCTAGGTATCTACTATAAATATATATAACTATTTGATTTTTTTTTTTTAAGTTTTGATATACTTTATTAATTTCGGAGGGCAAACTGTCTTTTCGCATGACCTTCGGAGGTCAGAGTGCAGGGTCTGCCAACGAACAGCATTCCTGGATCAATTTTCAGATTAAGAGCCTCACTCAAGGGCCCAGCAGTGTAGGATCCCTTCTGGTCATGACGGGATTTGAACCGGCAACATTCCAGGTACCAGCGAATATCCTTAGCTTCAGAGCCACCACTCCATCCGCTGTGTTATATTACAATTACTAGGGGGCTTCCCCCCTTCCTTGCTTCGTTCGCCAACCCCCAACCCCCCCCCCCCCCACGCCCCCCCCCCCCCCGCCACCTCATGTCTCTTCTGCTTGCGTTTTGAAGAGGGGGGTTGAATGCACCCCAAGGAGACGCGGTTGCTCCAATTTGATACAATTTGAAACAAATAGTTTTATTTTTTACCTCCTCTTTGCTCGATCAGCTGCTGGCTTGCTGCTGCTGCCATGCCGCATGATCTGCGATTCGTACATTTAAAAGCCTTGTCTCTCTTCTCCCCCAGACATCCTCTGGTCCAGTTGGGGATCCCGCTCCTGAGGCGCGCCTCTATGAAGAGGAAGATTTTCTATTCTTTTAGCTGAGAGATGGAACTGTCCCCTTCGACTACACACGGAGCTCGATTCACTTCTGAAAGAGACTTACGTTTCTTTGAAGTGTTTGAATAACATTTCTGTCTCTAAAATCTCCTGTGTATCTGTGTAACTCTGTGACCCAAGCGTGACAGTGTATGAGGATTTCACTTTCGCCAAACAACAAATCTTTTAATTCTCACAGATACGCCTCTTCATTGTGAAGAAACACTACTTTTCCTTGATGGCAACACCAATTAGACGATCTACAAGTCTGAGACTTAAAGTTTAAAGCCGAATAATATCTACATACTTCAGTTATATCACCTATGTCCATATATTCGATCTCTTTTCACTTTCACCTTTTCATCAATATTGCATTGAATTTTGATTCGGTGTTTGGAATTACATCGTGACAACACAACGTATAACTGCCTGTGAGTGAAAATCATTTCTTTCTCGCTACACGAACTGTGTCTTTCAATAGCATTCACACAAATAAGAAATGATTGACTTTTCCAAACCTCTTTGCATAAGATAGATAGAAAGATAGATAGATACTTTATTAATCCCAAGGGGAAATTCACAAAATCCAGCAGCAGTATACTGATACAAAGAAACAATATTAAATTAAATAGTAATAAAAATGAAAAAAAATGGAAAAAAAAAAAATGTTAGCATTTACTCCCCCGGGTGGAATTGAAGAGTCGCATAGTGTGGGGGAGGAACGATCTCCTCAGTCTGTCAGTGGAGCAGGACAGTGACAAAAGTCTGTCACTGAAGCTACTCCTCTGCCTGGAGATGACACTGTTCAAGCTCTTGTCTCACAGGGATTCTCTCGCGGGATTTCACTTTCACCAAACAACAAATGTTTTAGGTTTTGGGGATACGCCTCTTCATTGGGAAGAAACACAAATTTTTTTTTTCCCTGATGACAACACGAATTAGACGATCTACAAGTCTCCGACTTAAAAGTTTAAATCCAAACAATATATTCCATTTCTTTTAGCTTTTCCGTTATTTCACCGTGTAATAATTTCCGTTTGTTTGCACTAATGCAATCTCTATTATCATTTTTTGGAGACTTTCAAATTTTCGTACTTCCATTATTTCTAACCTGCTCTACATGTGTATCGCGCTAATGTTTTTGAATTCTTTACGACATTCTATTTTGTCATCTACTCTTTGTCTCGCTGGACGTGAAAGTGTCTCTCTGAGAAAGTCATGTCTCGTCCCAAGATTTTTTTATATAATAGAGAGACATTATAATTAACAAACAACAATCCCCCCCACCAACACACATAAAAACTCCTGGCTTGGATGATGAAGAGCTGCTGCAGTCAAAAACAAGCTTGAAGGTGGCAGTTAAGTTGGTGAAACCTGTCCAGTGCATTAACATTTAAATACAGCTGGTCCATCTTTAAAAAACAAACAAACAAACAAAAATACCCATAAATCCACACTGATCCATAACACTTTCCCATTGTTAAAGTGCATGGATTGGAGGAAACTGGGCGGCAGGTTTTTAGGAAGAAACTCTGCAGACGGAGCCTTTTCAGAATATTTTTGGCGAGTTGTTCGACAACACGTATTCTCATTCCGTGAGTCATGTCTGGCCCTGTGAAACTACCAATTGGATGGCAAAATGGCGGCAAAAATTTTGGTCTAATCACCGTGTTTAGATTTGTAAGTTCTCCTCATGTTTGTTTGGGCTTTCAAAGATATGCATATTGGGTTTACTGATGATCCTAAATTGGACCAGAATGAGTGGGCCATTCAGTGGACTAGCATCTCATCCATTGTGTGGTTCATGCCACTGTGCCCGTCCTGTCACTCTTACTTTATGTGAGTTGCCAGGTCAGTATGTTGGAATGAGCACACCACAGTTTAAACATTAGAACAATCTAGACGAGAACAGGCCATTCAGCCCAACAAAGCTCGCCATTCCTATCCACTTAATTCCTCTAAAAAAACTACAAGTTGAGTTTTGAAAGTCCCTAAAGTCTTACTGTCTACCATACTACTTGGTAGCTTATTCCAAGTGTCTGCGGTTCTCTGTGTAAAGAAAAATTTCCTAATGTTTGTGCGAAATTTACCCTTAACAAGTTTCCAACTTATCTTTTAGTGGTGTCACTTCACCACTCCTGGACAGTAGGCCCGAGCAGCAGCGTGTAAAGTCTGTATGTTCTCCTTGTGTTTCTGTTTTTGTTTCTTTCCAGTTCTTATTCCCAAATCCCAAAGGCACGTAGGTTTAGTCAATTGGCGACACTGAACTGGCCTTGTATGAGTGAGTGTGGGCGTGTGCCCGAGTTACGACTTGAACCCAGTGCTGCCAAGATAAGCTCTGGCGCCCCCAGAATCCTGCATTGGAATTAATGTGTACAAGAAAGCCAGTGAATGACAATTTTAAGAAATCTGAGCATAGTGAAGTGAAAGCAGAGCCTATCCATTCTCTCTTTCAGGCTTATGTTGGCTACACTAAGGTGCCTTTCATAATATCAGGGATTTAAAATCTGCTTTAAAGTTAATAGTCTCTTGCTTGTAATTGCTTTAGCTGCATCTACTTTATTATTTAAAAATGTGTTGTAAGTAGCGTAAAAAGATTAACTTGCTGGCTTCCCAGCACCTCCTAGAATCTGTATGTGATTAAGCTGTGACCTCTGAAAGGAGTTTGCTGAGTGATCTGCTTTCAGGAGAAACCACAGATATGTGTTTATTATGTGCTGATAAGAGCTGAGCAATGTGCAAATGCCCAATAGATAGCAGATCCTCTGTGCTACAAACTTTCCATGTCTGTTTCTCATATAAAATTTGGCGACATCTCTTAATACAAGGAGAAAATTTTATATTAAACTTTTAAACAGTACTGTTTTCAAAAAGTATTATATGTACTGAAGTTCAGAGAAGAGATGGGACTCATTCCTTCAATGGCATAAACTGATCTCCGTTGTAGTTTACATGCAATTCCATGCATGTATTTTAAGGCTTGTGCATGTATAGAATTTCACACATTTGATTTACATTTTGAGTTGAAATTGAATAAGTCATAACTGTTAGGCTCTTGGGGTGGCATGACGGCGCAGTGGTAGCACTGCTGCCTTGCAGTTAGGAGACCTGGGTTCCCTTCCCGGGTCCTCCCTGCGTGGAGTTTGCTGTTCTCCCCGTGTTTGTGTGGGTTTCCAAAGACTTGCATGTTAGGTGCATTGGCGATCCTAAATTGTCCCTAGCGTATGCTTGGTGTGTTGTGTGTGTGTGTGTGTCCTGTGGTGGGCTGGCGCCCTGCCCGGGATTTGTTCCTGCTTTGTGCCCTGTGTTGGCTGGGATTGTCTCCAGCAGACCCCTGTTGGGTTGGACGATGACTGACTGATTGTTATCCTCTTGATTTTCATGATTTTACATGAGGCCTTGGGTACTGGTGATGTGACCACATTGTCTCACTTTTGATGTCACATTTAAATATGGCAACAATCGCTCATCCAGGTCATCCCTTGGTGGTTCCAGATCCCTTTTCTTTATTATTAGTAGTTAGTTTTTAAACATTAGAACAATCTAGATGAGAACAGGCCATTCAGTCCAACTAAGCTCACCATTCCTATCCACTTAATTCCTCTAAAAAAAACTTCAAGGCGAATTTTGAAAGCCCCTAAAGTCTTACTGTCTACCACACTACTTGGCAGCTTATTTCAAGTGTCTACGGTTTTCTGTGTAAAGAAAAACTTCCTAATGTTTGTGCGAAGTTTACCCTTAACAAGTTTCCAACTTATCTTTGATTGGCATTACCCACACTCCACTAGATTGGTTCAGATCCTACCTCTCAGGCCGCACTCAGTTCATTCAGCTTAAAACTTTCACATCCCAACCCAGCGCGGTTACTTCAGATGTGACAGAGCCCTAAAGCTTCTTCCTTTTTATTATTTACCTTCTTCCCCTTGGTAATATCTTTTGTAAATGTAACATTCATTTTCACTGTTATGGCTGATGACACTCAGCTCTACCTTGCAAGTAAACCCACCTCTTCTTTTCCAGCATCTTTGCTTATTGACTGCATTGCTGAAACTGAATCCTGGTTTTCTTCAAATTTTCTTAAATGAAACAGTGACAAAACTGAGTGTATTATCGTTGTATTTCCCTCCACTTGTTCTTTACCTGTTTCCTCAAGGGTAAGTGTTCTGGTCAAGTCCGTTATCGGGTTGGTCTACTGTTGCACTTTAAGATGGACACACACATACATAGCTATACGCATACACACAGACCCTAACCACAACAGTGCCCCATGAATGACACACACACACTGATTAACCCATAGCACTTTAAACCACACAAGTGCGTTAGGAATAACACAGCCTGTCACTCAGCACTTCAAGAGACTTACTTATTATTGGCACGAACAACATACCATGTTTTAGTGATATCTCAGACCTAAATATTACTTTTGGTCTACAAGAATATATTTAAACATACAAAGACTCAGCACTCTTAACTATAGGCCATTTATCAGCCAAGAATACCTTCTTCTTCTCGTACCGTCCCTTCTATTGAGTGGCGCTCTCACTCTCAGCCTTATAAACCTCGCAGCACAGATATAATGGCAAAAAATCTGGCTACACTAGGTGCTCAAAGAAATCTAACTTATTAATTCAATCACTCTAGACATTAAGACAAAGCATAGAAAGTTAAAAGCAGCATGGTATTTATTACAAGAATAATAATAATACCACTGGAACAAAGAATAATAGAAAATAGGTAGTGATAGGAAAGTCTGAATAAATATAGTCTTTAGAAAAAGCTTACGAAAAAGTTACAGATGATAAGGATGAATGTCCCAGGGATGCGTTTGATTTAGCAATCGTTGATCATGATGCCTTTCTGACAACCAGTGCCGTCTTCGTCCGTTCCTCTTCTTCTCCTTCTGTACTTTCTTCTTCTTTTCTTCTCTTTGCTCAAACCAAGGCATATTTATTATGAAATGTCATGCCTTGGTTTCACGACACATGCATCTGATTGACTGGCTGTCAAAATGTTTGATGAATTAATTCCCCAGGTAATAAAGTTCTTTGATATTGCCTCAGTTTTCCTTTCCCAGGCCGTAAATCCAATTGTTGTCCCAGATGTCCATCCATAAAGTAATCAATATCCTGAGGCATGGCTCAGCGTCCTTTCCCAGGCTGTAATACCAAATTTGCACTAAGCTGTGAACAACTGTTATAAAAGTAAGGTGTAAGGGAAGAAAACCTGCTTTGATTTGTCTTAGTTCATCTGTTGTCTTGTCTCGAACAAAATATAATTGAAGCCAAAATGTACAGATTTCATACACCATAACACTGAGGTTGTCCTCATCGGTATACAATCAACATTATCCACTTGTTATTGATAACTCCTTTGTTTCCCCTTCACCTCAGGTCAAGAGTCTGGGTGTCATCCTTGATAGTACTCTATCTTTCCAATCTCACATTAATAACGTCACCTGGTCTGCCTACTTCCACCTACATAATATTAATTCGCATTACGACCCCTCCCTCACTCCCCATACCACGGCCATCCTTGTTCACAGTGTTGTTACTTCTCGTCTGGACTATTGCAAATCACTCCTCTTTGGTCTCTGTAATAAATCTCTCCATACGCTTCAGCTGGTCCAGAATTCTGCTGCCCTCATCGTTACTCGAACCCTGTCTATCCACCATATTACTCTGGTCTTGCAGCAACTTCATTGGCTCCCGATTAAGTTTTAAAATAAATTTTTAAATTACTCGAGTTAACATTTAAGGCCATTCATAACCTCGCCCCTCCATATCTGTCCAACCTTCTTCATGTTGCCATTCCCTCCCGTAACCTTAGATCCTCCTCCTCCATCCACCCGACCGTCCCTCTCGCTCGTCTAACCTCCATGGGGAGCGGAGCATTCAGCTCTTCTACTCCCAAGCTCTGGAGCTCACTACCTACTGAGCTTAGAAATACGGAACCATTCTCAACTTTCAAATGTAAACTTAAAATCCATCTGTTTAAAACAGCCTGTTCTCACTATTTACAATGATTTTGTTTGGTTTTAACTTTTTATATTTTCTGGTGCTTTAAGATCTGTTTACAATGTGCTTTTTTATTTATTGTTTGTTCATTGCCTTTTGAGTGCTTAGAAAGGCGCCTTTGTATTAATAAAATGTAGTAGTAGTAGTATTATTATTATTATAAGCTGTGTCCCTGTATTCTTAATTAACTTATTTTAAAGTCACAGTATCGATCCACTGGACTAATTCCCTTCATAACTTTAAACACTTCAATCAGGTCTCCTCTTAATCTTCTTTTGTTTAAACTGTAAAGGCTCAGCTCTTTTAATCTTTCCTCATAACTCATCCCCTGTAGCCCTGGAATCAGCCCAGTTGCTCTTTTGTGGATTTATTGTGCTGCTGGAGAGCAAAACTGTACCCAGGACTCCAGACGAGGCCTCACCAGTGTGTTATAAAGGTTGAGCAGAACCTCCTGTGACTTGAAATCCAAACATCAAGGCGCTATATAACCTGACATTCTGTTAGCCTTCTTAATGGCTTCTGAACACTGTCAGGAAGTTGATAGCTTAGAGTCCACTATGACTCCTAAACCCTTCTCATAAGGTCTACTCTCGTTTTTTCCGACCGCCCATTGTGTATTCAAATCTAACATTTTTACTTCCTATGTGTATTACTTTACATTTACTAACATTAAATTTCACCTGCCACAAATCTGCCCAAGCCTGTATGCTATCCAAGTCCTTCTGTGATGATATAATAGATTCAAAATTATCTGCTAATCCACCTATCTTGGTATGATCTGCAAACTTAACCAGCTTGTTACTTATATTCCTATCTAAATCATTTCTATATATTAAAAATAGCAGCACACAGGACTCCAGATGAGGCCTCACCAGTGTGTTATAAAGCTTCAGCGTCACCTCCTTGGACTTCAGGGCGCTATATAACCTGACTTCTATTAGCCTTCTTAATGGCTTATAAACACTGTCTGGACGTTGATAGTGTTGAGTCCACTACGACTCCTAAGTCCTTCTTATAAAAGGTACTTTTGATATTCAGAACTCCTGTTGTGTATTCAATCCTCATATTTTAACTTCCTATGTGTAACACTTTACATTTACTGACATTCAATGGTTAACAGGTTCAACTCCTTCAATCTTTCCTCTGAGGAAAACTGTAGCCCTGGAATCAGCCTAGTCGCTCTTCTCTGGACTTTTCTTTTTCTAGCGCTGCTGTGTCCTTTTTGTAGTCTGGAGACCAAAACAGCACACAGGACTCAAGATGAGGCCTCACCAGTGTGTGAGTGGAGGCTCTGAGGCTTAGGGATCTGCACTGGCAATTGGAAGGTTGCTGGTTTGAATCCCATAAATGCCAATAGGGACTTTGCTCTGTTGGGCCCTTGAGCAAGGCCCTTAACCAGCAATTGCTGAACGCTTTGAGTAGTAAGAAAAGTGCTATATAAATGCAAAGAATTTTTTTTTTTTTTTATAAAACTAGTTTGAAAACAAGTAAGTCCTAGTGTCATGTATTGATTATTATTTATCTGTCTAAATTTATGTACAGTCAATTCTTGTTATCTGTGAGGGTTGCATTCCTGAAAACCTCATGGAAACTGCAAATGGGGATACTGAAGAGTTGATCCTATGGGGAGAAATGGAGTTAAAAAAGTTTCACATTTTTGTGTTGCGCCCTCCCCCATGTTTACCTATCATCTGTATGGGAGGAGTAGAAGCTTTAGATTCGTCAAAAATATCTCCAGTTTTCGAACGGATCTCGACGTTTTAGGGTCCCCTGATACTGAAAAACATTGATATCTTGATGATGGGTGTGTTTCTGCCTGTGTGTGTGTCACAGATTCTTCAGGACGGCCTAGAGCTAAACCGGCTAGAGGGAAACTTAAACCTGTTATGACTGACGATGTGTTGATTTGTTTTTGAGCCAAATCGTGCAAGAGAAGGAGACACTCTAGAAGAACCCTCAAATGCCGTAATTTTATAATTAGTTATGAATTCTTCTTGTCAACTGCTATTGCAATGACCTATTTTATGATAAGAAAGAACAGCATCAGGGTGGTAAATTATTACTGAAATGTTATAAAATAGTTTGGGTAACTTGGTTTTGGGGTGCAAAGCCTACTGACGCCAATGTCTGAATTTTTGAAGTTTAAAATGAGTAAACTGGCCAATACTAGTAGAGAATGATTACACATTTTTCTGATGTTCGTTAATTTGTTTGGCTTTGAGTCTTTTAGTAGTGGTGTCCATAATACTTCCCTTGTGATAAACCAGCTCAGTTATCCACAAACCAAGTCGCAATTCCATTGCTTGGTCACAAACCATTGAAGTCAGTTTAGCACTTTGTGGAACAGATTCACGCAGATTTACAGATGTTGTCTTCCTTTTGAGAGATTGAATGGATAGTTGATTCATTTGCATGAAATTGTCGGCCTACAGACGCCATCAAGTTTCCACAGTGAAGCAAGTTTTTAATTCTTGTCTGTATTTGAGTAGGGTTGCTGTTAGGTATATTTCTATATTTCTTGAACTTCTGTAACAAGCTAAATGTCCCTCTTGGTACAAATAAAGTTCTATCTATCTATCTATCTATCTATCTATCTATCTATCTATCATATAGTACCTTTGATATCTATCTATCTATCTATCTATCTATCTATCTATCTATCTATCTAT
>JANRMT010062817.1:14967249-14987084 GCA_026402145.1 Polypterus bichir lapradei | reverse complement strand
AGATATGTGAAAGGCACTATGTAATAGATAGATAGATATGTGAAATGCAGTATGTGATAGATAGATAGATATGTGAAAGGCACTATATAATAAATAGATATATATTTGAAAGGCACTATATAATAGATAGATAGATATGTGAAAGGCAGTATATAATAGATAGATATGTGAAAGGCACTATATAATAGATAGAAGATAGATATGTGAAAAGCACTATATAATAAATAGATATGTGAAAGACAGTATGTAATAGATAGATATGTGAAAGGCACTATATGATAAATAGATATATTTCTGAAAGGCACAATATAATAGAAAGATAGATATGTGAAAGGCACTATGTAATAGATAGATAAATAGATAGATGTGAAAGGCACTATATAATAAATAAATAGGTATGTGAAGGACACTATATAATAGATAGATAGACATAGATATGCAAGGCACTATATAATAGATAGATAGATAGAACTTTATTGGTCTCCAGCTGGAATTTGGCTTTTTACAGAAGCTCTTTAAATAAATAAATGCATAAATACAGTATATACACACTTTGGTGTGTACACACACTGGGGTCCTAACTTGGCTGTCCCAGTCCCAGTGAGGCACTATGCAGACGTATTGCTGTGTGTATTAAGGAGTCCCCATTGCATTTCCTGACACACTTCTGCTGACTGAGCCTTAGTATTGATGTGTCAGAGAGTGGATGTGCAGCATTGTTCATAATGGTACTCAGTTTTGTTTAAATTCTCTCCTTTACTACGACCTCCCGGGGGTCCAGTGTGCATCATCATATAACTGAGCCTTCCCTTCTAATAAGTCTGTTGATTCAGTGGGCCTCTCCTGAAGTGATGTTACCAACCCCGAACACCACAGTGTAGAAACTCACCAGAGTCATAGAAGATGTGGAGGATGTCAGTACAGTACTCGCATTAAAGGAGTGCAGCCTCCTAAGGAAGAAGCGGCCTGCTCTGGCCTTTCTTAAATAGTTCCTCTGGGTCAAAATTTGTGCCAAAATTAAATGCAATCCAAATTGGTCACTACACTTTTATGCATGTGGTGTGTGACATTTTGGCACCATTTTACCGTGTTGTAGTTAAAAAAACATATCAACCAATTGATCGATTGCTTTTTACTCTGGCACACAACTTTTGGTCATCCTAAGGTTTTACCGTTGTCCCTAATGGTTGTATTCTTGTTTGTCAGCCTCTTGTTGGCTTCTTTGGCTTTCATTGGCACAGCTCTTGTCCTCAGTTTTGAACAATGGAAACTGCAGACTCCAAGGGGTAGAAGCAAGCCGAGGTGTCTTATGAAGCCTGAGGAATCACAAACACCTATAACACCACCAAACATTATAGTGTCCTGTAATGGGGGGGCCGTGTATAAAAAAGTATGACCGAAATGTGTGCAAATCCTCTTAAATGAAAGTGTACACTTTAATCGCAATGATTTGTAATTTTAAAGTTTGGAACAGAGGGGCAAATCAAAGAAAGAATGTGTCTTTGTCCCAAGCATTCTGGAGGGCTACAAGGGGGTTTCAATAAGCAGATGCCAACAATTTGGAGTATTGAGATTCTTTAAAGAAATGAAAAATGCTGTGTACTGTTGGAAAGAAAAGCAGAGGTGCCTGCGAGTGACTCTGCAGACCTCGCCGTTGCTCTCTGGGATGTGTCATGTTTTCCTACTTGAAGTAGCTTTCATATTTCGGGGAGGAGGGATTGTGAATGACTTGTTAAATTTAACAGCCCATTATTCTGTGCTATTTGGTTTTTGAGAGTTTTTTTGGTGTGTGTTCTGTACAAGCATGGCCGTCTATCCGTTTTTTACATCTTTCGTGACTGATATGTCTTGTGACACTTGCCAGATAGCACATTTCATAATTGAACTTGAGGAGCTGCTGCATCTGTTTAACAGTTAATAGTAAAACAATTTTAAAAAGCGCACAGTGATTAATTTTCCATGAACTTCACTAATCAATCTCAATTTGCGTTACGTGCCGATTTTGTACATTAGTGGAAAATATGCATAAATGGGTCAGACAATTTTTTGCATTTTTTTTTTTTTTTTTTCTGTTTTGCATAGCTTTTAGGCGGCTCTGACTCCAAATAAAATAATACAGAAATCAGACTGGCGGAAACAAACAGGCACTTTCATGGCTGCTTGGCCAGCACGCTTACTGGGCCTTCGGAACGTTTTCAGACCCCTTCACTCTGTTCTGTTGCTGCCTTGTGCTAAAATCATTCCCCTCGTCAAGCAACATTCAATACCCGAGAAGGACAAAGCGAAAAGCAGGATTTTAAGGAAATTTAGCAAATTTATCTGAAAAAACAAACTAGAAACGACACACGGACTCAAGTATTCCGACTCTTTACTCAGAACTTTGTTGAAGCCCCTTTGGCAGCCATTACATCCTGGAGTCGTCTTGGGTCTGACGCGACGAGCTTTGCACAGCTGGATGCCTTTTTTTTTTTTTTCCTCCTCATGATCTGTCAGGCTGGATGGAGACCGTCAGTGGTCAGCCATCTTCAGGTCTCTCCAGAGAGGGGTCACTTCTGGGCTTTGGCTGGGAAACCCAAGGACATTCCCAGAGTTGTCCCTAAACCGCTCCTCTGTGCTTAGGGTTATTGTCCTTTAGGAAGGTGACTCTTGGACCCGAGTCTGAGGCCCAGAGTGCACTGGTGCAGGTCTGAACTTTGCCATAACCCTGTCGTAGTGTCCCTGGCCCTGCCACTGAAAAATAACCCCACGGCATGAGGCTGCCACTTCACTGTTGAAATGGCGTTCGGCACATTTACTCTAAAAGAGTTTCTGGACTCTTCTGCGTTGCATTGTGGGTCCTTTTCAGTTTGCACACTGTTTCTGTGATCTGTGTGGTAAGATGACAGTTAAAAGTGACAATCCTGGCTAAAATGACACCGACGGAAACAGACATTAGAGAGTCAGAAACACAAGGAATGAATGGCCAAATAGTGAGGTGGAGAGGAGAAGAACGTACAGGACCTTCAGACCACAACTTGATGTACATTTTAAGGAAAACTGCTGAATATACTTTAAAAAATACATTATGTAAATAAAATACAATAAACAGTTAAAACAATGATTTTAAATGGATAAATACTCATAACATACATTTAAGGAGTGTTTTAGCTGTCAATTCAATGTGCAGCACTATTTGTCTGAATAATCGTTGTGTTGCTGTAAAGTGTCAATGGAACAGAAACTGAAATTTGACTGAAGTTTGAATATATTTATATATATTTGCATAAGGAACATCCCCCCTTGTAGCCACACTGTAAATTGTTCCTGATGGCCCCCACACATTAACACTGTGAGAAACAAAAACTTAAAGATGGCAAGTAAACGGTTTATCCTGACTGCGCTGAAGGTGTAATTCTGTTTTTTTTTGATAAACTGCTGAACCTGCTGCACATCCTACATCACAAACGCAATCCTTGGTTTCCCACCAGAAAACATAAAATAATTGCATGAAACATTGAAATTGTAGCAAAAAATGATGGTCTGTGTGTCTGACTGCCAAATAATTGGAAGTCATTTAACTGTTAGGGTAGAAACACAGTATAGGATATAGTCTTTATCACAATGTCAACTAACTACAATTGTTTTTAAAGTAATTTACTGTAAATTAACGACTAATCAATTGCAGCACTATTACTGTTAACTTGAAAAAATTCAGGAAATGACTGTCATTTAACAGCAGCAGGCTGCTACATCACATTAATTTTGTGGCTTAGTTTACTACAAAGGCCCTGTATTGTATTGTATTTGTACTGTAAAATACAGTAATTTGATTACATTACAGTATATACACAGTAAATTACAGTATACAGTAATTTGATGTAGATAGATAGATATGAATGACACTATATAACAGATAGATGGATAGATAGATATGAAAGACACTATATAATAGACAGATAGAAAAGACACTATATAACAGATAGATAGATAGATGGATAGATAGATATGAAAGGCACTATATAATAGATAGATAGATATGAAAGACACTATATGATAGATAGATAGATAGATATGAAAGACACTATATAATAGATAGATGGATAGATAGATAGATAGATAGGAAAGGCACTATATGATAGATAGATAGATATGAAAGACACTATATAATAGATAGATGGATAGATAGATAGATAGGAAAGGCACTATATGATAGATAGATAGATAGATATGAAAGGCACTATATAATAGATAGATAGATATGAAAGGCACTATATGATAGATAGATAGGAAAGGCACTATATGATAGATAGATAGATAGATAGATATGAAAGGCTCTATATAATAGATAGATAGATAGATATGAAAGACACTATATGATAGATAGATAGATAGATAGATAGATAGATATGAAAGACACTATATAATAGATAGATGGATAGATAGATAGATAGATAGGAAAGGCACTATATGATAGATAGATAGATAGATAGATATGAAAGACACTATATAATAGATAGATGGATAGATAGATAGATAGGAAAGGCACTATATGATAGATAGATAGATAGATAGATATGAAAGGCACTATATAATAGATAGATAGATATGAAAGGCACTATATAATAGATAGATAGATAGGAAAGGCACTATATGATAGATAGATAGATAGGAAAGGCACTATATGATAGATAGATAGATAGATAGATAGATACTGTAGATAGATAGATATGAAAGACACTATATAATAGATAGATGGATAGATAGATAGATAAATAGGAAAGGCACTATATGATAGATAGATATGAAAGGCACTATATAATAGATAGATGGATAGATAGATATGAAAGACACTATATAATAGATAGACAGATAGATAGAAAAGGCACTATATGATAGATAGATAGATAGATAGATAGATAGATATGAAAGACACTATATAATAGATAGATAGATAGATAGATAGACTGTGGTAGGCTGGCGCCCTGCCCGGGGTTTGTCTGTGATTGGCTCCAGCAGACCCCTGTGACCCTGTAGTTAGGATATAGCGGGTTGGTAATGAATGAATGAATGGATGGATAGATAGATAGATAGACAGACAAATAGGTAGATATGAATTACACTACATGATAGATAGATAGATAGATAGATATAGTAAAGGCACTATATAACAAATAGATTGGTAGAGGAGGAGATTAAAGACGAGGCTATTAGTGACAGCGCCCCCTCTTGCCCCATCTGGGTATTGCATACCTGTGATGAGTTTGTTCCTCTGACATGCATGTGTGACACCAGTTAGCATTTAAAATGATTATTTAAGAAAGCTAAGGGAGTTGACCATTAGGCCATTGAAGGATTGAATGCTGAAAATGTGGCTTTGCTGTTACTGTATATGTGAATAACAAATGAAACCTCAGTCCTTTCAAGCAGTAATAGCCTTTAGCAACACTAGTAATGTCCCGACTGTATTTTGAAATCAATTAAATTGCACTGTCAATAAAAACAGTAAAATTTCTATCAAAACATGAGAATTACTGTCTGTGTCCAGACTTTTGGCTGTTAGTGTATGACAGACATTATGTCATTGATATGAAACTCACTGGAGATACAGAGTTATCAGGATGAGATGTTAGGACAGTGTAGGTGTTACCTCACCTGATGAACTTGATCTCCTGGTTTGAACTGGATCTCCTGATTTTTTTGGTCCTTATATATAACTGGTTATATGCCCTTGTTGGCCCTTGGGCTGCCTATTCTGTCACCTTCTCTTGGCCTTCTGTCCATGCCCCATGGCCTCCATCTCTCCATGTTTTTGTCACATCAGTATTTACTTCCATGGCAGGTTGTGTAGACACAGGACACGCAACTTACTAGTGGTTCTTTACCCACACCAGTGCTTTGTATGATAGTCCAGTCCAGTGTGGGCTCATCTTTTAAGATATGAACCCTGTCATATATCTTCTGTATGCCAAATCTGCACCTGACAGCTCTTCCCAGCTCAGTTAGCCATCATGGTGTTTATTTAGTGGATGTGTTTGTTTGCTGAGGTTTTATAATATGATTTTTTTTTTTCATATGCCTAAATTACATCAAGGGCAGGTAAAGCGTCTCATTTTCAGTTGCATAGTGAAGTTCAAATATATTGTCATGTGTGCATCACATTAAAACCAACATCAGACAACCCATTCAGGAAGCGGCCATGCAGTGGTTGGTATGCGTCATCGTTGTGATCCAAAAGTTCACCACACGACATGTTCTCTAGTTTTGTTGATGTTTCCACAACACGTTGTTTGTAGTTCTGCATCACATTTTGTTCCTCTTCATAAAAGACCTCATTTTTTTTTTGCTCTTTAGGATTTTGCAGTGTACAAAGAACCCCTGTCTGCACGACAACAAGTGGACCCCGTTGATGCTGAGGAAGAAGGACAAACTCAAAGGTCTGGCGACCATCAAACTAAGAGGGCGCACGAAAAGGCTTTGCAACCAACTTCGCAGAAAATGACGAGCAGCAAAAAGAAATTAGAACCCTCTCTGAAGTGGAAGACCCTTGGCTTACCTGCTCAGAGGTGGGAAGCAATTTCTTTTTCTCGTGTCAGTTCCTAACTCCTCTTCACTTCTTTGAATGTTTAGCTTTTTGATTGTAAATTTGACAAATGTATTCTTGGTAGAGGCATGGAAGCTCATCTCGGTCATTCCTATCGGTGGTGTCGGGCTCAAGAGGCTCCCAAAAACTAAGAAGAAGCATGCGGCCGACCTACACCAACACACCCTCTGGAGGCCTGCGCTCCAAAGCCATGTGTGCATCAGGTCCTGTTCGACATATGGCCTGTTCAGGTCGTTTTAGAACTGGCCGTGCAATGTCTTCTCCTTGTAGTACTGCCTTCTGGTCTCCATGATCTTGGACTTGAGTACCTGCTTGGTTTTCTCGCAGCTAGCACTAGTGGCCTCGGGCAGACCATACTTTTCTTTTATCTCATGGCTGCTGTCACACACGTGCGATTGGGAGGCAGTGAAAGGGCCTGAATAATAGTAGTACCACGCCAGATCAGGGGGTGGCGAGCTGCACCGACTTTCTCCCTCAATCCTCTGCAGACCATCCACAGGAAATCTTGCTAGGTCCCGGCGCCATTGTTGACATCACTTCCAGTACCAGTGCCTTTGATGATATCACTTCCTGTACCGGTGCTATTGTTGACATCACTTTCTGGTCCTGATGATGTCACTTCCAGTTTTGGCGCTATCGATGACACCACTTCCGGTCCAGGTCCCAGTCTTGATTACGTCACTTAAAGCTGCCATATTTGCACTCTTAAATCAGTTCTGTGTTGGACTCCAAACTGTGAACAGCTCAACCAAAATTCCCATTTGCAGCTAGGGCATAATATACGGGTGGCTGCAACAAACTTTTTTGATGTCTGTGGAATGTTATTGTGACATTGCTCTTCACAATAGACTTGCGCTCCAGCAAGGCTTGGTGGTGTTTGAGCAGCAGTCATATTATTATTATTATTACTATTACTCCGCCCCCTGCTTGCTTCGCTCGCCAGCGCCGTGTTTGGTTTACCAGATATATAATTTAAAGAGATTATTATTTTCATAGGAATGGTTACATATGCATTATTTTCACTTTTGAAAACTTTTGTAAAAACAATACTTGTCCTTTATTTCTGGCCCCGGGCGTGGTTACATCTCTTTCTCGCAGAACGTATAATGCTGCTCGCGTTGTGAAGGGGGATCGGCGGAACACACGCTAAGGAGAAGCAGTAGGATCATCTGCTGTCTTTCTGCTGCTGGCGAGCTGCCTGTTTTGCTTGTCTCTTGTCGTTGTTTTAAGAGCTGGGAGCACACGATGCGTGTCTGCCAAAAGCAATCCAACAACTGCTAGGTTAGATGTCCATGGACTTGTTTTAAATGATGGCTCACTGCCTTGTCTCGCGTGACGTTGTAAAAACAATACTTGTCCTTTATTTTCGGCCCTGGGTGTGGTTAAATCTCTTTCTCGCAGGACGTATAACTCTGGTCACGTTGTGAAGAGGGTGGGCAGCTGCTGTTGCACTGCCCATTGATCATTTTAAAGCCTGTACAGCCACTGTTCTTTTTGCCACTTCGTGTCTCTGCTGCTCGCATTGTGAAGAGGGTGGATTAGGGTGGCTGAACGCACGCAAGGAGAAGTGGTCGGATCATCTGCTGCGAGCTGAGTGTTTTGCTTGCCACTTGTCATTGTTTTAAGAGCTGGGAGCAAGTTAAAGTGTCTCTTTGCAGGACTTCAAATTGACTTCAAATTCAATCTGAGAAGATCACGTCTCGTCTCCCTAGTCTGCCTCCCCAAGATTTTTTTTTTATAATAGAGAGATTATTATTATTGTTATCTCTCTATAATAAAAAAAAATCTTGGAAGGAGACGAGACCCAATTTTCTCAGAGAGACACTTTCATGTCCCGCAACACGAGACTTTGTGCCAAGAGATTTAACCATGCCTGGGGCTGGAAAAAAAAAAGACAAAGAGTAGATGACAAAGTAGAACGTGGTAAACAATTTAAGAAACGTTGGTGCGATACACATGCAGAACAGGTTAGAGATAATGAAAGTACGAAAATTCGAAAGTCTCAAAAAAATGATAGTAAAGATCGCATTAGCGAAATTATTACTCGGTGAAATAACGGAACAGCAAAAAGAAATCGAATATATTGTTCAGATTTAAACTTTAAGTCAGAAACTTATAGATCGTCTAATTTGTGTTGCCATCAGGGGAAAAAAAAAGTAGCGTTTCTTCCCAATGAAGAAGCGTATCCGTGAGAATTAAAAGATTTGTTGTTTGGTGAAAGTGAAATCCCACGAGAGAAATCATTTCTCATTTGTGTGAATGCTATTGTCAGACACATTTCTTGTAGAGAGAAAGAAGCGATATTCACTCACAAGCAGTTATATGTTACATTGTCATGATGTAATTCCAAATACGGAATCAAAATTCAATGCAATATTGATGAAAAGGTAAAAACGAAAAGAGATTGAATATATGGACATAGGTGATATGACAGATGTGCGTCGTGTGAAATGCAGATCATGCGGGTCAGCAGCAGCAGCAAGCCAGCAGCTGATCGAGCAACGAGGAGGTAAAAAAAACAACTGTATTTGTTTCCCTTGGTGATCACCGTTTAACATGGGGTTTTGGAGGAATGACTGTGTCACCTTGGGGTGCGTTTAGCCCCCTTCTTCACAACGCAAGCGTAGGAGCGTGGAGCATAACACAGGCCCGGGGGTTGGCGAGCAAAGCGAGTTATTATTATTATGCCTATAAGTGCCTTGAGCATGGGAAAGGCGCTATATAAATAAAATGTATTATTATTATTATTATTATTATTATTATTATTATACCTGATACATCAACAACAAAGACAACATTCTTAATTTTATTTTTTGGTGTTTGGTACACTATATTAATACCTCTGGGGAAATTGTCTCTTCGTATTATCTTTGGAGGTCAGATACTATTACCACCTCTAAAACTAATAATATAAAATGCAGCAACTCCTACTAATAATGTTAATAATTAAATAAAAAAACACTAATACTATTAATGAACATGCTTAATAAACTTAAAGCAGTAAACACCTGGTCAAATATCTAGATATATAAAAAAAATGAACATGTGAATATATCACCCACACTTATGAATTGATCTAAACTTTATTTTGTCCTTCCATTGACAGTGGATAGCAATAAGGCTGTAAAAGAACACACACGACAAAGTGAAAGGTTTGGGGTTCCACCCCGTATACTTGAAAATGGTTGGTTAGGTTGGTCTTTACACACGTGAGCTCAAAACAGAACTGTAGGAACAACAAAATGGCTGCCTTATACAAGGGACGTTCAAAAAGTTTCCAGACTACTTTTTAACTCTGTTTATTAAGAATTTCAAAAACAAATGACATAACGTTTCTACATAGTCACCTTCCTTTGCGATGCAATTTTCCCAGCGTCGTACCAACTTTTTAATGCTACTGATGCACTGCTGCTTTCACATCATTGTGGCTGTAGCTGGACGTCTGGAGCACTTTGCATCCATCACACTATTACGGCCGTTTTCAAACATTTCAGCCCACTCATAGACGAATCTGTGAGAGAGAACTTTATCCCCATACTGAGCACACATGCAGAGATGAATTTGTGCTCCCGGAACACCTTCTGCCTACAAAAAGCGTATGACAGAACGCTGTTCCTTTTTGGTGCAATTTCTAAGTTTCGCAGCCATCTACACCACAGGGTGACAACTCTTATACTAAACTGCAAGGGCAGCCAGCTTGTCAGACAGAACTAGTCACATGACACTTTCAGATTCGACCAATTTCTACTCCTCCAGCCTTCACCGTTTCCAACGAAAATATAAAAGTGCAGAAACTTTTTGAACATCCCTCATATTTTCGGTAGACAGGAAGTGATGTAATGGGAGAATGGTATTCTGGGAACCGAATGTGACATCAGAAGGAAGTGAGATCTTGAGAAGTGTAAGAGAAAGTGATGTTGGGTGTCTTCTAATGACTGGAAGTGGCTTTAGGCTGAGGGTTCGTCGGCTGAGAGTTCATCGGAGTTAGTGGGCAGTGCCAACCCCTGGTCTGGCGGAAACACACTTATGTGAGCCCATAAACTGTCTCCCAAGTGCACGTGTGTGACAGTAATGTTATCTACCAATAAAATGAACCACCAGCTGAAGTTCATCTGAGCTGATTGCTATTTTCGTATGTCAAAGTTGCTCGCCTGTTGCTTTTCCACAATTCATCCAATGACTAACTAGTAAGCAGGACAGCCCAAGTGTGCTGGTTGCATTTACAAATGTGTCCTCAATGCAGAGCACCTCTTGTGTTGATTAACGTCAGCAGCCTTTACCAACTTTTATGGGTCCTGAGGTTTATATGGTGGTTATACGACCACATGTCAGTTTGGTACTCTAACGACAGATAGTTTCTGGTATACATTCGATATCAAAACTATTACACATAATGCTATTGTTACTCCAGTAAACTGCTAGCTTTGGCCCAGTGGCAATTTATGTAACGTTAGCTGGCTTACTGGAAGTTGGTGGAATTTCGTTTTGTGAACACACCTGCAAGTGCAGCACAAGCTGCTTCTTCATGCTTTCATAGTTTTCTTTTCTGCTCTCCTGACTGGTGCTAACTTGAAGGCATCTTTCCGCTCGTTAATGCAAAATGACCACAACAGTTGACTGTCAATGACGTAAACCTGACAATTCATGAAATGGCAACAACACCGTGAGGTCCACCCCTCTCCTCATCAGACCTTCGATCATGGGCCCCACTTGCAGTGTGTGATTTGTGTATAGCAGTGTTTTTCAAAGTGGGGCTCCACAAGAGCTAACCTGGTGTTCCATGGAAATAATAGTGTAGCACACCTGATCTGAACCTGAGAAGAGACAAGGGCTCCACAGGTGGCTGAGACCTGTCTGAGGAGGACAGGACTATCTGCAGAAGCTGGCATAAAAGCCACTCTGCGATCACCATGTTACAATACTTGGAGCACTTTAGATGAATCTCTTGGCTGCTGGAGTCCATCTGCCTGGGTGTGTGGTGGCCTGTAAGCCTCACAGGACTGGTGGATAGTGGGCATACGAGATGTCTGTGAGGCAGAGAGGGGCAGACAAAGAGACAGCACAACTGGGGATGCACCCAAAGTGCTCACTAAGTGCTGTGTCTGCGAATGTTGATCTCGGAACTGCTTTTTTACTGACTTCTCCAGTAGCCTCACCCCTGTGGACAGTTGAGGACGTGTATGAGATAACAAGATGTTTGTGGTTAATAGAACTGTGGTATCCCTTAGGATTTTTTGGTGTGCCACCATAGGAAAAAGGTGAGGAAACAGTGGCATCCAGGAATTTGCGGCTCTGCAACTGTCTGCTAGAATGACACAAGAACAGAATTTAGTTTTTGCTATCAGATGTTGCTTTGTTTTCTCCTCAAAATATAATCTCAACTAAATAAACCATCCAAAAGGTAACTAATTGAGGAATTCCCATAAGGCTCAAGTAACGGTGGTGGATATTCTTTGTAGTGAGCAATCCGATTTGAAAGAGCAGAACGAAAATGGGAAAAGAAGAAAGACCGGAAAAGATGACACAGAAACTGAAAAGACGGACAAAAAGCTACCAAGTCCAAAAAGCAAGAAACGAGCAAATTTTCCTTCTTCCCCTCTTCACGCCAAACATTCAGGGCAAATTAGGTAAGTCTACCACCTAGCTTTAAAACGATAATTATTCATTAAAAAAAAGTATTTGTTTTGGTGTTCAGCAAATTTCATGATCTGTTTTATTTACTTTGGATTATGTAAGCAAAATATCAGGAGCATGGACCGAGGAGTTCAGCGAGAGCTCTTCAGAGAGTGAGGAAGATGAAGATCAGCTTGATCGGCGTCAAGAATCCAGTACAGATTTACCATCGGAGTACTGGCAGATTCAGAAGTTAGTGAAGTATTTAAAGGTAAGAATGAATTTTAATTTTGGTCTGCCAATATTTATCGTCTTTTTTCTTTTATCGTTTTATGTAATGCTGCAGTTGTGATTATTTCACTCTTGTTTTATTACAATATGCGTATTAGAAGGCAGAAATAACAGTAAAGATAAACTTCAAAATATATAAAATGTATTATTCAAATTAAAAATGGAATGTAAAAAATGAATAAAAATCCAACCCACTTCTCTGGCCCAAACTAAATGTGGGTTTCTGCCCTTTTCTCCCCTCTCTAACTCATTGTGGGATGTGGCTCCGCTATGCGGTGACGACCGCTTGACAAGTTTAACAGAGCATAGCATCAGATATGACAGAAAAATGGAGCTGAGCAGGTTGTGGTGGTGGTGCTGCTGTAATGGTGAGAGATGCCACCCTAGATTACAAGCGATTACTCTGGAAGCAGTTTGGCACCACCTGAGGTGGCTTGGAGCTTTCGCAAAAATAGTAAGGGAAATAGCGGATTAAAGAAAAAACGAAATCTAATGGGTGTGAATCAACTGCGGTGGGCTGGCGCACTGCCCGGGGTTTGTTTCCTGCCTTGCGCCCTGTGTTGGCTGGGATTGGCTCCAGCAGACCCCCGTGACCCTGTAGTTAGGATATAGCGGGTTGGATAATGAATGGAGGGATGGATTGATGGGTGTGAATCAACCATTACACCACCTGTTTGATTGTAGGAGGGTTTTGGGGTTACCCTATCCTAACTTTGTTATGCAGACCCACAGTTATGTCCACCATCCCGCCTCTTGTCCTCTTATCCTTACACTCACCTGGCTGAGAACTAGACAATTTACACCTGAGACTCCAGTCTGACTTCACCCACAGCTAAATGCCACTGTGACTTTGCATCTCCGTGTCCCCAAGGCTGTACATCAGCACCCTTGCTTTTTTACTTACTATTACAACCCAAGTGGTAAGTGGCAAGAAAGAGCTACAAGGTAAGTAATATGCCAAAAGCGAAAGCAAAGCAAATACAACCACACCATACAACCTGGATGTTTCAGTAGCTGTCATAGACAATACATTCGGTCTCTCCAGGTTACATTGCAGTGGCTCAGACAACAAAAACAACAATAACATTTATTTATATTTATATGTCCCTTTATACATTCAACAAATTAATAGCACAAAGCTGAAACTTATAAAGACATTATTCTGATTTCTAAATATATTTTGCTTTCAACTTTACGATACAGTGAATGCACCATGTATGTACCATTCACTAATTCCTTCCAGTTCAAACTGAATCTTTACCCGTAACTGAATCACACGATTCTCGTTCATTTGATTAAACAAGCAAATCCCTGAATCTTCACCGGAGAACAAATTACACGATTCTTGTCCATTTGATTTGTGAAGCCAATCCCTGAATCTTTACCTGAAAGCAAGTCACATGATTCTCGTTCATTTGATTCATGAAGTGAATGTCTGAATCTTAACCGAGAACGAGTCTCACTATTCTCGTTCATTTGATTTGTGAAGTAAATCCATGAATCATTACCCAGGAATAAGTCGCACAGTTCTTGTTCGCTTATTATTCTTTGAACTTAGAGTTAATTATGCATTTTCAGTATATATTCATACTTTGTTCTTTCAAAGAGGTTGATATTATACAATACTAGCCGTCCCCTGTGGCTCCGCCCGCATAGTAGTGAAACAGGATAAAGTTTAAAAATCAATAAACAAAAAGGTATCGCTTGCTAAGCGGAGGCAAGGTACACCCCAAAATGCAGAGGTAGACTGACTCCCCATTCCTGACGTCACGCTTCCCCCTCCCCTCGGCCCGCAGCCTCTGTCTTGAATTAGCGTGAATATATCACTGTTGCAAGCGAACTATAATTCTTAGTGCAATGAGAGAAGTCGCAAAATCAACCGAAATGTTCAAGCAAATTATAGAAAAAAACCTGATCTAAATCCGTTAAGTAGTTCTCTTGTTTGCTAACTAAGCGAAGGTAAGGTACACATCCCGATTCTGGTACATGAGTGAGGAAGTCCTCACCCCCTTCACCTCGGCCCACTGTGTCTTTCTCGGATTCGCGCAAATAAATCGGTACCACAAGTGAACTATGATACTTAGCGCAATGAGAGAGGTCGCAAAATCAACCGGAATGTTCAAGCAAATTATAGAAAAAAACCCGATCTAAATCCGTTAAGTAGTTCTCTCGTGAAAAGCAGACAGACATACAGACGTTGAATTTTATATAGAGAGAGATGAATTACCAGCATGTTGAATATCCATCCATCCATTATCCAACCCACTATATCCTAACACAGGGTCACAGGGGTCTGCTGGAGCCAATCCCAGCCAACACAGGGCTCAAGGCAGGAAACAAACCCTGGGCAGGGCGCCAGCCCACTGCAGGCATGTTGAATATATGTTTTATAATTAATTATATGTAAAAGTCCTTTTATACATTCAACAAATTAGTTATACAAAGCTGAAAATTATAAAAATATTATTCTGATTTCTAAGTATACTTTGCTTTCAGCTTTACTTTACGATACATTGAATGCACCGAGTAAGTAACAGTCAGTAATTCTTCCCAGTTAAAACTGAATCTTTACCCGAGACTGAGTCACTCAATTCACGTTCATTTGATTTGTGACACCAAACCCTGAATCTTTACCTGAAAGCAGGTCACACGATTCTCATTCATTCAGTTCACACAGTGAATCCCTGAACCATTACCCGAGAACGAGTCACACAGTTCTTGTTCTCTTATTATTCTTTGCACTTGGAGTCTTATTTTAGTTATGCATTTTCACTGTATTGTCATGCTTTGTGCTTTCAAAGACGATAATATTATACAATGTAAATTACCGGCATGTTTATTGTATGATTTAATAGATATAAATGATGTTATAATTAAATAAATAAGAATTAATTTGTGGTTCGTTCAAGAAGGAAGTTGACTAAGAAGGTTTTTTTTTTTCTTGATGAATCAAACCAATCAATCGATTCAGTTAATTGAGAACTTCGAAAGAGTTGAATCAGTAGAGTGAATCGAAATGCCCCTCAGTAGCTGATAGTCTGTTTTTCTTGAATTTCTGATTAATACACGTGCATCACAGCCCAGACATCTGCTCATTCATCCACATTTACCCTTCTCCTGATGATGTCCTAGTCATCAAATCTCTACCCATACATCAATAAAATACCAAATAATGACATTTAACATGTCAGAGTTGGCCAGGGTCCCTCCAGTGCAGTTCCAGACATTAGCAGACCCCATCCTGATGTTTCTTCTGGTATATGATGGTCACTTGCCCTGTTAGGGCAAATTTCAAATGTTAGTGTAGGACTGCACCAGCAAAGGCAAAAAAAAGTTAAAGGTTATTTCTACATGGAAAAGGATATATGGCCTTCATCAGGTGTGCAATGAAAAGAAAAGAGCAGGTGACATGTAGAGGAAAAAACAAAGGCAGGGTACATGAAAGGAGAAAAGGTGAGAGCAGGTGAGAAAAAGCTGCTATTAGGAAAAATGAGGGGAGAGATTTAAATTTTATTCAATCATTGAGACCAGGAGAAATGTGCTTCTTCTGCTTCTTCTGATTTTCTTTGAAAAGTGTCTTTGAAGCCTTGTGAAGGAACACAAGCAGACTGATCAGTGTGGTTATGACCAAGAGATGTGATGTGTTCTACAACAGCATTACAACGGATCAAATGTGCTCCATGAAACAGTCTTCTGGTTGTCTCTTGGTTTCACCTCTGTAGATGGCTGGACACTTCCTACCAGCAATGCTGTTTCTCTCCAGTCCCTAGCTGGCATCTGGGGGAGGCAATTGGCCACGCAACCAGTATGCTGCTGTGGGTGCCTCAGGATTTCAAACTTGCTTCATGATGGTTTTCCATGATTTATGGTCCATGGTGATAGTCCTAGCCTGGTTCAGGTTGAGTCGTCGGAACTTTAGATCTTCCTCCATTTGTTTGGTCCATGTTTCCTTGGGAGCAGTCCGTTGTATTCTCCACTGGGTGGGTCACTGTCTCCAGAGAAGTCTGTGTGGTCGTCTGTTTGTGCCCATTTCTGCACACCTAGCCAAACCACCTCAGCCTTCACTGCTGGATTTTTTCATCAATGGTTGGTTGCAGTTGACATCTTGCCCGAATGGTTTCTTTGGTGATGCAATCGTGAAAGAAGACACCAAGAATCTGTTGCAGATATTGCAATTGGAATATCTTGTGTTTGTTCAGATTTGGTTTGAGCAAGGTCCATGTTTCTGATCCGTAAAGGAGGATTGACAAGATCAGCGTCTGGAAGAGGTGAAGTTTGGTCTTCATGGAGATGTTGGCTCTCTTCCACAGGAACCATTTCAGGGAAGTGAATACCGCAGTCACCGGCCCAATTCTGCTGTGGATCTCTGCTATGGCTGACTCTTCTCCTGGATCAGTGACCCTAGGTGTTTGAAATCCTGTGCCTGCTCAATCTGGACATCGTCTAGGTGGACAGCATTGTCAGCACCTTGGTCTTGTCCGTATTGATTTTCAAGCCATAAGACTGGGCAATGTAGGCGATATCGTAAAGGATGTTCATGGTTTCGGCATTGTTGTCTGTGAAGAAGTCACTATCATCAGCAGACATGAGGTTGATCACAAAGTGGTCCTGTACTCCACATCTGTCCTGGAATGTTTTTCTCATGATGGCATCAGTTACGATGTTGAAAAGAAGTGAAAAGGCTACGTCCCCTTGACGGACTCCAGTCTGAATTGTAAACTCCTCAGATGGGTCATTTGGGATACACACCTGTCGGGTTTAACCATTGTACGCTGATGACTTTCGGAGGCACGTGTTCAATCTCCAATGATCTCCCCAAGGCAGGCTGGTGAACAAAGTCAAAATCTGACTTGAAGTCGATGAATACGACTACGGTTCACTGCCCACACCAGATTCTTTCCTCCATTAGTTGGCGAACGGCAAAGATTTGATTGCAGTATCCACAAGAAATGCAGTAAATACGATTTTTAGACTGGCAAGTGACCCGTTGTTTAATATCACATTTACCAATAGGACCAGATACAAAGGTATTGTTGGTGACATATCTACAAGTGACACAGTGATTCGTGTTATATCTTAACGTGCTTGGTGAGGAATGTATCTTTCCTTTGTGAAGTGAGCTGTGGATATGAGGTCTTTGTATCTTAGGTGGTCATCAGAAGGAGATCAAGAGAGGTGTGGACGCTAGGTGCCACTGTTGTCCCTTAAACCCAACAGACAGACATCAGGACACAGGGAAAAAGCACCAAGAAGTAATTTATTTTATTTTCTTCCTTAAACAGAGCCCACCCAGCATCACAGCCACAATAAACAGGCAAGTAATAACACAAAGCACAATATTCTTCTATTCCACACTTCCCAGCAAGCGTTGTCCATCTCCTCCCAACTCAGGCTCATCTGCTGGGTGTTCCGCAAGTCCTTTATATATTCCTTGACCCGGAAGTGCTTCTGCACTTCTGTCCACGTGACCAGCCAGCACTTCCGGGTCAGATGGAGAATTCAAGTTTTCGATCAGCCCGAAAGTACTTTTTGGGCTTCCGTCCTCGTGACTTCCTAGTACTTCCAGGCTATAAGGGAAGCATGACTCCTCAGGTCCTTTCACAGCACCCTCTGGCAGCACCCACGGCACCCAACAGGGCTGAGATACCAAACTCCAAGTCCCAGGATGCCCTATGGAAATCCAGGGTACTGCTGCACTCTTTGGAGGAGGCAGTGTTCAAAAGTAGCAGCCTTCCCCCATCCTTCCATTCTTCTGGCGACCCAGCCAGATTGAGCTGCTGGCCGTCTCTTACAGAGGTTTAGGTAAAAAAAAACAAAAAACGCTCCTGTTAAGGATCCGTCCACGGAATTGGGAACATTTTGTTTGATGACTTGTAGGACAGACAGAGTCCTAGGGTGGAGATGGAGGACCAGCGAGGTGTGGGTTTCATTATTGGTGATTGTCTTAGAATGGATGTTACAAGGTCTACTCGTGGCTTGATTGAGGGCCGTTCTCCACCTTATGAGAACGAAGATGAAGAACCTCCGGGTCCTGAATGCTCCTTTGCAGAAGTCTAAGAAACTGTGAAAGAGAAACACAATGGAGGTGTTTCCTTTATTTCATCCGTTCCTTGTGTCATGCTAAAACATTCTACAGCTTTCACTTGACAATAATTCACCATTTATTTTTGGCCTTTTTAAAATAAATTTCAATTTTATGTGAGAGGTCTTTGTGATGGAGAATCGACAGCTGAATATATTCAGCACACCTTAAGTACCGTCAATTATTTCAAAGCTGTGGTGCCACTATTCTTCTTTCCATATTATTTCATTGGCCTTGATATTTGGGTAACCACAGGGTGTTTGTTTTACAAGCAGAAACCAAATTGCCTCATTAGGTAACATTATATACATACAGGGTAACAAAACAGTGCTTCATGAACATTTCTTACACTTAAGCTGGTATCAATTATTTTTTAATTTGCAGTGTTTGGTTAATTTGTTGAACAACTTTATTCTAGTTGGCTGAGAAGTATAAAAAAATAAACATCTTGCAAGTAAAAGTTATGTACTAATTTGGTTTGCATATTTTAAGTTACATGGGGGTGGTAAATAGGAGTGCATGTAGCTATGAGGTGACAAATTCAGCTGAATGCCGCCTATACAGTAGGTGATGATCTCTGTAAACTGTATCAACAGTAGGGGGCAGTAACCAAAGTCTGCCAGCTGTCACTTTAAGTTGTTGGTGCTTTCCAATAGCCGTTGGGCTACAGTGGCTTCAAAAAGTATTCAGACCCCTTTACTTTCTGCACACTTTATGGTGTTGTAGACTTAATTTTAAATTGATACATATGCCATTTTTGCCTGTCAAGCTACACTCAATAACCCAAAATGACAAACTGAAAACATGTTTTCAGATAGGTTTGCCAATTTATTAGAAATCAAAAGCTGAAATCTTTCATTCATAGCATTCAGACCCTTAATTTGGTGCTTTGTAGTAGCAATTTCAGCTTCAGATCTTTTTGGGTAAGTCCCCACAAGCACACCTGGATTTGAGAAATGTATCCAAGTCTTTCTGGCAGGTTTCATTTCAAGCTCCATTGGATTGGGCCGGAAGTGTCAGTAAACTGGGTTCTGTGGGGTTTGGGCTTTGACTTGGTAGTGTATCAAGGACACTCACAGACTTGTCCCAAGGCCACTCCAGCATAAGGACACTCACAGACTTGTCCCAAAGCCACTCCAGCATATGGACACTCACAGACTTGCCCAAGGCCACTCCACCGTAAGGACACTCACAGACTTGTCCCAAAGCCACTCCAGCATAAAGACACTCACAGAATTGTCCCAAGGCCACTCCAGCGTAAGGACACTC
>JANRMT010062817.1:14946404-14967239 GCA_026402145.1 Polypterus bichir lapradei | reverse complement strand
ACTCCAGCGTAAGGACACTCACAGACTTGTCCCAAAGCCACTCCAGCATTGTCTTGGCTGTATGCCTCCGGTCATTGTTGTAATGAAAGGTGAACTGCCGCCCATGTTTGAGGTCTTGTGCCCTCTGGAGCAGGTTTTCCTCAAGGTCCTCTCTGATTTTGGCTGCATTTATCCTTCCCTCAATTCTGACCAATTTCTTTGTCCCTGCCTCTGAGAAGCACCCTGATGTCATGATGCTGCCCACCACCACCATGCTTCACGGTATACATGGAATTAGGTAGTTGATGAGCAGTGCCTAGTCTTCGTCCGACATAACGCTGGAAAGAGATGTTGCCCAAAGGGTTTAATTTTTGTCTCATCAGACTAGAGAATCTTTTCCCCTCGGCCCACAGAGTCATTTGAACTGTCATATGAATTAAATTCAAGAGTGGCTTCCATCTAGCCACAGTACCATAAAAGACCAATTGATGGAGTGCAGCTGAGATGGTTGCCCTCCTTACTGGTTCTTACATCTCACCTCTGTTAGCCATTGGGTTCTTGTTCACCTCCATGACCAATGCCCTCCTTACATGGATACTCAGCTTCATCGGGTGACAAACTCTAGGAAGGGTCTCGGTGGTTCCAAACTTTTTCTGTTTTACAGTTATTGAGACCATTGCACACCCGGGAAGACTCAAAGCTTTAGAAATGGCTTGATCCCCTTGTCTTGATCTATGCCACAGCACAATTTGATCATCAGGGATCTACAAAGAGTTCCTTGTACTTGACACACAATGCGAATTTTGGGACCTTCTATACACAGGGGTGTGCCTGAATAAAGAGTGTCCTGTCAATTCAGCCGGCCACAGGTGGACTCCAGACAAGTTCTTGATGCAACTCAATGAGAATTAAAGCAGAGAGGAGGCACCTGAGTACACTTTGGAGTGCCACAGCGAATGGTCTGGATACTTACAGGAATGAGAGAGTTCAGTTTTTGAGTTGTAATACCTTTGCAAACCTTTCAGAAAACATTTATCATTATCGGTGGGCAAAAGTGTCTAATGTCTTATTATTTGGCCTAGTGTTTGTCCCGCGTAGGTGCAGGGTCTGCATGTTTGCTCACCTGTCTCCACTTGACCTGATCAAAAGCGTCCTCAGGGGCAATGTTGACGTGACACATGTCTTCTTTTAACCCGTCTGTCCAATGCTTCTTTGGCTGGCCGCGTGATCATGTTCCACCCAAACTGTGATGTACGGCCATCTTAGCCACCCAATTATCGCCGCTTCTGATCACATGACCATACCATCGCAGACATACCTCTCGCATCTTCTCAATCATCGGTGCCACTCCCATCATATTCTGTATGTTTTCGTTTGTGTCATGGTCCAAATGCATCAGTCTGAGTATCCAGAGGAGCATCTGCATTTCTCATTTTGGGAGTTTTTCCTGGTCTTTTTAGAGTGTCAAGGATGGGGGGCTGTCAAAAGGCAGGGCCTGTTAAAGCCCATTGTGGCACATTTTGTGTGATTTTGGGCTATACAAAAATAAATTGTATTGTATTACCATGACGTGCAGTGTTTGTTTGTGTTTCACAGTTGCCAGCCAGCATTCAGCTCCTTCCAGGGTCAATGGCTGCACCAGCGTCTTGCACATTTTGGCCTTCTGGCATCTTGTGATTGCAGATGACCCCTGTTACTTGACGCCACTTGAGGCAGGTGGCATTGACATGGGTGTGGGTGTCAGGGAAAATGTCACCATTAGTGCTCACCATGCATCCCAGATACCTAAACTGGGTGGATTTGATCAGGTCCTGGCCATTGGTAGTGATCTGTCTATGGGCCACTTTCCATGTACTCCATCTTCTTGATGTTTAGATGCATTCCATTTTTCATCAAGCAGCATTTCCGCAGCTGCACTTGCCGCTCCAGGTCTTGCTGTATCTCCTTTGAGAGGAAGACGTTGTTGGTGTACAGGAGCGTCCATGGTTGGGGGGATTGGAATGGCATAAGGGAGAGAATATGGAAGCGAATGCTAATGTAGGAGAGATTAACAGGACGCTTGCTTAGTTAAACCCACGTCTTTTATCGCTCCTGTTTATATGAAGCGACACAAACTAACAGGTGAGTGCGAAGTTGAAGTGCATTTGCTTATTACACTTCATCCATTCATTTACTTTCCAAGTCCATGCATTTTATTATAGCCTAGTAGGTGGTAGAGCATATCCCATCAGCACTGAGCGTGCCCACCCACACTCCTTCAAACAGGCCAAGTTAAAGTTATGTCTGCCCCAAGAGAGAGGAAAAAAATGGGAGAGAGACCCCCCAAGGCCTCAGGAGAGCAGGCAAATCCACACGGAAGATGTCCCAAGCAGAATTTAAAGTGCTGTGAGACAGATTAGGTACCAGCTAAAGGTAATGTCATGTTACGTGACAAGTACAGGGTGGCTCACGAAAAAGTGCCCACCTCCACCGAGACAACTGCACTACCTGGTGAAGAGAAAAAAAAAACAAGTGAATTTGGTACTCACATTTATAGAAGGCGCTGAAAGTGATCTCCTTGTGCGTCAAAACATCTCTGTTCCCGTGTCAGAATGTTCATGTACATTCGGCGGCAGACGAGACGGGGCTCGTCTCAGTGGAGGTGGACCAATTTTTCGTGAGCCACCCTGTACTTGTTGGGTATGTCAGACTTTCAAACTGAAATGCTGAACTTCTTGCTGGACCACGTCAGGTTAAGACTGAAATAAGTCAAATTTAGTGACTGCTTGCTGACCTTCCAGCACAATTGTACTTACCCCTTTTACTGACAGCCAACAGTGTGATGTCTGATGGAGCCGGCAAGGTACGAAGGGTTAACAGGTTAACAGGTGAGTTCAGTCAAGTCTTTGCACTTTTTTTTTTTGCTTTTTCCCCATTCTGTCATGGTCTATAAAACGGGAGATATCAGACAGGCAAACTTCTCTTCTGTTAGTGAGGTCCAAGACACCCACATTCCTTATTCCTCGTTGCTGCATTCTATGTGTTGTACTTGCTGATGAGCACTCATTGGCTGTCAGCTCTTGTGTGGCCAATGTCGCCCATATGACTAACGTCAAAGCTGTCTGATGTTGCTGGAGCGAGCTGTGGACTAGCAGGACTGAGTCACTGGGCATGTCATTTTACACAACTGGCTTCATGACAGCGCACCGACTCGCTGAGATTATGTAAATGAAGGCCACAACTGACAATTGATGGAAAAGTCGCATAAGGTGCCATGGACTTCAGCCATAGTGTCACACTCGGTGTCTACTTTAAAAACAGAAAAATCAGAAGGAAAAGTTTATCTATTAAAAGTTTTTTTTTCCTGGTGGAAATGTGTTCTGCGCATTAGCCTAGATTGACTTACAATTGTAATAAAATGGTCACATTGTGAGGGGTGTGCTAACTCTCTCAAACAGTAATTTAAAATCCTAATAAATAACAGCGAAAGGGCCAGAAACAGGACCCCAGTTGCGTATGTCTGCATGAACAAATGGCCCACTAAATCTTCTACAATGCGGCATATTGTCTGTTATTTATCTAAACCCTGGCTTTAAAGGCTAAAAGAATGCTTCTGATGGGGTAGTCCAGATAAAATCCCGGCTTTCATCATCACATCAACCATTTTATAGCCAAAAATTTTCCAGAGAAAGTCAACATGATAGAATCATAGGTTTTTGTAGCAATTTAGTGCAATTATATTATTTTTATAATAGGACATGATGATAACCCTGTGTTTGAAGGTTAAAGAATGTCAAAGGCAGAAAGGGGAATGGAGGAACACCTACTGCTAACAGACAAATGGTTTACATTTCCAGCAGAATGTGGCCTGCACATGTTCCACTTCTGAGGACTCTCTTCTGGAATGGAGGGCTCCGAGTGCTGAACAGCAAAAATGTGACCTGCTAATCCATCATATAGTGCCTTTCATATCTATCTATCTATCTATCTATCTATCTATCTATCTATCCACTTCCTTCCTGTTTTTCGCTGTGCATGCTGGGTGTTTGCTCTGGTGCGAGTGGCTGTAGTGGACTCTGAGTGCGGTGAGTGTTGTTTTCCTAATCTTTATCTATTTTTTTCATTTCTTTTTTTCATTATTCTGTCATGCTCTTAAGCTATTATTGAAAGGTTTTGAGCGTTGTTTTTTACTGAGTGGCGTTTTGGCCACTGCAGCCGGTATGGCTGCGAATTTAGAGACCTTGAGCCGCCGCCACGGGATAAAACTTCTGTTAGAGGAGTTTGTCCCGTTGGAGACGGCGGTCTTAGCAGTCGGTCAGGTGGTCGGTTGTGAGAATATTAAATCGGCTTCCAGAATGAACGGCAGTATTGTTTTATTCTTAAGTTCAGTAGATCTGGTCTCAATAGTGGTAGAAAGAGGTGTAGTTGTTGATGGATCTTTCGTACAGGTAACTCCGCTGGGCACCCCAGCGCGCAAAGTAATTATTTCAAATGTACCGCCGTTTATAAAGAATGGAACTATTGAAAAAGAGCTGGAGCGCCATGGCAGACTTGTTTCTAAAATTCGTTTTATTCCATTGGGGTGTAAATCGCCAGCGTTAAAACATGTTTTGTCTTTCCGAAGACAAGTTTACATGGTTTTGAACAAAATGAATGAAAATTTAAATATTGCAATGAAGTTTAAAGTAGATGGATATGATTATGTAATCTTTGTGTCTTCGGATGAAATGAAATGTTTACGGTGCGGGAGTGAACTACATCTGATTAAACATTGTCCTGAGAAAGAAAAAGAAAAACGAGGCAATGAACCTGAAGTTCAAAAAGAGTTGGAAGGTGAAGTTCAAAGTCGTCCTGTAGAAGCTGGGAGCCGAGAGATCGTAGACGAGGGGGAGGCAGTGCCTCAGGGGGATGAGGAAAAAGGTAATCTAGATGAGAATGAAAGTGGTTTAAATATGGAGACTTCTTTAACAGTACAGGGCAGATCATGGGGAGATGTGGATGTGGAAGAGGAGGATGGAAATATTGCTATTGAGAAAGACGGCGAGTTTAGACGCCCAGGGCGGAAGAGGCATGGGATAGAAGACGGTGGTACAACAAAAAAGCGGATGAACACGAGTCGGGGATTGGGCGTAGAGGGCGGAGATGCCGCTGATCCTCTGTTTAATGCTAAGGGGGCTTTTGCAGTTCTCGCAGAGACGGTTGATGACGGTTCTGCCGTGGTGAGCGCAGGGGAGGAGGGTGATGGAGAAATGTCGGACTGTTCAACCATCTCGGACTCCCAGGATTTAAGTGGCAGAGGCGGTTACAGCGCCCAGAGCGTTAAACAGTTTTTACAGGCGACGGAGGGCAGGAGAAGGGTAAATGTGGCGGATTTTTTCCCCGATGTGAATCTGTTTATATCGTCAGTGGGTAGTTTGAGAAAAGACAAAACCATGGCCACAATATTTAACATCAAGGAGCTCGTGAGATTAAAGAATATCACGAATAGGTTGAGGAAACAGACTAAAAAATGAAAAGCGCAATGGATAACATTTTTAGGAATTTTCCCCCATTGTACCTGTGGTGGTCAATTGGTTTGGTGATAAGCTGCTTTTTACATTTAATCAGTATGGCGAACTTGAAATTGGGTAGTTTAAATATTAACGGCGGGAGGAATCCAAGTAAGAGACTGACGCTCTTTGAGTTCCTAACCCAAAAAAATCTGACAGTCGCCTTTCTACAGGAAACCCACATAGATGAGACAAACCAGTGGGAATGGAGCAGGGACTGGAAGGGGGACTGCTTCTTCAGCAATGGGACACATGTCAGTGCAGGGGTGGCGGTCTTGTTTTGCAGTGGTTTTCGAATGGAGGATCATAAGGTGCATGAGGTGGTGAAAGGGAGGCTACTGAAAGTAAAAACAAAAGTAAATGGCTGTTGGTTCACTTTTATTAATATATATGCACCAAATGATGGGCATGAGAAACTTGATTTTTATAAAGTATTGGCTGATGTTTTAAGTCAGTGTGACCCTGAGGAAGTGGTGATATTGGGTGGAGATTTTAATTGTACCCTTGACCCTCAGAGGGACAGAAATAACAGCCTGGAGCCACACCCCCAATCTGCACGGGAATGGGGAAGGATAGTGGGGGAGACGGGGCTGGTGGATGTGTGGAGGAGTAAACATGGAGACAGCAGCAGGCAGTATACATGGGGAAAGATAACTAGTGAGACCTTTTCAATGGCGAGGCTCGATAGATTTTATACTTTTAAGCACCTATTGGGTCTATTTAAGGAATGCTCCATTGTCCCCACTGGTTTCTCAGACCACAGCCTAGTGGTTTGTACAGTTTTATCGAGCACCTACAGGCCTCGCAGCGCATACTGGCATTTTAATGTACTCCTACTACAAGATCAACGATTTAAAGACATTTTTAATTATTTTTGGAGAGGTTGGAGGGGTTCGAAGAAGGAGTTCACCAGCTTAGAGCATTGGTGGGAAATGGGGAAGAACCACATTCGATCCTTGTGTCAGCAATATACCAGAAATGTCACACGGTTGTTACAGTCAGAAATGACACAACTGGAAGGCAGAATATCTCAGATTGAACAGCTATTAGGAAATGGCTCAGATGAAGCACTTAAAGAGAGTCTCAAAGCAACAAAGAGGGGGCTCTCACATTTACTAGACACAAAAGCTCAGGGGGCTCTAGTGAGGGCTCGCTTCCAGCAGTTAACACAAATGGATGCACCAACACAATATTTTTTTGGACTGGAAAAGAAGAATTCTCAAAGTAAAATTCTACACTGTGTGACTAAAGCTAATGGTGAAAAGACACAGGACTTGGGTGAGATAAGAACAGAGGTCCGAGTGTTTTATGAAAATCTGTTTTGTGCTGAAGGATGTAGTAATGACGAAAACTTACAGTCCTTTTTAGAGGACTTACCACAGCTTCCTGTAACAGAGGCCACCGAGCTGAACAAAGAGCTCACTATGGCAGAAATTTCAGCAGCAGTGAATGAACTTCATAATGGAAAAGTCCCTGGGATAGATGGCATTCCAATTGAATTTTATAAAGAATTTTGGGATGTTATCGGCCAGGATTTATTAGAAGTGTTCAAACACAGTGTTGAATCAGGTGTGCTACCTCAGAGCTGCAGAAGGGCAGTGATCACACTTCTGCCTAAGAAAGGTGACTTGTGCCATATTAAGAACTGGAGGCCTGTGTCTTTACTTTGCGCGGATTATAAAATCCTTTCAAAAGCCTTGGCTAACAGAATGCGCACAGTGTTAGTTAAACTGGTGCATCCAGACCAGAGCTATTGTATCCCTGAGAGATCTATTTTTAATAACATTTTCTTAGTAAGAGATATTATTGCCGCAGCAAAACTGTTCAATTTTAGAACAGGATTTATTTCAATTGACCAAGAGAAAGCCTTTGATAGAGTCGGACACTCCTATCTATGGAACACTCTCAAGGCCTTTGGATTTGGGGAACAATTTATAAAGTACATTCGGCTGTTGTATTGTGACATTTCTGGTATAGTTAAGGTCAATGGTGGTTTATGTGCGCCTTTCAGCGTCCAAAGAGGAGTTCGACAAGGCTGTTCGCTATCAGGGATGCTGTACGCCCTCGCCTTAGAGCCATTCTTAGCCAACCTGAGAAAAGTGCTGACTGGTCTCTCCATTCCTTACTGCACTGGGAATCCTATAAAGGTCACGGCCTACGCAGACGACATTGTTGTTTTTATCGCAAATCAAGAAGACTTTGATAATGTCACGAACTGTCAAAGGAAATATGAACTGATTTCCAATGCTAAAATAAACTGGAGTAAAAGCAGTGCTTTGTTAGTTGGAGACTGGGCTGGATATAAGACACCGAGTTTACAAGGAGAGCTGCAATGGAGCACTGAAGGGATTCTCTACCTGGGAGTACATCTAGGAGACGATCACTATGTGCAGAAGAACTGGGATGGACTCTTGGAAAAAGTGGTAGCTCGGTTGGCCAGATGGAAATGGATACTTTCACAAATGTCGTATAGAGGTCGGATGTTAGTAATTAACAATCTGGTGACTTCGAGTCTGTGGCATCGGTGTATCTGTCTGGAGCCTCCACCACATGTAATTCAAAAGATTCAAGAGAATGTTGTTAACTTTTTTTGGGATGGTCTTCACTGGTTGAGGAGGGGCATATTATACTTGCCACTTGATGAAGGAGGGCAAGGCATTATGGACATTGAAAGCAGAATTATTGCCTTCCGCCTTCAGACCGTGCAAAAACTGTTATACTCCACAACGCCCGAGCCCTGGATGAATCTAGCAATGCTCTTTTTTAACCAAGTGGGACAAATGGGATTGGGCAAAAGCTTAATATGGTGTCGTCTTGAGAAACCTGAGATCGTACAAGTACCAGACTTTTACAGGAGTCTTTTTAAAGCTTGCCAATTTTTATCAATTCAAAGAGACTGTGATGACCTTTCATTGTTTTGGATTCTAGAAGAGCCCATTGTGTTTAATCCAAATATCTGCACCACAATAGGACAGTCTGCAAGCTTTATTCATAGTCTCCGTAGAAATAACATTATACAATTAAAGCATTTAATCAACTGGGAGGATTTTAATTGGAAAAGTCCAGAAACCGTAGCAGCAGAGACAGAAGTACACTCAGTGCGGCTTGTGGGGAATTTCTTAACGCAAGTTAAAGCATCTCTAGGAATTGAAGTAAGGACACTCCTGCAGGACACCTTTAAAGACCAGCTAAAGCCACCCGAAGATCCGATTTTCACTACACTTGTGGTGTCTCCAGTAGGAGATTGGGACAATAATGACACCAACAGACTACTTGTGACAAAAGATCTGAGAGACTTGCCCTTAAACACCATCAAAGGAAAACAGCTCTACAGGATCTGCGTAAAAGTAAAGAACCAGGATCAACTGAAAGCACTGCAGGCCGACACACCCTGGAGGAAGAAGATTGTCATTCCTGAAGGAACACTGCCAGCCTGGAGAGCGCTATATAGACCACCATTGACCAGTAGGGTAGGGGATTTACAGTGGAGGGTATTGCATGGTATAGTAGCTGTGAACTCCTTTTTATCAGTTATTTGTCCGGGGGTTTCGGATACCTGCCCTTTCTGTGGGTTGAGGGAGACTGTATTTCATTGTTTTATGTTTTGTGAGAGATTGGGGGATTTTTTTAAAATGATAAAGCAGCTGATTGAGGGTCTGGGGGTCTGTTATAATAGGATGGTGTTTGTGTTTGGGGTAAAGAGCTCAAAAAAAACAAATACAAATATTAACCTGGTTAACTTTATTTTAGGACAGGCGAAACTGGGAATATGGAAAACCCGGAAAAATAAGGTTAAGGGAGCAGGCAGTACAGACCCCACAGTATTGTTTAAAATGACTTGTAAAAGTAGAATAGAAGTAGATCTGAATTTTTATACATCTACTAGAAATCTTGCACAGTTTAAGGATAAGTGGTGTGTAAATAATGTTTTGTGTAATTATGACAATGATGAAGTTCACTTTGTATTCTAATTCTAATTTTAATATTAATAGAATATGTATGAGCAGAAATCTATAGAGTATTGTAATAAATGAGTGGAATTGTGGAATGGAAGGGATGAATGAAGGGGCAAGGGTTTGGGTGGGTATTTATGAAATGAATAAGGGATGGACTGGGGGTATTTAAAAGTTTAAAATGTGATTTTATTATGTTTTGGTTTTTTTTCTGTGGTTGGATTTTGTGTTTTTAATGAATTTCATACTGAATTTAATAAAGTTGTTTTTTAAAAATAAAAAAAAAAATATCTATCTATCTATCTATCTATCTATCTATCTGTCTATCAATTTATTTTATAGTGCCTTTCATATCTATCTATCTATCTATCTATCTATCTATCTATCTATCTATCAATTTATTTTATAGTGCTTTTCATCTATCTATCTATCTATCTATCTATCTATTTATCTATCTATCTATCTATCAATTTATTTTTTAGTGCCTTTCATATCTATCTATATATCTATTATATAGTGCCTCTATCTATCTATTATATAGTGCCTCTCCTATCTATCTATCTATCTATCTATCTATCTATCTATCTATCTATCTATCTATCTATCTATCTATCTATCTATCAATTTATTTTATAGTGCCTTTCATATCTATCTATCTATTATATAGTGCCTCCTATCTATCTATCTATCTATCTATCTATCATATAGTGCCTCTCCTATCTATCTATCTATCTATCAATTTATTTTATAGTGCCTTTCATATCTATCTATCTATCTATCTATCTATCTATCTATCTATCTCTTATATAGTGCCTTTCCTATCTATCTTTCTATATAGTGCCTTTCTCTATCTATCTATCTATCTATCTATCTATCTATCTATCTATCTAACTATCTGTTGTGCCTTTCATATCTATCTGTATCTATCTATGTATAATATAGTGCTGTGAAGATCATGGGTGCGCCTGTTGTCCCCAATCCGACACAAGTAGACAATGCCAGCAGCTCAGTCCAACAAAAGCCTTTATTTTATGGAAAGGCACTCAGATCCAGAGTTGTCCCCAAGGACCCGATACCAATAATCCCAAGCTGGGTAAAACTCCGTCCCCTTTCCTCTAGGGTCTTGCAGCCTCTTTTCTCTTTTTGAATATGAACCTCACCAGCCTTATCCTCTAACTCTGGCTTGTTTTGGGAGGTGGCTGGCTCCTTTTTAAGGCACACCCAGGAGCACTTCAGGTGGTTCATTAAGGAGGTCTGGAATTGCTCCTAAGTGCGGCTGAAGCCCAAAATTGGGTTCTGCAGCTCCTGCAGTTCCCACAGCTCCCCCTTGTGGCATAGTGATTCCCACACAGCCCTGCAGGAATCTGAGGTGCCATTGCAACCCAGGGGGGTTGCCAAATAACAGTTTGGGGAAGTGAGCATCCCCTGGAAGTCCTCTCTGACTGTCCTTCCACCTCAGAGGCATCCCAGCTGGGTAACGGTGCCGGCCAACATCTGTCACAGTGCCTTTCATATCTATCTATCTACAGTTGTGCTTGAAAGTTTGTGAACCCTTTAGAATTTTCTATATTTCTGCATACATATGACCTAAAACATCATCAGATTTTCACTCAAGTCCTAAAAGTAGATTAAGAGAAACCAATTAAACAAATGAGACAAAAATATTATACTTGGTCATTTATTTATGAAGGAAAATGGTCGAATATTACATATTTGTGAGTGGCAAAAGTACGTGAACCTTTGCTTTCAGTATCTGGTGTGACCCCCCTTTGCAGCAATAACTGCAACTAAACGTGTCCTGTAACTTTTGATCATTCCTGCACACCGGCTTGGAGGAATTTTAGCCCATTCCTCGCGTCAGGTCCTTCTACAACATTTCGATTGGATTAAGGTCAGGACTTTGACTTGGCCATTCCAGAACATTCACTTTATTCTTCTTTAACCATTCTTTGGTAGAACGACTTGTGTGCTTAGGGTCGTTGTCTTGCTGCATGACCCACCTTCTCTTGAGATTCAGTTCATGGACAGATGTCCTGACATTTTCCTTTAGAATTCTCTGATATCATTCAGAATTCACTGTTCCATCAATGAAGGCAAGCCATCCTGGCCCAGATGCAGCATAACAGGCCGAAACCATGATACTACCACCACCATGTTTCACAGATGGGATAAGGTTCTTATGCTGGAATGCAGTGTTTTACTTTCTCCAAACATAATGCTTTTCATTTAAACCAAAAAGTTCTACTTTGGTCTCGTCCATCCACAAAACATTCTTCCAATAGCCTTCTGGTTTGTCCACGTGATCTTTAGCAAACTGCAGATGAGCAGCAACATTTTTTTTGGAGAGCAGTGGCTTTCTCCTTGCAACCCTGCCATGCACACCATTGTTTTTCAATGTTCTTCTGATGGTGGACTCATGAACATGAACGTTAGCCAATGTGAGAGAAGCCTTCAGTTGCTTAGAAGTTACCCTGGGGTCCTTTGTGACCTCGCCGACTATTACACGCCTTGCTCTTGGAGTGATCTTTGTTGGTCGACCACTCCTGGGGAGGGTACCAATAGTCTTGAATTTCCTCCATTTGTACACAATCTGTCTGACTGTGGATTGGTGGAGTCCAAACTCTTTAGAGATGGTTTTGTAACCTTTTCCAGCCTGATGAGCATCAACAACTCTTTTTGTGAGGTCCTCAGAAATCTCCTTTGTTTGTGCCATGATACACTTCTACAAACATGTGTTGTGAAGAGCAGACTTTGATAGATCCTGTTCTTTAAATAACACAGGGTGCCCACTCACACCTGATTGTCATCCCATTGACTGAAAACACCGGACTCGAATTTCACCTTCAAACTAACTGATCATCCTAGAGGTTCACATACTTTTGCCACTCACAAATATGTACTATTCGATCATTTTCCTTAATAAATAAATGACCAAGTATAATATTTTTGTCTCATTTGTTTAACTGGTTTCTCTTTATTTACTTTTAGGACTTGAGTGAAAATCTGATGATGTTTTAGGTCATATTTATGCAGAAATATAGAAAATTCTAAAGGGTTCACAAACTTTCAAGCACAACTGTATCTATCTATCTATCTATCTATCTATCTATCTATCTATCTATCTATCTATCTATTATATAGTGCCTTTCCTATTTATCTATTATATAGTGCCTTTCACATCTATCTATCTATCTATCTATCTATCTATCTATCTATCTATCTACAAGTGGTGTAGTGCCACACTGGTCAGCTTTCTATTACCTCAGTCCTGGGGTTGATTGCTGACCTGGTCACTGTATGGACTTTCCTTGTTCTCCTTGTTTCCATGTTTGTGTTTCTGTCACGTCACTCTGATGTCCTGACTGCCTACGCTGACCTGGACGCTGTATAAGTGAGTGTGGGTCTGCTGTGGATGTCCGGTTCCAGACAGTTTCTTGTCTTGTGCTTAGTGTTACTGGGACGATCCTCCTCTCCCCATGACTCTGAAGTGGATTAAGCAGGTGCGGAAATGGATGGATGGATGAGACTGACTCATCCCCTCCATTGCTGTCCTCCTAAATTAGAGCCAAAAGCAGCTCATTGGCCTGTATAATTGGACCAAGCTAGTTTGTATGTGCAGTAAAGTCACATCATAGACCTGTCCTGTCCAAGGTGAGCCCCTGTGTTGTGTTGTGTTGTGTTCAGTTCTACCACTTTTGCTTTTACTCTCTGAATTGCGTTTAAAATGAAATGATGGATGATGGCATATAAGCCTCAAGCAGCGCACTAATGTTTAAATGTTCGAGTCCATATAATGACTTAACTTGTAAGTGTAATATGTAGACACTTACGGGATTTGTTTCAGGTTTCTTTAAGACTTGTACCTTACAGTGAACATTCCTTGTTGAAGATTTTATTTATTCCATAATGGAAAGAGCCTGCTTTCCATTTCAGCTAAATTTGGTGAGCGCATTTCATGGAGAGCACTTTCACTTCTTCGAGACTGGAGATTTTCGGAGGGGCAGAGAAATCCAGCAGGCTATGAAGCAGTTATAGCAACGGGAAATTGGGCCGCTGAGAGTCTCCGTGCGCCTGGCGTTTTCTGTGCTCTGCCTCTGATCTGCGCTTTGTCAAGTGAAGTTCACTAACAGCACTAAATCTCTGTAAATTGTTTCTTCATAACCCTTAGCTGAGATGAAGGTGATGAAGATGAATGAATAACATCATTATCTAAAAATACACCAATTATCTTTAACCAGTCTGTCTTGCGTAGGGTTCACGGTGGGTTTGAATAAGCCCAGTAAGTATTGCGGTGGTGGGGGGGATCTGCTGAGGACGACGAGTTCATCCCAAGAAAGCCAATAAGCCCCCACGGTAATTCAGAGAGACCCGCGGAAAATTTAAAGTAGACATTGGGGACCAGAAAGAGAACTCTGGGCTTCTGTGCCATCTGCTTTTAAATAAGGGCAAAATGATGATCTTCTGTTATTTTAGGTGATGTGGGTGGCATGGGGGTGCACTGGGTAGCATTGGCACCTGGCTGGGATGCATGTTCTCCCATATTTGTGTGCTTTCCATCTTGAGATTCTCGTTTCCTCACTTGGGCTAAAGACATCTTGTAATGTCAGCCATTTTTACTTGCTGTGGGTCTTTGTGTAAATGTGCCCTACGATGCCAGTCAAAGCTGCCATCTCCATGTGAAGGTAGTTGGGAGCAGGTGCTGATAGCATGTTGCTGCACCCACCACACGATGAACCACCAAGCTGAATGCAGCGGGTGACACCTCAGCACCACACTGGAACAATGTGAGGTTTTTTATGGGGGCTAGAGTGCCAATCCTGCCACCAACCTTCATGTTTTCCTTGTAATTTGGATGCGGATCAACATCATACCCAGGACGGAGTAATTTGCATGTTAAGGGCCCTACTCAAGGGCCCAACAGAGCACCCCATATGTGGACATATGACGATTTGATCTTCATTTAAACAGTATCTATAAATAAAGAAAAAAACGCTACAAAAATTTGACTTTGCAATCATTTATTCAATGAACAAATTAACAAAATAAGCCATTTTCGTCTGTGGGGAAAAAAGTAAGTCCCCCACTTGGCTTTAATAGCTGGTGGTGCCCCTCTCAAGTCTTTGGGCATTTCCTCAAACTGTTTAGTAGGCTCTGAAATTGATTGTTTGAAAGTTTCTCCCACTCTTTCTGCCGTGGTGAGGTTTGAGGGGGGCGCCTTGCACACTCGGCCCATTGTAGATCCCCCCCCCCAGCACCTCAATGGGATATAGATCTGGGCTTTGACTTGGCCATTCTAGAACCTTCCATTTCTTTTTTGTCAGTCATTCCTTGCTGGATTTACTGGTGTGATTAGGGTCCATTTCATGGTGCAGGTTTACTTTCAATTTAACTTCAATGTTCTGGCAGATGGTCTCTCATCTTGCTCAAGCACCCTCTGGAGCAATGAAAATTTCCTAGCGAACTCTGTCATGTTGAGCTGGCTACGCAGTTACAAACCATAGCATTTCCACCACCATGCTTTTCAGCTGGTACCAGGTTCTTCTGGTCACATGATGTCTTTGGTTTTCACCAAACCTCCCTTCTGGTACTATGACTGCTGACCAAATAACTTTGTCTTTGTCTTGACTGTCCACATGGTTCCACACGGACTCCTGATCTTCATCAAGGTGTTCATGGGTAAATTTTAGTCTTGCCCTGATGCTCTTTATAGACAGCAAAGGTTTCCTTCTGGCACAACATCCGAGTAGATCTAATTTGTATGGACTTTTTCTAATGGTAGACCCCTGCATCCCCATGCTGTCCACGTCACCCAAAACAGCAGATCATCACTTTGCACTTATTTAACAGCAGATGGCACAGAAGCCTACTGTCAAAACACCAAAAAAGGAAAAAAAAAACCCATCAAGAGAGAAAACCTCTTACATGGCAGTCCCAGTCCCAGTGAGGTGTTCCAGTGAGCTGTCAGCATAAAGGAGCCCCCATAGTGCTTCTGGACACACTTCTGCAGAATAATATGTTTGGCTAAAAGTCAAAGCATCAAAGTGAACTTTATTGTCATCTCAACCATACACAAGTATACAGATAGATGAAATTGCGAAGCTCAGGGTCCACAGTGCAACAACATGAAGTGCAAATAATAAATTAAAAATAGAATTAAAATTCAAATTTAAAATTAAAACACAAACAAGACAAGACATTGTGCAAAGACAAGACAAAGAAATAGCAGCAATATTGACGTTTAGTAAGCAATATGAACATTGATGCAATGTATGGCGCTCCATGCTGTACAGCATTGTTCATAATGGCCAACCATTTTGTCTTCATTCTCTGCTCCACTACCATCTCCAGCGGGTCCAGTAGGCATCCCGTAACCGAGCCTGCCTTCTTCACCTCCTTACTGTTACATTTTCTTTTCAAAAAAAAGTGTTGCATTTTTTGGCTTGAGAAATGACATATTTATTAGGTCTGATCTTTCTACTGTAAAACATGCAAAACAGTAAAAGTACAAACTCAGAAGTGTAGAAAGTGTAATAATGATAAAAATAATAATGAATAATATCACTGTATATACTGTCAATGTGTCGTTTGTGTGTGGTGTATGTTGAAGCACAGTGAAATACACAATCCGACGTCACAGCCGGGACAATAGTAGCTTGATTCCCTGCGGATTTTCTTTTCAGCTTTTGAACAACACACTGCACATGTGCGATTGAAACGAGCATCACTTTCAGATTCATCAGAATCCGTTTCGATTTCACTGTCCATTTCAGTTTCACTGCCTGAAGACAGATTCACCTCGTTGTCACTGATCGTATCACTGTCATGTGCGTGCAACACCTGGGTTGCGTTTCATTCGAGACCCCATTATGAGGCTAGGAAAAGAAGCGTCTGCACTGTTGCCCGGGTAACACTCAAGCTTGTCACGCAAGACACACCTGTATCGCTTTGTGAGCGATGCTGGGCACTAATACTGTTGACACTTTTTCAGCCCGAGTACTCCTCCCAACTAATGCGAGACTCGTCTACACCATTGCCCGAGTGACGCTCAGGACTAACTCTAAAGAGGTTAATCTGCTTGTTAACCCTTAAACCACCGCAACTGGCTATAGTCGGTTCCAAATGCAATTTGCCAGCATGCTGGAGCCAAGTATATTCGGCTATGTACATTCGTTGAATGGTGCAACCGGCTATAGTCTGTTCCCAGTGCAATTTGCCAGCATGCCGGAGCTGATCAGTCCGTGCCGTACATTCGTTGAGCAGCCGGCTCATGACCACTTCCGCCCCCTAGCGAATCTGCATCACTGTCTTTGGGCTTCAGCCGCTGCACTGGACTGGCCTGCAAGAATCAGCGTTGGCCTCTGTGTGCTTGTGTGCAGCCAGTTCAAGCGCATTTGGCTCGGTGATTTACTGAATTTCATCAATGGCATCAGTTGCACATTGTACATATAATAACAGATTGTTGCAGTAGTTTTTTTTTTTTATAGTTTTTACAGTTCATTGGCAGTGTGTAAAATGAAAAAAAAAATAGGTGTTCCATTAAAATTTCACTTTTTCTTGGTAAATTGTGACGTTTCCTTAAAAATTGCAGCAAAAAAGTATTTGGCGTCCAGGGGTGGACCCCCCAAGTATGTGGTGGTTTAAGGTTTAATTTGGTGGGCATCTTGTCTGGATCCACGCCTGGTAGGATACCCAGGTTACTTGTTTTGCTTTCCCAAGTGAAGGGGTGAAAGATATGCAGTTCTAAATCTCTGGTCCTAGAGACTTTAACAGGCCTGGTTACCTGTAGTGGGCCATTGTCTCACAGACCTGCCATTGACATCCCAAATTAACATTAAAAGATCTTTAGCGTTTTTATTACAGTGCTTATTTTTACAATGATCCAGCAAAGATGACACTTCCTCTCTGTCTTCAAGATGATCTTTGTTATTTTATACATGTAATTTGATTCTTATAATAAAGCTAGGCGGCTTTGCCCCCTGCTCGTATAACTCGCCAACCCCCGGGCATGCGCTACGCACTAGCCTCTTTGCGGTTCTACTGCTCGCGTATGGGGATGCAGATGTACAATTTAAACAAATTTTTATTTTAATGGGAATTGTTACATGTGCATAATAAAACTAACTATTTTACATTACAGCGAGTAATTAACCATATTAAAAAATAGTAAAACGTAAAAATTGAAAGACAATTATGTTTCATGTTGCGTTAGAGGTATTCTTTGCATTATACATTTTCGTTCTGTTTCGCTTTGAAATGAACGCGCAAATACTTTTTAAACTTACACTTTTATTGTAAAACTTCAGTAAAAACTATTTTTTCAATTAACTTTTCGTCAATATTGCATTGAATTTTGATTCCGTGTTTGGAGTTATATCGTGACAACGCAACATATAACTGCCCGTGAGTGAATATTGTTTCTTTCTCTCTAATAAATAAATCGACTTTTTCGACTATTTGTCCCTGTTATTTGTTAATTGTCATAACAAAAGCTATTCTAATGGGAAACTGTTAGCATTTTAATGCGAATGGCATATCGAGATGTACTACTTTACCTTTCTTGTCACTTGTTAAAATTTTATGTCAGAATTGTTTGACCAATTTTGAATACAACTAATCTTGTCTTATTGCATAACCCATCGAATTTACTGTCTTAATCTTCTTTATTTATTTATTTGGTTTGTACTATGCTATATACTGTATACCATGCCGTTCTTTCTTATATTCTGTAAGTGCCTTCAGCATGGGAAAGGCGCTATATAAATAAAATGTATTATTATTATTATTATTATCACTCATACATAAATTACACAATAACATTACGATACATCCTTCTTTCTACAGTAATTTGGCCGGTGGAAGACTGGAAAGTGTTAACGGTTGTAGATGTTCTTCATGATATTGTAAGCTGATGTTTTCATCTTCCATACCATCACCACCTACTGTTTCAGCATAGTCTACTGATACACATTTAACCAATTTGCCGTGTAGCCGATCAACAATTTTCACGTTAATTCATTTGACTTCATCATTTCTCGGTGCTAGGATTGCCCGTGTACTCATTTCTTCTGTTGATAACCCTTCGTGATGAAATTATTCAATAAGATTTGGACATAATATGTCTTCTTTCATTGGGAACTTAAAGTGAGGAAAACGTTAAAATTTATAAGAGCTGAAAGCGCAGGAACTGTGTCTGACAAAGCATTCACACAAATGAGAGGTGAGAGGACTGTGTGTGTGGTTGAATATGGTTGAGAGGAGGGCAGGACTTGAAAAAATCTCATGGTCAAAGTCTCTCTTCAAAAAAGTCTCGTCTTGTCGCAGGATTTTTTTATATAACAGAGAGAAATGCACCACATTGTCCTGATTCTCCTCTTTCTTACTTAACTGTTTGTTCCACCCTGAACTTTCCCTAATACTTTTTATATCTAACTGCCTATAAAATATATAATTAAAATATGCATTTCTTTAGATGGTTAATATTTACTTATTTCTAGTTAAATGTAAGCCTTACACTTACTGTTATCTAAACAGCACTACTCTGAATTAAAATCTAAAAACATTTTAAATCATAATATCCCAGTTATAAAGTTGTTTAGTTTTTCTCCAATCCCATCCAGGAAGCTGAAAAACTGCTTAGTTCAAATTTTTCAAGCCATTTATTTCTAAATGGCTCACTTCAGGTCTTAATAGTGGAATTTGAGAGACCCTCATAGCTCAAAAGTTTAGATAATCGAGCAGAATTGGAGCAAGTTTGTGCTGCTGTCATTCTTGTGGTCAGTTCATCTCCAGCTTCTCCAAGATGTCAGATAGATTTTTAAAAACCAATTCCAGTCTGTAATTATCTGAATGTTTATCTGAATGTCTCCAGTCCATTTCTGGCTTAATTCGTTTTTTTGGCTGGGCCAAGGTGGTCTGGGTCCTCTCGAAGTGACGTTACCAGCCCAGTACAACACAGCATACAAAATCACACTGGCCATCACAGAGTTGTAGAAGATGTGAAGGATGTCACTACCCACATTAAAGGAACGCAGTCTCCTAAGGATGAAGAGTTTCTTTACGTTGTCTTATAGTTCCTCTGTGTTATGAGACCAATCCAACCTGCCAGCGATGTGGACCCCCAAGTACTTGAAGAAGCACACCAGTTCTTCATCAACACCCTGAATAGGGACCAGACATGGAGGCTCTTTGGTGTGGCAAAAGTCAATAAGCAGTTCCTGTCGATTTTGCTGATGTTAAGTTAAGCAAACAATTCACAAAGTTCTCCACCTGACTTCTCTCCCCTGTCTCATCCCCCTAATTGATAGACCCCATAAGTGCAGCAACATCTGAGAATTCCTGCAAGTGACAAGACATATTTATAGCCCGAGCTCAATTCTGTGCTCTGTTGTATTTAGAATTTGAAAGTCTGTGAACAGCTGGTGGTGATAGCGCAGAATAAGTGGAAATATCCAACTAGCTTTTCAAACTTTTTATTTATTGTATTTTTTTATTGTCTTTTATTTCAGGGAGGAAACCAAACAGCCACTGTGATTGCTTTGTGCTCGATGCGAGACTTTAATTTGGCACAGGAGACATGCCAACTGGCCATCAGGGATGTAGGTGGCCTTGAAGTGCTCATTAATTTGCTGGATACAGACGAAATCAAATGTAAAGTGAGTAGTGCTGCCAAAATATTAAAATGTCTGCAAATATGGAGAAAATACTGTGTGTGTGTGCCAGCATGTTTTCAGCACAGAGGCATTTTAAACAAAAAATAAATGGGGGGATTAAATGGGTTAAGCGTACAGTTAATAAAGTTTAGTTGAGCTGTGCTGCAGAACAAGACCCTGATCTGTCTGTCTGTCTGTCTGTCTATCTATCTATATAGTGCCTTTCACATCTATCTATCATATTGTGCCTTTCACATCTATCTCTATCTATCTATCTATCTATCTATCTATCATATTGTGCCTTTCATATCTATCTATCTATCTATCTATCTATACAGTGCCTTTCACATCTATCTATCTATACAGTGCCTTTCACATCTATCTATCTATCTATCTATCTATTATATAGTGCCTTTCACATCTATCTATCTATCTATCTATCTATCTATCTATCTATCTATTATATAGTGCCTTTCACATCTATCTATCTATTGCCTTTCTCATATATCTATCTATCATACAGTGCCTTTCATATCTATCTATCTATCTATCTATCTATCTATCTATCTATCTATCTATCTATCAAGTGCCTTTCTCTATTTATCTATCTATCTATCTATTATATAGTGCCTTTCACATCTATCTATCTATTGCCTTTCACATATATCTATCTATCATATAGTGCCTTTCATATCTATCTATCTATCTATCTATCTATCTATCTAT
>JANRMT010062817.1:14911933-14938589 GCA_026402145.1 Polypterus bichir lapradei | reverse complement strand
TCTATCTATCTATCTATCTATCTATCTATCTATCTATCTATCTATCTGTCTGTCTAGTGGCTTTCATATCTATCTGTCTGTCTGTCTGTCTATTATATATTGCCTTTCATAAATATCTATCTATCTATCTATCTGTCTAGTGGCTTTCATATCTATCTATCTATCTATCTATCTATCTATCTATCTATCTATCTATCTATCTATCTATCTATCTATCTATCTATTGCCTTTCATAAATATCTATCTATCTATCTATAATATAATGCAGTAGAAAAACTTTCAAATTTCAATAAGGAAAAACTGATTTTCACTTCACTCTCAACACCATGAAACGAGATGAGACGTTTCTTTCTTTCTTTCTTTCTTTCTTTCTTTCTTTCTTTCTTTCTTTCTTTCTTCCTTCCACCATGTTCACATACAGTAGCTCGTGTTGTCACTTTGTCGGTGACTGTATTCTGAAGGTCCTGTGTCTTTGCCAGAACTTGTGTCTGGATGTCAGGTGTAGCAGCGTCTCACATGCCATAAACGTCTTTCTCATTTCTCACTTTAATCTTTCATTTTAAATGTCATTAAGATAGAAACACTTTGCTAAATGTAAATATAGATGTTGCAACAGAAGTCCAGTTTTGCCCATAAAGTACGAGAGCTCAAACTAAACTCTCATGCCTGCCTGTGCCTTAATGCTTTGTCTTACTACATCTTTGTGTGTTTTTTTGTAAACCAATGAAATGTTTGCGTTTTTGAACAGAAACACATAACAGCAGACTTTATTCTCCTTTGTAATATTTTACTGCTTGCATGTCTTGACTTACAAGTTAATATCGCATTGTCCCTCTTTTTTTCCTTTGCTTTAAAGTGTGCTGAAGAAAAGGAGACCCGTGAACTCGTTCGACAGTTCGATGGCCTGAAGCCGCTGGTGACACTTCTTAGCATGTCGGAGAATAAGCAGCTCTTAGCGGCGGCCACTGGGGCAATCTGGAAATGTTCCATCAGCTTGGAGAATGTGGCAAAGTAAGGACTAATTATAGTTGTTGCTGTGACTACCAAGAAAATATTGATAATTCACGTTTCACCATCACCTAATTACATGTACACACCATTTCGACTCGTTCATTTATTATATTCAATATTTCTCATATCTAAAGCATAAAATATTACATTTATAAGCCATTAAATCATCGCGCAATCAAGCCAAATAGCACATGTTTCAAATTTTCATACAACGAGAAGGACACCACCACCAACCAGGCTTTACTTTATTAATTTTATAAAATATGACTTTGTAATAGGACTGGAAATGAGGTAAGGGTGTCATTTTTTAATGCAGATTTTAATATGTACTTACTTTAATAGCTAGTATTGCTTCCTCTGATGGATTCATCATAATTTATATTAAAACAATCCGTATAATTGCAATTTAGTGATATTTGCTTAACCCATTTTGTCTAATAAAAGCCATTTTTAAAATGTTAAGGTTAAAATCCTCAGCCTATATTACATCTGATTTCTTAAACAGGTAGTCATAATTAAATATTAGAGCCTCAAACTAGTTTAGGGCCATAGTTGGGTGGAGCACATCCTGGCAGCACTGCGTATAAGGCAGCAGCCGACTCAGGAGACACCACAGGTCCATGTCATGCGCTCAGAGTGGGCCGACGTGCCAACCCAGTCCTCAACTTCAACACCCCAGCCACCTGCAAGTAACAACCTGGTCACGTTGGCAGATAATCGAGAATCCATTCAGTCGTCACAGAGGGATTTGAACAGCATACAGGATTGGACTGATTTGTGGCAGATGAAATTTAATGTCAGTAAATGGAAAGAATTACACAAAGGAAGTAAAAATGTGAGGTTTGAATACACAATGGGCGATCGGAAAATCGAAGGTATGCCTTATGAGAAGAACTTAAGAGTCATAGGGGACTCTACACTATCAACCTCCAGACAGTGTTCAGAAGCCATTAAGAAGGCTAACAGAATGTCAGGTCATATAGCGTCTTGATGTGTGGAGTACAAGTCACAGGAGGTGATGCTGAAGCTTTATGATGCACTGGTGAGGCCTCATCTGGAGTCCTATGTGCAGTTTTAGTCTCCAGGCTACAAATAGGACATAGTAGCACTAGAAAATGTCCAGAGAAGAGCGACTGGGCAGTAAATGTAAAGGATTACATGTAGGAAGTAAAATGTGAGGTTTGAATACACAATGGTAGGTCTGAAAATCAAAAGTACGCCTTACGAGAAGGATTTAGGAGTTGTAGTGGACTTGACACTATCAACTGCCAAACAGAAGGCATTAAGAAGGCTAACAGAATGTCAGGTCATATAGCGCCTTGATGTGTGGAGTACAAGTCGCAGGAGGTGATGCTCAAACTTAATAACACACCAGTGAGGCCTCATCTGGAGTCCTGTGTGTAGTTGTGGTCTCCAGGCTACAAAAAGGACATAACAGCACAAGAAAAGGTCCAGAGAAGAGAGACTAGACTGATTACAGAGCTACAGGGGATGAGTTAGGAGGAAAGATTAAAAGAGCTGAGCCTTCACAGTTTTAAGCAAAAGAAGATTAAGAGGAGACCTGACTGAAGTGTTTAAAATTATGAGGGGAATTAGTCCAGTGGATCGAGACGAGGCTTTAAAATTAGATAGATAGATAGATGTGAAAGACACTATATGATAGATAGATAGATAGATAGGAACATTTATATAACACCTCTGTAGACCCTCAGAGCTCCCTACATAGACAATGGGCAGCCTCTTTAACCACCAGCTGTATGAAGCACCCACCTTTAATATGCCAGTATGCCATTTCCTCATTGGCTTTGAGGAGGTGAAGGAGTGTGAGAGAGCCAATTAGAGACAGGGGATGATTACAGCCCAGAATGGCCAGGTGAGCAATGTCACCAGGCGTTCACCTTACTGTTTCTGAAGGATGCCCAGGGATCTTTTATGACCACAGAGAGTCAGGTCCTTAGCTTTACGTCTCATCTGAAGGACATTGCCATATTTACAGCACAGTGTCCCATTCATTGCATTGGAGTCCACACACAGACCACAGGGTGAGCGGCCCCTACTGGCCTCACCAACACCTCTGCCAGCAGCAACCCAAGCTTTTCCTAGATGGTTTCCCACCCAAGTACTGGCCAGGCCTGAACACACTTAGCCTCAGGTGTAAGGGCAGGTGGTGTGGCTGCTTTCTAAAAAGAGGCACATCTCTGGAATAGGAGACATGGCAGTCCATCACAGGTATCAAGGTGCTCTAGGGCCACTGGTTTATTAGCTGTATGTTAAGATGTAGAGCTGGGCACAGCTGAGTCATGCTTGTTCCTCATTTGTCTCTATTTACTTATTTTTGTTTATTTTTTTGTGGTACTTTGATTTTCCTTCCCATGGCATGCCATGCAGTTTAACTGGCAATTATAACATTTGCAATTGCTGCAAATCTCAATGCAGCCATGACAGACTCTGACCCTGCAAGTCTGAAGTGGATTTAGCGTCCTCAGTGAGAATTAAGTTGTCAAAAAGTATTGACATTTATATGGCTCATGTATGCGTAACACAAGTCTGACACTTCATCATTGACTTCGATACCTAAAATAAGTTTTCTTTACGTTAGTAACTGGGCCCGCTGACTGACGCCTTTGCATAAAGGGGTTTGTTTATTTAAAAAATACACTTTTGTCAAATTGTCCAGTTCCGATATATATTGTGGTAAAAGAAAAGAATGTGGTGACAAACAAGCCAATGATTCAGGCGGCCATCTCTTATTGTGTTTGAGTCATCATCACCTCAGCCAGTCCTGGGGGACGCCGGTGTTTCACTTCTTTATCTTTTATTTGAAGCTCACTTTTCTTTTGCTGTTATTGGAATGTGCCATTTAATCAGATGCCTTGCACTTTTCTCATTCAAATCAAAATATTTACCTTAATCAAACAAATTCTTTACTGGTTTGTTCTTGATTTTTTTTTTCGGTTTGTTTTTATCAAGATAGCTTAATTTTGACCCAAAAAAGTGCAAAATGTCAAATAAGTTAAAATGAATCTAATTTTCACCTCAATGACATGCAGTGAGTAAGACATATAAATAAATTTATATTAGCAAAGCAATTCAGTGAGTAATGCAAAACATGGTTTAACATTTAAAAAAAGCAAAATAAGAAAAAATTAGCCTATTTAACACTAGAATCACCAGAGCCTACGAAAAATCTGTCCCACCTTAAATCGCTTCTTAAAACCGTTCTCACCTCTCCGCCAGCGTCTTTTGTCATCTAAATGTGCTGATAAAATCAGGCTGCAAGCAGCCGGCTATTCCATCCTCCCACCAATTTAGAACGTGCACAGACTTCTCCCAGCTCATGCCTTGATTGATTTTCTGGGAGTGAAGTGGAGTTTTAGAGTGGAAATAATAGATTGTTGTTTGGAACACACGCATTTCATGTCTGTTCCGTTTCTACAGTAATCTGTGTAAACACATTGTTAAAACAGAAACGTTTTTTATATTCTAGTAGTAGATGACAAAATGTAGGCATAAACTATATAATGTATGAAGCCTGAAGTATCAAAAGAAATACTTTCCCAGAAGGTACAAATCTAACACAACAATTGTGCTTTTATTCAAAAATATAACTGCAGAAAAAAAAGCCGCCTTAACATGTGACATTGACACCGTTTATTATGACTGCCTCCGTTGCGCAATAGAATCAGCTGCCGACTGGAAATCAAAAGGTCTATGATGAAGAATGCAGACAAATAAATTCATATTTAAAAAAAAGAAATTCAGTGGGTAATGCAAAGCATAATTTTAAATTTAAAAAAGTAATATAAGAAAAAATTTGTCAATTGAAGAAAAAAGAACCAATTTAAACCAAGTTAGTTTTTGGTTACCTTCTAATTTCACTTGATTGCTATACAGTGAGTAATGCAAACAAATAATGTAATTTTTTTTATAAAAAGGTCCATTATAGGAAAAAAACTTGACACTTTAAGAAGAAAGAATAATTTAAGTCAAAGATACACCTTTTAGTTACCTTCTAATTTCACTTTATTGGTATATAGTGAGTATTGCAGACAAATACATTTATATTTTAAAAAAGAAATTCAGCGAGTAAAGCAAAACATTTAAATTCTTAAAAAAGCAATATAAGAAAAATGTAATAATTGAAGAAAAAAGTAACAGTCAAAGTTATTTTTTGGTTACCTTCTAATTTCACTTGATTGGTATACGGTGAGTAATGCAGACAAATAAATACATATTTTAAAAAAAAAGAAATTCAGCAAGTATTGCAAAACATTTAAATTCTTAAAAAAGCAATATAAGAAAAAATGTGACAATTGAAGAAAAAAGTAACAATAAAGTCAAAGTTAGTTTTTGGTTACCTTCTAATTTCACTTGATTGGTATACGGTGAATAATGCAGACAAATAAATACATATTTTAAAAAAAAGAAATTCAGTGGGTAATGCAAAGCATAATTTTAAATTAAAAAAAAAGTAATATAAGAAAAAAATTGTCAATTGAAGAAAAAAGAACCAATTTAAACCAAGTTAGTTTTTGGTTACCTTCTAATTTGACTTGATTGCTATACAGTGAGTAATGCAAACACATAATTTAATGTTTTAAAAAAGAAATTCAAGTAATGCAAAAAAGAAAAGAATTAAAAAAGTGCAATATAAAAAAACATTGACAATTTAAAGAAAAAAAAAAATTAGATCCACGTTAGTTTTTGGTTACCTTTTTATTTGCACCTGATTGGTATGCAGTGAGTAATTCAATATATGACTTAAGGAAAATAATATATTTTTAAAAAAAGAAGCAATATTAGAAAAATAAATCAATTCAAGGCAAAACAATCAATGATGTCAAAGTCAAGACTTGCCAACCCTAACCCTAGATCTTTTATTTGCACTTTAGTTGGTAGTTAAAAAATCATATTAAGGAAAAAAGAAAAGAATCCAATCAATGTGTACTGCCTATTTATTTATATCTGACTGGATTCTGTTTATGAAAAATAATCCATTAAAAAAAAGTGTCATTATTTAAGTGAAATGAACTTTTTTGCCCTTTTAGCTCACTCCTGTTTGCATCTGTTAAAAAATACAATTAATAAAAAATGAAATTATTTGCTGGCAACCTTCTTATTTACATGTGATAGGGATGTATCAGGTAATGACAAAAAAAAGTGCGACTAAAACCAAAGAAATTCATTTAGGAAAAAATAATAAATTTAAGAAAAACAAATTAATTGAAGTTTGTCAACATGACGTGTGGCCTCTGATTGATTTTTTTGTGACATATTTTATTTTATTTAAAAAACATTGCAATGACATGCTAGTCAATGAAATAAATAAAAATATCATAACAGATATATCCTTTTTATTTTCAAAATCAATACAGTAAAATACACAGAAAAAGGAAGCAAAACAAGACTCAGACCACACCCATCGAGGTTGACTGTTTTGAATCTAAAAAAGAAAAAGAAAGCAACAGTAAAGTTCAAATGATTTGTTGTTTACAATCCAATATGTGTCCCTTTACCAACAGATGTAAAATATATTTTAAAAATAATTACTACTTATACAAATATATTCTACAATGTTATAAAGTAATTCAAGGATACATATGTTATAATATCTTGTAGTATTCTGAATTATATTGGAAAATATGTAAATTATTTCTATTTTTGTACATTGAGATGTATTTTCCAAAATATAAAAATGAATTGCTCAGTACATTTTAAAATAGTAGGAATACAGTAATGCACCATAAATCACAAATATTATAACATATTTCTAAATTCATTGCAACTTCCAGTTAAAATATATTTTGTGCATGTATTTAAAAGAATAGTTTTATTTTAGTTTATTTTAATGTATATTTGTCATATTTGTACATTAACTTTCCACTAATTGAAAATTTGCTTGAGAACAGAAGCTGTAATATTACAGATGTATTTACAATTAAAATTGCTAGCCTGCTAGTAGATTTACTCCTCTCTAGAAACTAATATTGAAAACAACACACATTTAAAAAAATGGTAGCAACGTAAGTTTTTTAAACCAAAAATCTTGAAATGTGCAACAACATGAAGCTTCAAGCCCACGTTTCACACGTTTCTACAGCACACATGCAGAGCCATCCACTCGAGCAGCTTCTAGGCAGCTGTGGGCCGTTCAGAGTGCGGCGGGCTCAGTGGAAAGCCCCTCGCTAGCTTTATGCAGATTAAGAATGAGCCAGGAATGATCTTTCAGAAGCCTGCAGCTGATCACACAGAATACAGCATCGCTTACGTCAATATATTAAGAGAAATTTAAGATATAATCTTAAAAATAGATATATGAACTACTTACATTTTACATTATACTGTAAGACATGTCAACATATTTTTCACATTTTAAAAAAGCAAAGTAAGAAAAAATGTGTCTAAGAAAAAGAAAAAGTTTGTTTTTAGTTACCTTCTAATTTCACTTGATTGGTATACGGTGAGTAATGCAGACAAATAAATTCATATTTAAAAAAAAAGAAGTTCAGTGGGTAATGCAAAGCATAATTTTAAATTTAAAAAAGCAATATAAGAAAAAATGTGTCAATTGAAGAAAAAAGAACCAATTTAAACCAAGTTGTAGGACATGTCAACATAGTTTTCAGATATGTTGCAATATGTTTCATTTTCATAAGAGGCTCATTAAGGGAAAAGGATTCAAGTACATTTCGATTTTCATCTGTTTTGAGACTGTTTGTGAAGAATCAATTAAAAAAGATATCAGTTAACTAAAATGAACTTTACTCTATAATTTATTCCTGATTGGTAGCTAGTAATTTGAAAAAAATTTAAGGAAAACAGAATAAATGAAAGAAAATGTAGATATTGGATGTGTTTTATTTCTTCAGAATTTGTTAGTATTTTTAAAAAAATATTTAAAAAATCAAACAACTTGCTCAACTGGAAGAATCCTAACCCACCTCTTTTAAGTCCTACACTATACTTATGTCCTACACTATTTGAAATTGGAAAAAAATCAAATTCTTACTTAGAGGGTCTGTGCAAAACTTTTAAAAACCTGGCAGGGTCTAATCGATTATATTTCAGAATACGTTTTTATATCAGGGAGAAGGATTCTCTTTCCTCTTATCTACTCTGGTTGTTGGCCTTCCTCTCTTTCTCTGGGGTGATTTTGAATTGAATTTAGTTTTGATAAGTTGGACTTCTTTCTATGGAATGTTACTTTTAATAATTTCAATAAAGAAATCATCCATCTATCCTCCAACCCGTTGTTATCCTAACTACAGGGTCACAGGCATCTGCTGGAGCCAATCCCAGCCAACACAGGGCACAAGGCAGGAACAAATCCCTGGCAGGGCGCCAGCCCACCACAGGACACACACCAAGCACAAGACAACATAGGATCGCCAATGCACCTAACCTGCATGTCTTTGGACTGAGGGAGGAAACCCATGCAGACACAGGGAGAACATGCAGACTCCACACAGGGAGGACCTGGGAAGCGAACCCACGTCTCCTTACTACAAGGCAGCAGCGCTACCACTGCACCACCGTGCCGCCCTAAAAAAATCAAATAATAATAATAATAATTACACGTTTTTAGTGCTTAATCTACATTGGTCCTCAGTGATGTTCTTTCTTTGCACTTAACTGACTGCTGGTTATTTAAAAAAGAACCAACTTAAGGGAAAAAAAATAAAAAACATCCAACCAAGTCAATTCATATGGTAGCCAACAACTAACTTTTTATTATTTCCACCTGTGTGTAATCAGCAACTGGAAGCAGTTTAAGTAAAAAAAAAAAAAAAAAAAAGTATTAAAAAATAAATTATGACTTTAAAATGCCTCTTTAGTTTTACTTACCAAGAGTTACTGTAAGTTGTAGGAATTTCAGACGCGGCAGGATGACAACAGTAACAGGCCATCTAATTAAATGACATGCACCATTAACAGTAAGAATCGGTTTCTAATTAAAATAAATTACTTGGAACAAAAAGCAGCCGTCACTGAGGGCCATGCAGGACTACGTTTGAGTACTCGAGCCTGGCAGGGCCACAGGGTAGGATCGTGATATGAGAAGAAGTTGGGTACTGACAAGGGCAATGGCATCACCATTAAATGTAGTTCTGTGACCCTGCATTGAAAAAACAGGCTCAGAAGTATACACATTTTACTAAATATCATTTATATAATGAATAATATGATTTTTGTTTTGTTTTTAATGACATGAAAATTAAAAAAAAAATTTTAAATGAGGACAGTCGGTACAGATTTTTTTTTTTTTTTTTGCAGATATTACAGGTCCTCAGTGATTTTGCTGATGAAATCAAATTCAAAGTATCTTATTAGTTGCCAGGCCTTTAATGACCTCTTGGGCGCAGCCATCAGCAGTGTGTCTGTCTGCGGTGAGAGTGTCGACCTTGTCAAGAGGTTTACTTACCTCAGCAGTGACAGTGATGTGTCTGGTGACTCTTCCTATGAAGTCAGTAGACAGATTGGAGGACATGAGGTCACTTGAAAGGGGTGTGTGGCGCTCCCAATTTCTTTGCAAAAGGGTGAAGGTCCAAGTCTTTAGAGTCCTGGTGCTTCCTGTCTTGCTGTATGGTTGTGAGACATGGACGCTATCCAGTGACCTGAGAAGAAGACTGGACTTCAGTTCTGTGTCTCTTCGGAGAATCCTTGGGTACCGCTGGTTTGACTTTGTGTTGGAGTCCTGAATGAGGCACTCAGTTACGGCACTATGGCCATGTGGCGCAATTCCCAGAGGGTGATCTGGCTCACAGGATCTTATTGTTGAGGACTCGAGTGTCTGGACCAGGCCAAGGGGACGCCCACCTAACACCTGGATGCAACATATAGAGGGAATGGACAGTTGCCAGCCAGGATCCTGAGCTGTTTCGTCATGTGGTGGGTACAGCAATGCGCTGTACCAGTGCCTGCTCCCCAACCTGACCTGACCTATTAGTTATCAAATGCCTTTATCCAAAGCGACTTACAACATCTGAGATACAATTGATCACATTTCATTTGTTCTTCCAGCCAGGTGAATGTCATGGTGTCAGTAGTGGGATTTGAACCCACAACCTCAGGGGTCTGAAATCCAAAGCTTTAACCCCTCTGCCATACCGCCTTGTATTTGATTGCTTGTGAGGATGTAATCTTATTGCCTAAGGTATACAGGTTGGAAAATCTCTATTCTGAAACTTACGCTCTTACAGGTTAGGTATTAATTTAATGTTAATTCAGACCACTCAGAGGCCAAAAGGGAACCAATGCCAGTTTTTGTATCGGGGAAAAATGTTGAAATTGTGTTGGTATAGCAGTAAATCAGGGACAATGTGGAAAGGAAGACAAAGAAAAATATGTTGAGTTTATTTTAAAGGTGTTAGGTGCATAATATGCGAGAAAGATAAAAGATATACTGTATGTTATTGGTCAAAAGTTTTAGAACCTCTTGGTTTTTTTCAGTTTTTATGGAAATGCACGCAGTTTAAGGTCTTAATGTTTCATAAAATCAAGACATAGGGCAAATAAAAAATAAGTCAAGGAATCATTAAGTGTACCAAATTTTACTCAAATTTTTGATTCATCAAAGTAGCCCCCTTTTGATGATATGACAGCCAAACTGTGGTAAGTAACCCTTGTGATTCAGAATACCAGTCGCTCTGTGCAAGTCACCAACTCTGCCTCCAGCAAAAGAACCCCAGACCATCACACTTCCTCCTCCATGTTTGACAGTTGGTGTCACACATTGAGGGTCCATCCTTTCACCATCTTGATGGCGTATAAACACCCTGTGTGATGAACCCAAGATTTCAAATTGCATCTCTCCATAAGACTTTCATGTAGTCTGCAGTCGTCCACAGCCCGTATTTCAAGGCCAGGTTTTGCCCTTTAATGAATGGCTTTTCTTCCTGCCCCGCGCCCTGTTAGACCTTCAGCACAAAGTCTCCTCTCCACAGTATAAGCTGACATCTGTTTTATCGACTTGCACTGTTAAGCTGTGCTTGAAGCTGTTGTGCTGTGAGGCCCCTGTGATCTCGCAAGCTGGTCACCCCCAGAAACTCGTCTTCTGATTGGTTTGTGACTTTGGCTCTGCCTGATCTCTTCCTGTCAGAGTTTCTTCCAGTTTCCAGTTGCCTTTGGATTGTGTAGGACCCCCCCTGGACTCACTGACACTTGGATTTTTTTTTAGTTTCTCTAAATGAAAGGTCTACACTTGTAAGGGTAATACTGATCTGTCTCGTTTCATTTGTTAATTGCAATTTTATGGCCATTATCACTGGAATATTTTGCAAGTAGTACTTCAGAGGGTATAGTAGCACAGTCTGCTTTAAGACAGACAGAGGGTTTTGAAGTAATCAACACAAGTTGGGACACCAGTGCAAATTGTTTGCTTCAACTTGTGAGGCTTAATTTACCTTCATTGCTGCAGAACATCTGTAAGCTGTAACTTATTAGTAGAAGGCCCATTTGTAATATTGGAATATTTCCATTTTTCCAGTTTTTTGCTAACCTAAACTTTAAATGTAAATCTCTGGTAGTTTGAAGAAAAATTCATCTATAAGTTTTGACTGATTGTGGTATAGCGGGTTCGCGGCTTCCTATAAAAAGCCCAGGTTTTAAATCTGTATAGCCTTGCCGTTCTCCGTGGGCGCGATTGCATGACCGCAGTGAGTTAATGAGGTAGCAGGAGCGAGTCACACCTGCACGTGTGGGTGCGGTTGTTCTTGATTGCCTCATTGGCTTCCTGCGGTGTGTGATTAAGGCTCTGTGCCCATGGAGGCGCACGCAGGGATATGTGTATATATACGGGTCGACACCAGGAAAGGGGAAGAAAGATAGAGAAATGGAAGGATCGAGGAAAAGAGAAAGGAGGTTAAAGGATGGGAAAGAGCAGGATGATCTGGATACCTCTAGCAGGAGACACCACGAGCTGGGGCCCCGTGGAGGAGTGTTTGTTGGTGGCGCTCTAGGGGCTTGTTCGCCCCACTGAAAGTTTTGAATGAGTGGGGTGAGCAGAGCAGGTGTCCTCCCGAGGCATCTGAGGAACGACTACGGGTGTGCGAAGGATGAAGGGAGAAGAGCTGACCTCGACGGTCTGGAAGTGACGTCCAGAAGGAGGCCAAGATGGAGGTTAGCTGAAGGAGCTCGTGGCTGTTGGGTCTCCGCCGGCTGCAAGAGCAATGGGTGAGCTGGGGAGAAAGAGAGATGGAGGTGGGCTGGAGAGTAAAGGGAGAGAGAGAGACTGCATTTTAACTTTTGCATTTTTAACCTCGTTTTAAAGGATTTATTTATTTGATGATTTTTATTCCGACTGTACACCTGGTTTTACGGAATATTTATTGGAACTTTGGACACTGCACTTTTTGTTTTGACTATTGTTTAATAAAAGCACGTATGCACTTTTTGGAAATATCCCCTGGCTTCATTTGAGAATTGTCCTCACTTGTCAGCTCATCTCGGTGACATTACCGACGGTGATGGGTTCAGGGCTTCCATAAGGACGTTGGGAGTGTGGCGCGGACCCGCATCGTCACACCGATACTGTATATAGTGCATGTGTGTATATCTATTATACAACACTCATCATTAGAACTTTAGAACATTAGAATAATCTGGATGAGAACAGGCCATTCAGCCCAACAAAGCTCACCAGTCCTATCCACTTAATTCTACAAAATCATCCAAGTTTCCAAGGAAAATACAGGCATGTACAATCTCAAAACTTCATTCAAAATACGAGCGGTTACTTCAGCACTCAAGCACGCGAAACAGGATCCGTGACTCGGGTGATCATCCTGCTTTAGCTTCCATCTTCAGAGCAGAAGAACACCAATGGCTCGGAATCACCGCTGTGGCAGGAGAGTGTGGGGAAGAGCAGGTCAAAGCCCCATGGTAAATGTTCTAACCATTCATGCGAGAAGCATGTTACGCATAAGCCTCATCCTGCTGTGGACAATCAGTTACTTTGCTGTTGGTTTACTGCTTACCAGACACAGCACAGCAGAGCAGCTACAGAGTTGTCCTTGTACTGCTGCTGCCATTAGAAATGGCGAATCGTTGGCGACCCCAATCACAATTAATATACGTATTTTCCGCATATTCTTTGTAACAAAATATATTTATGGTCCCATGAATTTTGTTGCAATGGGATTCCAACCAGTTACACACCCACATTGCACAGTATACTGTGACCCATATACTCCTATATGCAAGTCAAATGAAAACCTTAAATATTTATCCATAATTTATTGCACCAAAGGTGTCGTACAGTTTTCTACGTAATCTCCATGGTGTTTGATACAAGTATTTACAAACTTCATGGATTCTTCTAGGAAAAAAAATGCTTTTGGTCGCATGCACAGACACTCATGGACCACCAGCTGCACCTCTTCATCTGACTCTTCTCAGCCATTGAGTAGTCCAAAAATGTTGTAATCACTGGGGATGAGTTCCTTTCAGCTAAGGAGTGTGTTGCCTTTGCACCCACCTCACCGACACTTTGTGGAAGTGGAGCACATCACAGATGATGTGGTGTACAGAACCATGACATGTCCTTCATTGACACTCACTGACTTTCAATCACGATGCGTTCAGCTTCTTCAGTTGGCAATGGTGTCACTACTCAGTGTGTCTGACCAGGTTGAGGAGAACTTACTCCATTTTGGAACTTCCTGCTCCACTTGTACACTTGCTGGAGTGACAGACACACATCCCCGTACTGAGTCTTCATTTGTCAATGAGTTTTGATACGCTGCTCCACTTTGGCAGATGTTTCCAGTAGGGTTGCCATCTTTATATTGCTGCAACGGCATCACGTGGCTCATCTGCACTGTACTTCTGTACTTCTACCTTCTCTACTGGACACTACAAATGTCATTGCTGACAATATGGCCAACTGACATGACAATGGTATGGGATTTAGAATTTCTATCACAATTTTAGGGTTTTTAATTGACTCATTCTTGTATACAAGCAGAGATACGAAAATGACCAGACTTGTTTACAGAAATTATCTTGATTAAACAAATTACTTGGGGGCGGCACGGTGGCGCAGTGGTAGCACTGTAAGGAGGCCAGGGTTTGCTTCTCGGGTCCTCCCTGCATGGAGTTTGCATGTCCTCCCCGTGTCTGCGTGGGTTTCCTCCCAGAGTTCAAAGACATGCAGGTTATGTGCATTGGTGATCCTAAATTGTCCCTGGTGAGTGCTTGGTGTGTGTATGTCCTGCTGTGGGCTGGCACCCTGCCTGCCTGGGGTATGTTCCTGCTTTGTGCCCTGTGCTGGCTGGCTGGGATTGGCTCCAGCGGACCCCCGTGACCCTGTGTTAGGATATAGTGGGTTGGACAATGACCGACTGACTGACAACTTACATAAATTCCGTTTTAGTCACCATCAAAATCTTCCCTTTGAGATGCAATCCACTTGTTTTAGCACATTTCCAGAACCCATCTTTTGTTTCTATGTCAAGATCCTCCTATGATTTCTTTCTGGATTTCTTCCATGGTAGGAAATCTTTTTCCCTTCGTTCTTGTTTTTAATTTCGGGAACAAAAAAATAAATAAAAAAATTCAGAAGGAATGAGGTCGGGAGAACTTGGGGGTGTAAATCAACAGCCTTATTTTGATTGACAATATGGTGTGTGCAGGTGCGCAGTCGTGGTGCAATACACAGCTGCAATGTGTACCACTTCTCTAGACGTTTTTTCATCGTTATTTCCAGCAGACATCTCAGCAGGTCGATGTCATGTTGCTGATTTACAGCCTGCTCACAGGAACACTCTTTATTAACAAGTCCATCAAACTGCAAAAACCCAATCATCGTTGTTTTGGTGTTCGATTTGACCTGTTATGTTTCTTTCAGTATGGAGACAAAAAAATCAGCAAAGTCACGCGCACGATTGTAGAGTAAATGTCAGAAATACGCACTCGATCAGCTCAGCACAGTGCCACTCGGTGGAGTGCTTAACCAGGCTGTAGACTGATGATACTCTGGTTTATATTCCTGTCTGCAACTATGCAATAAATCAACTCCACAACTGTCTTTCTGAACTAAGATCCTGGATGGCTAATAATTTTCTTGATCTAAATCAAAATAAAATGGAGGTGCTTATAGTGGGTGCATCAGCTAAAGCCCAAATTGGTCTTGGACTTCTCGGCTCTTTCTCTGTCTTTTGCAAACCTCAAGTCCGCAATCTAGGTGTTATCTTTGACAGTAACCTCTCTTTTGAGAAACAAGTAAATTCTGTAGTCAAGAGTAGTTGCTTCCAGCTTCGTCTATTAGGTAAGATCAAGCCTTTTTTATCTTCTAGGGATCTTGAGAAAGCTACTCATGCTTTTATTTTTTCTCGCCTCAATTACTGCATCTCGCTGTATTCTTGGATTAGCGAATCCCTGATACGCAGGTTACAGTTGGTTCAGAATGCTGCCGCTCGCTTTCTGGTTGGGGCAAGAAAGAATGGTTCTGTTACTCCAATATTAGCTTCTTTACACTGGCTGCCTGTCAGTTTTTGAATTGATTTTAAAATCTTGTTGCTAGTTTTTAAATCTTTACATGGGCTTGCTCCTGCCTATTTATCCGAATTGTGTGCTTTACACCAGCCATCTAGAGTGCTTAGATCTTCTGGTCAGTTGTCTCTTGTTGTCCCTTGTTGTACCAAGTGTAAAACTAAGGGGGACTGACAGGACTTGTGTAGCTGCTGCTCCTCACCTGTGGAACTCTTTACCTCATCACATAAAGGAGTCGTCTACAACTGAACTGTTCAAAACGAGATTAAAGACTCATTTCTATTCACTTGCATTCCGTGACCTTCAGTAATACTGATGGTTTCCTCTTTATGATTATACTAGCAAAATACCGTGCTTCGCAGTGGAGAAGTAGTGTGTTAAAGAAGTTATGAAAAAGAAAAGGAAACAGTTTAAAAATAATGTAACATGATTGTCAATGTAATTGTTTTGTGACTATTATGAGTGTTGTTGTCATCAAGGATTTGATTATCATTATTTCTTTCAATCAGGTTCGTATTTGGAGAATGTGTTCTGTTCAAGTTACATTCCGCGTTTGTCACCCGTTGTAAAGATAACAGGTTTCATTCGTCGAAGTGTTCACTACCCAAATCGGTACTCGTGAATCTAAGATGTTTAACAGGCATTCCCGGTATTAAGCTGTGGATTTGCCTGCAAATATTTAGCGGCAGCGTGTCTATGAACTTAATTTAAACTTAAGCTGTACACCTTGCTTTCCTATAGATATGTCTACAAAGGCTTGTTCAGCTTCAGAGGGTTGTTCCTTTCTTACTGCATCAATAAACAGCTCGTCTTCCTCTTTAACTGAGACATCACTCACTGTATGCACGGGTTTACCTTTCCCAGTCCTGCAAAGTTTAACGAAGTAGTTCAATTTACTACATTTTTTACACTGTCTTTAGCTGGACATTGACTTTTTCCACTGTGTGCTTTGTTTCCGCAGTACCTGCACTTATGAATATGCTTGTATGCGTCACTCACTTCATATTCTTTTGCTGCTTTCTCACTTGTGTAATGCATTTTTTGTTTAGCGCTCTTTGGAGCTCTTGCTTGATCTCTGCGTACTGCGTTCACAGTCAGTTCACGTGAGCCGCTCGGAGTACATGCATCGAAGGTTCTCAGCTGTGCTTGTGCTATCTCGTGCGATCTTGCGATGTCCACGGCTTTATTTAATGTTAGCTAAGACCCGGCACTTAAAAGTTTCTCTCGCACTTTCGCTGAGTTTCTGCCAAACACTAGTCTATCCCTGACCATCTCATCTTCGTTTGCATAAGCACAGTCCTTCACCAGCAATTTTAACTCCGTTACAAAGTAATCAAAAGTCTCGTTTATACCCTGCATCTTCTCATTAAACTTGTATCTTGCAAATATTGTATTCATCTTAGGCATGACAAACACCAGCAGCAGCATGTCTATGAACTTAATTTAAACTTAAGCTATACACCTTGCTTTCCTATTCGTTTGCATAAGCACAGTCCTTCACCAGCAATTTTAACTCCGTTACAAAGTAATCAAAAGTCTCGTTTATACCCTGCACCTTCTCATTAAACTTGTATCTCGTGAATATTGTATTCGTCGTAGGCATGACAAATGCCAGCGGCAGCGTGTCTATGAACCTAATTTAAACTTAAGGTTTACACCGTGCTTTGTTTCCACAGTAGCTGCACTTATGAATATGCTTGTATGCATCACTCGCTTCATATTCTTTTGCTGCCTTCTCAATTGTGTAATGCGTTTTTTGTTCAGCGTTCTTTGGAGCTCTTGCTTGTTCTCTGCATACTGCGTTGACAGTCAGTTCACGTGAGCCGCTCGGAGTACATGCATCGAAGGTTCTCAGCTGTGCTTGTGCTATCTCGTGCGATCTTGCGATGTCCATGGCTTTATTTAATGTTAGCTATGACCCGGCACTTAAAAGTTTCTCTCGCACTTTCGCTGAGTTTGTGCCAAACACTAGTCTATCCCTGACCATCTCATCTTTGTTTGCATAAGCACAGTCCTTCACCCGCGAATATTTAGCGGCAGCGTGTCTATTGGATTGCTGCTGACGGACGGCCTTATATGGGCAGGCACTCAATTACGTGGGAGGCGTGACGATGAAGGACGCAACTCCACCTCACACGGCAACCGAGCTGCAGGCTATGGCCGTATATATGTACGTAAGTAGGTTCCAGCTATGACCGTTACGCGTAGAATTTCAAAATAAAACCTGCCTAAGTTTTGTAAGTAAGCTGTAAGGAATGAGCCTGCCAAATTTCAGCCTTCTACCTACACGGAAAGTTGGAGAATTAGTGATGAGTGAGTGAGTGAGTGAGTCAGTGAGGGCTTTGCCTTTTATTAGTATAGATAACATTACTTCTATTTATTATGTATTTCATTTATGTTCATATATTTTATTTCTATTTATGTTATTTATGTTATTTGTTTGTTTATTTTATTATTGTAAAGCACTTTGGCCACAGCATTCCTATGTTGCTTTAAATGTGCTATATAAATAAATTGACATTGACGTTAACATTGACATAGGCACTGTAGGTACTCCCATGCTATTGAATGATTATGGGAATTTTTGGGTCCCACCTCATATGTGTATATACTGCGTAAAGAGACCCTTTATATCTGCATGTGTACCTCTAAACTGCATGCAGCTGGTGTGAGAAGGATAATGGCAGCTTTGATGGGAAGGACAGCTTCATGATCTTGCCAAATTCAAAAAGGTGGCTCAAATATTTTGTGTTTCCAATCTCATTTGCATTAGATTTATGTGCTAATATATTCCATATGTTGTGTGGCTGAGTACAGGGTTGCCAGGTTCCCAAAAGAATATAGCCCAGTGACAACTAAAAAATAGAGAATTTCCCCAAAAACTAGCCCAATGACTGAGGCAGACAAAAAAATGACACACTGGAAAGCAGAGGGCGGTGTCAGAGCAAGAGGATTAGGTACACACTATCAAAGCCTGATTAGGGGGGTTCCCCTCTCAGATAATTCAGAATGATATAATGGGAATATACCATCACACAAAGGGGGGGGGGGGGGGGATTTTACAACAGTAAAGAACATATACAAGTGTGAATAGCAGGGAAAGGGGTTGCCAGATGAATGAAAAACATGATAAAAATTTGTTGGAGGGGTGGTTGAAAAATAACCCAAAATACCATGTTGATTTTTAAAAAGTAGCCCAAAAAAGCAACCTGTGAAAGCCCACTTCTTCCCACGGACGATGATCAAAAATAGCCCAATTGAGCAAAAAACCTGCAGACCTGGCAACACTGGCTGACCAGGAGACCAAAGAATGTGAGGACTGGGTGGTTTCTGCCTCTGCTCACGTGACACGCCACGTCACATGACTCGGTATATTCTAGAAGATACTGCTTAGGGAGCCGTTAACCTGGCCTGAATGCTGACAGTCTTTCTGAATGAACTGGCTGTTCCTAGCTTTATTTCTCTGCTGAGTACAAATTATTCTAACCATGTTATAAAAATGCCAAGGGTTTGTTTTTTATTATTATTATTACTTTTATGGTACAATTGTAATGAAAAAGCAAGTTAAGAAAATTAATGGATGGATGAAAATCATTCAAAATGCATATGCAAATTATAATTTATTTCCTTCAACAATCACGAGGCAGCAACCATGTTTTGTAATTTAAAAAAAAAGTAACTTTATTATCCAACGTTCATTTCTCCTGTACGAAAAGGCAAAATTAGATGTGTTTTTGTAAGGACTTTGTAGATGTGGGAAGTATGGAATCTCCTTTAAAGAGAAACAGATCCAACATGTGGTAACTATTTGCTTGATTAATGATGCATCAAAATGAAAAATGATTGAGCACAAAAATATAATTTACATTTTTGATTCGGAAGAAAATCAGGACATTTATTTTAATCATACATTGTTTAAATACCCTGAGATTACTGTCTTTATTGAACATGCAGAGTTAGAAAACAGAAATTTGTCTCCAATAATAAAATAGAATGTAAGATAATCTTTCTGAATACAAAATGTTCATGATCTAATGATAAATGGACTGCTGTCCTGCCCACTAGGAAATCAAACTTTTACATTTAGTGATTAAAAATCATATTGGGATAAATCATCAGAAAGGCTTTAAAGAGAAGGAGGCAGGCTTGTCATTCTTCATTTAAAAGAATAAAAAAAAAATACACATATATATATATATATGTAAATATATATAAAGTATAAGTTTTTAATACCAAAAACAAGAAATCGGCAGCAGAGACACGAAACGCAGTTTATAGCATTCCATGCAGTTCTTGCCCAGCGGTATGCGTAAGACAAACGTCAAAAAGAATCGCAACACGTATACGGGAGCATCAAAATGCTGTCAGAAGGAAGGACTCATGATCACTGATTTATACACACACAAATTCAACCGGAACTCACATTTAACTGAGACAATGTACAAGTAAGATTTAAGGCCAGTACTAAAAGTGCCAGAGAGCTGCCTATCAAACAAAAAACGCCATTAACAGACATAAACCCAGCATATGCAAACTTAAGAAGAAGAACATCCTCATAATAAATAAAACTTTACGACCAACACCCTCCTGACCGCCCCTTATTAAGCCCCCCCCCACTACATATACTAGCTGTACCCCGTGGCTGCACCCACGTAGTAGTGAAACAGGACACTTTAAAAATCAATAGACGTTGCCACTGTATCTGATTGTGTTCAGCTGACAGGAGAGCATTCCCCGCGAGGTGGAGAAGAGCATGTGGTCGTGATGTCTAGCTACCCTCTAAAACACACATAGCTCTGATCTCTTTCTCTCAAAAACGTCAAACGTTACTTCTTAACAATATGTAGATGATCATGTCTGTTGAACAAACAGGTATCGCTAGCTAAGCGGAGGTGAGGTGCACTCCAACACGCGGCAAGACGTAGACTAACTCGAACAGAAGCTGGCAAGTGCATGTGGAAGGCCCCGCCCCCCTGCACTCGGCCCACAGCCACTCTCTTGGATTTGCATAAATACATCGGTACCACAAGCGAACTCTGGTACTTAGCGCAATGAAAGAAGTCGCAAAATCAACCGGAAAGTTCAAGCAATTTATAGAAACCAGATCTACATCTGTTAAGTAATTCTCTTGTGAAAAGCGGACAGCGCTTGGACGACAAAATTTTTAAAACCGTTTCTTAGTGAGCACCTATGGGTCAAGGGCAATGTTCCCTCTAAGCTGAGTGCGTGAGCGATCGCTCACAAGAATTCAGAGCATCGCTCATACTTCCCGCAGGATCGCTCATTCCGACGGCGTCGCTCGTACTTATCGCGAAAATTGGTGCTCATAAATTTTTGGCTTAAACAAAATGTCGCTCATAAACAATGTTTTTTGCTCACTATATGCTACTCCTTAAGGGGAACATTGGTCAAGGGTAACCCAAATTCCAAATTTCAAGTCCCAAGTCCTCATGGTTCAGGAGATTCCGTGATGAGTGAGTCAGTGGGATTTGCCTTTTATATATAAAGTGCCCTCCATAATTTTTGGGATAAAGACCCATTTTTTTACTTGATTTAGCCCTCTCAGACATCGTGATTAAAGTGGACATTGTAGACTGTCATTTAAATGGATCACCATGTGGAAATGACAGTACTTTTTATACATGGCCCCCCATTTTAGGGAACCATAATGTTTGAAGCGTCACAGGGGTTTGTGATCACTCAGGTGGGTTTCATGGCTTCATAAGATACCTCGGCCTGCTTCTACCTTTTGAAGTCTGTAGTTGCCATTGTTCAATATGAGGATGAGAGCTGTGCCAATGAAAATCGAAGAAGTCATCATAAGCTGAAAAACAAGAATAAAACCATTAGAGACATTGGTAAAACCTTAGGATGACCAAAATCAACTATCTGGAATATCATGAAGAAGAAAGAACACACTTTTGAGCTCAGTGATCATAAAGGGACTGGTAGGCCAAGGAAGACCTCCACTGCTGATGACAGAAGAATCCTCACTATGGTCAAGAAGAAGTTCCAAACTCCTGTCTGACAGATCAGATCAGAGACGACTATCAGCAGAAGACTTCATGAATAGAAACACAGAGGCCACACTGCAAGTGCAGACCACTAGTTAACCACAAAAACAGGACGGCCAGGTTACGGTTTGTGGAAAAGGACTTAAAAGAGCCTGCAGAATTCTGGGAAAAGGTCTTGTGGACAGACGAGACAAAGATGAACCTCATCAGAGTGATGGGAAGAGCAAAGTGTGGAGACCAAAAGGAACTGCCCAAGATCCAAAGTAGACCACCTCATCTGTTAAACATGGCAGTGCTGGATGTGTTCTGGCTTGGGCATGTATGGCTGCCACAGGTCCTGGCACACTTCTCTTCACTGATGGTGGAACTGCTGATGCCAGTGGCACAGTGAATTCTGCGGTGTGTAGAAACATCTGATCTGCTCGAGATCCAGTAAATGTCTCCAAACCCACTGGACGGCACTTCATCCTACAATAAGATAATGAGCCAAACACACACATATGAGTTTATCAAAGTTGAAAAATGGAAATTCTGGAATTGCCAAGCCAATCACCTGATTAAAATCCAATTGAGCAGGCTTTCCATATGTTGAGGAGAAAATTTAAGGGGACAAACCCACAGAAACAAGCAGTAGCTAAAGATGGCTACATTATAGGATTTACAGAGCATCACTAGAGAAGACCTTCAGCACCGGGTGATGTGTATGAATCGCAGACTTGAAGATGTCATTGCATGCAAGGGATATATGAAAAAGTGCCAAATGTGACGGCTTTAATAGACCTGCCATTGCTGTGTCCAAATATTATGGTGCCCTGAAATGGGGGGACTGTGTAGAAAAAGTGTTGTGCGACCAAAATGAATGCAAAGTCTGCCATGTGCACTTTACTCATGATGTCTGAAGTGATTGATTTGTAATTTTAAACTGTGGAGCAGAGGGGTGAATCAAGGAAAAATAAATCTATGGAGGGCACTGTAGATTTTCAAATATTTCAGCTCCTCAAAGATATTTTTCCAGTTTTGTAGGTGAAGTGTCCAGAGAGAACTGTTAATATTGTGGGATTTGTACACTCCGCCGAGCCATGCTGACTTAAAACATGCTTTACACCAAAAAAAAGAAATATGCCATTTGTTTCAAGACAAAGTAGCACCAATTATTTAATATCTGTTTCTGATTTAAAAAGACATAATTCAGTAAACCTCTAATGATTTACCTTCCTGGAATCATTTACTGGCTTTGGCAGCCAGGCCTTTCTGTACATTAACGTCCTGACTAGGCTGCCTTTGTTTTACTCTTATCAATTGCATTATTGTTAGCTTTTAAAACCCCTCTTGGACCATCAGGTACAGTAAATGACTGAACTAATCATTAAATAATATGGATTTCAATTACAAAAGACAAAAATAAACACATTTTTTGTCTTATTCTTTCTCTCTTAATTTTTTTTTTTGAATTGTTCCATTTTCTCCAAAATGCTGTCATTCGTTGTTTTGCTTCATGCTGCTGGGGTCAGAAACAAATTCAAGAGGAGAAATGTGTTTCCCATTCAATTATAACAGTTTTTAATTATCGTAATTAAAGAACTTGTTTTACATGGCATGGTGTAGGTGCAGTGTGGGTCTCAGCCGAGACCTGCACTTTTGGTCCCTGTAGGTTTCCTCTGGTCCTCCTGTTTCTTTCCACGTCCCACTGATTACTTGGTAGGTTGATGGACAGCTGATAATTGGTTCAGCGTGTGTGTGTGGGTGGGTGCGTGTGCGTGTGTGTGTGTGTGTGTGTGTGTGTGTGTGTGAGGGAACTCATACTGTGATTCACCAACATCTTGTCCAGGATTGGTGCTTGTCTTGTACCTGATGTTCAAGAGAACTCCTGCTCCTCCTAGTCCTTGTAACAGATAAAGTGGAGTCAGGGAATGGATAAATGTAATAACAGATATTCTTACGATGTACATCTGAACTTCAGTTGACATACGAGGGGGGTACCCGAAAATATCCGGAACTGAAAAAAAAAATTGTTTTAATAATATTTACTTACTGAAACTTTACTCTCCTTCAAAGTACTCTCCATGTGAATGAATGCACTTGTCCCAATGGTTTTCCCCACTGGTGGAGAGAGACATTTTTGGAATCACTGAAGAGGAACGTTGTCCAAGGCCTGCAGCGATTTTTCTTTCACTTCCTCCTTCCTCCATGGTAAAAAAACGCTTTCCTTTGAGTTCTTTTTTTCGTATGCGGGAACAAGAAAAAGTCGCACGGAACAAAGATCAGGCGAGTAGGGAAGCTGGCAAGAAGTCCAAGACACACAAGTCAATTTAGAAATCCCTTCAATAGTTCGATGACGATCTTCGTAAATTGCATTGTGAACTTTTTAAAGATTTTCGTCATTCCTAATTGTGGAAGATCGGCCAGATCTTGGTTGGTCTTTGAGTGACATTTCCCCTTATTTGAAATGCGAAAACCATTTGTAGACCTGTGTTTTACGTAAAGCTTCCTCTTTAAAAGCAGTTCCAAACATCACTACAGCTTCAGCAGCTGTTTTCCCTAAGAGAAGACAAAATGTAACGCAGACTCGATGTTCTTTAATGATCATCCATCACAAAAATCTCAGAACACATTTAATAAGCACCAAGAAAAACCGACACGGAATGGCGTGTGAACAATACAGAGTGACGCCACTTGTCAGACTGCCACAGAATACTGTTAGTGGGCTACCCCTAATGGCGAAATTAGCAACTAACTCGAGATTGCGTGCCAGGTACAGATTCCGGTTATTTTCGGGTATCCCCTCGTACACTCACACTCAAACTCTTAGGAACACCATGCTAATCCTAGGTAGGGCCTCCTTTTACTGTCTGAGCAGCCTCAGTTCATTGTGGCTTGAAGTCCTCAAGATGGAAACATTCTGGTCCATGTTGACGTGATTGCATCACACGGTTTCTGTGAATCTCACGTTCTGCCACATCCCAAAGGTGTTCTGTCGGGTTGAAGGCCACTGAAGAACATTGAACTCTTTGTTGTGTTCGTGAAACCAGTTTGAGTTGACTTTGGCTTTGTGACGTGGTGCATTATCATGCTGGAAGTAGCCGTTAGAAGATGAGTAAGATGTGTCCATGAATGGATGCAGCAATACTCAAATAGGATCCGTGGTAGCCCAAGATGGAAACTTAAATAAAGAGTGCAGTGTGAATGGAACAGTTGGAAGGAGTATTGTGTGATCATAGAATATAGGTGAAGATTAAAGGTGAGGTTTTGAAGACAGTCGTAAGACGAGCAATGATGTATGGAGCTGAGACATGGGCAGTGAAGGGAGCATAGCCAGAGAAGAAATTGGATGTGGTAGAAATGAGAATTTCAAGATGGATGTGTGGAGTTACAAGGACAGAATAAGAAATTAGACAAACAGAGGTACAACAAAGGTGGAAGAGACATCTAAGAAAGGACTGGAAAGTATGTTGAAGAGATATGGATGTGTGATGAGGAAAGACCATGAATATCTGGGCAAAAGAGTGATGGGAATGGAATTCAAAGGGAAGAGAAAGTGAAGCAGAGGTGGATGGATAAAGTAAAAGTAGATCTGAAGGAAAAGGGTCTGACTGGCAAGGAGGTGCAGGACCGAGCTGTATGGAGAAGGTTCATCAAGAACATTGACCCCACATAGAAGTAAGAAAAGGTGAAGAAGATTCAACTAATGATTGATTAGTATTATTGGAACAAAAGTTTGATTGGTTTAATAAGTAATTATACAGGTGTGTTTCCTCAGTGATGGAGATTACAATGTGTCTGTGCTATCAGTTTAAGGAGCAGAAGTGTGCCATGAAGTCACAGAGGAAGGTGTCCACATTGCAACACAATTTTCTTAACCCCACTTAATCCAGTTCAGTGTCGAGCTCATCTGTAGACAGGGTACACCATTGCTGGTAAAACTCACTATGTAACCCTCAAAAGGTCGCTGACTGGTCTCCCACCAGAAACAAAAGAGTCCATTTAAACAGTGGCACTGTGCTTTGGGAATGCTAATCATCTTCAGTAAAGGCTTCCTTCACAAATGTACATAATAAAAATGTCTTATTTATAAAATAATCTGTTCACGACAGCCTTTTTTTTCATAGGCTATCACTACAAAGTGAAAGATGACTAATTAATGTATTCTTCTTTTTAGATTTCAGGAGTACAAAGCAATAGACCTTCTAGTAGGATTGCTGACTGACCAGCCTGAGGAGGTTCTCGTTAATGTGGTGGGAGCTTTGGGAGAGTGCGCCCAGGAACAATCCAATCGAGCCATCATTAGGAAATGTGGCGGCATCCAACCTCTCGTATCCCTACTGACTGGCACCAACCAGGCCCTTCTTATCAATGTTACAAAAGCGGTGGGAGCCTGTGCGATCGATCCTGAAAACATGACGTGAGTTTTTAACTTTTATTTAACTGACAGTTCCGATAAAATGTAGAAATGCGTGCAATGAATGGAAAATATCTACAGTTTTAAGTAGAAAACTACACAGTCAGCTTCACTGATGTTGTTTAAATGTATAAGGATCAAAAATACTTTCCATAATTGCATTATTAGTTAGGAGCTAAAATATAGTGTTTAAAAGAATATGCGTAGTCTGTAATTTAATGTTTATTTAGGAGTAGCACAGGCGTTAGTGCTGCCGCTTCTTACCTTTAGAGTTGTGGGGTCATTTCTGTGCCTGCTCATTGTCTGAGTGTAATTAGCTCGCTTTCCATGTGGGGTTTCTCCAAGTATTCTGCTTTCCAGCCACATTCACAAGATGTCCTATCTATCTATCTATCTATCTATCTATCTATCTATCTATCTATCTATCTATCTATCTATCTATCTATCTATCTATCTATCTATCTATCTATCTGTTATATAGTGCCTAATCTATCTATCTATCTATCTATCTATCTATCTATCTATCTATCTATCTATCTATCTATCTATCTATCTATCTATCTATCTGTTATATAGTGCCTTATCTATCTATCTATCTATCTATCTATCTATCTATCTATCTATCTATCTATCTATCTATCTGTTATATAGTGCCTTATCTATCTATCTATCTATCTATCTATCTATCTATCTATCTGTCTGTTATATAGTGCCTTATCTATCTATCTATCTATCTATCTATCTA
>JANRMT010062817.1:14886103-14911923 GCA_026402145.1 Polypterus bichir lapradei | reverse complement strand
TCTATCTATCTATCTATCTATCTATCTATCTATCTATCTATCTATCTATCTGTTATATAGTGCCTTATCTATCTATCTATCTATCTATCTATCTATCTATCTATCTGTCTGTTATATAGTGCCTTATCTATCTATCTATCTATCTATCTATCTATCTATCTATCTATCTATCTATCTATCTATCTATCTATCTACACTTAATAACCTATAATGATAAACAGATAATATCTTTTCAGAAAGATGTACACATCTCTCTATTATAAAAGAAAATTTTGAGAGAAGACTTTTGCCAAGAGATTTTTTCAAGTCCCGCCCTCCTCTCAACCATTTTTCACCCACGCCCATGGTCGTCTCACCTCTCATTTGTGTGAATGCTTTTGTCCAACACAGTTTCTACGCTCTCAGCTCTTATACATTTTTACATTTTCCTCACTTTAAGTTCCCAATAAAAGAAGATTTATTATGTCCAAATCTTATTGAAGAATTTTATTCCGAAGGATTATCAGCAGAAGAAATGAGTACACGGGCAATCCTAGCACAGAGAAATGATGAAGTCAAACATGAAAATTGTTGATCGGTTACACGGCAGATTGGTTTAATGTGTATCAATAGACTATGCTGAAACAGTAGGTGGTGATAGCGCGGAAGATGAAAACATCAACTTACAATATCCTGAAGAATATATACAACCGTTAACACCATCCGGTCTTCCTTCCTCCTTCCTTCTGAATTACTGTAGAAAGAAGGATGTATCATAACAGGTGACATGAAAGGTAATGTAGTACATCTTCCACGGATAACATTAGACACCAAAGGAGATCTTGATATGCCATTCGTATTAAAATGCTAACAGTTTCCCATTAGAATAGCTTTTGTTATGACAATTAACAAATCACAGGGACAAACATTTGAAAAAGTCAGTTTATTTATTAGAGAGAAAGAAATGATATTCACTCACGGACAGTTATACGTTGCGTTGTCACGATGTATGTCCAAACAAAGAATCAAAGTTCAATGTGATATTGACAAAAATTAATTGGAAAAAATAGGTTTTACTGAAGTTTTACAGTAAAAGTGTAAGTTTAAAAATTATTTGCATGTTCATATCAAAGCCAAACAGAACAAAAACGTATACAGTAATCCCTCCTCGATCGCGGGGGTTGCGTTCCATTACCCCCCGCGATAGGTGAAAATCCGCGAAGTAGAAACCATATGTTTGTATGGTTATTTTTATATATTTTAAACCCTTATAAACTCTCCCACTCTGTTAACGTTATCAGAGCCCTCTAGACATGAAATAACACCCTTTAGTCAAAAGTTTAAACTGTGCTTCATGACAAGACAGAGATGACAGTTCTTTCTCACAATTAAAAGAATGCAAATATATCTTCTCTTCAAATGAGCGCGTGTAGCAGAGAATGTGAGAGAGAGAGCGAGCGAAAAGCAAACAATCAAAAAATCAATACGTGCCTTTTGTCTTTTAAGTATGCCGAAGCACCGCGATAAAGCGGCCGGCCGCAAAGAAGGGAGCAATTTGAAGTCCGTATCCTCTAAGCAAACAGCCTCTGTGCAAACAGCCCCTCTGCTCACACCCCCTCCGTCAGGCAGAGAGAGTGTGAGAGACAGAGAAAAGCAAACAATCAAGCACCGTGCGGGAAGCATATCGTATATCATTAAGGAGTTTTAGTTAATATGTAATACATGCTCTGATTGGGTAGCTTCTAAGCCATCCGCCAATAGCGTCCCTTGTATGAAATCAACTGGGCAAACAAACTGAGGAAGCATGTACCATAAATTAAAAGACCCATTGTCCGCAGAAATCCGCGAACCAGCGAAAAATCCGTGATATATATTTAGATATGCTTACATTTAAAATCCGCGATGGAGTGAAGCCGCGAAAGTCGAAGCGCGATATAGCGAGGGATCGCTGTAACGCAACGAATACCTTTAACGCAACATGAAACATAATTTTCTTTCAATTTATTATGTTTTACTATTTTTTTACTATGGTTAATTACTCACTGTAATGTAAAATAGTTAGTTCTATTATGCACATGTAACAATTCCAATGAAAATAAAAATCTGTTTAAATTTTACATCCGCACCCCCATACGTGAGCGGCAGATTCGTGAAGTGGCTAGCACGTAGCACCCACCCGGGGGTTGGCAGGCAAAGCGAGCAGAGGGCAAAGCCCCCTAGTTTATTAAAATTCAAAAGCTGAAATCCATCATTCCTAGGTGTATTCAGACGCTCTGCTCTTTTACTCCCGATTGTGCTCAGGTGAATCCTGTTGGCTTTAATAATCCTTGAGATGTTTCTAGAATTTGATTCGAGTCCACCAGTGGAATCATTGGACATCATTTAGAAAGGCACGCGTGTCCCTGTGTATAGAAGGTCCAACAATTCATACTCCATGTCAACATAAAAACAACCCATGAAGTCTAAGGAACTCTCTGTTGGCCTCTACGATCAGATTATGATGAGGCACAGATCAGGGCAAAGGAATTAAACCATTTGTAAAGCTCTGAGTGGTCCCAGGATCACAGTGGCCTCAAATACTGGGAAATTCAAGATGTTTGGAACCACCAGAACTCTTCTTAGAGTTGATAGTCTTGCCAAATTGAGTAAATAAGCAAAAAAAGGCCTTAGTCAGGGAGGGACCCAACATCCCATTGCTCACTTTAACAGAGCTTCAGATGTCATCTGCTGAGATGGCCAAACCTACCAGAAGGATGACTATCTCAGAAGCATTCCGTCAATCAGGTGTTTATGGTAGGGTGGCTAGATGGATTGCTACTCTTGAGTGAAAGGCAATTGACAGTTCAAAGGACTCTGCATGCATGTGGAAAAATATCCTCTAGTCTGATGAGACAAACAGTCTTTGGGCAAGCATTAGGTCAGACGAAGACCAGGCACTGCTCATTACCTGCCTAATTCCATTTCTACAGTGAAGCTTGGTGATGGAAGCCACTCTTAAGTAAAAGACATGTATGTGACAGTTTAGAGGACTCTGAAAGCAAGAGGCGAAAAGATTCTGTGATCTGATGAGACAAAAACTGAACTCTTTGGGAGTTCAGGCCATTTTCCTAATCAGGTTCAATCAATTGAATTGACCACAGATGGACTCCAGACAAGGTGTAGAAACATCTCAACGTTGATCGATGGAGTGGGATGCACCTGACGCAGATTTCAAGTGTCATAGCAAAGGGTCTGAATAATTGTGTCAATGTGAGAGTTCAGTTTTTATTTTGAAAATTTGCAAGAATTCCTAAAGTCCTGTTTTCACTTGGTCATTCTGCAGGTTTTCAGTCTGGGAAGCAATGTATGGAAAATAATTTAACACAAGGCCGCAACATAACAAAGATTCTAAATGCTTTCTAAAGGCCTTTCAAATTTGAACCTGAACACTACTTCAAATGTTTGATCAAATTCCAGGATGCAGGGTTTTGTGATTAACCACAGTAACACCAAGCAGCAGATTCTGGACCATCCACTTAAGTGTGCCCTCACGTTCAGACATGTACCATCTTGACCTACAAGCGGAGATCCCATTCCTTCCAGTTCCGTTTCATGATGGGTGTCTTTTTTGGTGCAAATTCTTTGTCTCATTTTGCTTCTGTCCCTACATTTTTCTTTTCACTTTTGGCTCTGCAATCTGCGCGCCTTTAATTTCTTATATTCCTTCTGCCTCCATGCCAGAAAGCGATGCTAAATGGATTGGAAAGAAGCAAAACGATTAGCTATAATTGTACTTCCTCAAGTCCTGAACAGCTTGCTCTTTCTGTTTCCCCCACGCATTTCCATTTCTGTTATAAATAATGGCAAAATGTCGGTGGAAAATCTTTTAAGGAAAATAATGGGTTTATAGTTGAGTCCTAGGCATTCCAAGTATCAAAGAGAACCTCTGTACGTGCCAACTGTGTATCTCACTGGGTTCAGAGTCCATGGTAAGCTAAACTCTCCTTGGCTTCTGAAGCGCAGCTTTGGAAAGCGCTTGCCGTGAATGGAATTCTGTACATGGCGGAATGCCTACCCTGGCAGTGTCAATGTTGCAAGGCGGGTGTACCAGTCTTGGACAGGGCACCAGTTCAACCAACATGGGCCCAATTTAAAACTGCCACCTAAACTAATGGACACATTTTTCATTAATGAAAACCAGTGTCACCAAACAAATATTTAAGGAGAATTTGTAAACTTCATACAGAGAGCAGCAACCAGGTGCGGGATTAAAATGGTTCTAAAAAAATGTCTCATAATGTGTTAGTAATCTTTAAAAGATGTTCAAGTCGACACTGCAAAGCAGCACATCTGCATTTCGGAAGCTCGTTACTGCAGCACCTCCACCATCTATGAAACCTCAAAGAAGACAAAAAGTGACAAAAGGGACTTTGTGCACCTCTGTGTGAGAGACCCCTGCTGTATTTAACCAGAGCGGCACTCATTCAGTCCATCTTACTTCGTGTGGGATTTCTTCTAAAGACCTTCAGTTGCTCCAGAGTTGACTCAGGTGTGCCACCCCAGAGCAGGTGACTGTTTAAAGTTTCTTATTTCAATCAAGGAGAATCATAAAGTGAGAGTTTCGATAATCATATTGTAACGGTTGCTACATATTTTATGCGCTTTTATCTGCCTCTGCCGCTTGCTCCCTTTTGAATAGATGTCTGAGGGAATGGTTGTCTTGGAAGATATCTCTTTAAGGGGAGCAGGGAGCCAAACCACGCCTGAGGGTCCTTACCCAAACGGGCTGGTGTATGTGGTAAGAAGGAGGCGCGCATTTTAAAAGAAGGATTGTTTAAGAAGGAGCTGGGAAGGTGGATTAGCAAGGAAGCTATCTGTAAAGCAAATAATGCTCTGTAACTAGAACAGCTCGGGCGCGCAGAAAAAAGAGAGTGCTGGCTAACCAGGAAAAGTCATCGGAGCGCACGGCTTTACCTTATATTTTTGACGCTGGCATCTGCCATGGAGGGACATTAACGCCAATACACCCGGGTGAGGCGGACTTCAACATTCAATAAAAGAGTCGTCGCCAAGCCAGTGAGATCGCTTCTTTTATATCTAACAAGTCAGTGGCTAGTAGGCTGGATTTATCGGTGGACTTCCCAGGCCGGTTGGATTCAAAGCTAAGACAAAGTTGATATAAAAGGGACTGGGGAATGCGTGGGGAGCGTGTATGCCTAATTTATATTTTTATATATATGTATGTGTTATGAATATTTTTGTGCTGTCTGTAAATGGTCATATTTCTTTTTTTTTTTTTCTTTCTTTTCTGTTTTGCCGTTTTCTGGGGAGTGCATTATAGAGGGGTCCAAGGGGGTGGTCATATTAATTAGTATTTGTTTATTTGTTCCGGATTTGGGGTAGGATTGGTTAAAGGTTGTTCATAGTTTTGTTTGGTCGTTTATAATATATATTCTTGTTTGTTTAATTAACTTAATTGTTTGGGTGGTTATTTCCTTTTTCAAATTTCAAAGTTTATTGTCATGTGCACAGTAAGGAAACACGTTTCCCTGTACAATGAAATTCTTTCTTTGCTGTCCACACCAAAGGCCAAAACCAACATATAAAGATAAACGTAAATAACAAGTAGCAGATAGATAATAAGAAACAGAGGCAGCATAAAGTATAAAAACAGAATAGAAGTATAAAGTGTAGTTGTGCAGGTAAGTGTGTGATGGACAAGTCCAATACAGTCGGTGTGAGGTAGATAGAATGAGGTGAACCACGGTTATAAACTCCACTCAGTTATTTAGGAGTCTAATGGCCTTAGGAAATAAAGAGTTCTTTAGCCTGGAAATCCTGCATTTCATACGTAGAAGTGTGAACAGTTCGTGCTGGGGGTGGGTGGGGTCTCTGAGGATCGAGGCAGTTCTCCTGCGGATGCAGTTGTAGATGCTCTGCAGAGAGGGCAGTGGGGTCCTGGTGATCTTCTCAGCAGTCTTTACCACTCTCTTCAGGCGTTTGCAATCCATAGCAGTAGTGTTGCCGTACCACACGGTGATGCAGCTGGTCAGGATGCTCTCAACAATGCAGCTGTAAAAGTTGCCGAGGATCTTAGTCGATAACAAACTTCCTCACCCTCCTCAGAAAGTACGGCCGCTGCTGAGCCCTCTTTACCAGCTGTGTAGTGTTAAGTGTCCAAGTGAGGTTCTCACTGATGTAGACGCCCAGGTATTTAATGCTGCTCACCCTCTCCACTTCAAGCCCTCAGATGAACAGTGGCCGGTGAGGTTTCCTCTCCTCCTTCATGTCCACTATCATCTTCTTTGTCTTGTCTGTGTTGAGGGTGAGGTTGTTGTCCTCACACCATGACGCCAGACTGTCCACCTTCCTCCTGTAGGCCGCCTCATCCCATCTGTATTTTTAAATACGTAAAGGACATCTCAATCTAAGGGGATCAAATTGGGGCTAAGGTTCTGTCTGGTTCTATTCCTGATATAATTCACTTTTCCTAAGAGTAGGAGATTCGCATGTGTACCGGGCTCCTCATGTTACTTTAAGAGGAACTTGCTACAATATGAAGTATAAAATAAAATCAGTCTCGTAAGTTTCTAGCATTTGAAATTAGGAAGATTGACGATGAGCGAAACAGGCAAGTTTCAATCCACGTACTGTTTTGCAAAACTGAAACTAAAATTCCTTTTGCAGGCATTTTTGCAATTAGGCAACACAAAGTTCACTAAAAAGTGTTTTTTCTTAGGGTATGTATTGCTTTGCAATCACACCATGAGGCATCTCCGTTCCCCAGTTTGCACTGTGATGAACTGCCAGTGGTCAGCCACAAACTTGCAATGTCTGGCTCAGAACTCGTCTCTTTACAACATGAGTTAATGGAAGAAATTCTTGTCTCTGCCACACAGAGACTGCTTCTGAACACTGCGAGCGTAGTAGTGACGTGATCTGAGCTCTCCCTCTCTCAGCCCAGATCTTTTCTGCACAGCGTCATTGCTACACTCCACTTGTCCATTGTGTAAATCCTATTCTTGTCACCAAGTGCATTGCTGTGGATTCACACCATGAAGAATCTCAGTTTGAAGGTTTACACTGTGGTGAACTGCCATTCGTGAGCCCTCAACGTCTGGCTCAGAAGTGGTCTCCTTACAGCGTGAGCTAATGGAAGAAGTTTTTTGTCTCTGCCATGCAGAGACTGCTTCCTGGTGACAGCAGCAGAGCTCTGTCTCTCTCTCTCACCCTGCACCTTTTCTGTGCAACGTCACCACTACACTCCACCTGTCCACTGTGCAAATCCCATCCTCGTCACCAAGTGTATTGCTGTGGATTCACACCACGAAGCATCTCCATTTCCCGATTTGCTCTGTGGTGAACTGCCAGTGGTCAGCTGCAAACTTGTAACATCTGGCTCAGAAGTGGTCTCTTTACAACGTGAGCTAATGGAAGAAATTCTTGTCTCAGCTGCAGAGAGACTGCTTCTGAACAATGCAAGATCAGTGCTTTCCGGTGATGTCGAGCTCTGCCGGCTGCAAAACCTGAGCAGCGTGAGTCTGGGAGATGGAGAGAAAGAGATGCACTGGGCTCAGGAAGGATAAGCGAAAGAACCTAATGACTGCATGGTTTTATTCTGTTATTATTTCTTGGATTATTTATTTGATTTTAACTCAAGTACATCACTAATCTTATGGATTATTTCTTTAACTACTTAATGTATGGAGCACTGAACTTTTTGAGCACTTTGTTTTTAATAAAAGCACTTGTCAGTTTTGTACCAACCCCTTGCTGAACATTGTGTGTGTCCTCATTTGCCTGGCTCATCTCCATACATTACTATTGACAATTACGGGTTCCAGAGGCTCCTGGAAGCACCAGTGAGCAGAGCCGTCTTAATGCATGGGCATGCTGGGTAGTTGCCCAACGAGCATAGGGGCCCCATGCTAATCTATGTATGTTGTGACTTGCTGAGTGGTTGTGTAGGCAGGGGCCCCAGTTCGTTGCTTTGCCCGGGCTCCTATAATGCTGTTAAGATGTCCCTGCCAGTGAGTGTGGAGCAGAGGCGGCCTTAGGGGTGTGCGGGGCCTAGGGCTGACCAACCCCATGCGGGGCTGGTTACATCAAATGCTGTTACCTGTATGAGTGGACTGTATAAACTTGCGCGTGAATTTAATAAAATTAATGTTAACGTACATCAGATTTCCTCATTACAGTATTCAGCTACATTTTCGCAAGATAACACACAGACATAATTATGGAGAATATGACTTGACAAATCCACTCGAACGGGACATGCAGACCTCAAAAGCAGGGCCCACTTAGACGCAGTCATCTGGGGCGGTCATCCCACTTGCCATCCCCAAACGCCGCTCTTGGTGTGGAGCTAACCCGGACCCAGAAACTTTGAATCGGCCATTAGTGACTGAATTTCGGCAGTTATGAGAATGTGCCCTGTAATTGACTGGTGAACCATCAAGACCTGGTTCCCACCTTGCACTGTAGGGTGTAATTCTACCAATAAATGAAAGCAAAAAAAAATGATGAAGGGTTAAGTTACCCTGGTAAATTCATAGAAATGAAAATGAAGTGAAAAGGTTTGAGGAGATGACATCTCGCATACCTGTGTGCTTTCCATCTGGAAAATGAGCTGCTCCATCATTCTCATAAAGCAAGTTTGGTCAGAAAGGACATCAACTTCCAGTGCCTTCAATCTTTAAATAGCTCCTGGGGCGGAAGAGGCAGGAACTCTGGGGCTATGCCATTCTGAGCGTCCTATGGTCTCCTGGGAAAAGACGAAATGCGGTTGGTGATCGCTTTCCTCCTGGTGCTGTGGATGGCAGTCTCACCTCGATAGAGCCATCCAAACAAGAGATAAGCACCAGCTCCTTTGATCCTGAGATGGATAAGTGAGTTGGAAAACAAATTGATGGTGTTAATGACATTAATTGTAATGTGCAAATTAGCCAGGTTAAGTCTTAGCATGGACAGGTGCGTTAGAGTGTCCTGCAGTGCATTGGTGGCTTCTCCAGGACTGATTCTGCCATAGCACCCATTGTTGCCAGGATATGCTTTGACCATGGGCCTAGTAATGGATGGATACATTTGCCCAGTGTGAGTGAAGGTGGCTCACAGCCAATCCCAGTAGCACTGGACACAAGGCAGAAGCCAACCCTGGATGGACGGCCTCTATTACTAGCTACACTCAGACAGAGGCCATTCTGAAGTTACTTGTCCTATGGTGTGGACACAGGGAAATGTGCAGAGTCCATATAAGCAATGCCAGGGTAGAGAATTCAAACCCAGGACACTGGGTGTGTGAGGAAGCAGAGCTAACCACTTTGATACCAGAATAAGTTATTAAGAAGCAAATCCCATGGGATGAGCCAGGCTATAATGCCATGCATAAAGTTCATAAAGTTTCAGAAGATGAAAAGAGGTGACAATACGGTTTTCATGCGGGCAGAAAACTTGGTGGCAGTGGAATGGCACGATGGCAAAAGGGTGACTTGTCTCTCTACAGTACACACTAACAATATATGTGAGAAAGTGCAGCAACAGACAATTGAAAAGTAGGCACCAAAGCAACATGTATTGTAAGCAGTGCAATGTGGCAATGACTGAAATTGGCTGCTTTGAGCGAGATCAGACTTTGCAGGACTTTGCTGTGTAAAATGTATGTGATATGTATGTGAAATCATAGAGTATGCAGGCTCATACAACATGCAAGACAGTGACATTTGTCAAAAGTAAATATTTTTTTGTTGATTTGATATGTTAAACAATTGCTTTGTGTTCTTTTTTTAAAAAATGTTAGTTTTTGGAAAAATATTCAGCCCTGGGAGATAAGAAACAAAAAAAAAATTAGCCCTAAAAGAGTTAAACAAACTTAAAATAAAGATAACTCATCCATCCATATTCTAAACCCACTTATCCAGAGGGGGGGTTACAGGGATGTTGGAGCCAATCATAGCAGGCATATGACAGAAGCCCCGGAACAATCCTTGGACATGGCGCCACCCAACCACAGGGTGAACACACAGACACATAATATGAGCCAGTTTAGCATCACCAATCCACCTAACCTGCATGTCTTTGGACTGTTGGAGGAAACAATAGCATCTGAAAAAGACCCACATGGACAGAGAGAGAACATGGAGGGAGCACCGGGACTTAAACCCCAGTCTCCTCCTTTTTGTAGATCAGCAGCACTTTTACTGCGCCACTTTGACGCCCCCCCAAAGAGAACTCATATCACGCTCTGTCAAAATGCTTTGGGAAATCAAATCCCATGACTAGACAGACTCCCTGGTTCTTTGCTTATCACTTTTCAGGGAGCTTCATTTCCCTTTATTTCATCTATTACTTCCTACCAGAGGGGCTGACTTTGCGTACAGGTCTTTTAACCAAAACGTGAAGTATTCTTACAGATCCAAGACATAAAATATGACCTTCAAGTTTTGATTTCTAATGTCGTTTATAGGGCTAGCTGGGGAAAACCACTGGCCAAGGTGCACTATGGATCTCCAAGTGACTATTCGATGGGATTGCCATCTGTGTTCTGTTCTGATTAGCTTTTCTTCCTGGAGCACAGAACATTTCTAGTAACCTCCCACACAATCAGTCTAATAAGGTATATACCATATTGAATTCAATTTTATATTACCCAGGGCTGAGCATCACTTGTGTTGAGTGTGCACGTTCCCCTGTGTTTTCAGGGGTTCTTCATTTTCCTCCACATCCCATGAATGTTTGGTTCGTTGGTTTCATTGTAGTGTGAGTGGGACTGTAATCCATAAAATGACCCCATGTAAGGGAGCGTGAGTGGGCTCTACACAAAAGTAGCATCACCAACAACAGGGGCCATGGCAGAAAGGAGATCATTGGGACCTTTAGGAAGAAGCCCTGTGGCAGATTTCACTTCTGTTCACTACAAACCTTTTAACGGGTTGTCTTCAGACGTGTATTCTGGTTGGAGAATCACGGCTGGCCCTGCAAGACTAAACAAAAGAAAGCAAACAGAACTGCAAAATGTGTTAGAGTCTAAAGTTGGCAGTTAAAAGTTTGCTGATGCCTGTGGTATTACGGAACTGAGGCTCAGAAGAAAAGGCCAGCTTTTAAATAAATAATCGCTGCACTTGCGGCTTAAAGAGAGGATGTGGTAGCGAGGCCGGAGCGATTCCAGGGCGCGATGCGGGGTTGGGTGTTCCACACTGAAGTACACAAGTGTGGGATTGCACATGTCCGTGGTTGATGTCGGGAGCTGCTAATCGCCGCACCTGTGCCACGTCTCCAGTATATATAGTAGGAGCGTGAGTGTGGAGTGGGGGAGAGAAAGAAAAAGAGAACGGAGGTTAGTGGAAAAACGAGGGAGGCTAGAGAAGTAACACACACACACACACACGAGAGAGAGAGAGAGAGACACACACACACACACACACGAGAGAGAGAGACACACACACACACACACACGAGAGAAACACACACACACACACACACGCGCGCGCGCGCGAGAGAGAGACACACACACACACACGCGCGCGCGAGAGAGAGAGAGAGAGACACACACACACACACGCGCGCGAGAGAGAGACACACATAACCGTGAGAGAGAGACACACACACGCGCACGCACGCAAGAGAAACACACACATGCACGTGAGAGAAACACACACACGTGCGCGCGAGAGAGAGACACGCACGCACGCACGCACGCACACACACACATGCGCGCGTATGAGAGAGAGAGAGAGAGAGACACACACACATGAGTGCGCGAGAGAGACACATACACACACACACGCACGCGAGAGAGAGAGAGACGGCTGGACGCATAAGGCTTGTTTTTAAAGAGACAGATCCGAGCATTGTTTTAACCTCGTTGTATTTAATGAAGACTTTTTTCTATTGGATTTTAACCTCCACTTCACTTCTGTTTACAGCGATCGGTTCGTAGCGTGCATTGTTGCAATGTTACTTTTCTTGGTGGTTTATTAAATTACGGATTTTTCAAATGTTCATTTTTTTCCCCGTGCTTAAAACTCATTAAAAAAAAGTGTTTTTAGCGAGCGGTTCGTAGCGCTATAGTGCAAACTCTTACAGTGTTAGTTTTCTCTGTTGTTCAATGTTTTCTCAGTGTTATTCAGTGTTTTTACATTTAGTTTACTATTACGCTGTGCATTCTATGGTATAATTAACTATATTTGTGCTTAAAAATCTTTAAAAAAATATATTTACATACAGTTCGTACGGTCTGGAATGGATTAATTGTATTTGCATACAATCCTATGGGGGAAATTACTTTGGTTCACGACCAAATCAGTTTACAACTGGAACGAATTATGGTCGTGAACCGAGGTTCCACTGTACAGGGCCTGTCAGCTAAAGAAGGCACCGTGTTTTTTAAGATGGGACTACTTCCAGCCAGTATTTTAACCTCATTTTAATGGATTTATTTATTTGGATTATTTAACCTCCATTTTGGATCACCCTGGTTTTATGGATTATTTATTTATTGACATTTTGATGCACTGCACTGTTTTGGACACTGATTTGGTTTTGACTGGTTTTGTTTTTAATAAATGCACTTCTGCACTTTACACGATTCCCCTTGCATCGTTTGGTGTCCTCATTGTCCAGCTCATCCGGTTCCATACCAATGGTGTTATGTTCAACAGCTTCCAAAAAGGAAGCATGGAGCAGAACCCGCATATTCACAGTGCCCCAGTGGCAACTAGAAATTATGCTGTTAGCTGTGCTAAACCTTAGCCATGGGTTCACTGTGAAAACTGCCGCCATGTCTAGTGGAAAATCTACATCCACTCCTCCACCAAATATCCAAGGATCTGCTGAAAGTCTGATGCTCAAGAATCACCAACTCCTGTTACAGCCAGAGAAGCACACGGCGCATTGGCACAACAGATAACAATACCCGGCTGTAATACCAGATTATCAAAAGACGAGATTTTTGATCACCTAATTAAGGACCGATTCGTTCATAAATTCAGGGATAGGAAAAGCAGGCATCCGATATGCTCAATAAAACTCTCGGGCCGCACTTTGTAAACACTCAAATAGTGATGAGCGATTTCCACCGAGTTCATTTTGCCGTGAGTTTTGCCAAATGGCAAAAATGTTTTGGAGCTTTGCTGAACTCCGCAAAATGCACTGAAGTCAAAGGGGACAGAGGAACTGAACAAGTCCGGAGTTGACTGTAATGGAACAGTGGCCTTTATAGTGTCCCTGAGGGCTAGGGAAGAGTCTTACAACTATGCCGGACCGATGATTGTGACTAAATAGTGACCTGTGCTGTGAGGTAGCAGTGATGACAGCTATGCCATTGTGCCTCAAACAACAAAAGCAGAAAGATAACCAAAGGACAAAATACAACACATGGCCACAAACTAGCAATGTATACCATGGCTCTCACAGAGTTCCAATCTGACCATGCTATGAAGTGACAACACAGGACTGGCTTGTTGCATTGTCCGAAGTCGCAACTCTAGGCACAGTTGGAACGTCCATTTTGTTTCTGTACAGATACGGCCCATTTTTTTCTTCCATCAAAAAGATAGAAACGCCTTGTAAATAGTAATAAATCTTTCTATTATTATTATTTTACAGGGTCTCATTCTGATGTGAGGAGAGGGAGGGGGCTCCTTTAAGGCCTGTTGTGACTTGTAGGTGAGGTGGATGCATAATTAGCCATGTTGTGCTGTGCGAGAGACTAAGCAGGCCTACAGGAATCATTATTATATCTGGTGGCAGTACTCATAATATTCTCAATATGGTCAGCTAATGTACCCCTCAAATTAAAATACTGCAAGGTTTTTTTGTTTTATTATTTAATTGTGCGGGGAAATGATCTCCCAAGACTGCAGACTCCCTCAACATTCTGGGTGGCAGTATTCCTGGGCCATTATACCCATTCATCTGCCTGCAGGGCATGCTGGGAGTTGTAGTCCCATAGGGAAGACTTGCTAGGCTCTGTAGGTGCCAAAGGAGAAGCTGCAGGGGATGGGTGTCCCTTCTTTCAGGGGCTCCTACCTGACCCGGGATGGCTTCCACTTTGACGCCACCATTAACTCACCTGGGAGGAGTAGACAAAAGAGACTTGTGTTATTGTTGTGGACAGCGAAAGAAAGAGACCTGTGCAATGGTATTTGTAAAATAAAACTATTTTGTTTGCACCAAAACCATGTTTCTGTAAAGTTGTGTCAAGAGTTTGGGGACCTTGAGACGCCCCCTACAGGCCACATCCTTCTTGAATGTCTTGAGACGAGGCTATTGCCAAGAGATTTTTTCAAGTCCCGCCCTCCTCTCAACGGCCCACGCCCGCAGTCCTCTTACCTCTCATTTGTGTAAATGTTCTTGTCAGACACAGTTCCTGCGCTCTCCACTCTTATAAATTTTTACGTTTTCCTCACTTTAAGTTTGCAATAAAAGAAGACTTATTATGTCCAAATCTTACTGAAGAATTTCATCCCAAAGGGTTATCAACAGAAGAAATAAATACACGGGCAATCCTAGCACAGAGAAATGATGAAGTCGAAAGAATTAACGCAAATCGGTTACACTGCAAATTGGTTAAATGCATATCAATAGACTATGCTGAAACAGTTGGTGGTGATGGTGCGGAAGATGAAAACAACAACTTACAATATCCTGTACAATATCTACAATTGTTAACACCGTCCGGTCTTCCACCGGCCAAATTTGTACTGTAGAAAGAAGGATGTATCGTAATGTTATTGCATAATTTATGTCTGAGTGATGGGCTATGCAATAAGACAGGATTAGTTGTATTCAGAATTGGTCGAACAATTCTGACATGTAAAATTTTAACAAGCGGCAAGAAAGGTAATGGGGAAACCATTAGACACCAAAGGAGATCTTGATATGCCATTCGTATTAAAACGTTTACAGTTTCCCGTTAGAATAGCTTTTGCTATGACAATTAATAAATCATAGGGACAAACATTCAAAGAAGTTGGTTTATTTAATAGAGAGAAAGAAACGATATTCACTCACGGGCAGTTATACATTGCGTTGTCAAGATGTAAGTCCAAACGCGGAATCAAAATTCAATGCTATATTGATAAAATTAAAAAAATTGTTTTTATAGAAGTTTTAAACTAAAAGTGTAAGTTTAAAAGTATTTGCATGTTCATTTCAAAGCCAACCAGAACGAAAATGTATACCGCAACGAACACCTCTAATGCAACATGAAACATAATTTTCTTTCAATTTATTACGTTTTACTATTTTTTTAATATGGTTAATTACTCGCTGTAATGTACAGGTAAAATAGTTCTGTTATGCATGTGTAAGAATTTCCATGAAAATAACAATCTGTTTAAATTGTACATCTGCTTCCCCAAACGCGAGCAGCAGATCCACGAGGTGGCTAGTGTGTAGCGCCCGCACAGGGTTGGCGAGCGAAGTTTGCAGCTGGCAGAGCCCCATAGTCTGTGTATTATAATATTACCGGTCAAAAATAACAGATAATATAATTGTGCTTGTGCCTTGTGATGAGCTGGCATTTCATATGTATCATCAAAAGGTAAGCAGTCAGTAAATTTTTACCATTTGTAAATGGATTTAAATTATTATTTAAAAAATCAGTCACACTAGGTATGCAACAAAAAGCCCCCATTTATTTATTTATGTATTTTTTTCAACATGAATGCATATTTTATAATAGTTAAAATAACATTAGGCCCATTTATGACTAATTTAAACCCATCTTTTTATAAAATCCTTGCGTCGCTACTGGGAGGATGGATATATTTTAATTCCTCCCAAGCCGGTCCCTGTTGCTCACGCAGCACACACTTTGTCCAGAATATACAACCACCATAGAGCAAGCTGCATGCCTGAGTGATCACCGGGACGTTTTATTGCTAAATTTATAACTTTCACTTTGTATGTTTCTAACCTTGTTACAGATCACATTTTTCACATCAATTCTAAATAATTACTTTCAGAGGCCTTTAAATCACACCAGGGCGATTTGCCGTTGCACATTTTTCATCTGGTTGAAGTTTATCATATCTTTTCCCCCTAAAATAGCAGTGTGTGTGAAGCATATTAAGTTTGGTTTGGCATATCTTTCAATTTAAAGTACCCATTGGACTCTAATCTGCAGTTAAGATCCCCTTGACTGATTTATAAGTAAACAGAAGACAGATGGTTCAGAGATGACTCTGAAGATAATTCATGTTGAGCCCGTCATGGAGATACTTTGATTAGAGAGTGTTTAAGCCATTAGAACAGTAGTCGGTACTCAGAGAGCTGTGTTGTTCTTATTGGTGGAGCACACATGGCAGACAAGTTATTTATACCAGACGGCGGGTACTCTGTGCTCTATTTGTTTTTACTTCCCTGCCCTGAGTTAAAGTGTTTAATGTTAAATGTGATTTAATATAATAACAAATTGTGTGTATCATATTTTGAATAAATACATGCAAATTGGCTATACACCATACTGACAGAGCGGGGTGGCACGCTGTTTAGTGCTTCTGCATTTAGGTTTCAAATCTTTTGTTCAAATCCCAACCCAGTCACAGTTTGTGTGGAGATATTGATGTTCCCCCTGTGCCCATGTGGGTTTCACTGGATGCACCAAATACCTTCACACATGCCAAAGATATACAAGTTATCTTCATTTGAAAAATTGAAAAATCAGTCGTCTACAATTGGGTATATGGGGGTCAGGAGTACACCTTGCAATGGACTGGAATCCTGTTAAAGACGGGTCCACACCAAGGGTTTGTACCTCACGATTAAGGATCTGGTAATACGCAACAGTGTATTTCTCTTGAGATCTATCTGCATATATGTATAGAAAGAAAGAAAGAAAGAAAGAAAGAAAGAAAGAAAGATGTGCACCTGGGGACCAATAACACCCAGGGTGAAAGGGTCTGTTTGCACCAACTGTATCTTCTCTTTCCCCCATAGGCCTGAGTGGATGGCCAAGCTGGAGCAGTCACCATGGATGATGCTCCCAGTGGTGCTATGTGAAAGAAACTATATAATAGATAGATGTGAGAGGCACTATATAATAGATAGATAGATAGATAATGAAAGGCACTATATAATAGATAGATAGATGTGAGAGGTGCTATATAATAGACAGATAGATAGATATGAAAGGCACTATATAACAGATAGATAGATGTGAGAGGCACTATATAGTAAATAGATAGATAGATAGATAGAGAAAGGCACTATATAGATAGATATGAAAGGCACTATATAATAGATAGATAGATAATGAAAGGCACTATATAATAGATAGATGTGAGAGGCACTATATAATAGATAAATATGAAGAAGTTCCCTTGGATAGATAGATGTGTTTCCTGGTCTCACCTGGGGAGTTTTATTTCAAAATGTAGCTATAAATTTAACTTTATGTTCTTCTGAGCAATTGACAGACAGTTGCCTGTAAGAGAAAAACGTTCTTTGGAGAAATCTGGCTACAAAACAGCTGTTTGAACTGGAATAAGTCATCTGACAGGATGAAAGAAATCTACACTATAAATCCAAATATTGCATTAAATGTATAGGGCAGGAATCAAAGCTGGATTAACTGCTTGAAAGTCTAGTATGCTAACCATTACACTACCATTGAAACCAATTGACCGATCACACTGTAGTATGACTTTGAACCCAAGCCTTCCATGCTAGGTTGGGGCAAGACCAAATTTCAATAATGTGAGTTATACTAAGGAGTTCTGAAAACTCAAAAAGTAACACAAAAAAACACAGAAATTGTGCTATACTGTATATCGCAATCTCTGCTTATATGGTATATACAATACTCATCAAGTATATATACACTCTGTATGTGTGTGTGTGCGTGGTATATATATATTTTTCTATATATGTATTTGTTCCACCTTAATAAAAGGACTAGTATCTATCTATCTATCTATCTATCTATCTATTATATAGTGCCTTTCACATCATCCATCTATCTTCTTGTGTAAATAGTGATATTTTCAGTGTTCATCTGTGACAGAGGAGTATGTTTTCATTTTATTACAATAGTCACTGTAGTAAACATTATTCATATCATTCACAAATAGTGATTTTTTTATTTGAGTATTCAATGCGATCTGGCAAATTGATATATTTACATTACCTGTTTTTGTAATTTTTTTTCAGAATAATAGACCGTATGGATGGACTTCGCTTACTTTGGTCCTTGTTCAAAAATCCAAATCCAGATGTTCAAGCAAGTGCAGCCTGGGCCATATGTCCTTGTATTGAAAATTCTAAGGTACAGTAACACAAACTGATTTCGACTGTTTAGCTGTTTTTATGGAAAAGTTCAGATATATTGTATTGTGTAGGTTTAAAAATCACCAATGAGTTTAAATGGGCCTTACAATGTGCTGTTCAAAAACAGCTTATACTTCTGTCTTCTGTCTAATTTGTATTCATTTACTACACATAATCCTCACTGATTTTCCAACCATCATAATCCAGTTGATGGTGGTGGGATTCTGAGCCTGTCCTTACAGAACTGGAGTCCATATTGATATTAAACCTAAGTGAGGAAGCAGCCCATCACGGTCATAACAGACCGATTTCAAGTGAACATTTAAACTGTCTTTGTAGGAGGAGAACCTACAAAATAAACTCCCAGACAAGAGAATATGCCCACCACACACAAACAGCTGCCAGGCCCACATGGTTGTGTGCATTGCTAACCACTGTGTCACCATATTACACTGTAAGTAATATTTAGAAAAGAAAAGAAAAAGAAATGGAAAGTCCTTTCATGGTCATATTCAATACTGTACCTAAGTTAAGTATGGCTCCCTCATGAGAACGAGCTTGCTTCTGTCCCTTCATATAAAAAGCAGTGGAATTCCCTTAAACGTTTCATGGCTGCTCACTACTTTAACCACCTGTGGCGACCAGCAGGCCCTTCCTGCCCTAACACGGTTATCAAAGTTTGGTTAAAGCCCTGGGCGGTGCAGTTGAAACGCTGCTGCCTCACAGTAAGGAGTTTAGGGTCCGTGTCCCATCTCCTCCCTCCCTTAAGCCGATGTCACATTACCTGACTTGTATTTAAGGAGATGTCACGCTGATCTTGTCACCTGAGGATGTCAGATGTCACAATATCTGTAAAGCCTGCATACAGGTAACACATTATTGGCTGTCAAAAAAAGGGGGACACTGTGCTGGTGAGCTCATCCCCCAAGTATGTTTGCCATTAGCTCCAGTAAGAAGTACTGTAATGAGACATTGGCTTTAGTTAGATAAGTTAAACTAAATAAGAGAATGGATATTATTCCTAACTAATATGTAGCTGTTGCATTCTCTCTTCTCTAAGCCATATTTGAAATGAAATATCCTCCACAACATGCATCTTTGACAAGCTTATTCCATTTCAGGTCCTCAGGTGGACCTATCTCTGCTGTCCTGAATGCAAAGTAAGGACTATGCCTGCTAGGGGCAGCAGCCCATCGGAGGGCACACCTGCTCACTCACGGCCAATTTAGAGTCTCCAAACACACACATAATTAGGAAGTTTGAGGAAAACCAGAATACAACAAATCTGAACTCTGACTCCTGCAGCTGTGAGACAGCAGTGGTGACCACCACACCTCCCAGTCACATATGTTGTGTTATGAAGAAGATCTCTCCATTCTGATGAATTTTAAAACACTTGAGTTTATTGCCTCATTGCAACAAATATGGAGATGTAGAAAGATTGCATTTAAAATGTAATAGCAGCAGCAATTAAGAATACTATATGTTGCTTACTGTAAAGGAGCAAACTCAAGCCATCCACAAAACCAGGATAGATAGATACATGGATAATGTTAAAGGCACTATATCACAGATAGATAGATAGATAGATAGATAGGAAAGGCACTATATAATAGATAGATAGATAGATAGGTAGGAGAGGCACTATATAATAGATAGATAGATAGGAGAGGCACTAGATAGATAGATAGATAGATAGGAGAGGCACTATATAATAGATAGACAGATAGATAGATAAATAGATAATATCTTACTTGACCCAAGAGGGAAATATCATAATAAACATAACCAACAATAGCCCCCCTCAAATACACACAGGACTTGTGCGGACAGTAGAAGATTTGGCTAAAGATAAGAGAGTAGTCACAGTGCGGCACTATAAAGGCTGTAGGTATGAAGGAGCCCGAGTAGTGTTTCTTGATACACTTCTGCTGAATAATTGTTTGGGTGAAGATACAATGCTATTGTTTCAGAGAGGGGAAATGCAGCATTGTTCATAATGGCCATCAGTTTTGTGTTCCTTCTCTCCTCCACTACCACCTCCAGCAGGTCCAGAAGGCATTCCATGACTGAGCCTGCTTTCTTAATCAACTCCTTGGTTTGGTGGTCCTTCTTTTAAAGCCATGTGGAAAAGCTGGCCTACTACCAACCCAATGACCTCAGAAGACTTCTTCTTTTCACCTCTTGTACTTCTCACTCAGAACTTTGGCAGTTCTTTCTTCGATGAGTTGAATTTTTCTCTAGCTTGCCTCCTGACTTCAGGTTTCCTGGAGCACTCACTAATAGGGGCTTTAAGGTCTATCCAGACAGACTACATTTGAACCCAAATTTTTGACCATAGGGGGGCACCAGTGTTTTTTACTTTCTTTCATGTTTGCACAGCTGTGGACCCTGCTGGTTCAAAGCAAATGAAACATCCAAGCAGACTGAAGCAGGACTAGCAGGCAAAAATGACGAGAGCTTAACATGACTTAGCTGGACAACAGTGCATGCTGCTTCAATCTACTGATATATGAAAAGGAGTTTTGTGTGCCTTTATAGGGGGTTGTTGGGTGAGGCCTGATCGAGAGTGGAAGTGCAACACAACAGCACAGAGAATCAAAGGGTTCTTGTTTAACTCCTGCTTTGTCGCCTTTTCTTCATAATTGAACTGTCCACCTTGAACTAAGAAGACAAGTCAGATATGACAGCCTTCATGGTTACAACGCAGCGAGGAGTTACTGCAATTCTGGAATTCAATCAGACCCAAAAAGAACAGATTCTCGACTCTCAAGTGCAATGGGACAGTCAGCAATGACAACAGGACCACCATTTAAAAAACACACAAGTCTTTACTTTGTTTCCCTAACCCATTTTTCAAATATGCCCAGGCAATGCCAAGCACTTCAGCTAGTATGTATATAAAATAAAATATCTGCCTGTCTGTATGTTTCTATACTACATCCTTTGACCAATCTGCCAAATTTTGCATCATTGCTCTCGGACCAAACAGACAAGACAAACTTCTTTGTAACCCAACATTTTGACTCTAGGGGTCCCAGTGTTTTTTTTTTTTTTTCCCTGCATGTTACACTTTGCACACCAGTGCTACCTGCTGACACAGAGCAAAGAGCAAATGAAACATCTGATGAGCCTGATGCCAGACTAACAGACAAAATGACCAGACCTTAACATGACTTACCCAAGCAACGGCGAGTGCTGCCCACTGTAATATAAAAAGAAGTGTTGTACATTTCTGCAGGAATGTGTTGGGTGAGTCCCGATCAAGAGTGGAAGTGCAGCGCAACACCACGGAGAATCAAAGGGTGGTTGTTTAACTTCTGTTTTGTCTGCTTTTCTTCATAACGTACAAACTGTCCACCTTGAGCTAACAGGATGAGTCAGAGTTGACAGTGTTCATAGTTACAACCCAGCATGGAGTTACCGCCATATTAGAATCCAATCAGACCCAAAAAGAACAAATTCTCGACTTATGAGAGAAGAGACATAAATAGTGAGGCTATGTGGATGGCGAATGGGACAGCTAGAAATAACATCAGGGTCACCTTTTAAAAAAACATAAACCTTTACTTTCTCTCCTTAACCCAGCGTTTCTCAACCTTTAAGTATTTGCGACCTGAGTTTTCATAACAGTTTTAATCGCGCCCCCCTAACGATTTTTTGAAAGGAGCCTAGTAATACCAATTTGTTCTTTTTTAATTAATGATATGTCATAGATGCATATTTTATTATACCTACTTAACTTTTATTGACATTTATCTAACTCTATATTTATTTTACTAGTATCAGAATGTAGTTTAAGTTAATTTGTTTTGGGTTCAATAGGTGTATTTTTCATATTTTTGATTCTTGTTTTCACATCTTCACACCCCCCTTTTTGTTACTTCGCGCCCCCCTGGGGGGCCTGCCCCACAGTTTGAGAACCACTGCCTTAACCTATTCTACAAATATGCATGGGGCAATGCCAAGTACTTTGGCTAGTATATACAAGAGGGTACCGGAATCTGTACCTGGCGCGCAATCTCGACTTAGTTGTGAATTTCGCCGCTAGGTGTAGCACACTTACAGTATTCTGTGGCAGTCTGCCTAGTGGCGTTGCTCTGTATTGTTCTGTGTCGGTTTTTCTTGGTGCGTATTAAACGTGTTCTACAATTTTTGTGACGGGTGATCATAAAGAACAGCGAGTCTGCGTTAAATTTGGTTTTCTCTTAGGGAAAACAGCTGCTGAAGGTGTAGTGAGGCTTGAAACTGCTTTTAAAGAGGAAGCTTTACATAAATGTTTACGTCAAGCTTCCTTTTTAAAAGCAGTTTCATAGGTCTACGAGTGGTTTTCGCGTTTCAAACGAGGGGAAATGTCACTTGAAGAACAACCGAGATCTGGCCGACCTTTCACAATTAGGAAAGATGAAAATCTTGAAAAAGTTCGCAATGTAATTTACGAAGATCATCGTCGGACTATTGAAGAGATTTCTGATCTGACTTGTGTGTCTTGGAGTTCTTGCCACCTTCCCTACTCGCCTGATCTTTGCTCCGTGCGACTTTTTCTTGTTCCCGCATATGAAAAAAAAGAACTCAAAGGAAAGTGTTTTTGTACCGTGCAGGAAGTCAAAGAAAAATTGCTGCAGGCCTTGGAAAAACGTTCCTCTTCAGCAATTCCTCCAGTGGGGAAAACAGTTGGGACAAAAGCATTCATTTATATGGAGAGCACTTTGAAGGAGACTAAAGTTTCAGTAAGAAAAAATTATTGCAATTTTTTTTTTTCCAATTCTGGTTATTTTTGGGTACCCCCTCATATGCAGTATCTGAAATTGAATTCCTGTTTGTTCCTATACAATCCTACACCCTTTGACCTCTCTGGACAACAGTTTGCATAGTTGCACTCTAAGACCTTAAGAACAAGATAGACTTCTTTGGAACCCCAAAAAATTGACCCTTGGGGTCCCAGTGGATTTTTTTTTTAGTTCATTTGTGCTGCAGTTTGCACACTAGTGCCACCTGCTGGCTCAGGGTAAGTGAAACATCCGAACAGACTGATGCCAGACTAGCAGACAGAATGACCAGAGCGTAACATGACCTACCTGCACAACGCCGTGTGCTGCTTCTGTCTCTTGTAATATTAAAAGGAGTGTCGTGCACTTTTACCGGGAGCTGTTGGGCGAGGCCTCAACGAGAGTGGAGGTGCAGCGTAACACAAAGGGGAATTAAAGCGATGGCATTTAACTCCTGTTCTTTCTCAGCTTGTCTTCATAATTGAACTGTCCACCTTGAACTAAGAAGACAAGTCAGACACGACAGCCTTCATGGTCACAACCAGGCAAGGATTTACTGCAATTCTGGAATCCAACTGGACCCAAAAAGAAAATCTGGACTCATGAGAGCATAGACGTTGACAGAGAAACAGCGTGGATGACAGATGGGACAAGCAAGCAATAACAACAGGGTCACCGTTTAAAAAACACATAAACCTTAACCCATTCGACCAATATACCCGGGCAATGCCAGTTACTTCAGCTTGTCGTAAATTATAGCAACTCACGACCCAGCGGCTGACAAAAACAAAGGAGTCACATAACACGTCTTTTATTTATAACTCATACAAATGCGCTACATGGAAAAGTTTGTTTTTATTCATAGTTTTTAGGTCATTTTTTTGAAACGTGCTACAGTCTAAAGTAACATATTATTTATAATTTTTAGGTTGTTACCAAATGGTACTATAAAAAACTTTTATTTATTTCTTTTATGAGATTATAGGAAGTTGCTATATAAAGTACATTTTTTATTTATACCTTTTATACTGTTTTTAGCCCCAATAAGCCTTTTTACTAAGGTAATTGTGATGTATATTTGAACACCTGGGGTTTTATACTCAGTGAATTAACATGAAATAAACATTAATGAATGTCGGCCATATGGTAGAGTGAACACAAGATTTTATTGAAAGCTAACAAAGTTTGACAGTGTTTGTCTGACATTTACAACACCAGTTATTTGGGATACAAGCTCCTTCTGTGGTTTCTTGAGCTATGGCAGTGAGAAGAGCTAAACATTGTACTTTTGTACATGGAAGGAATTTGATATTTCTAAGAGCAGTGGATATTTAGATAAAACACATCTGGTTTTGGTTAAGCCCAGCTTAGAGAATTGACAGTGGAGTTGTGCTGTAAATGAGACTTAATGCTCTTTTGTAGGCTGCCGTACACAGAAGAGCATGACGCCACTATATACTCTTGTGTTCATAAACATTTTATTCAGGAGGCTCTCACAACAGTAAACCTCTTTCCAACATTTCAAAAAAAAAATGTACATTTATCACATTCAGTCCCTCTTTTGATTTGACATAAAATAATTAAAGCTGTCTAATGGTAAGCATGGCGCCACAGTGGTTGGTGTTGCTGCCTCACAGCTCCTGAGTTCTCAGCTTAGTCGGTGCCGATGTGGAGTTTGTCCATTCTCCATGTCTGCCTGTGTCTACATGGCTGTTTTGCCTGGTCCTGTGGCTTTCCTCCCACATTCCACAGGCAGGCAGGTTAGCTTGTGGGTGTGTATGTAATTGATGGAATTGTACTTTGTGATGGCCTGGAGGTCCTTACAAGGCTGGGTTCTGTTTTACACTCAGTGACAGCCTCTGGAAAAGCTAAGCTGAGGGAAACGAAAACCATGAGAAGAAATTTAACACGCCTGTTCACCACCCCGATGCACCCTTACAGAAACTTGATTAGAGGTTTCCTGCATGTCCAACAATATCTATCTATCTATCTATCTATCTATCTATCTATCTATCTATCTATCTATCTATCTAGCAAGCATCCATACTACATGCACTTCACAAGCGGTCACCCCCTTAAGCTAATCATGTTCTGGACTGGCCAATACTTAGATGTGAGACCATCTAGGAAAAAATTGGGTTGCTGCTGGAAGAGGTGTTGGTGAAGCCAGCAGAAGGAGCTCACCCTGTGGTCTGAATGTGGATCCCAATGCCCCAGTACAGTGACAGAGACACTGTGCTGTAAAAATGGCACCGTCCTTCAAAAGAGACGTAAAACTGAAGTCATGACTCTCTGTGGTCATAAAAGATCCCTGAGCATCCTTTCTAAAAATCAGAGTGTAGTCCGATGTCCTGTCTAAACTGGCCACCACAGCCTAGTCATTCTGGTCCCCTAATCATCCCCTGTCTCTGATTAGCTATCTCTCTTATCACTTCACCGCCTAATAGCTAATGTGGGGTGAGCATACTGGCGCAAAAATGGCTGCCGTCACATCATCCAGATGGATGCTGCACATTATGGTGATTGAAGTGGCTCCCCACTCATTGAAGCACTTTTAGTAGTGAGAAAAGTGTGATATAAATGTAAAGAATTATCTATCTATCTATCTATCTATCTATCTATCTATCTATCTATCTATCTATCTATCTATTATATAGTGCCTCTATCTATCTATCTATCTATCTATCTATCTATCTATCTATCTATCTATCTATTATATAGTACCTCTCCTATCTATCTATCTATCTATCTATCTATCTATCTATCTATCTATCTATCTATCTATCTATTATATAGTGCCTCTCCTATCTATCTATCTATCTA
>JANRMT010062817.1:14872389-14885703 GCA_026402145.1 Polypterus bichir lapradei | reverse complement strand
TATCTATCTATCTATTATATAGTACCTCTCCTATCTATCTATCTATCTATTATATAGTGCCTCTCCTATCTATCTATCTATCTATCTATTATATAGTGCCTTTCCCAGCTATCTTATCTTATCTGTGTAAGTGTACTAACCAGTGGACCAGTGCCCTCTGCAGGGTTTGTTCTTGCCTTGTGCCCAGTAGTGCAATGATTTCCCCCCCCCCCCCCCCACCTCATAAAACATGAACAAATATAAGTGGGTTGGAAAAGATATTTATGAATGTATATAAAAAATAACTGCTAAGAAAAACAAAAGATCCAATTAAGTTGAGCACCTTGTATTTCAGGATGCAGGTGAAGTGGTGCGCTCCTTTGTTGGGGGACTGGAGCTCATTGTTAACCTCCTGAAGTCTGACAACAAAGAAGTGCTTGCCAGTGTATGTGCAGCCATTGCCAAGATAGCTAAAGATGAAGAAAACCTCGCAGTTATAACGGATCACGGAGTTGTTCCAATGTTAGCAAAACTAACCAAAACAGTAAGTGGGTTTTTTGTCACTTTTACTAAAGACGTTTGTGCACGTTTGCAGAAACATGAAGCTTTTCTTATAGTCTTTTTTTGTTTTTTCTTTATTTTGAATACCCCTGAGAAGGTTTACATTTTTTTGTATATCTGAAACAATGTCTTCCAGACGGATGATAAGCTACGTCGCTATCTAGCTGAGGCCATTGGAAACTGCTGCATGTGGGGAAGCAACCGGATGTCCTTTGGAGAGACAGGAGCTGTGGCACCTCTGGTTCACTACTTAAAGTCAAGTGACACTATGGTGCATCAGGCAACATCCGTGGCGCTGTTTCAGCTTTCAAAAGATGCCAACAATTGCATTACCATGCATGAAAATGGGGCTGTCAAGGTGAGTAATACATTGAAGCAAACCAAAATGGCCTGAATCTAACTACTTTAAAAAGAGGTGCACCGCGCTGTCTGTGGATCACACTTGTTCTCCTCCTGCGGGTCCATTTTTGCTAAGAACGTTTAATGTTTGTTGTACAGTTTTCCAGATTCAGTCTTTGTTGTTTTTGTAATGAATCAAGTTTTTGCATCCAACAGATCTATCATATAAGGCTTTACCTTTCTACTGCCTACCCGTCTTGAGCTCTTCCTGTCTGTTAAATGGCATTTTTCTTGTCTATTTCTTTGTATTTTTTTTCTCAATATCAATTATACACTCATCGGCCACTTTATTAGCAGCGGGTTTGACCCCCTTTGGGCTTCAGATCTGCCATAATTCTTCATGGCGTAGATTCAGCAAGGTACTGGAAACATTCCTCAGGGATTCTGGTCCATATTGATATGATAGCATCAGGTAATTGCTGCGGATTTGTCAGCTGTGTGGTACAGCGGGTCCACAGCTCGTTGAGCAAAGGCCATTTCTTTTAAATAAATAATCACCGTACTCGAGGCGGCTTCATGAGTGGGCGTAGCGGTTGTAGCAAGCCGCGGGACGGTCCGTGGTGTGGGCGTTTCTCACCGAGTGCACAGGTGAGGAACTGCTCACATCCGTGATTGCTCCCGTGGCTAATATGCTACAGCTGTGATGGCCCCTCGCATTATTTAAAAAATACGTGAGTCGGTTAAGGAGAGATCAGGAAGGAAAAAGGAAAGAACAAGAAAGGAAGAGAACGGAGGTTACAGGGAGCGAGGAAGCAGGCGGTGTAGGAGAGACAGACACGCGGTGCATGCGTGCGGTGAGCGCGCGTACGAGCGCTCGAGGGCAGCTGCGAGGAAGCTGGGTGTTAGGCCGACACCCAGGTGTTGGAGTTGTTGTTGCTCCCGCTGAGCGACCAGGTAGCGGGAGTGACCAGGTGAAAGCGACAAGCCGTGTAAGGCCGAGATGGCAGCGTAAGTCGGGAGGCTTGGTGGTGGAGTCCCCAACATGGGCGACCTGGCCGTTGGTGGAAATCAAGTCTCGGGGACTGGGATGAGTGCCAGACCGGAGTCAGGGATCGGGACGTCTCCAGTCTCGTGTTTGTGAGAGAAGAGGGCAGCTGCAGAGAGCGTCTCGCCTGCTGCAAAGCCCAATTGGGAGAAGCAGGTGAGACGCTAACGTATAAGAGCACCGGACTTGTTGTTTTTTTTTTTTTTTTTAAAGGCTGCTTCCTAAAGAAGATTTTAACCTCTGGTTTTTAAAGGATTGTTTTTTTTTTCTATTTGTTGATTTTAACCTCCACGTTTTATGGATTTATTTATTGAAGAACTTTGGCACCGCACTTTATTTTGAACACTGTTTTTGTTTTGATTGTTTCTTTTAATAAAAGCACTGTTTCACTTTTTACCATCCCCTTGCTTACTTGTTGCCTCCACTGACTAACTCACTCGGTAACATTATCGACAGTGTTGGGTTCGAGTGCTTCCAAACAGCAATGGGAGTGTGGAGCCAGAACCCGCATCGTCACAAGCTGCACATCCATGATGAGAATGTCCTGTTCCACCACATCCCTAAGGTGCTCTACTGGATTGAGATCTGGTGACTGTGGAGGCCATTTGAGCCCAGTGAACTCATCGTCATGTTGGAGATACCAGTTTGAGGTGATCTGAGCTTTGTGACATGGCGTGTTGTTCTGCTGGAAGAGGCCATCAGAAGGTGCGGTCATAAATGTATGGACATGGTCAGCAACAATACACGGTTAGGCTGTGGCATTGAAATGATGCTCAGTTGGTATTACGGGGTCCAAAGTGTGCCATGAAAATATCAATGAACACCATTACACCAGCAGCACCAGCCTGAACTGTTGACACAAGGCAGGATGGATCCACGCTTTCATGTTGCTGACACCAAATTCTGACCCTACCATCCAAAAGTAGCAGCAGAAATCGAGACTCATCAGACCAGGCAACATTTTTCCAATCTTCTACTGTCCAGTTTTGGTGAGCCAGTGTGAATTGTAGTCTCAGTTGCCTGTTCTTAGCTGACAGTAGTGTCACCCAGTGTGGTCTCCTGTTGCTGTAGCCCCCCATTTGCTTCAAGGTTTGACATGTTGTGTGTTCAGAGATGCTCTTCTGCACACCTCAGTTGTAACGAGTGCTTATTTGAGTTACTGTTGCCTTTCTATCAGCTCAAACCAGTCTGGCCATTCTTCTCTGACCTCTGGCATCAACAAGGCCTTTTTGCCTTCTACTCAGTGGATATTTTCCCTTTTCCGGGACATTCTCTGTAAACCCTAGAGATAGCTGTGTGTGAAAATCCCAGTAGATCAGCAATTTCTGAAGAACTCGGACCAGCCCATGTGGCACCAACAAGCATGCCACGTTCAAAGTCACTTCAGTCCCGTTTCTTCCCCACTCTGATGCTTGGTTTGAATGTCAGCTGGTCAGGATCTTTACTTCCTTTAGTTTTGACCCTGTCGTTTTTTTCTGCTTTCATATTCTGTATCTTGCTCTCCATGTGTTTCGCTCCTACTTTTTTTTTGAGTCTTTGGAATTCCAGTTTTCATTTTCTCTAACCTGCTTTGCATGTGTTCGGCCCCCTTGTTTTTTAACCTCTTTATGACGTTTACTTTTTCTACTCTTTGTCTTTTATTTCTGACCTTGCATTGTCCTGATTTTGTTTCAATGACACCTGGTCCGTGGTGATTATTTTCCCTTTTCCATCCATCCATTTTCCAACCCGCTGAATCTGAACACAGGGTCACGGGGGTCTGCTGGAGCCAATCCCAGCCAACACAGGGCACAAGGCAGGAACTAATCCCGGGCAGACTGCCAACCCACCGCAGATTTTCCCTTTTTCGAGTAATAATTTCTGTTTGTTTGCGCAAATGCGATCTTCACTTTCTTTTTTTTATACTTTCTAATTTTCCTACTTCCATATTCTTCAACTTTCTCCACATGTGCATCGCACCGTTTTTTTTTTTTTTTGAGCCTTTTGAATTCCACTGCTTTCATAATCTCTAACCTGCTCTGCATGTGTATAGCGCCAGCGTTTGTGAACGTCTTTATGAAGTTCTACTTTGTCTTTTACTCTGCCTTTTAATTCTGAGCCCGAATGGACGTGCTTTTTTTCAATTCCACCTGTTCCGAGCTGATAATTACTTTCCTTATTTTCTGAATTTGCACCTAGATTATTTTTTCTTTTTCTGTTTTTTCTCTTCAATGCTTTTGAGACTCAATTTCTTCGCGCTGCTTTCTTCTTTGCTTAGTCGTCAACGTTTCATTTATAACGTATTGTCCTTATACACTTTATATGCGCTGAGAGCCTGGATCTCTGTGTGCTCAAATCCTTTACATGACTGAGTGTTTTGCAGCCCGTGGTCTTATTTGATATTGATTGTAAGTAGGGCATGTCTTGTAAGAATCTCATGTTCCACGTCATCGTGAGACGGTCCTGGGTTAATCTCTTGGCACAAAGTCTCATGTTTAAGGTCCCTGCGTGACGCTCCTTGGCCATTCTCTTTAGTCTCACGGGTGTTTTAAATGTCTTCTGTGATCTTCACGTGAAGATCACATCTCGTATCCCTAGTGTTTCTCTCCAGGATTTTTTTTTTATAATAGAGAGATATTGTGCCGGGGATTTATAATACTGTGTTTGTCATCCAATACATTACTGCACATGATTTACATTTGAATATTGTGTTGCTTGTGTTTAACCATCGATTGGGGGAGAATATTATATGTCAGAGGTGCGGCTTGGTAGAAGTTTTCCTCAGTAATATATCCAGACCACGGGACCTGATAGTGCGGCTGCCGGCCGGGTAAGGGGTCGGCTGTTACAAGTTAGTGCACCCTAACTCCCCCTGGTCGGACGTAGAATTTCCATTATTCAAGCCCTTTAGTTGACTCCTATTCGCATGTGTGTGACAAGTTGAAAATATTTAGAGAGAGAGAAAGAGAGGTTAGGACCACACGCTGATACTGCGCATTGCCTCACCCACCATATGACAAACCAACTCGGGGACCCAGATTAGGACCACAGTTGAGTGCAGCCACCTCAGCACCACACTAGTTCAGTTGGCTGGAGTGCCAATCCTGCCACCGGCCCCCAGGTTTTTCCCTGCAGGTTGGGGGGCCTACATGCAGGACTGGACACAAATTAACGTCATATGCAATTGCAGGTTAAGGGCCTTGCTCAATCACTTCTGGTATTTATGGGATTCAAACCGGCAACCTTCCAATTACCAGCGCAGATCTCTTGCCTCAGAGCCACCACTCCGCCATTTAGACATAAAAATTTAAACTGAAGCACACATTGTAATATTTCAAATATTTAATGCAACCATTCTTTTTCATTATGTGTACATCCACCTCATTACGTAAATCTTTACATTTCTTATGAACGCCTCAAATTAGTGCGGCTTATTTTATTACCTTGGAGTGCTAGCAGCTAAGGAAACCATTGCTGATACTTTTAGCCACCACTGACTTTTAGGTGAATGTGCTTCAGCCGCTGTTTATATTGCTGCATAAATCAAAGTCCATTTCATGAAAGAGAGTTCTATTCATTTTGAAAAATGACCCAACAGGATGGTTTAATTTGGCCTTGTCGTACAGCAAAGTGACAGCCTTCCCTGCCGACTTAGTGGGCTCAGTTCATAAATCTCATGGCATTCTGGCTGATACCACAGTGAATGTCTCACCCTGTCATAGTCACCAGTTTCATCTTCATGTGGTCAGCATACCAACACAAAAATACGAAAGCAATCCACATTACTACGGTGTCGCCTCTGATACCCCGGCTTCATTTAATGTTTCAATAGCAGTCTTTGTTCATAAAAGTGGCATGGCGGTGCAGAGGTTAGTACTGTTGCTACATGGGGCCAGCATCCTGGATTCAAATCTTGTGTTCAGCCATCATCCCGGTGAAGTCTGTGTGTTCTTCCAGTGTCTGCATGTTTTTCTCTGTGTGTTAGGACACTCTGTAACACTAGATGGCGCTATACCAGCGCTTAACCCGACATGCAGACACTGACAACACATTTTAAACACCAAGAAGCTGTTTAATTTCTTTTGCCTTCTTGTACAGTATAACCAAATACACAAAATAATACTAAAATCTCTCCTCCACACCTCCCAGCAAGCTCTGTCCACTACCACCCAACTCCGGCTTGGCTTGCTGGGTTCCCATCAGTCCTTTAAATAGTCTTTGACCCGGAAGTGCTTCTGTCCTTCCGACCACATGACTGCCTGGCATTTCCAGGTCTAATGAATGAGATTTTCTTCAACCCGGAAGTACTTTGGGCCTTCCGTCCTCGTGACCATAGCCATATCTGCCAAATATAGGCAGACGCCGCATTCACTGTGTTGCCCAGTCGACACGATACGTGAGCAAGTCCGTCCTATTGCGAGTGGCAAAAGTGCCATTTAAACTAATACAGGTAGACGTGGAAACTGGGTTTTCTGATGAAAAAACAATAACGTTTTAAACAGTGTCATTTACATACAACAGATTTTGGCGAATCGTTTACATGCAATTATTTATATCCATTTATACACTAAAATGGCAATTATTAAATAATAATAATTATTATTATTATTAAATAATTCCTCCCATATAAGTAACATTTCTTGGTCTGCCTTCTTCCATCTCAGAAACATTTCTAGACTTCGTCCTGTTCTTACGCAACACAGTACTGAAGTATCGGTTAATGCCCGAGTCACCTCACGTATAGATCACTGTAATGCTATTCTATCTGGCATCCCACAAAAACGTATCCATCGCTTACAACTTCTTCAAAATTCTGCTGCCAGGATAACAACCTGCTGTTCTAAATCCACTGAACATATCACACCGATTCTCTCTCAACTTCACTGGCTCCCTGTTAACTACAGAATACGATACTAAATACCGCTCTGAACATTTAAAGCTCTCCACAACCTCACTGACCTCCTACAGACTGACACTCCTCTCGCTCACTCAGATCCTCGTCTGCAGCTCGACTTTCTGTTTCACACGTCAGACTCAGTGCTATGGGAGCTCGAGCGTCTCTCGTTGTGCTCCTCAACTCGGGAATTCTCTCCCTTCTCATATTCGTCAGCTCGATTCAATAACACATTTTAAAACTGCCCTCAAAACTTATCTTTTCAAGCCGGCATACCAATTGTGAATTTTGCACTATTATTGCCTGTTATCTTTGTTTGTTTGCTAATTATTGCTTTTTGATTTATCATTCTCTTGTTTTAATTTTACTAATGTTGTTTAACTTTATTGTTAGGTGACCTTGGGTGCTAAGATTATAAAACGGGATTTTCTAATGGCCAAATATAACCAAAACAATTGTTCAGCCTTACCTATGAAATGTAACCCCCCGGGATCTGGTTTGGAGCGTACAGCGGTTTGTACAATCCCAAGCAGCACATTATTCATTACTTCACTCCATAGCAGTGCCACTCGCAATATGGCGGCGACATTGACATATGATGCTCGTGACTGCCTCGTACTTCCGGGCTATAAAGGAAAGAATACGTCCCCAGGTCCTTCGACAGCTCCTCCTGACGGCACCCAACAGGCCTGAGAAATCGAACTCCAAGTCCCAGGATGCCCGGCGGGAATCTGGGGCACAGCTACACTCCAGAGAAGCTGCCACCTAGCAGTCTGGGAGAAGCAGTGTCAGCAAGTAGCTGCCTTCCCCCATCTTTCCATTCCAAGGGAGTCCCGGCCGGGTTGAGCTGCCGGCCATCCATTACAACTGTTAGAATGATGTGTATGTGAGCTGCTCCTCCAACAGGGTTGGAAGACATTTTACTATGTTACGTTATTTAATAACAGGGCAAAAAAAATACCACCTGTTGTTATTAATTCTTGAAACCAGGCATAGCTTTTAACTCCGATTTGCTGAGATTTATCATTTGTTGCATTGTTTGCATGTTCAGTGTCAGTATTCAATTCTGTATACTCTTCCTTGTGTTTACTACTAGCTGTCCCCTGTGGTGGAGCTCACATAGTAGTGAAACAGGACAAACTTTAAAAATCAATTAAAAAAATGTAATAATTTGTATTGAGAAGAATTTATATTGATAGCTTTCATATCTGAGGGCCTCTTGATATACAATATTTTTGTTTTTGCCATTGGGGCGAGAATGTAGCTGTGATCTTTTTGCCAAAAATGTAAAAAGTTGGTAAGGTATCTCTGGTCAAGCGAATGGTAGGTACGCTCCAACATCAAACGTCGCCACTGTATCTGATCGTGTTCAGGTCTGATGGGAGAGTGTCCCCCATGTGTGGAGAAGAACACGTGGCCGTGATATCTCTGACAATGATCAGCTACCCTCTAAAACACACGTAGCTCTGATCTCTCTCTCAGAAACGTCAAACGTTACTCCTTAACAATCTCCAGATGATAATGTCTGCTGAACAAACAGGTATCGCTAGATAAGTGGAGGCAAGGTGCACTCCAACACGTGGCGAGAGGTGGAGCAACTCAAACTTAGGCTGGTGCATGTGAGGAGAGCCCAGTCCGGCTCCCTACCCCTGAGATCCTGCCACCCTCCCCTCAGGCCCGCTGTGTCTCTCTTAGATTCGCATGAATAAATCGGTGCTGCAACTGAACTCTAAGACTTAACGCGATGAGAGAAGTCGCAAAATCAACCGGAATGTTCAAGCAAATTATAGAAAAAAACCCAATCTAAATCCGTTAAGTAGTTAATTCGTGAAAACTGGACAGACAGACAGACAGACAGATGTTGAATTTTATACATTTACTGCTCTGCCAGGCTCAAGAAATTGAACATCTTTTAATTTTCAGGAGTGAAGGCTGCATGGGGATTTAATCCAGGTCTTCAAAATTCTCAAAGGCATTGATAAAAGTGCTCCATGAGGAGTCTTTGAATTGTATACACTTGTAAAATATGTGACAGTAATGACTTCTACACTGTAAAAAAAAAAAAATTATAATGTTAAATTTAAGGTAAAGTACTGGCAGCTGTGGTTGCCAGAGTTTTACTGTAAAAAAGAAGGTGACAATATTCTAGGTCTACGGTATACCTTTGTAGTAAATAACTTTTTTCTTTACAACACACTCCAATAGGAGTGAATGTTTAACCATAACCTGATATCCGTGCACTATAATATACTAGCCGTCTCTGATGGCTTCACCCGCGTATTAGTGAAACAGGACAGTGAGGGAAGGCCTTGCCTGGCTCCCCACTCCTGATGTCACGCTTCCCTTTCCCCTCGGTCCACAGCCTCTGTCTCTCAGATTAGCGTGAATATATCGCTCCTGCAAGCGAACTATGATTCTTAGTGCATTGACAGAAGGCACAAAATCAACCAGAATGTTCAAATTATAGAAAAAACCTCGATCTAGTAGTTCTCTCATTTGCTAGCTAAGCGGATGTAAGATGTACCTCAAGGCTGGCGCGTGAGTGAGGAGGGCCCTGCCCTCCTCCCCTCAGCCCACTGCAATTAATTTGTGCAAATAAATTGGTACGACAAGCGAACTATGATATTTAACGCAATGAGAGAAGTCACAAAATCAACCGGAATGTTCAAGCAAATTATAGAAAAAAACCCGACCTAAATCCGTTAAGTAGTTCTCTCGTTCGCTAGCTAAGCAGAGGTAAGGTACGCTGCGAGGCTGGTGCAAGAGTGAAAGGGCCTGGCCCCCCTCCCCTCGGCCCGCTGTGTGTCTCTCGGATTCGTACAGATAAATCGGTACCGCAAGTGAACTATGATACTTAGTGTGATGAGAGAAGTTGCAAAATCAACCAGACTGTTCAAGCAAATTATAGAAAAAAACCCGATCTAAATCTGTTAAGTAGTTGTCTGGTGAAAAGCAGACAGACAGACAGACGTTGGATTTTATATACAGTGGAACCTCAAGATACGAGTTTAATTCGTTCCAGCACTGAGCTCGTATAGCGAATTTCTCGTATCTAGAACAAACTTCCCCATTGAAAATAATGGAAATCCAGTTAATCCGTTCCGCACCCCCAAAAATATCAACATAAAAATCAATTTTCCTAACAAATAACACTGATAAATAATATATACAAGTGGAACCTCGGTTTGCGAGTAACTTGGTTTACAAGTGTTTTGCAAGACGAGCTAAATTTTTTAATTAATTTTGACTTGATAAAACGAGCGATGTCTTGCAATACGAGTAGTATGGATACACTTTGTCTGCTGAGCGTCATGTGATCATAACTGAGCTGATGGTTCTTCTCTCTTGTGCGCGTCTCTCTCTCCTTATCTCTCTCGCTCGCGCACGCGTCTCTCTCTCTCCTTATCTCTCTCGCTCGCGCGCCTCTCTCTCTCTCTCTCTCTCTCTCTCTCTCTCTCTCTCTCTCTCTCTCTCTCTCCTCTTGAGGGCAATCGTCTCCTATTCTCTGTCTGCATGTCCGCGATATTTTTGGATACGCTTATACAGTGAACTGCTACAGCGAAACAATGAAATCACAAGCACACAAACGCATAGATCCTCATGCTACGGGAGAACAAGGAACACTGAGTGAGCTGACGGGCTGGCAGCGTCAGCTTGGGTGAATCCCCGAGTCGAGATGGATCGGGAAACGCGTCACGCATACCCACAGCCAGGCTCGTGGCTCATTACGCGAGCCAATACTCGTATTTAGATCCGAATTTTTCGCTCATACTTTCCTCGTATCTTGAATTTCTCATAAACAGAGCTGTTCGTATCTCGAGCTTCCACTCTATATATATATATATATATATATATATATAGATATGCCAATCAATAAACCATTAGAAAATACTGTCAGGATCAAACACCAGTACACAGTTTGCATCTGCAACGTAACAACAACCAATAGCAAACATGTATCGTTTAATTATACACATTGAAAGGAACTCATTGTCTAAGGAAGTTACGGCACAGTGTCTTGTGGAGAAGTTTGCTTTTGTGCTGTTTGGGGTCCTACAGGTGTGCCAGCTTATCAGATACAACCCACCAAAAATCAGCTCCCATAACCTCAAAAAACCTTCAGCACGTGGGGGAAAATTACGTCTGCTAATTTTGTTTCATTTTTTTTTCTCCCTCCTGTTCAAAGGTAGGCAGGTCACCAGGAGCAATATGGTAAAAGGGGGCGTGTCCTTATGCAAATATTGTAACTTTGCTGTTACTGAAACAGCACTTTACCGTTTTACATTTTTATCTTCGCTATTTAACAGTTTTACACTGTAAAATTAACAGAGATTAAGTGTTTAAGTGTAATGTATCGGCATATGGTATGTAGCATATTTTGAAGGTACAAAAATATTGATTTTAAAGAACTTGGTTGTAAAAAATAATGAAATGTATTGTTTCAGATATACAGGTAATTTTCAGTAGAACATAATGTAACTTTCCTTTTTTTCAGAAAAGGTATTTCACTTTCATCATTCACAATATTTTTACTGTTAAATTTACTGCCATCGTTTACAGTGTAGCCTAAAAATAGATAGCAGGTCACATACAGTAGTCGTAGTGGACTCGTCATTATCAAACTCCAGACAGCATTCAGAAGCCATTAAGAAGGCTAACAGACTGTCAGGTTATATAGCGCCTTGATGTGTGGAGTACAAGTCACAGGAGCTTCTGCTCAGGCTTTATAACACACTGGTGAGGCCTCATCTGGAGTCCTGTGTGCAGTTTTGGTCTCCAGACTACAAAAAGGACATGACAGCAGTAGAGAAGGTCCAGAGAAGAGCGACTAGGCTGATTCCAGGGCTACAGGGGTTGAATTATGAGGAAAGAATAAAAGAGCTGAGCCTTTTAAGCAAAGGGGGATTAAATAGAGCAGAAAGACCAGAAACAGAGGAGGATGGAAGCCGCGTCGAGGGTCTGAGGAGAAAGAACTGAGCTTGAACAGCCAGGAGAAGCTGAGACCCTGGAGAGCCTGCACTCTTCTGTAATGCGGATGAATATCTTGTGTGGAATTTGTTCGCAGTGATTGGTCCTTATTTAACATTTAAAATACAAAAAGTTTACTCAGGCATCGTATCTGACATCATTGCTCCCGGCTTATTACCAAGGAGGCCATTTGATAAAATGGCTGTGACTTCTTACAAGCCGTTTCTTGAATTAATTTATTAGAAAGCAAGCATTACTAATCTGTTTTCCACTTAATTTCCTCTTCTAGGCTTAATAGAGTGAATTATTTATATCATTACAAATGCTGGAGATGGAGCTTACATATTGAATACGGTACTGAGGAGAATCGCACACATCAGTGAAATCATAGAAATTAAGTTTACTGTACGTGGGTGTAGAACACTTCATGAGAGCTTTAAGGATAAAGCAGACTTCTGGCACCAATATTGAACATTTACTCAGACAGACTTGTGGGTTGGAAAACTCATGAAGTCAGTTCAAATATATGTAACATTACAAAGAAAATAATACATTATGAAATCTTATGAAAGAATTCTGAACGTGTTTTACTTGCTCTGACAAATTACATTAATTTATTAATATCAAGGCATAAACAGCTGCTCTTTGAAGACTTGTCAAAGAAATTACATTCACTCTTCTCATCTCTGTTAGCTTATTGAAAAGGAGAATTGATATTAGGAAATCTTAGAAGTGAAAGTTTAAACAAATGCAACCTATATGGTATAAATACAAAAAAAATGGTGAAGAAAGTAAAACATCAGCATGAAAAATCAATAATGGGCAGTTTCCCTACCAACGGAGTAGTGAATTATGTCATGTGGGCCTCTTTGAAATGCGGTTATTCATTATTAGAGCATAAAATCACAGTCATATGCTACACTTTGACTTGAATGAGCCTGTTTGTATTGTAGTCAAAATAATTACACTGGATCGGAGTTATGATTTTACGTACATAGTGGAGCAAATTTCCTTGATGAGAGTTTTTGTCATTCCTGTTCTCTGAGCCAACGTCTAAACATCTCGTCATCTCTTTTCATGGTGTTGAGAGTGAAGATTAGTTTTTCCTTATTGTAATTTAAAAGGCTGGAAGATACAGATGGTCTTCTCATAATCAACCAAAATACTTTTATCCTTCTTCTTCTTTCTATATGTTGCTTTTCTACTGCCCTTCTCCATTACTATGTAGAGAGACAGACATACAGATAGCTAGATAAGTCATTCTGCAATAGATAGATAGATAATGAAAGGCACCAGAAAATAGATAGATAGATAGATAATAAAAGGCACTATATGTTAGATAGAAGATAGATAGATAGATAGATAGATAGATAATGAAAGGCACCAGATAATAGATAGATAGATAGATAGATAGATAGATAGATAGATAATGAAAGGCACTATATGTTAGATAGATAGATAATGAAAGGCACTATATGTTAGATAGATAGATAGATAATGAAAGGTACCAGATAATAGATAGATAGATAGATAGATAGATAATGAAAGG
>JANRMT010062817.1:14853134-14872379 GCA_026402145.1 Polypterus bichir lapradei | reverse complement strand
AGGTACCAGATAATAGATAGATAGATAGATAGATAGATAATGAAAGGCACTATATGTTAGATAGATAGATAGATAATGAAAGGCACCAGAACATAGATAGATAGATAGATAATAAAAGGCACTATATGTTAGATAGAAGATAGATAGATAGATAGATAGATAATGAAAGGCACCAGATAATAGATAGATAGACAGATAGATAATGAAAGGCACTATATGTTAGATAGAAGATAGATAGATAGATAGATAATGAAAGGCACTATATGTTAGATAGAAGATAGATAGATAGATAGATAGATAATGAAAGGCACCAGATAATAGATAGATAGATAGATAGATAGATAGATAATGAAAGGCACTATATGTTAGATAGATAGATAATGAAAGGCACTATATGTTAGATAGATAGATAGATAATGAAAGGTACCAGATAATAGATAGATAGATAGATAGATAATGAAAGGCACTATATGTTAGATAGATAGATAGATAATGAAAGGTACCAGATAATAGATAGATAGATAGATAGATAGATAATAAAAGGCACTATATGTTAGATAGATAGATAATGAAAGGCACTATATGTTAGATAGATAGATAGATAGATAATGAAAGGTACCAGATAATAGATAGTTAGATAGATAGATAATGAAAGGTACCAGATAATAGATAGATAGATAGATAGATAGATAGATAGATAGATAATGAAAGGCACTATATGATAGATAGATAGATAGATAGATAGGCACTTTATGATAGATAGATAGATACTGTAGATAGATAGATAGATAGATAGATAAATAGATAGGCACTATATGATAGATAGATAGATAGATAATGAAAGGCACTATATGATAGATAGATAATGAAAGGCACCATCTGATTGATAGATAGATAGATAGATAGATAGATAGATAGATAGGCACTTTATGATAGATACTGTAGATAGATAGATAGATAGATAGATAGGCACTATATGATTGATTGATAGATAGATAGATAAATAGATAGATAGGCACTATATGATAGATAGATAGATAGATAGATAATGAAAGGTACCAGATAATAGATAGATAGATAGATAGATAATGAAAGGCACCATCTGATAGATAGACAGATAGATAGATAGGCACTTTATGATAGATAGATAGATAGATAGATAGATAGGCACTATATGATAGATAGATAGATAGGCACTATATGATTGATAGATAGATAGATAGATAGATAGATAGATAGATAGGCACTATATGATAGATAGATAGATAGGCACTATATGATTGATAGATAGATAGATAGATACTGTAGATAGATAGATAGACAGATAGATAGATAGAAAGGCACTATACAATAAAGCATTCTACAATAGATACTTCTATAATTGGTACCTTTTATTCATGCAGCTGCAGAGTCCGATTTATTCAAATATACTTTTATAATAATTGTTAAATATATTATTAATTTGACTTGATTTGTTGTTGATGGTTCTTTAATGTATCTATATTAATAAAAGGCAAAGCCCTCACTGACTGACTGACTCACTCACTCACTCATTGACTCATCACTAATTCTCCAGCTTCCCGTGTAGGTAGAAGGCTGAAATTTGGCAGGATTATTCCTTACAGCTTACTTACAAAAGGTAGGCAGGTTTCATTTTGAAATTCTACGTGTAACGGTCATAACTGGAACCTACTTATGTACATATATACCGGTCGCCGTGTGAGGCGGAGTTGCGTCCCTCATCATCACGCCTCCCACGTAATTGAGTGTCTGCCCATATAAGGCCGTCTGTCAGCGGCACTCCAATAGAAACACTCTGCTGCTAAATATTCGCGAGTGAAGGACTGTGCTTATGGAAATGAAGATGAGATGGTCAGGGTGGTGTTTTGCACAAACTCAGCGAAACTGCGAGAGAAACTTTTATGTGCCGGGGTCTTAGCTAACATTAAATAAAGCCATGGACATCGCACAAGATAGCACAAGCACAGCTCAGAACCTTCAATGCATGTACTCCGAGCGGCTCATGTCAACTGACTGTGAACGCAGTACGCAGACAAAAAGCAAGAGCTCCAAAGAGCGCTGAACAAAAAACACATTACACAATTGAGAACGCAGCAAAAGAATATGAAGCAAGTGACGCATACAAGCATATTCATAAGTGCAGCTACTGCGGAAACAAAGCACACGGTGGAAAAAGTCAATGTCCCGCTAAAGGAAGACAGTGTAAAAAAAACCCGTGCATGCAGTGTGTCAGGTCTCAGATAAAGAGGAAGACGAGCTGTTTATTGATGCAGTAAGAAACGAATCGATGAATGAAACCTGTTATCTTTACAATGGTTGACAAACACGGAATGTAACTTGAACACAACACATCCTACAAATACGAACCTGATTGAAACAAATAATGATAATCAAATCTTTGATGACAGCAACACTCATAACAGTCACAAAACAATTACATTGACAATCATGTTACATTATTTTTAAAATGTTTCCTTTTCTTTTTCATTACTTCTTTAACACACTACTTCTCCACTGCGAAGTGCGGGTATTTTGCTAGTATAATATAAAAATATAATCATTGTCTTGTGGTTTACTCCTCAGATATCCATCCCCTTATCAGAGTATACGAGAAAGTCGAGGGGAGACCACTCCCAATTTTTGATATAATGTGATAATATTTTCTATTTTCTATTCTTTTGGAATTTCCCCAAGGTGCAAGAGATTTTCTTAAAGTATGCGTCAAGGGTTTATATCTGTACTCACTAAGCTCCTTAAGAACTCGAGGATGTCCTGGTGATTTCTTTGATTTCGGCCTATTTAATCACAGCAGCCCCTCTCTCTCCACAATTTCCAAGTCACTGAGTTCCTCCATAGCAGTCTCTATTACTGATGGAGTTTATCCAATTCTTCACATGTGAAAACTTCAGAAAAATGCAAGCTTAGAGGATCCACTGTTTAACTCTCTGTATATTTTATTCCTCCTTCACTGTTCCTGATGCACTTCACCTCCTCCTTGACTGTTCTTTTATTACTAAAATACTGAAAGAATCTCCTTGGGCCTTCTTTCATAGCTCAGGGTCCACAGTGTAACAACATGAAGTGCAAATAAAAATTAAAAATTAAAATTAAGAATTTAAATTAAAAATCTATAATGTATACTATATGACGTACGGTTTTGAAGACAAATGAGCAGTGCATGAAAACACTGCACGATTTAGCTAATCTTTTTATATATACAGAGTAGATTGTCAGTGTTTTGGAAGAGCACAGGTCCAGCGACTAAAACAGTTACATTTAACTTTGATAGGGAAACTACTGAAAGTGGGAAAGTCTTAAAGGGACTCTCTCCAACTGCCTTTTATCTTTCTTAATGGTTGCCCACATGGTCTTATACGCATTATAAATCACATTGGAGTTATTAGTCTTATACTCCTTATAAAGCTGTTTTATCCTTTGCAGCTTCTTTTCCATCTCTTAATAACACACTGCAGAGTTTTTTTTGTTTTTTTTTTCTATTTTTTCTAATAATGCCAAATTTTTGGATGTACCCATCTTGCATTATATGAAAAACATTTTTAAACCTGTTTAACTACTCCTCAACTGTCTCCACACTTATTTTAGTTTGTCCCTTTAAGACTTTCCCACTTTCAATAGTTTCCCTACCAAAGTTAAATGTAACTGTTTTAGTCGCTGGACCTGTGCTCTTCCAAAACACTGACAATCTACTCTGTATATATAAAAAGATTAGCTAAATCGTGCAGTGTTTTCATGCACTGCTCATTTGTCTTCAAAACCGCACGTCATATAGTATACATTATAGATTTTTAATTTAAATTCTTAATTTTAATTTGCACTTCATGTTGTTACACTGTGGACCCTGAGCTTTGCAATTTTGTCTATCTGTATATGGTTGAGATACTTTGATACTTGATTTGAGATGCCACATGGGCTGAATGGGCATCCCAGCCAGGAGAGGGGATAGTTCCCTGCCCGGGTGAAAGACTTCTAATGGGTAGATAAGCATCCCGGCCAGGGAGAAGAAAGGGATCAGGGATTGAAAGAGAAAAGTATTGCTGGGGTTTTTTTTACTTCCCCAGCATGCTAGATGGCAGCAGCCCCGGATATCGGTGCCCAGTGGAAAGTCAGCAGGGCATGCAGGGAGATGTAGTCTGACAGAGCAGCCCTGCTGGGGTCAATGGGTGCCGCAAGAGATGAGCTCCCTGCTGTGATGGACTGCCGTATGACCTGGAAGCGCTTTCATCGGGCAGTGGCCCTGACACCGGAATAACTCCAGAGTCCTTACTGAAAGAGACCGCACTTCCTGACCAGGTGATTCAGAGGTGGGAGGAAGAAGGGCAACACTCCACTGGAGGAGGGCAGTGTGGTGAGAAGAGTTGGAAGGAAAAGAGATTTTGCGGATATTGGTGAGAGAAACCTGTGTTTTGTGCTTTTCCAACTATGGAAAGGATACTGGTGAATAAACCGACCTTTATTTGAACTCGTGTTTGTGTGTTCGGGTCGTGGTTTGCCTCCCCGGTTTCCATCACAACATCTATATATATCTCCTTTTTCATCCTCATTAGGAGAATACAACAATAATACTCTCATGTCAAAACAACCAATTGAACGTGAATATGTAAAAAAAAAAACCATACATTATATACATCTGATCCGCTGAGAACAGCAGTGGTTGAGTTGTGCGTTTGCACAGGTGGCGCAGTAGAAATGTGGCTGTCTTATAATAAGGAGATTGTGAGTTTGCATCTGGCATCCTGTCTGTGTGAAATATTGTCAAAAGGGTTACTTTTTTTTTTCATTCAACAAAAAATTCCACCGTGTGCTGATAGCGAGTGAAGCGAGCTGTCTACGGAGTGTTGGGCCGCCATAGGCAGCCAGGGGGGCACACCCCTAGTTGTAGTATATTATGGTCACTCGACCGTAGTGGTTCAATCGTCTCTACACCCTCAATTCTATCCTCATTACTACAAAATACTAAATTTAGACAGGCGTTCGCCCCCCGTGTTGCTGCTTATACTTACTGTGTTTTACTAAACAGGCACTGATTACGCCTAAAACCCCCTGTTCTTGTGCTCTGCTATTTTATTCAGATAACTGAAGTTGATCCGGCTTGTAAGATCCTCATTGTTGGGGACCCGAATGGCTGGACCAGGCCAAGAGGTTGCCCACGTAATACCTGGCTGCGGCAGATGGAGGGTCATTTCCGGAGGGTGGGACTGGACCGCGCCTGCCTGGGGGGTTGCCAGCCAGGATCCCGAGTTGTTTCAGTGTGTAGTGGGTGTGGCAATGCGCCGTACCAGTGCATACTCCCTGACTTGACACATCTAACATTTGGTGATTATAGCGTTCCTTATTATTTGCAGGCAAGTTTGAACCCATTGACGAAGTTCCCTAATAAAGTTTTGTTTAAGAAATTCCTAAACCGTCTTACGAGCAGAAGAGAGGCATAAGGGCATAATGCAGAGAGCAATGTCACTGCTTGGCATTCTTGTTCTCTGATTTAGAAAATTCAGGTTTTAAATTTGACTTCGTGAACAGCTTTAAAATCACAAATTCCAATTTGTCGACCGTAGCCACTAACTGTTACGTTTCGGGTTCTTAAGGAGAATTTAGATGGATGAGGCAAGTTTTGCCCTTCACTTCCCATTATTTGCCAGGCTTATTAAAACAGTTGGTGTTTGTGTGGGTTTCCTCTGAGGACTGCGATTTCCTGCCACAGTCCAAAGACATTCTATCAGATCAATTGAATTGTTGAATTGGCTCCCTGTGAGTTCCTGTGTGGCTGCGTTTTTGTGGGCCCTGGGGTGATTTGGCATCCCATCCATTATGGGTTACTGCTTTGGCCCAACTGCTGTTACATTTGGCTCTCGTTTGTCCAGCATTTTAATCCAGAATAAACATCTTTGATAATAATAAATGAATGAGAATGACTTGAAAGTAGAGCGCACAGTGAGGCAACATCTCAGGGTGGCCAGAGGATCCCCCGTTGTGTCTTATGATTCATGAAGCAGCAGCTCGCTTTGAAGCTTAAACGTCTCTATAGCGAGGCAGACTAAAGATGGCGACAGAAGGCTTGCAGAGGTTCTACTAAGACCGCCTTGTCCTCCAACTGTGCGGTTTGAAGATCACATTAGATTACACATTTACATTTCAAGTGATGATCATCATCATTTTACAAGCTTCTGTCTGAGGACGACTGTGTTTTGACAAGCAGCACGCAAAAAAATGAAATGGTGTGAGGCCTCTGAAAGGCGTACCCTGGCCTGGCCTAGACAACTTCAGTGAGGTGATACCCCAACTCTTATTCCAATCATGGCTAATATTTATTTGCAGGAAAACCAGATATAAATGTCAGATATGAAAACATACAACCCGAATGATTCAAATCAGGGTTCCACAGAAAGCTTTGTGTCAGATGACAACTGTATTGGTGTTCTTTAGCTGTGATGCTTGTGAGCGTTGGGATGGTAGAAGGCAAAAACTGTTTTTGGCAGTTATAATGTCCTCTAAAAAAATGCTTTTTAAAATCCTTAGAATTGATAGTGTCCTGCTGGTTGGCCTTGTGTAAGATATTGTACAAGTTAAAAAATGGAGACAACCGATCAGGGCCATCTTAACAGCGTGATAGCCAACGCCGGACAAAGCAGTGCATTGGGGTCCCAACCTACACAACCACTCAGCAAGTCCCAACATACGTAGATTAACATGGGGCAACCCGGGCAGCTGCCCAGCGTGCCCATGCGTTTAAACGGCCCTGCAACCGATATGTTCCTATGGTCTGGCTGATCGTTAATTCGATTATTTTTACCTACACGTGAATGTTAAAGTCCCACACCTCCATTTTATTTTTTTATTTATTTATTTATTTTTTTTAATAAGATGTGTGCCGAGGCTACCTCAGGAGCACACACTCACACACACAGCACTAACAGCCGGGGTTTAGGGGAGGAGTACATTGAAATACGTCTTAATTTATACTCCGCTTGTGTCATCGAATGAACCATTGCTTACCAACGGGAAAAAAGGAGGGTGGAAAGGAATATACCACCAAGGACGTTCTTGAAGCGCAGAAATGTGCAGATGTTAAGGGTTGGTTGGGTGACACCTAACAAATCAGGACTGGGATGGGTTTGTCACTCCCCACACCTCCATTTTAAATATTCTTACAAGCACACAGTATACAGGCTGGTTAGTTTATCTAAGCTTAAACAGATAATAAGTCAGTCAGTCATTACCCAACCCGCTATATCCTAACACAGGGTCACGGGGGTCCGCTGGAGCTAATCCCAGCTAGCACAGGGCGCAAGGCAGAAACAAACCCCGGGCAGGGCGCCAGCCCACCGCAGGGCACACCCACACACACACCAAGAACAATTTAGGATCACCAATGCACCTAACCTGTATGTCTTTGGACTGTGGGAGGAAACCCACGCAGACATGGGGAGAACATGCAGACTCTATGTAGGGAGGACCCGGGAAGCGAACCCGGATCTCCTAACTGCGAGGCAGCAGTGCTACCACTTCGCCGCCCAGATAATAATAAATAACATTTTTTTAACATCTTTATATTTATTTTTACACCCCAAATTATTCTCTAGTTATGAATTCACTCACAGAAAGCCACTTTATGAATATTAACAATCTAAGGAGCTCATTGTGCTTGCCTGCGGTTTCATTTGTAGGACATTTTAAAACATTGAGATTGCACAAATATTGGTTATCTTGTATGAGCTCTGGGCCCACAGGTTAAGATTTGGGTAGGGGATGGTCACCCGAAGGCATGCCTGGGCACACTATTTTATTTAAAAATATATACCCCTCTACTATCATTTGTATAAAATACCTACAAAATGTACAAAATACCTTTTAAAACCCCATCAAATGTGTCCTAAAGCTGTCTAAACCATAATCCATATAGAGTTTTAAAAATTCCAACCATTTTTACACTAAAAACCTGAACTATAATAATGGGTTCAAGAAGAGCGCCCCCTATCGGTCAGATTAAAAAGTGTCTAAAATTTGGAATAAAAAATCAATTAAAATATTACTAACCAGTAACGCTGTACTGCACGATAACGTGCAGTGAATACACTTGACTTGAGCATTCCTAGTTTTCTTCCTCTTTCTCTTTCTTTTTCTCTGTTTAACATTCGTTTGCTCAGAGGTTGATGTGCTTGCTGCTTCCTGAGCAGCTCTTCTTTTCTCCACCCTAGCGGCCCGCTTCTTCTCTTCTTCCGTCGGCATCTTTTCACTTTAATACTGATTAGGTCAGTGTTTGTGTTGCAATTACTTAGTATGTTTTCTTTTTCACTTAAGTCTTCAATCTGCCTCAAGAATGATTTAAGATATGAAGAGGTAGGGGAAGTGACGGTGAAGGTGGTAAGGATGAGAACGGCGCCCGTATGCATGCACCACATGGCTGTTCTGCTGCCGAGAGTTGATTCTACAATAAAATAAAGTAAAAATAAAAAGAGGAATAACCTTGGATGTCAATCATCACCCCGAAAGCGGACAGTAGACGTCACGTAGTATATGTGTACAAAATTTCAGGTCAATAGTTCAAATGGTTTGTGAGGTACAGGTGATTTAAAATCCTGGACAGACAAGCGGACAGCCATGGTAGCATATTATAGAAGAAGATCATAGACCATAAAGAGCCATTATCTAGATAATCCTAAAATGAAAACTCACCAAGATAAAACAGACAAATTAAATATTGCAAGTTGTATTTAGCATACCATAACAGCACTATTTTTTAGAAGTGTTACAAATGGCAAAGAAAATGCAAAAGAATTTAAATAGGGATTTCCTAACAGGCAACCCAAAGCAAACAGATTCCAAATCACAATCCAACAGAATTCACCAAACAGAAGCAGCAACCCCAAGAACTAAAAAATCAAAACTCACTTTGATATACACGCTATGAACGTCAATGAACCACTGAACGATCCTCTCTCAGCTTCAGAATATAAAGGTCGAGGGCGGTCCCTTAGGTGTGACATCACTGGGCCCCGCCTCTTGGGGGGTTCCACCCATAAAGTGCAAAGAACATACAAGAACTGTACAAAATACATAAAAACTACATTTTGAATAAGTGAGACAAAATTAACAAAGAATACATCATTACAATGAACATATGAAAAATGATACATTTAAAATAAACAAAGGCGCCAGAAAACGGGATTATAAACGTATACTAGAAAACACCCCCTGGCTCTAACTTAGCAGAGTGAATAAGACATAACCTCGTTCTACACATACAATCTGGGCAACAGATGCAGGTATTTACCTAGATATACTTAGGCTATGTCTTCATTTAAAAATGACAGTTTAAACGAAAAACGATCTCCATCCACGCTAGTGTTTTCACCTTGCTTCCAAAACCATCTCCATCCGCACTAAAATGACTGAAAACACATATGATTTAGATGCTCACCTACACTGGACATGCACTCATCAGAGGAAAAAACCTTTGAAGGGACAGAAACGTCATTAGCCATGGGATTTTAGAATGAGAACAGGCCATTCAGCCTCTCAAAGCTCTCAAAGCTACCACTTAATTCTTCTAAAAAACATCAAGTCAAGTTTTGAAAGTCCTTAAAGTCCTGAAGTCTACTGCACTATTTGGTCAAGTATACTGTGTCTGCGATTCTCTGTGTGAAGAAAAATTTTTGTCCTAATATTTGTACAAAATTTACATTTAACAAGTTTCCAATTGTGTCCCCATATTCTTAATGAACTCATTTTAAAGTCACCGTCTCGATCCATTGGACTAATTCCCGTCATAATTTTAAACTCTTCACTCAGGTCACCTCTAAATCTTCTTTTGCTTAAACTGTAAAGGCTCAGCTCTTTTAATCTTTCCTCATAACTCATCCCCTGTAGCCCTGGAATGAGCCTAGTCGCTCTTCTCTGGACTTTTTCTACTGCTGTTATGTCCTTTTTGTAGCCTGGAGACCAAAACTGCACACAGGACTCCAGTTGAGGCCTTACCAGTGTGTTATAAAACTTCAGCATCACCTCTTTGGTCTTGTACTGCACACACCGTGCTATATAACCTGAAATTCTTATTGGCTTCGGAACACCGTCTGGCAGTTGATAGTGTTGATTCCACTACGAATCCTAAATCCTTCTCATAAGATGTAGTTTCAAGTTACGGACCTCACATTTTGACTTCCTATGTATAATTCTTTACATTTACCGACATTATATTTCAGCTGCCACAAATCTGTCCAGACCTGTGTGCTGTCCGAGTCCCTCTGTAATGATTCAACAGATTCTCGATTATCTGCCAACCCACCTCTGTTGGTATTACCTGCCAAGTTGTTTTGCCTGCCTAAGGTAAAGTCATCCCTGATGGAGGGTCGCAGGAATCATAGGAAAGAGGGGTCCTTTCATCGGTTTAGCGCTATTTCAGCTGTGGAATGGCCAAATGGGGGAGGCAGCTTGATGGATGAGGTCTCCAGGACTCGAAACAAATCCAAATCATATTATGTGATATCATCTACTCTTAAATTCTGCTCTGTACTTGTAAAATTTTTATTTTTATACTGTACTGAGGATTTGTTCTGTTCTGTGTATTGTATTGTATTGTATTGACCCCCTTCTTTTTGACACCCACTGCACGCCCAACCTACCTGGAAAAGGGTCTCTCTTTGAACTGCCTTTCCCAAGATTTCTTCCATTTTTTCCCTACAAGGGTTTTTTTTGGGAGTTTTTCCTTGTCTTCTTAGAGAGTCAAGGCTGGGGGGCTGTCAAGAGGTAGGGCCTGTTAAAGCCCACTGCAGCACTCCTTGTGTGATTTTGGGCTATACAAAAATAAATTGTATTGTATTGTATTATATCTCTGCGGTGGGCTGGCGCCCTACCCAGGGTTTGTTTCCTGCCTTGCGCCCTGTGTTGGATGGGATTGGCTCCGGCAGACCCCCGTGACTCTGTAGTTAGGATATAGCGGATTAGATAATGGATGGATGGATGTACTGTATTATATCTGTAAAGTTGATTAGCTTGTTACTTATATTCCAATCTATATCATTTATATATATATATATATATATATATATATATATATATATATATACTCAGCAAAAAAAGAAACGTCCTCTGACTTTCAACTGTTTTTACTTTCAGTAGACTTAATGTGTAAATATTTGTATGAACACTAAAAGAGTCAACACCATAAGACATAAACTAAAAATGTTTCACAATGTGTCCCTGAATGAAGGGAGGCTCAAAATCAAAAGTACCAGTCAGTATCTGGTGTGGCCACCAGCTGCTTGAAGTACTGCAGTGCATCTCCTCCTCATGGACTGGACCAGATTTGTCAGTTCTTGCTGTGAGATGTTACCCCACTCTTCCACCAAGGCACCTGCAAGTTCCTGGACATTTCTGGGGGGAATGGCCCTAGCCCTCACCCTGCGATCCAACAGGTCCCAGACGTGCTCAATTGGATTGAGATCTGGGCTCTTCGCTGGCCATGGCAGAACACTGACATTGCTGTCATGCAGAAACTCACGCACTTTTTGCCACTCCTGTCTGGTCCAGCGAAGGTGGGTTTGTGCCCATAGGCGGCGTTGTTGCTGGTGATGTCTGGTAAGGACCTGCCTTACAACAGGCCTGCAAGCCCTCAGTCCAGCCTCTCTCAGCCTATTGCGGACAGTCTGAGCACTGATGGAGGGATTGTGTGTTCCTGGTGTGACTCGGGCAGTTGTTGTGGCCATCCTGTACCTGTCACGCAGGTGTGATATTCAGATGTACCGATCCTGTGCAGGTGTTGTTACACGTGGTCTTCCACTGCGAGGATGATCAGCTGTCCTTCCTGTCTCCCTGTAGCGCTGTCTTAGGTGTCTCACAGTGTGGACATGGCAATTTATTGCCCTAGCCACATCAGCAGTCCTCATGCCTCCCTGCAGCATGCCTAATGCACGTTCACGCAGATGAGCAGGGACCCTGGGCATCTTTCTTTGGGTGTTTTTCACAGTCGGTAGACAAGTCTCTTTAGTGTCCTGCGTTTTTAGAACTGTGACCTTAAATGCTTACTTTCTGTAAGCTGTTAAGGTCTTAACGACCATTCCACAGGTGCATGTTAATTAATTGATTATGGTTAATTGAACATGCATGGAAAACATTGTTTAAACAATTTACAATGAAGATCTGTAAAGTTATTTGGATTTTTAAAACATTATTGTTGAAATACACAGTCCTGAAAAAGGGACGTTTCTTTTTTTGCTGAGTTTATATATATTAAACATAGCAGTGGCCCCAGCACTGACCCCTGAAGGACACCACTCTCAGCTCTTACTCTTACTCTAATTCCTGCCAGGTTACCCACACCATCACCCTCTGCTTACTGTGTCTGAGCCCATAATCTGAACTCCCACTTCTTTTAGTTTGTTGCTCAACGTTATCAAATGGTTTCTGAAAACCAAGATAAATAAAATCATATGCAGCTCAGCAGACGTACTTCTCTCGCTACAGTTTTCAAGTTTTACTCAGTACCTCCATAGAGTGACCAATCAGAAATGAGACATTATAATGAACAGGATCCAATCAGAGAAGGGCTACATGATAACTGAACAAATCAGAACGCAATTAGAGTTTGTGTTTTCGAAGTTCTATGTTTTCATCTGTCCACATTGCAGTTCTGAGCTGGTGTTTTCAGGAGTATATGTCTCTGGATTAACATGGGTTAAAACTCTGAAGTAGTGAGGATGAAAGGTGAGAACACAGACTCATGGTTTTTTTACATAAAAATGTATAGGGTGGTCCAGATCTGATTATGCAATTTTCATTACACTATGACTTATTAAGATTATTACATAGAAAATTGCCCGAAAAATCCCGGACCATCGAGAAGTGTGTGAACTGACGACATGAAGAATCGTCTTCGCGCCAAACTGGAATCATCCCCGCATAAATCAAAGTCATCCAGATGATCTGGATCTGCATAATTAGATCTGGACCACCCTGTAGTAGTGTGGATGAAGCCTTAATCACAACCCAGTAATTTCCAGGGTATCTAGCTCTCCAAGTTAAGGGTGTAGGAAATGGAAAGTTTTGACTGAAAACGTAACCTCCGCACCATTTCCTCCGAATCCGTTGGTCAATCTCATGATCACCTCCTACTCTCACTTGTGATGTCTGTTTTTTCAGGCAGCTGCTGTCCCCTAATCTCAGATTTGGAGGTGCTGATTCTCATCTCATCTGCAACACCACACTCAGTCTAGTGCTCTTTGGACATCACAATCTGACAGCAGATAACTTCATCCTTCTCGTTCCCACACTGGGTACTGTCCAAACTAGGGCTGTGCTTCAATAACATGAGAAGATGAGAGTCCTAAACCACTTTAAACTATCTCAGCATAACAGTATGGGAACACGGCTCACAATTCCCTGATTCAGGAACCTGACGGCACACAGCAGTGAGTGCTGAGCCCTTCTGGCTGACAAGGCTGCAGGGGTCTCCAGCTACCAGATACTTGCTGACGGAGTCCTAATATCCCTTTTATGGAGGAGCTGCCAGTTCATTTTTTTACAGTCTTACTTTTGGATTCAAGTTTTTTCTGGCCCATCTGTTTAGACCAGTTTGCCCAAATTGGAGCACAAACTTCATGGCGACATAACTCTAAGGATCATGGAGGCACAACATCTAGATAGATAGGAGAGTCACAATGCAAAATAATACAGATGAGAATGGCAATATATACATTATGATAATATATCCTGTGCATATGGAAGGCACTATAGGAAACATTTGAAATCTTCTATATAATGTAAGGTGCAGTAGATAGATATGAATTACACAATATACAACAGAGATAGTGGTACAGTATATAATGTAAGGAACTGTATAGTGTATATGAGCATAGGGTGATATATTCAAGTTTTTTCTGGCCCATCTGCTCAGACCTGTTTGCCCAAATTGGAGCACAAGCCTCATGGTGACATAACTCTAAGGATCATGGAGGCACAAAATCTTCTTGAACAATTCATGCAGTCACCATATCTTTAGCTTTACATACAGTGTGGAGCTCGGCCCGGACACAGACAGGCAGACATCGTTAATAGACCCAACACACGTTTATTTACAACTACTACTTACAATAGTGCACACAAGCGCAAACAACTCCCCCAAAAGTCCAGGCCTCTTCCTAATGCCTATTCCTCTTCAGGTCCACCTCCTCTCCTCACCTCCAAGACTCTGTCCACTTCCACCCGACTCCAACCATCGAATGGAGGGAGGTGGCCCCTTTTATCCATACCCGGACGTGCTCCAGGTGCCTCCCGATTAGCTTCCGCTGGCACTCCTCAGTGTGGCAGAAGTACCGGTTGTGCACCCGGAGGCACTCCGGGTGTCCCTGGTCTTCTTCCCCCCAGCACTTCCAGGTGTGGCGGAAGTGCTGAGGGCCAGGGATTTCTCAGGCATTGGGGTGCCCCCTGGCGGTGACCAATGGCCCCTGTAGGGTTGAGCTTCTAAGCTCTGTTCCCATGGTCCCCAAAGCCACCAGGGCGGTCGCCCCCTTGTGGTCTGGAGGAGGCGCAATCCTTCCTCCGGTCTTTCTGGGCATCCCAGCTGTGTGCCACCCCCAGCCGCTTGCCACAACAGGGTGAGTCAACATTATGTTAACTCTATTGGTATTGCTATATATAAACTTGTATACAATTTTTGTGGACCATTTATGTGCCACATATGGTGGATGTGTTGAACGTGATAACGAACAGGCTGAGACATTCCTGTAAATCATCTTGCACATATGAAGTATGTTTTGTGAATAAATTGTTTCCGCCATTCAAATGTTAACATCATTTTGACTCACCCTGTATTGGTTTACAGTATGCTAGAGATTTGTGAAAAAATACCAGGGGGCGTATCGCTCCCCAAATCCTGACACAGAATGGCTTGCCAGACAACACACCTTTATTTAAGTGGGGTGCGTTTATCTTTTGCTCCCCACTTCATGGCACAGTACAAAAGCACCAGCTAATATAACACCGAGCCATTTTCTTCCTCTCTCTTTCTCTTCTTCACCTCTACTCCTCCTCGCAAGCTTTGTCCTCCACATCCCGACTCTGGCTCCCTGACTGATGGTGAAGTGGCTCCTTTTATGGTGTACCCGGACGTACTCCAGGTGTTTCTTGACCTTCTTCCGGCTTCACTTCCGGGTGTGGAGGAAGTGGTGCCCCAAAGGGTTCAGCTGTACCTGCAGCACCCCTTAGTGGCAGCAACATGGCTTTTTCAAACTACAACTCCCAGAATGCCCTGCAGGGATCCATGGTGCAGCAGAAACCCATGAGGGCTGCCCTCTAGTGTCTTGGGGAAGACATTGTTCTATAGAGGTTCTCTCACTCCGTCTTTCCACCCAGCTGGTGATCCGGCTGGGTAATGGTTTTGGCCATCTGTCACAATGTATACTCCATCAATTCAACAATTAAGGGAAAATAAAGAGCTAGTAGCCATTCAGCACCCTTTTTAATGTAAAAGGGAAAACTGGAGAAAAGAAAGACTACAGTGACAAATTGACGATGTTGCGTGTCCTTCCATGCCTCTTCTCAGGCTAACCGTAAAGTCTCGTTGCAGCGGAGCTTTGTGTTCTTCAGTCTTAGGTTCTTTCTGAATGGCAGCTTCCAGGAATCCCATTCTTTAAATATCCCAGGTTTACGAGGTCAATGGAGTGTGTCTTTCGGGTTGCGAGTGAAAGAAGAGGGTCATTTAGCAATTGTGTTTTTCCCCCCAGTGCTTGTGTTGGTGTGCTTACCTTGTCAATGGGGTGGAGATGCTCCCGATCCACTCGTGTACGACAGGTGCTACACACACTAACTAAGAATCATCAAGTGATGAGGGAGACCACAATGTTTTACAGGCACAGTTCTGCAAAACTAGCAAGAATATTCGTTAAGTAGGTGATTTCACAATTGCTAAATTCACTAAAAACTTTTTTTGTGTTTCTTGGGTTTTCTTTGGGTGGAAAATAAGGAATACTCATCCCTAAAGCCTCATTCACACTTTGATGTTTACCTGTGTTATTTTCTATAGCTATGTAAAGCGTATAATTCGTACCCATCCATCATCCAACCCACTATATCCGAACACAGGGTCACGGAGGTCTGCTGGAACCAATCCCAGCCAACACAGGGCGCAAGGCAGGAAACAAACCCTGGATAAGGTTCCAGCCCACCGCAGGGCACACACACACCAGGATCGCCAATGAACCTAACCTGCATGTCTTTAGACTGTGGGAGGAAACCGGAGTACCTGGAGGAAACCCACGCAGACACAAGGAGAACATGCAAACTCCACGCAGGGAGGACCCGGGAAGCGAACCCGGATCTCCTTACTGCAAGGCAGCAGCGCTACCACTGCACCACCATGCCACCCATAATCTGTACCACATCGGTAAAATCAGTTCTATTCGTGCCTCTCTCTGGGGCATCTGTTGGTGAAGAAAGATTCACTGATGTTGACTTTGCTGACGATGCTGTGATCTTCACAGAGTCGATGGAGGCTCTGATCACCGTGCTTGAGAGACTGAGTGAGGAGTCTCAGTGTCTGGGCTTGTGAGTGTCCTGATAAAAACCAAGAGCCAGGCCTTTAATGGTCTCTGGGGCACAGCCATTGGCAGTGTGTTGGTCTGCGGAGAGAGTGTCCACTGCGTCGAGAGGTTTACTTACCTCGGGTCATGAGGTCACTGGAAAGGGGTGTGTGGCACTCCCGAAATCTGCAAAAGGACAAAGGTCCAAGTCTTTATAGAGTCCTGGTGCTTCCTCACTTACTATATGGTTGCGAGACATGGATGCTATCCAGTAACCTGAGATGAAGACTGGACTCCTTCGGTACTGTGTCTCTTCAAAGAATCCTTGGGTAGCGCTGGATTGACTTTTTATTAAGCGAATTAGGCACATTACTTGCATTGTGAGGGAGTGTCAGTTACGGCACTACGGCCATGTGGCGCAGTTCCCAGAGGGTGATGCGGCTCATTGTTGAAGACCTGAGTGGCTGGACCAGGCCAAGGGGATACCCACATAACACCTGGCTGTGGCAAATAGAGGGTTATTTCTGAGGGGTGGGACTAGATGACGTATTTACATGAGGGTTTCCCCACCAGGATCCTGAGCTGTTTTGTCATGTAGTGGGTGCAGCAATGCGCAGTAGCAGTGCACCCACCCCAAACCTGACCTAACCTGACCTGACTTGACTATTCGTTAACATCAGCACAGAGGAGTGCAATACATTTTAAAAAATATGACATACCGCATATTGTCCATGTGAAGACACACTAAAACACACCACCGTGCACATTACTGTGATTCCTCCACAGGAACACTCAGTACATGGAAAGCCGCTGATGCCAAAACCCCCAGCCCGCGCCATTACATACCAGCTACCTTATCCTAGTTTAGGATATGCACACTTCTGGTGATTTGTTGTCTTCACTAGAGAGCTCTATTTAAATACTAAATGACTGACCGACGCCTGCGGAATTATTGCTTGAAAATGCTTCCAGACAGAAACTACAGTTTATTGTGTGAATGTCATGGATTTTGATGGATGTAAAACAAGATTTAATCTGATTTTTTTTTTCACAGATCTTCACTGTGAATTGCATTGTCGCAAATTGTTTTTCTCATCACCAGTCCACATGGGCAATGATTGAACTCCAGAATTTGCTTCGCCGAGAGTTTGTTGAAAACCCAGAAGTGTTTGGGAATTTCATCCAACTCAACTTGAAGTCAGTAAGGGAAGGAGAAACCAGAACTAGTTTTGAGGGGATTATAATGGTGGCAGTGGCCTTTTTAAGTGGATAAGGATGTGCCTGTCAACTATGTTGACTGATTATTGTGGGCTAAAAGAATGACCTGAGCTGAGAGGTGCCAATCACTGCACCACCGTGCAACCCTGAGATAAAATTATAGTCCGAGTCCACAAAACTCTGAGTCTGATCTCTCTCCACATCTCCCAAGTTCATATCACTACAATTAAATAACACGCAAAGACCCTGCGACACAAGATACTCGGGTGGGTTGTATCTCCACTACATAGGAACTCCAGCAGTTAGGACACAACGTACAATGAGTCCATGCAGAGTGGTGAAGCATTTTCATAATAAATTCACATTGTGGCCAGCTAATGTATCCTCAGATAAAAATAACGTGAGAGTTTTGTTTTTTTTTTTTTGCTGGGTGCACATTCATCATGAGTACTGATTGGCCAGTAGGTGCCTTTAATTATTCACGCATGCACAGAGCAGATCATGGCAGACCTATAAAATGTGAGGTTGAGTCCTCACCAAGTCCTAAAATGAGACACACAGTAGCAATGTTCAGATGACAAAGAAAACAGCCCCAGTTTTATTTTTTTAGTCATTTGTGCAACATGCAGAAGCCAAGTGTGAGAAAGTAAGTGCACCCCCACTTGTGAAGTTGGCAGAACTGCCTTTAGCAGCAGAAACAAGTCAGAATGTGTGCGTGAAAAACAGGGCAGCATAGCACTTGTGGAGCAAAGGTATCTGGAGAGATGACACCAAAAACATTTCTGAAGTTTATGTTGTTATGAGGTACTTAAATTTTCATATCACTGTGTTTGTTATACAGTATTTTGCTTTTTAGATTCTGTCCATTTTAAACACAATGATATTTCATGGCTCAGAGTGTGACTACAGACCTGACATTCCTGGCAGTGTTGGACATCAGTGCTACATAAGAAGTGAACAAGATTAATTATCATCTAGTTTGAGTTGACGTCTAAGCTTGATATCTCACAGTTTTATACTGAAATTCAAGATTATTGTCCCTTGTACAAAGCCAACACATACAGCCTTTGACTATACATTACTTCCAGAGGGCTGGGGATTGTTTGCTGAAACCATAAATCCTTAAAGACAGTTTTGGCTAGCTTCTTATTAAAGAACCTCTTTCATAAAACAAGCTTTGTGAAGTAAATTGATGTAAATTGCAAAATGTGCATGGTAATTATTGGTAATTTCCAACTGATGCTGTTCCAACAAATATCATTTGCCAGTTCCTGCTATGTGTTTTAGGGTCTGAATCACCCACAAGAAAAGTATTTGTTAATGTGCCTCCTGTATTTGTATTTGTCTCATTTACAGACATGTCCTCCTGACTGCACTGGCAACCTGAAAAATCAGTGGAGATTACATATCAGACAAGCATGATGAGATAGATAGATAGATAGATAGATAGATAGATAGATAGATAGATAGATAGATA
>JANRMT010062817.1:14812455-14839635 GCA_026402145.1 Polypterus bichir lapradei | reverse complement strand
TTTGTGATGTGCCATCTGTTGGAATGGCACATGCAATGTATATGTGCCTGTTATATGCCATTTGGTATAGGATTTCTAAAAGCAGTGTTAAAGTTTATGATGTGCCATCTATTGGAATGACGCATGAAATGCATTTTGTTACTACAAATGTTTGTGATGTGCCATATATTATTTACTGAATTATTCATTTATTAGCTGTATTTCCTGTCACAGCAATGCCAGTCATTACTACAAATGTTTGTGATGCACCATCTGTTGGAATGGCACATGTAATGTATATGTGCTTGTTATATGCCATTTGGTACAGGATTTGTAAAAGCAGTGTTAAAGCGTATGATGTGTCATCTGTTGGAATGACACATGCTTTGCATTTTATTACTACAAAAGTTTGTGACGTGCTAATGCAGTCTCTGCTCTGTTTAAAATTAAGACCACTTGCCTATGGTACAAGGCACTAAATACATTAAATACTTTGACCTTTACCAGACAGAAGTAGATACAGAAACTTGGCAGACGAATGTAAAATACCGTGGGGTACAAATTTCCATGAAGAACAGCTTTTCTCCTTTTGTCGCTCTGGCTGCTCCCGTTATAGAGTTATCCTGTTGCTATTAAGTTATGGAAAAAGACAAATACAGGTAAATTAAAAATAATGGAATAATTACTTAATAGTGCAGTGACTTTCATGGAAATTGAAAACTGATTTGCGTGCTCTGAGACATGATGATAGTCTTTCAGATCATTAGATCCACATGCCAGACATGCTGTCACAATTGCGTCGAGGTTTCATTTGTTCCCTTTGGAGTCGTTTCGCAGCATTGAACCTTTCAGAGAGGAAGACGACTGAATTTGTTTTCGTGTCTACACCGTTTAGTATTTCCATATATAACATAAAACAAAACTTCCTCAGGCTCCCTTGATGGTTGTAGGGCACGGTGGCACAGTGGTTGTGCTGGTGCCTTGCGACACGAAGATCCAAGGTTTGCATTCTGGCTGCGTCGAGAGTTTGCAAGTCCTCTCAATGTCCACACGGGTTTCCTCTGATAGTCCAAAAACATGCAGGTGAGGCGGGATGGCGATACTAAATTGGCCAGTGTGAGTGTCTGTGTGTGTCTGTGTGTGTGTTCAGCCTGCGATGGGCTGGCGCCCTGTCTGGTGGTTGGTGACTGTTCCTGCCTTGTGCCTGGTGTCTCCTGGGATAGACGCCAGCTTTTCTGTGACCCTTCTCTTCACAAGTGGCTTTGGAAAAAGGGGTGGAATTGTTGTGATGGGCTGATGCTCTTACCTGAAGCTGCTGGTACAATGCAGAAACCAATGGATGGGACCTAAAGTGAACCTCTTTGGAGAGGCACCATGCAGGCACCGGGAGAACATGAAGACTCCACATGAACATTACCCAAGAAAAGAATTCAAACCCTGGACGCCGAATCCATGAGGCGGCTGTCCTACTTACTACGCCATGTCTTACTGCATTCCAGCTTCATGGAATAAAAAGGGTGACCAGGCAGACCCAAGTCACTATTGGCCAGTAAGCTTAACGTGCACCACAGGTAAATTGATGGAAGGAATTATTAAGGAAAAGATCGAACAGCACGTGGCAAGAACAGGAATATCAGAAAACACTCCACATGGGTTCAGAAGAGGAAGGTCGTGTTTGATTAACTTGCTGGAATTCTATGAGGAAGCGACAAAAGCAGACGAGCACAGAGGCGCATGTGATATCATTTAGAACATTAGAACACTCTGGACGAGAACAGGCCATTCAGCCCAGCAAAGCCTGCCAGTCCTATCCACTTAGTTCTTCCAAAAATAATCAAGTCGAGTTTTAAAAGTCACCAAAAGTCTTACTGTCTACTACACTTCTTGGTCGCGTATTCCAAATGTCTATCGTTCTTTGTGTAAAGAGAAACTTTGTAATGTTTGTGCAAAATTTACCCATAACAAGTTTCCAACTGCGGCCCCGTGTTCTTGATGAACTCATTTTAAAATAACCGTCTCGATCCACTGGACTAATTCACTTCATAATTTTAAACACTTCACTCAGGTCTCCTCTTAATCTTCTTTTGTTTAAACTGTAAAGGCTCAGCTCTTTTAATCTTTCCTTATAACTCATCCCCTGTAGCCCTGGAATCAGCCTAGTCGCTCTTCTCTGGACCTTTTCTACTACTGATGTGTCCTTTTTGTAGCCTGGAGACCAAAACTGCACACAGGACTCCAGATGAGGCCTCACCAGTGTGTTATAAAGCCTGAGCAGAACCTCCTGTGACTTGTACTCCACAATTCAAGGCGCTATATAACCTGACATTCTGTTAGCCTTCTTAATGGCTTCTGAACACTGTCAGGATAGCTTAGAGTCCACTATGACTCCTAAATCCTTCTCATTAGGTGTACTCTCAATTTTCTGACCGCCCATTGTGTATTCAAACCTAACATTTTTACTTCCTATGTGTAATTCTTTACATTTACTGACATTAAATTTCATCTGCCACTAATCTGCCCAAGCCTGTGTGCTGTCCAAGTCCTTCTGTGATGATATAACGGATTCCAAATTATCTGCTAATCCACCTGTCTTGGTATCATCTGCAAACTTAACCAGCTTGTTACTTATATTCCTATCTAAATCATTTATATATATTAAAAATAGCAGCGGCCCTAGCACTGACCCCTGATGGTCACCACTCTTAATATCGGCCAGTTCTGATGAGGTTCCTCGCACCATCACCCTCTGCTTCTTGTGTCTGAGCCAATTCTGCACCCATCTAAAAACATCACCCTGAACTGCCACTTCTTTTAACTTGATGCCCAACCTCTCATGTGGCACCTTATCAAATGCTTTCTGAAAGTCAATTTTATTAGTTAGCCAATAAAAGGTGTCATTTTGCTTGACCTTTAACTGAAAGTCCAGATAAATAATATCATATACTCCACTCTGCTCATATCGTTTTGTTGCCGCCTCATAGAATTCCAGCCTGTTAGTTAAACAATTTTTATTAATTAATTATTAATTTATCTGGATTTTCAGAATGTTTTTGATCGGGTAACACTTGAGAGGCTGGGCATAGGCTTGGGCAGATTTGTGGCAGATGAAATTTAATGTCAGTAAATGTAAAGAGTTACACATAGGAAGTAAAAATGTTAGGTCTGAATACACAATGGGCGGTCGGAACATCGAGAGTACACCTTATGAGAAGGATTTAGGAGTCATAGTGGACTCTAAGCTATTAACTTCCAGACAGTGTTCAGAAGCCATTAAGTAGGCCAACAGAATGTCAGTTTATATAGCGCCTTTATGTGTGCAGTACAAGTCACAGGAGGTTCTGCTCAAGCTTTATAACACACTGGTGAGGCCTCATCTGGAGTCCTGTGTGCAGTTTTGGTCTCCAGGCTACAAAAAGGACATAACAGCACAAGAAAAGGTCCAGAGAAGAGCGACTAGGCTGATTCCAGGGCTAAAGGAAGATTAAAAGAGCTGAGCCTTTACAGTTTAAGCAAAAGAAGATTAAGAGGAGACCTGAGTGAAGTGTTTAAAATTATGAAGGGAGTTAGTACAGTGGATCGAGACTGTTATTTTAAAATGAGTTTATCAAGAACACGGGGACACAGTTGGAAACTTGTTAAGGGTAAATTTCGCACAAACATTAGGAAGTTTTTCTTTACACAAAGAACGATAGACACTTGGAATAAGCGACCAAGTAGTGTTGTAGATTGTAAGACTTTAGGGACTTTCAAAACTCAACTTGATGTTTTTTTTGGAAGAAATAAGTGGATAGGACTTTGTTGGGCTGAATGGCCTGTTCTCGTCTAGACTGTTCTAATTTGCACAAAGAACATCTGAATGGCAGGGTGATGAGAAAGAAGCCCTTTCTGCACTCACGCCACAAACAGAGTTGCTTGTTGTATGCCAATGCTCATTTGGACAAGCCAGATTCATTTTGGAACAAAGTGCTTTGGACTGAGGAGACAAAAATTGAGTTATTTGGTGATAACAAAAAGTGCTTTGCATGGTGGAAGAAGAACACCGCATTCCAAAAAAAAGTTCAGTGACTTGTTAAAGTCGAGGGTCCGACGAATTCAATCCAATATCAACACATTCTTCAGGATAATGTTCAAGCATCAGTCATAAAGTTGAGGTTACGCAGGGGTTGGATAATCCAACAAGACAATGACCCAAAACACAGTTCGAAATCTAAAAAGGCATTCATGCAGAGGGAGAAGCACAATGTTCTGGAATGGCCGTCACAGTCCCCTGACTTGAATATCATCGAAAATCTATGGGATGATTTGAAGCAGGCTGTCCATGCTCAGCAGCCATCAAATTTAACAGAACTGGAGAGATTTTGTAATGAAGAAAATTTTGTATGGTCAGAAATCCCTCCATCCACAATCCAGACACTCGTCACAGGCTATAGGAGGCGTCAAGAGGCTGTTAGATTTGCAAAAGGAGGCTCAACTAAGTATTGATGTCATACCTCTGTTGGGTGCCCAGATTTATGCACCTGTCTAATTTTGCTATGATGCATATTGCATATGTTCTGTTAATCCAATTAACTTAATGTCACTGCTGAAATCCTACTGTTTCCATAAGGCATGTCGTATATTAAAAGGAAGTTGCTACTTTGAAAGCTCAGCCAATGATAAACAAAAATCCAAAGAATAAAGAGGGGTTCCCAAACTTTTTCACATGACTGTATACGTTGTGGACGCTGGCCCGGACACAGACAGACGGACATCATTGTTGCACCCAACACACTTTTATTAAACTAATATTTACAGACGGTGCACTCACACCCCAGTGCCTCTTGCACCGATTCCCCCAAGTCCAGGCCTCACAGTCTCTGTGCCTTTCTCTCCTGGCCGCCTCCAGTCCTCACTCCAGCTCCGTCCTCTTCCACCCGACTTCTGCCAATGCCTGGAGGGAGGCGGCCCCTTAAATACAGCTCCCGGATGAGCACCAGGTGTTCCCGGCATTCCTCCCTTGGCCACGCCCCAGCGTGGCGGAAGTGCCGGCTGTCCTCCCGGCAGCTCTCCGGGTGTCTCCCAAAGTCTTCCCCCCAGCACTTCCTGGTGTGGCGGAAGTGCTGGGCTCTCGGGATATTTAGGCACTGGGGCGCCGCCTGGCGGTGGCCACGGGTCCCTACAGGGCTGGGCTTCCAAGCCCTGTACCCGAGGCCTCCAACATAACCAGGACGGACACCCCCTCTCAGTCTGGAGGAGGCACAAGCCCTCCTCCGGTCCTCCTGGGCGTCCCGGCCGGGCTCCTGCCTCGGCCGGATGTGGCAGATGATGGTCTGGAAGTGGGGCGCCGCCTGGCGGTGGCCACGGGCCCCTACAGGGCTAGGCTTCCATGCCCCCTACCCGAGGCCACCAGTATAACCAGGATGGATGCCCCCTCTCGGTCTGGAGAAGGCACAAGCCCTCCTCCGGTTCTCCTGGGCGTCCCGGCCGGGCTCCAGCCCCGGCTGGGGACCACAACGTATATAGGGTTATTGCAATAGGCTGGCACCTTGTCCAGGGATTTTTCCTGCCTTGTGTCCAAAGCTGCTGGGATAGGCTTCAAGTTTCCTGAGATCCTACTCTGGATAAGCAAATTTTGAATATAGAAGGGTGAGTTAAAATTTATCTGCACTCCGGCTGTAGAATTTATTTTAATCAGCTTTCAGAAAAGACAAATAACATCATTTTTCGACATCATCTCCCTGCTTTTCAATACACTTTTGTCCATCTGTCAACAAGCTTTTGTACTTCCTTTATTGAAAAATCTTTTAGGCTGAGCTGCAAGCCACAAATGCTCCCCTGTCTTCTCCTCTTCATCAGACATGAATCTTCGTCCTCGTAGGGCTTCTTTCGAAACCCAAGTCTGTCGTGGATTGTTAAATAGGCCGAGCCACGGCTGGTTTGCAAATGATTTGCCACATCACCTACTGCAGGGGTCCCCAACTCCAGTCGTGGAGGGCTGCAGGTTTTCATTCTAACCCTCTTAATGGGCTTGTTTTTTTAAGATTTGTTCCCCTGAATTTCTTCATCGTTCCTCTGAATTGCTTCATTTCTTTCCTTAAATGGCACCCAAACAGAAATGAAATGTGAAGTGAGTGAGCCAACAGAAGACCGACAGGACCTCAAACTCCAACCAGTTGCTTCATTAGGCTCTGATTCTCGTTGTTAATTAAACTCGTTCTTTAATTCCATGGCTTGTTGCTGCTCTCACTGTGCAATTGCATATGTTTCTAAAATGGTTGATTTTCTCTTTTCTAAGAGCACTGTAGTGAGAAGTCAAGCAAAATGACACCTTATTACATCTAAGATGTCTCACTTAAAGGTTTTCCAATTCTGTATCTGTCCTGGTGTCTGTATAAACATAGAGAATTCCAGTTTCTGTATTACATCTCACCTGAAGAAGGGGCCTGAGTTGCCTTGAAAGCCTGCATATTATAATCTCTCTAGTTAGCCAACAAAAGGTGTCATTTTGCTTGACGTCTCACTACATCCATAATGGCCGACACGTTACAACACCCTCGTACATTTGAGCAGTGTTCAGATGTTTTGGGGACCTGAGCAGATCACCATTCCTGAGACCCACATTCTTTCTTTATTTTCAGATATTGTATGATGGACACAGTTTGCTGGTCATGTTTTAGCTCATTTTGCACCTCATTATTGTTTGGCTGCTAATTAAGGAAAAAGAAACAATTACGGGGTCTGAGTCTTCAAGAGCAAGTCAATTACAATGAATTCAAAAGAAGTTAATTAGCTTCAAAAACAGGTCATTAATTAAGAACAGGGTTGGATAGAAAACCTGTAGCCACTGCGGCCCTCCAGGACAGGAGTTAGGGACCCCTGATCTACTGTCCTTCGTCTATTCAACAGAATCAATGTTGTCATCAGTCGTGGACAGGCGTCCAGCACCTTCTTCATGGCTGACACTTGTGTGACCTCCTTTGAACTTCTCTATCCATTCATACAGACTTCTTCACGACAAAACACTTTCTCCATACTGTGCACAAAGTCTTCGGTAAATTTTGGCACCAGCCACACCCTCAGACCACAAACAAACAAATCATTGCTCTTCTTTTGGGCAAATCACAAGCGGGATAGCCATTGTTTCTCGCACCACAGTTACAAATGATCTGACATAACACGTTCACACCTGCACAACAGTGACTGGGGAGACGGGGACCTCGGACAGAAAGCGCTGATAAAAGACAGTGCTGCCATCACAATTGGAGAGCGGATCATTTTTGATGCACCCTCATATGTATATACTGTATATGTGTGTATATATATATATATATATACAGGTATATACAGGTTCTCGGGTTACAACGTCTCGACATACAATGTTTCGAGTTTACAACGCTCACTCCCAAAAAATCGAGACGTGAGAAGGAATAAAGGTAAGGATTTTTTTTTACACTCATTTTTTCCTGTTACTACAGTACAATGTACAGTACAGTATATTTATGCCCTTTTCCTTTTTCTGTTTGTGTTTTTATGTTCTAGATTATGATTTTGCAAATGTGTTAGGATAGGTAAGTGACTTAGGCTAGGGTGTGTTTCGACTTACACCAAAATTCGGGTTACATCACTGTTGTAGGAACGGAACTGTGTCGTAATCCGAGGACCCCCTGTTTATATTGCTCCTAATCTCAGGTGCTGTCCTGTCATTTTGTGTCTGTCCACACTCCTATTACCTGCTCTTACACTGCTCATTAAGGGTTTACTGTTCTTATTACTCAAGTCTCACTACCCCTGACCTTGACTCAACATACTTATGTTTCTTTATTTCCCTCAATACAGCTAGCTGGTGTCTACACACTGATTCAAGCCTAACAGCCCTGCTCTTCCTAAGCCCCATGATTTTCATGATCACACCTGTCAGAACACAGTAGAAACTACTTTCTGATTTTTGATATCTTTTCAGTCAAAATTCTGTCTGTAAATTGTATGTGCCTGAGATGGAATCAGAGGTCAATATGGCTCAGTATGGGAGATCTTTGAATACAACATTGAAGGTATTAATTGTAAACACATTGTCTTGGAGCAGGATATGTTGTAAGCTGTAGACATTGAGAGTAAAAAACCCTCAAACCTTAAAATTCACCTAAATTTCATTACAAATTGGCCCATTCTGGGCAAGAAATGGAAAAGTTGAAATGTGCCAACTGTCCGTGCACATTTGTTCAGCACAAATGACATAGAAAATATTTTAAAAATTATAAAATTGTATGAAATTGTTCATACTCAGTATTTGGTTTTTATTTTAAAAATGATAAAATTGTATGAAATTGTTCATAGTCAGTATCTGGTTTTTATTTTAAAAATTATAAAATTGTATGAAATTGTTCATGCTCAGTATCTGGTTTTCATTATGCTTGCTTTTATCAGATAAAAACAAAACCAGATAGTAAACCACATAGTGTAGTAAGCTTATAAACTCGTATCCCAGCCTGTTAAGTGTAAAGTTTTGTCTGATTGTGACACAAAACTAAACTCCATAGTAGCCTTTTAGCCATAACATAATTACTAAAACTGAAACTAATAGATATACAGTAATCCCTCCTCGATCGCGGGGGTTGCGTTCCAGACCCCCCCGCGATAGGTGAAAATCCGCGAAGTAGAAACCATATGTTTGTATGGTTATTTTTATATATTTTAAGCCCTTATAAACTCTCCCGCACTGTTTATAAATATTCCCCGCAGAGTTATACAGCATAATCCCTTTGTATTCTCTTAGATATTAGGTAAGATTCATTGAAATTATGTATATAAACACACTGTTTATATACAGTAAAACCTAAATATTATTTTAAAGATATTGAGTGTCTCCGATATCACATATGTTACAGCCATTACGATAGACAGGCCACCAGCAATAAATACGTACAATGCAAGAAAAATAGTATACAGTAAATGTGTGTACAGTGACACTAAACGTACGTACATGTACTAAGCACTGTAAGAAGAAAATTAATTATGGTTACTCACCAACAATGACACGATGACTTGTCCGATAACAATGAGTTTAATTTTACTGCACAACAAAGGAGAGCGTTACAGCCCTTGTAAAGGAGCCACTTCAGGCGATTGTGTAGCACTGCCGTTGTTCTTCTTCTGGCAGTCTTCAATCCAAATCCCTAAAGCAGATTCCTTCCAGACTACTGCCTTATTACATCCACTTACAACTCGTTTTGCACCCTGGTTAAAAGGACACTGCGGCCATAGATCTTATATTCCTTTCCTACTTTTTAAATAAAAAGAATCGTAGCCTTCAACAAATCCAAAACGTTTACCTTTTCGGCAATCGTTAACATCTTCTTCTTGCGCTTGGGCACGGCCCCTGAAGCAGTAGCAGATTGTTTTGGAGCCATAATGAAGGGCTTGACTATACACAAAGATAAACACAAAAGAGCACAACTCTTTACACAGCGAAACACATTGATGCTGAATGAGCGAGACGAGACTTCCTGGTTAACACTGCATTCAGCACGCAGGAGCTCAACTGCGTGCTCTGATTGGTTAGCTTCTCAGTCAGGAGAACTTAACTGTGTGCTCTGATTGGTTAGCTTCTCAGCCATCCGCCAATAGCGTCCCTTGTATGAAATCAACTGGGCAAACCAACTGAGGAAGCATGTACAGGAAGTAAAAAGACACATTGTCCGCAGAACCCGCGAAGCAACGAAAAATCCGCGTTATATATTTAGTTTTGCTTTCATATAAAATCCGCGATAGAGTGAAGCCGCGAAAGTCGAAGCGCGATATAGCGAGGGATTACTGTATATGAAAATAAAACAAATGTCTTTGTGATATAAAAAGTAAATTACAACTAAAAATACACAATGAAGGAAAACTAAAACTAAACTGAATTTCCAAGTAAGACGATAGTGAAAAGTCAAGCAAAATGACACCTTTTATTGGCTAACTAAAAAAGATCACAATATGCAAGCTTTCAAGGCAACTCGGGCCCCTTCTTCAGGAAAGATGTCATTAAGTATCATCAAGTAAGAAGAGAAATAATATAGAAATAGAAATTAAAATTAAAAGACAAAACTATAATAACTCTGGTCTATACATGAGCAAAGCTACAAGGGCACTTACCGTCTTAAACAGGGGTCCCCAGCTCCGGTCCTGAGGTGGTCGCAGTGGCTGCAGGTTTTCATTCTAACCCTTTTTTTTAAAAAGTGACCTGTTTTTACTGCTAATTAACTTCTTTTGATTTCATTTTCATTAACTTGCTCTTGAAGACTCTGCCCCATTAATTGTATCTTTTCCCTAATTAGCAGCCAAACAATAATGAGATACAAAACGAGCCAAAATATGACCAGCAAACTGTGTCTTTCATACAATATCTGAAAATAAAGAAAGGTGAAGGTCTCAAGAATGTCGATTTGCTCAGGTCCCCAACACATTTTAACAAAGCTTTTAGAAAATAGAAAATCAATAATTTCAGAAATATCTGCTCTTGCACAATAAGAGCAGCAACAAGCCATGGAATTAAAGAACGAGTTTAATTAACAACTAGAGTCGGTGCCTAATAAAGCAACTGGTTGGAGTGAAATAGGTTGGAGTTGGAGGCCCTGACTTAGTTGACTCCTGCTGGCTCACTCACTTCACATTTCATTTCTGTTTGGGTGCCATTTAAGGAAAGAAATGAAGCAATTCAGAGGAATGAGGAAGAAATTCAGGCAAAAAATCTTAAAGAACAAGTCCATTAAAATGGAAGGAAAAGGTTAATTAGCAGCAAAAACAGGTCACCAATTAAGAAAAGGGTTAGAATGAAAAGCCACTGCGGCCCTCCAGGACTGGAGTTGGGGACCCCTGGTCTAAAATGTCTTTATACACTGTGGCACTACCGGTGCTCTTCACTGACCTAGACCCAAACCCTGGAAAACACAGCCAGGCCTTTATGCCACCTCCACCAAACTTCACAGCAGGTACAATGTAGTCCAGAGGGTCATTTTCCTCTGGCATCTGCCAAACCCAGATTCAGACTGGCAGATAGTCAAGCGTGTTTCCTCACTCCAGGCAGCATGTTTCCAGTACCCCAGAGTCCAATGGTGGCATTCTTTACACCGCACCAGCCCATGCTTGGCATTGCACAACACAATCTTAATCTTAGCCATGGAAAACCCAATTCATGGAGCTCCCGACGCACAATTCTTGTGCTGATGTTGCTTCTGGAGGCAGTTTGGAACTCTGTTGTGGGTGATGCCACAGAGGGTAGGCCATCTGAATACACTTCAGCACTGCGTGGTCCTTGTCTGTGAGTTTACATGGTCTACCACTTTGTGGTTGAGATGTTGTTGCTCCTTGACTCTTCCACTTCACAATAATAGTTTACAGCTGACCGGGGAAGATCTGGCAGAGCTGAAATTTCACGTAGTGGCTTGTAGCAAAGCTGGCATCCTATGACACAGAGGAAAGGTCATTTAAACACACTTCAGCACTCGGCAGTCCTGCTCTGTGAGTCTGCGTGGTGTAGCACTTCTTGGCTGAGCCACTGTTACTCCACTTCACAATAATAGCTTTTATAAGCTGACCTGGGCAGATCAAGCCGCATTTTATGAACATGGAATGTTCTTCGATACGCCAATGGAGACTCTGTGACAAAGGCCCAGTGAACTAGAATTGTACATTTGGAAGGGATTGGCGTGTTACTGAAACTCCAGTTCCTTGCTAAGCTTTTATTTTGAAAAGACTGCCAGAGGTAATGTGAACACAGGAAGGACTTTTATGTCGATGCAAAGTGTAACAGGAAACTCATCACACTGAGGAAGGTAGAAAAAAAAACCAGAAAAACCGGAAAAGACAAAAGAAAGCGGAGCTCCGCCATCTTAGAAAGGAGGCTGCTGGGACTGGTCTTAAGCAGGGGTCCTCAATCACAGTCCTGGAGGGCCGCAGTGGCTGCAGGTTTTTGTTTTAACCTGGTTGCTTAATTAGAAAGCAATTCTTGTCAATAATTTAATTTCATGGCTTGTTAGAGCTTTAACTCCGCTATGTCAGGTCATTCTCATATCTGAGATTTTCTTCCCCTTTCTAAGGATATCATCCAAATGATTTGAAGGCTAAAATGGATGAGTAATTCTCAGTCCTTCACTTTTTTGTCTTCACTTTCCTTCCAAGTATTTAATTAAACCCAACAGTGCATGATAAATACACACAGGTGTAAAGGGTAACAAGCTAAATGGAGAACTGCTGGTCTCTCTTGTCATTGGCATGTTATTGCTAATTAGGATCAAATAAAAACCAAGACTACAGCTGTTTAAGACTAAAATCAGCAATAAGGGTTCAAAATCTTAACGGGCGAGGCACCTAAAGTGAAGCAGAAGTGTTACTTGAGCAGTTAGTGCTTCTTATTAAACAATTGGGTTGGAGCAAAAACCTGCAGCCACTGCGGCCCTCCAGGACCGTGACTGAGGACCCCTGGTTTTATGGATTACAAAGGATTACAAAGTGGTTCTGGAGTTGGAATGGAGAAGCTTCCAGATAATTCAATAACGGATTGTGCTTATTGGATGTTCCCTGACTCTAGAAAAAGAAAAGAACAACCAGCATTGGATGAGGTTGAGAAGATCTGCATGGAATGGGTGAGATCAATGCTATTTTGTAAAGAGACTATTCCCTTGTTTGGTGGAAACATTGAAAATAAGACTCATTTTTGTTGAGTTTATTCTAATATTTTACTTCTGTATACATAGATATGTATGTTCCAATATCTATAGTTGTTGATGAGTTCAATCTAAATTGAACCCCTCGTAGAAGTTCCTTAACCCATCAGCAGGACTGACTTGTATCTGCTCCTTTGAGTGAGGAGGAACGGGATGAGCACTGCAGAAACAGTCAGAAACAGACTTCATGAGCGTGGCCTGAGGGCCCGACGTCCTCTAGTGGGCCCTGTGCTCACTGCCCAGCACTGTGGAGCTCGATTGGCATTTGCCATGGAATACCAGAATTGGCAGGCCCACTGCTGGCGCCCTGTGCTTTTCACAGATCAGAGCACATGTGACAGATGTGAAAGGGTCTGGAGAAGCTGTGGAGAGTGTTATGCTGCCTGTAACATTGTTCAGCATAACCAATTTAGTGGGGGGGGGTCAGTGATGGTCTGGGGAGGCATATCCATGGAGAGACACACAGACCTCTACAGTCTAGACAGTGACACCTTGACTGCCATTAGATCAGTCAGTCAGTCATTATCCAACCCGGTATATCCTAACACAGGGTCACGGGGGTCTGCTGGAGCCAATCCCAGCCAGCACAGGGCACACACACCAAGCACACACAGTAGGGACAATTGCAGGATCGCCAATGCTCCTAACCTGCATGTCTTTGGACTGTGAGAGGAAACCGGAGCACCCGAAGGAAACCCACGCAGACACGGGGAGCACATGCAAACTCCACGTAGGGAGGACCCGAGAAGCAAACCCAGGTCTCCTAACTGCGAGGCAGCAGTGCTACCACTGCGCCACCTCTGCCATTAGATATCTGGATGAAATCCTTGGACCCATTGTCAGACCCTGAACTGGTGCAGTGCCTCCTGGGTTCCTCCTGGTGCAGGACAATGCCCGGCCTCATGTGGCGAGAGTATGCAGGCAATTCCTGCAGGGTGAAGGAATTGATACCATTGACTGGCCCCCACGCTCTGCTCGCCTGACCAAAATCCAATAGAACACCTCTGGGTGGGACATTTTGTTTCGGTCCATCCAACGCCTCAGACTGTCCAGGAGCTCACTGAGGCCCTGGTCCAGATCTGGAAGGAGATCCCCCAGGACAACACCCGTCGTCTCATTAGGACGTTGTCAGGCATGCATATACAAGCACATGGGGGACGGCATACAGGGTGGTCCAGATCTAATTATGCAGTTTTCATTACGCTATAACTTATTAAGTTTATTACTCCGAGCCTGTATCCAACTGAATGAAGGACAAGTGGGACATTACATGGAAAATCAGTGAATTAATTCAATGTAAGTCCATTTTCGTTTATTACACGATATTTTGAACAATTCTTTTGTCTTATATTGTTTTCCTGCATTGCATTAAAAGTTGCATAATTAGATCTGGACCACCCTGTACAAACTACTGAGTACGATTTGGAGTTGCTGCAATGACATTTCGGCCAAATGGACTCACCTGCCTGCCACCACATCATTTTTTCACTTTGATTTTCGGAATGTCTTTGATTTTAGCCTTCTGTAGGTTGATCATTTTCATTTCCATCAAACGATGTGGCATCCTTTTGTTCCTAACACATTACCATATCAGTCCATATCAGTAGAGATAGCCAGCAGAATTGTATTTCCCATTGAGATCTTATGAGTTTTCAAAGTGTTCCTTTTATTTTTTTGAGCAGTTTATATTTTGGTTTTCTTACATAATAAATTCAAGGGGTAAAGCTTTTTTATTTTTTTTGAACATCCCAGAATTCAGCCTTGGCGTGTTCGTAACTCAGCTTGGTGACAGCTGATTGTTACAACTCCATGGCTGTCTTGTTTCATGTGATGCACCTGCTCATGATGGAACATCTGCACACGGTCATTCGTAAAGGTGTCTGCATACCTTATGCTCTGCCGTGTACCTTGGAATGATGAACCGAGGCTCTTTGAAAGGTTATGATCACAATCCGGTTATCCCTAACCCTAAGCCTAATCCTAACCCTAACCTTGACAATGTGAGGTGACTGTCTTGTCACTACGAGTGAGATGCTTCCTATGAAAGGTTAATTTTGTTGCAAGGAAGACGAACCTGAATTGTCAACATATTCTGCTGTGGCTGAAGTCAAAACTCTCAAGAAACACGCTGAACATCTGCAGGGAATTAAAGAGTTTGTTCCATTTAGCACGTCCCGCTGCAGATAAATCTATTACAAGAGGGCCTTGTGCTTATGAAGAATTACATGGCACTGGGAGTGACTTACATGCGGCAAAGAAATGTCTCGAGCAGCACCGAGAGGAGAAGTCGCAGAAGGGAAAATGTCAGCATAATGGATGAGGCATTACAAATTACTGCTGTGAAAAGTCCCGTAAACAGTGATGTAATGCGGCCTGCGGCGTTACTTGCAGGATGCAACCTAATTAGCCCTGTGTTGGAAAAAAAAAAAAAAGGGAGCAGGCAGAGGGGCTAAAGACAGCCCCCCAGGGACGGAAATCGGTTGGGAAATGTCAACGAGGGGACGGGCAAACTCTAAGAGACAATGCAAAAGCCCAAGACTTGTCTGCTGCTGCACAATTTGATTCATGGGGGAGAAGAAACAGGTGAGTAACAACTGGAACTGTCCAAGAAAAACAGAACCGTGAAAGAAAAAAAAGAAAAGCAGTCATTAGAAGCACAGCAGTGGTAAACCGCAATGCTTGACAGGGGGCCTTCGAGGAATGGAAACGCCACCCTCATCTTCACTGCCATAGAGGACCCCATAAAGAAATCCAAGGAACCGGTAGAACAAAAGGAACGAGAAGCATCCAGCTGCAGCCTCGGACAAATCCACGCACCTCAGACACTGTAAGGTCCGCAAAGAGAAGCGTTTTACACAAGCACAAGCTATCGGTTTGGAAGGATGGAAAACTTTTGCCTCTTTATGTCAAAGTTATCCTCGTGTAAACTGTCAATCACCAATACTATAGGATACTACTCACGACACAAAAATCTACCTTTATCTATATTTTTTTTTTACCTTTACTAGGACATTGCTAGGGTCATCCTCAATAGGATCCGTGATCACTTGCTCACCTACCAGTGACCGGAACAGTCTGGTTTTATATCTAAGAGGTCTACCATCGACTGCATCCTGGCACTGAAGGTTCTCATGGAGCGCAAATGCGAATATCAGCAAAGTTTCTTTGCAGCCTTTGTCGATTTTCGTAAAGCATTCGACTCAGTTGATCGAGATGCTCTGTGGATCCCCACGAGGTTGCTGGATATCATGGCCGGCCTGTACACTGGTACTGTGAGTGCTGTGCAGAGTGGAGGGAGGACCTCTGTGTTTTTCCTAAGTTGAGTCTGGGTAACGCCTGGCTATGGCAGATAAAGGGTCATTTCCAGAGGGTGGGACTGGACCGTGCATCTGCCAGGGGGGTTGCCAACCGGGATCTCAAGCTGTTTCACTGTGTGGTGGGTGCGGCGACATGCTGTACCAGTGCATGCTCCCCAACTTGACTTGACTTTACTAGGGGATTCGCCCCATGCTCACTTCATCCACCAACACCCCCCCACCCCCACCTGTGCTACGCACCAGCCACTTTGTCTCTCTGTCGCTGCGTATGTGGATTTCACTTTCACCAAACAACAAATCTTTTAATTCTTGCGGATACACCTCATCATTGGGAAGAAACACTACTTTTCCTTGATGGCAACAAAATTCGACGATCTACAAGTCTCCGACTTAAAGTTCAAAGCCAAACAATATCTATATACTTCTGTCATATCATCTATGTCCATATATTCAGTCTCTTTTCGCTGTTCCGTTATTTCACAGAGTAATAATTTCCATTTATTGGTGCAAATGCAATCTTTACTATCAGTTTTTTGACACTTTTGAATTTTAGTACTTTCATAATCTCTAACCTGCTCTGCATTTATGTTTCATGTTACATTAGAGGTATTCGTGGCGTTATACATTTTGGTTCTTTTTGGCTTTGAAATTAACATGCAAATACTTTTTAAACTTACACTTTTTACTGTAACATTACAGTAAAAACAATATTTGGAATTCACTTTTCGTCAATATCGCTTTGAATTTTGATTCCGTGTTTGGACTTACATCGTGACAACGCAATGTATAACTGCCCGTGAGTGAATATAATTTCTTTCCCTCTAATAAATAAAACAACATTCTCGAATGTTTGTCCGTGCTCTTTCATCATCGCTTTGTCATTGATGTGTCATCTTGAACATATAAAATTATTGTCCTGATAAAATGTTTAAGAGTTGAGAGCACAGAAAGTGTGCCTGCCAAAAGCATTCAAACGACTGAGGTTAGATGGCCGTGGTCTTGTTTGAAAATAGTTGTGACTTGAAAGAATCTCATGTTTAAAGTCTCTGTTCATAACGCAACAACATTTTTGAAATCTTTTAATTCTCGCTGGCAACACAAATTAGACGATCTACAAGTCTCCGACTTAAAAGTTTAAATCCGAACAATATATATTCGATCTCTTTTCGCTGTTCCATTATTTCACCGCGTAATAATTTCCATTTGTTTGCACTAATGCGATCTTTACTATCCTTTTTTTGAGACTTTTGAATTTTCGTACTTCCATTATCTCTAACCTGCTCTGCATGTGTACCGCTCCAACGTTTTTGAATTCTTTACGATGTTCTACTTTGTCATCTACTCGTTGTCCTTTATTTTCAGCCCCAGGCGTGGTTAAATCTCTTTCTTGCGGGATGTATAACGCTGCTTGTGTTGTGAAGAAGGGGGGCTGAACACACACTAAGGAAATGCGGTCGGATCAACTGCTGTCTTGGTGCTGCTGCTTGTGCCGAGCTGTGTGTTCTGCTTGTCGCACTGCGCGTCAATCATTTAAAATCCTGTACAGCAGCTGTCCTTTTGTCTCACTGCCTTGTCTCGTGTGACGTCAAAGTGTCTTCCGAGAATGCAACGTATAACTGCCCGTGAGTGAATATCGTTTCTTTCTTTCTAATAAATAAACCGACTTTTTCGAATGTTTGTTCCTGTGATTTGTTAATTGTCATAGTAAAAGCTATTATAACAGGAAACTGTTAATGTTTTAATATGAATATCATCTCAAAATCTACTTTGGTGTCTAATGTTATTTGCGGAAGATCTACTACATTGCCTTTCTTTGTACCTTGTGTGTGGTTGTAAATGTTTTAGAGTAGGGCAAATCTCATTGCAAAAAGTCTTGTCTCGTGGGACTTGAAATGATCTCCGAGAATGTCTTGTCGCAATATTTAATTTTATAATAGAAAGGTTTATTTCTGGACTAGCTGTCCCCCGTGGCTCTGCCCACGTAGTGGTGAAACAGGACAAACTTTGAAAATCAATCAAAAAAATAAAAGAGTGTAATTTGTATTGAGAAGAATTTATATTGATACCTTTCCTATCCGAGGACCTCTTCATATACAATATTTTTGGTTTTGCTATCAGGGGCGAGTACATATAGGTTTCTTGGGGAACTAACCCTGGAGAAAGCAACATAAAGCTGACCATGCGAGAAGCCTGGTGAGCTAAGATCAACCGCTGCCAGCTTGACTGTCTGTCCCTGGGTCTTGTTAATTGCCACTGTAAAGCAAAGCCTCACCAGGAACTGTAATCTCTCGAATTGAAACGGAATATCCATCGTGATTAGAGGAATGAGAAGAATTAAAACCCTTTCGCCAATACCAACATCAGACCGACTCGAATGGAGGCTGGCACGAGAGAGGAGGATATCGCCCACCTCCCCCTCCCCTCAGCCCGGAGCCTCTGTCTTGAGTGCTGTCGCTACTCCAAACCCGCAGACAACACGTTCAGACACCAGGTAAAATATCAGAAATGAATTTAATTTCTTGAATTATGTGCACAAAACACCTCCACCTCCACACTACACAAATAATAAATCAATAATCACAATAATAACAATAATCAATCCTCCCGTCCACCTAGCAGCTCTGTCACACTCCCTCCCAACTCCGACTCAGTCTACTGGGTTTCCCACAGTCCTTTATATAGTTTGTGACCCGGAAGTGCTTCTGTTCTTCAGTCCATGTGAATCCATAGCACTTCCGGGTCAGATGAAATCTTCTCCTTTTCTTTAGCCCGGAAGTACTTCGTTTCTTCCGTCCCCGTGATGAGGGAGTACTTCTGAGATATTATAGAAACACTTGTGCCTCCCCTGGCGGCCCCCACGGTATCCAGCAGGGCTGTAAAGCCGAACTCCATTGTCCATGATGCCCTGGGGGAATTTGGGGCACCTCCATGTTGCAGGGAGGACTCTATCTAGTGGCGTGGGGGTGTTGGCCGGGATAAACTGCCGGCCATCTCTCACAATATGCCTGGCTCCCTGCTCCTGACGTCACGCTTCCTCCTCCCCTCAGCCCGCAGACTATGTCTCGGATAGCGAAGTATTATTCTTAGTACGATGAGAGAAGTCGCAAAATCAACCGGAATGTTCAAGAAAATTATGGAAAAAAAACGATCTAAATCCATTAAGCAGTTCTCTCGTGAAAAGCGGACAGACAGACAGATAGACATTGGATTTGATATACTTTACTAGGGGGGCTGAGCCCCAGCTCCCAGTTGCGCAGCCAGAATATTAGAAAATCTGCAAATGTCTTCTTCTTTCGGCTGCTCCCATTAGGGGTTGCCACAGTGGATCATCTTCTTCCATATCTTTCTGTCCTCTGCATCTTGTTCTGTTAAACCCATCACCTGCATGTTCTCTCTCATCCCATCCATAAACCTTCACTTAGGCCTTCCTCTTTTCCTCTTGCCTGGTAGCTCTATCCTCAGCATCCTTCTCCCAATATACCCAGCATGTCTCCTCTGCACATGTCCAAACCAACCCAATCTCACCTCTCTAACTTTGTAACCCACCTGAGCTGATCCTCTAATGTCCTCATTTCTAATCCTGTCCCTCCTCATCACACCCAGTGCAAATCTTAACATATTTAACTCTGCTACCTCCAGCTCTGTCTCCTGCTTTCTGGTCAGTGCCACCGTCTCCAACCCATATAACATAGCTGGTCTCACTACTGTCCTGTAGACCTTCCCTTTCACTCTATGTAAATTTAAATTTAAAGTAGACTTTGTAAGTCTTACTTTTAAGTGTAACTTTTCAAGTTTGTAGCTTTTGAATTGTCTGACCTGTATAACACCATACATCAATAATGTTTAATTTCGGAGCTTGATAACGTCTGAGCGTGCTGAGGAGTGGGCGGGGTCTAAAGAGAATGCTAACGACCACGGCGTCAGCTGACGGGCCTCAGAGTGTCTCACATCACTGAATGAGCCCGAGGCTTCAGAGTGTCTAGTCTGCAGCTGGAGACTATTGGGAAAAACAGGAATTTTTAAAGGTAAGCTTTTAAACTTTATGCATAATGTACTTTTACGTGTGACCTCTTTAATGGGTTAGGTCCATGGGCCTCACTTATAAAACTTTGTGTGGATTCGACTGTGAAAATATGCAAACAGCAAAAAGAAAAAAAAAAGAGATTTATAAAACACCTGCACATTTCTATACAATTTACTGTTTATAAATCACAATCACCTTGTAAATATGTGTATGTGAGTGCGCCTTGACCACCACCCTGAAACAACCATATATGGAGCATGTTAATCAGCCTCATGCATATGCAATCACGATGCTGCAAAATTTCATTGGCTGGTAGAGCAGCGTCCACCTGACATGTCGAAACCCTGCCCTCTTACATTGACGTGTATGTGGCTGTGTTGTGCTCCCAGCATCCTTCACACCAGGGGTTGCCAACTCTGGTCTTGGAGGACCACAATACCTACAGGTTTTCATTCTAACCCTTTTCTTAATGAGTGACCTGTTTTTGCTGATAATTAACTTCTTTTGAACTAATTTAATCTGACTTGCTTTTGAAGACTCAGACCCCTTAATTGTTTCTTTTCCCTTAATTAGCATCCAAACAATAACGAGACATAAAATGAGCCAAAACAGGACCAACAAACTGTGACCAATATCTGAAAATAAAGAAAGATGAAGGTCCCAGGAATGTTGGTCTGCTGAGGTCCCCTAAACATTTTAACAGTCCTCTTAGAAAAGAGAAAATCAACAATTTCATAAATGTCTGCTAATGCAACACGAGAGCAGCAACAGGCCACAGAATTAAAGAACGGGTTTAATTATCAGCAAGAATTGGCACCTCATTTAGCAGCTGGTTGGAATGAAATTGATTGGAGGTTCAGGTGCTGACTTAGTTGGTCTTCTGTTGGCTCCCTCACTTCACATTTCATTTCTGTTTGGGTGCCATTTAAGGAAAGAAATGAAGCAATTCAGGGGAACAAATCTTAAAAAAGCAATTTATTTAATGTGAATTCACAAGAAGTTAATTAGCAGCTCAAACAGGGCACGCTTTAAATAAAGGGTTAGAATGAAAACCTGCAACCACAGTGGTCCTCCAGGACCAGAGTTGGCGACCCCTGCATATGCCTTTTATTTAAGTCACTTCCATCTAGCCGCTCTACCGCAAAACGCCTGATTGTTACTAAGGATGAAGCCTACGACAGATTCAGAAAGTATACGTCCCCCTTTACTTTCTGTGCACTTTATTATGCTTGTGACAGATAGGGGGCGCTATCGTCCCCTTGAACCCTCTGATCAGACGCCAGACACCAGGTAAAAGTCCAAAAGTTGACTTTATTAACACAAATAAGTGCACAAAGCACCCTCCTCTCCACAATACTAATATTCCTTAGTAGCTGATGAAGAAGAAGAGAAGGAGGAGGAGGAGCAGCAGCAGCAGTCTAGCAATTTAGAAAGAAAGCCCACTAAGAAACACAAGGAAAAGAAAAAGAAGAAACAGAAGCGGAAATCAAAGTCCCCTGCAGCTGATGCCAAAAGATCTGACAGCTCAGACTCTGAGGATGAAGGTCAGATGCCTGCAAAGAGGCACTCATATGCAAAACCTGATGGCAACATTAAGAAGCACAAACACAAAAAGCATAAACACAAGTCCCACAAGAACCATTAATGAGTATTAAGTGATGGACTTCCATGACTTCTATCCCAGAATGCTTTGGAGTTGGGGAGGAGGTTAGGTTTGGATACAGAGTGCATGTTAGCTGAATACTTTGAGGTAGATGTACTTTAAGAGTGCTAGTTCTGTACAGAAAATTGAAATTCAAGAACCAAAAATATTGAATATTTCATGGACAGAGAATGATGTAGTGTAATTTGTCTTACATTTCTAGGATGACAAAATGCATTTTTATAGGTAGCATACTTTAATGCATTATGAACCTGATGGACTGTGGATATGGTACAGTGAGTTTACTTACTGGTGAGATTTTAAACCATGTGTTAGAGACCCAGACCCCCACTTTCCCAAGAAAAGCCACAATACTGTCTTCATAGAGGTATTTCCATTTCCATATTGGTAATATTGGCAAGTTCAGCCAGTAGCTCCTATAGTATTGTTAAAAGCTATATATTTCCATTAAGATAAACTCTTAAATGTAAGTTGCATATTCTGCTCACTTAGTAACTGCTCTTCTTCATTCTATGATGGGATTAAATAGCACTGTTCTTTCATGTGAGCAGTTTCTATCATTCTTTGTCAGCAAAATTGATACTATCCGCCGTGGCATTGTTCAAACTGGCTATGAACTTCCTACTGTTAATCATGACATTGTTCTAGATTCCTTTGATCAAGTCTCACTTTCAATGCTAAAAAGAACTATTGACACCCTTAAACCAGCCTCCAGCCCCCTCGATATTGTACCACCACGTCTCTTAGTGGAAGCCTTTGATGTGTTGGGCCCATCTTTACTAGCCATTATAAATGATTCTGCTAGTTCGGGTGTTGTGCCCTCATTTTTTAAACATGCTGCAGTCCGTCCCCATCTAAAAAAGGCAGGATTAGATCCTGGAGTTTTAACCAACTTTCGTCCAATTTCCCAGCTCCCATTTCTGGCTAAAAATCTAGAAAAAATTATTTATAATCAATTGGTCGATCAGCTTAACTCCAATAATTTATTTGAGACCTACCAATCTGGTTTTAGGTGTTATCATGGTGTTGAAACGGCACTCCTGAAAGTGTTCAACGACATCTCTCTTATTACTGACTCAGGTGATGCGGCAGTCCTTGTCCTCCTTGACCTGTCCGCTGCCTTTGACACCATTGACCATGAAATACTGTATTGCTGATGCGGCTTGAACATCTTGTTGGGATTAAAGGGGCTGCTCTTAACTGGTTCAGGTCATATTTAACTGGTAGACACTTTTCAGTGACTTTAAATTCCTCTTTTTCATCCACTGTTCCTCTTAAATATGGTGTTCCTCAGGGATCCTTTTTTGCGTCCTACTTCATTCTCTATATACCTTCACCCTATTGGAGCGATTTTTAGGAAATTTAACATTTCTTTTCACTGCTATGCTGATGATACTCAGGTTTATATTCCTGTCTGCAACTCTGCAACAAATCAACTCCACAACTGTCTGACTGAACTAAGATCCTGGATGGCCAATAATTTTCTTGATCTAAATCAAAATAACCAGCTAAAGCCCAAATTGGTCTTGGACTTCTCGGCTCTTTCTCTGCCTTTTCCAAACCTCAAGTCCACAATCTTGGTGTTACCTTTGATAGCAACCTCTCTTTTGAGAAACAAGTAAATTCTGTTGTCAAAAGTTGCTTTTTCCAGCTTCATCTATTAGGTAAGATCAAGCCTTTTTTATCTTCGTGGGATCTTGAGAAAGCTACTCATGCTTTTATTTTTTCTTGCCTCGATTATTGCAATTCGCTGTATTCTGGGATTAATAAATCCCTGATACGCAGGTTACATCTTGTCCAAAATGCTGCCGCTCGCTTTCTGGTTGGGGCAAGTAAGTATGACTCTGTTTCTCCTATTTTAGCTTCTTTACACTGGCTGTCTGTCAGTTTTCGAATTGATTTTAAAATCTTGCTGCTAGTTTTTAAATCTTTACATGGGCTTGCTCCTGCCTATTTATCTGAATTGTGTGTTTTACACCAGCCATCCAGAGTGCTTAGATCTTCTGGTCAGTTGTCTCTTGTTGTCCCTCGTACCAAGTGTAAAACTAAGGGGGACAGGGCTTTTGCAGCTGCTGCTCCTCGCCTGTGGAACTCTCTACCTCATCATATTAAGGAGTCGTCTACAATTGAACTGTTCAAAATAAGATTAAAGACTCACTTCTAGTCACTTGCATTCAGTGACCTTCAGTAATACTGATGGTTTTCCTCTTTGTGATCATATAACATTATTTCTATTTATTATCTATCTTATTTTATGTTCATATATTTTATTACTATTTATGTTTTATTGTTTATTGTTTTTGTTTTTTTTTTTCTTTTTCTTTTATTTTATTATTGTAAAGCACTTTGGCCGCAGCATTACTATGTTGTTTTAAATGTGCTATATCAATAAATTGACAATTGACATTCTTGGAGCAGGTTGTAATCAGAAGGTGAAATATTTTTTCCTCCTTAGCATTGCTCAAGATTCTTATGTTTTCCCTTTCTAAGATACAACTTTTGGATTAAACACAAACAGAAAAAATACAAAAAAAAAAAAAACATGTTTGTTATTGGTTGTTTCTTTATTGATCTAAACTGTGTACTTGGCTTTACTACAAAGTTATACCGTACCCCTAAAAATATTGTTACCTTATTCATTTCGGTAAAATTTTGGCAACCCAGCTGCCAGTTTTTTATTGTAAAAATAACTTTTTTATAGACCTAAAAATGCAGTCACTTTTTTTTTTACCGTGAAATTCTGGCAACCCAGTTGCCAGTACTTTACTGTAAATTTTACATTTTTTTTTAAAGTGTACCGTAGACCTAAAAACACTGCCACCTTTTTTACGGTAAAACTCTGGCAACCCAGCTGCCAGTACTTTACCGTAAATTTAACATTTTTTTTTAAAGTGTACCGTAGACCTAAAAATACTGCCACCTTTTTTACGGTAAAACTCTGGCAACCCAGATGCCAGTACTTTACCGTAAAGTTAACATTATTTTTTTTTTACAGTATAGGAAGTGCCTGTAAACTGCCATCTTTTAGTCTCTCCACACTTGTCAGTGGGCCACTCAAGGGCCCCAGTCTAAGAAGACTCGTTTCTCACTTTAACTCTTTTAGGGCTGATGTCGACTTTTGTCGACAGCAGGGTTGAGGTTGGATGTTGACTTTAGTTGACATCCAGGGGCAGAGGGTAATAATCAGCTGTAGACGTCGACAAAACCCACCATCACGTTACTGGTAAACCCTCTTCGCTAGGAGGACTGTTAGACTCATTGACTTGACATCGAATCCCTGTGTGTGTGTGAGGACCATAGAGTAAACAACGTCTAGAATGACACTGACATCAGGCAAAACAGCAAAGTAAATGTGCAAAGCAAAATCCTCTGTGGGCATTATTAATTTTTTTTGCTTTTTGCATATTATTGCTGAATCAGACTCTGACTTTTCAGACTCTGATTTTGATGCAAGTGATCTGGAAATCAAAAACGAAAGGCAGGTAGCTGTTTCTTTTCCAGAAAGTGTCCTTCAGAATATTAATGGTTAGACAAACAGGTATGTAGTAAGTATGTAAACAGTGTGACAGGTGTCTTAGAAAGCTAATGTTTAATGTTAAAGGCATATAGTGTTTGCTTTGTATGCTTTTTAAGAAACTGAGTTTTTGGGAAAAATATTCAGACCTTGGAGAAAATGAAAAAAATAATTAGCCCTGAAAGAGTTAAATAAGCGATTTTTTTTTTTTATTCCAGTTTTGCAGGCAGGGTTAGCCTCAAGGTGCTCCACAACAACTTTCATTTGCCCAGTGTTTCTATTACACCTCATTGAACACAGCAGGTCTGGGGCTGGTGGTCCGCAGTTGTTCCTTTTTCACTATTACATTATTAACAAGATTAATAAAAATGAAATGAGAACCCAGCTAGCACTGCTAGACCGTAAACCTCATATTGAAGTTTTATCAGATGAAGTCTAATATTTCTTCACTTTCTCAGCTTCTGACTACTGAAACATGTCCGACTCAAATCGGTTGTCACAATCTTGAAATCTGCTGTAAGGCGATGCTTTCATTTCCCTTTTCAACTTCTTTTTTCTCCCTTTAGTAATCCACAGGGAGCAGATTGGAATTAGAAAATCGTTAATATGGATATTTCTGAGGGAATTTTACAAAGCTTGTTAGGTCATACATGAGAGGGATGAAGAATGGCTACGGTGTCCAAAAAAAATGCAGCGAGAAATACGAAGAAAGAGGAAAGCAGAGAAGAATTCTGACTAAAGAATTGTAACCACTTAAAAATAACTTCAGCATCCAGCACTCCCCACAGCACGAGCAGAAAATCCAAAAGAGAAAGCCGCTGACTAGAGGAACGCGATTCTCGAAATGTCGAGGAGTATGAACTGCACACGCACAGCAGGGTTCACTGGAATGGCACGTTAGAAATGAACTCACCTACTCCTTCATGGAAACTGGAAACCGAACACCAACCACCGAATCAAAAATTAGCATCCGATATTGGACAGATTTCATTTCTCGTTCAAATAAACATTCACTTTTTTTTTTTAACATTTCATTAAGCGGTCTACAGTGAATTCAGAGCCCTTCACTTTCCGCAGACTTTATTGTGTTGCTAAAGAGAGCTGAAACGATGGCAGCTTACAGACGCTCCCCATCCTATCTAATGGAACTTGAGAGGGTCTGCCCGGGAGAGTGGGGTATACTGGCCAAATCGAGGAGTGCAACGCCTGCAGAGACTCACCCAAGAAGACTTAGGGCTTCTACAAAGTAGTGAATTAAAGGTCTGAATACATCTCAGAATGGAAACCTTCAGTTTTTGATTTTTAAGAATTTTGCAATAATTCAGTGTAGATTAATGGAGAAAAATGGCAACGTAATCTATTTAAAATTAAATCAACAACGCAATAAAGTATGAAGAAAGTGAAAGGGTCTCAGTGCACAGTAATATATGAACTGTACATGAAAATGAAACACTAAGAGGATGAGGGTTGAGGTCCCTCAGGAGACCCTGTTTAATATCAGCGTCCAAAGGACGAAATAACAAAAGATCAGCAATCGCTGTGATTCTGGTCTGTCAATGAATGGCACATTCCAGGTGTCTTCTGAGATATGTCACTGGCATCCAAAGGGGCGGGACTTCGTCAACAGACCACCGCAGCTTTCTCACCTCCACTCTAAGGAAACACATGGAACAAATGTTAGTGGGGACGTCTCACCCCCAGGTGTATAGATAGATAGATAATTTTAATTTTTTAATTCTAAACAATATTAATATTAACAATTAGAACATAATTGCAGTCACATTAACAGACAAAATTCAACAACAAAAAAACAACAAAGTTTTTTTACTCATTACTAATTTTCTGTGGAACATAAAACATCATTTACAGCCCAGATTTTTCTAAATATATCTAATTGATTAATTAGTTTATAATATGCAAATTCAATCTTTAGATATAGATAGATAAGAAAGACACTATATAATAGATAGATAGATAAGGCACTATATAATAGATAGATA
>JANRMT010062817.1:14777523-14812445 GCA_026402145.1 Polypterus bichir lapradei | reverse complement strand
TAATAGATAGATAGATATGAAAGACATTATATAATAGATAGATAGATGTGAAAGGCACTATATAATAGATAGATAGGAAAAGCACTATATAACAGATAGATAGATAGAAAAGGCACTACTAAGATAGATAGATAGATAGATAAATAGATGTGAAAGGCACCATATAATAGATAGATGGATAGATAGATAGATTGATAGGAAAGGCACTATATGATAGATAGATAGATAGATAAGAAAGACATTATATAATAGATAGATAGATAGATGTGAAAGGCACTATTTAATAGATAGATAGATAGATAGGAAAGGCACTATATGATAGATAGATAGATAGATAGATAGATGTGAAAGGCACCATATAATAGATGTAACAGAAACGTGTGTGCAAGGCCCACAGTCGCAGAGCAATGTAGACACACAACATAAGAAATAATCACATCGATCATCATGCTGTTGTATTTCAGCCAGGGTTAGGTTTTTTTGGGAGGTACACTCTGTTCCCAGAGTTTCTTCGGAATGCACAGGAGATTCCCTGGGAAGGGAAAGAAAGCACTGTCCATCCAAACTCAGAGCCATTGCCCCTTATCCCAGCTGGTGTTTTTGGCATTATTGCATGGGTCAGATCTGGTTACAGATGGTGGATAGGACCCTTAGAGTTATCAGTTTGTTTGCTGTCTTTCTCCAGCCTCCCTGTGGCCTTGTGCGCTGTCCCTTGATGGTGATTGACAGGTGGTCCTGCCTCTTGGGGAACCACCCGCAAAACACAAGGAATATGACAGAATATGCATAGACACTTAGAAATGAAATAACAGACAAAACTAATAAAACATATAATAATACAAATAACTAAAATCATCAAGACTGGGCGGTCTCTTGGTCTGGAACCCCTACAGATTTTATTTTTTTTTCTCCAGCTTATGGAGTTTTTTTTTTTTTTTTTCTGTCCACCCTGGCCATCGGACCTTACTTATTCTATGTTAATTAATGTTGACTTATGTTTATTTTTTTATTGTGTCTTTTATTTTTCTATTCATTTTGTAAAGCACTTTGAGCTACATTTTTTTGTATGAAAATGTGCTATATAAATAAATGTTGATTGATTGATTGATAGGAAGAGAACTGGCATCCCAGCCAGAATGGAGAATATTTCACTACCAGGATGGGAGGCCAGTGCGATGATGCACCTGAACTGGCCAGCGGGACAAAGAAATAAATTTGTACCCAGCCAGTACGGTTCAACGGATGGACTGAGGAAAGCCAAGTATCAGGAGTGGTTCCATCCCCCATACACTAGGTGGCAGTGGTACTCGTATGATAATCCAACTGGGACACCCGCAAGGATATTTGGGAGTTGGAGTCCGGAAGTGCAGCCCTGTCGGGGTCCTCAGGAATTGTTAGAGAGCACTGTCGGGGTAGGACCTCAATACTTTTTCAATGTAGGTGCTTCCTCAATGACACGGCATGATAGCGGAAACATCCGACTCATAAGGAATCTGCTGCCTCACATAGAGGAGTCAGAGTCGGGAGGCAGCAGGCAACACTCAGGGGTGGACGGAAGGAGGAAGATTTGTTTATTTCTATTCTTGTGACTAATTTCTGGAGAGATGATTGAAAAGTGCCTTGTGAGAATAAATACCTTTTATTTTATAACAACAACAATAATAATAATAATAATAATAATAATAGGCGGCGTGGTGGTGCAGTGGTATCGCTGCTGCCTCACAGTTAGGAGGCCTGGGTTCGCTTCCCGGGTCCTCCCTGCGTGGAGTTTGCATGTTCTCCCCGTGTCTGCGTGGGTTTCCTCCGGGCGCTCCGGTTTCCTCCCACAGTCCAAAGACATGCAGGTTAGGTGGATTGGCGATTCTAAATTGTCCCTAGGGTGTGTTTATGTGTGTCCTGTGGTGGGTTGGCGCCCTGCCCTGGATTGGTTCCTGCCTTGTGCCCTGTGTTGGCTGGGATTGGCTCCAGCAGACCCCCGTGACCCTGTGTTTGGATTCAGCGGGTTGGAAAATGGATGGATGGATAATAATAACTTTATTTATATAGCACCTTATCATATATTTACATGCAACTCAAGGTGCTTTCCACAGATTAATCAACAAAAGCAAAGATATACCACATTTACTTGGATTATTATCATTAATTAATACTATGACCATCTCTCTCTCTCTCTCTCTCTCTCTCTCTCTCTCTCTCTCTATATATATATATATATATATATATATATATATATATATATATATAATCCAACGTCTGTCTGTCTCTGTCTGTCTGTCTGTCCACTTTTCATGAGAGAATTTAGATTGGGTTTTTCTCTTTAATTTGCTTGAACATTCCAGTGGATTTTGCGACTTCTCCCACTGCGTTATGTATCATAGTTCGCCTGCGGTACCGATTTATTTGTGCAAATCTGAGATACACGCAGTGGGCTGGGGGGCAGTTCTGGGTTGGTATGGCCGTCCTCACTCACACATCAGCCTCGGGGTGTACCTTACCTCCGTCTAGCTAGTGAATGAGAGAACTACTTAACGGATTTAGATCTGTTTTTTCTCTATAATTTGCTTGAACATTCTGATTGATTTTGTGACTTCTCTCATCGCGCTAAGAATCATAGTTCGCTAGCAGGAGCGATATAGTCACGCTAATCCAAGAGAGAGAGGCTGCTGGCCGAGGGGTGGGAGAAGCGTGACGTTAGGAGTGGGGAGCCGGGCAGGACCCTCCTCACTGTCCTGTTTCACTACTACGCAAGCGGAGCCGCGGGGCACGGCTAGTTTCTAGTAAACTGTGTATACTAAATACAAAATCACCAGGCATTGTTAAGCAAAATTGAACCAATAAAGTGCAAAACAAACCTTCACTCTTATCAGAAAAATGTTTTCTAATTTGACAACAGAACAACCTGATTTAATTAATATATATGAAAAGAAATATAAACTGTATATGTCTACATTTTACTATACCTAGGCATATGTACATGGCAGCCCATTGAGTAGGAACAGTTTGTTGTTGTTAAAATTAAATGCAAATATACAAAAGCAAGTAAGACAGTCCATAGTGGTTTCGGTTGATTTAAGATGTAGAAGGAATGAATTCTGGATGTGGATGGTTGACCTGCTGACATGGAGGAGAGGAAACCAAAAAACTCCTGCGATGGGCCTGAGGAGATAAATAAACCTCTGGAGGGCCACGGTCGGAAAACAGAAACGAGCAAATCAAATAGTCAGGTCTACAAGAGTGCGGTGTATTGCTGTGTCTTGGGTTTGGGGCTCAGTGTGCCCCCTTGTGGCCACAGAATATTAAAATAAACAACCAAAAAGACAAAGGGAATTGAAATACCAGCAATGGAAGGAATCCTGGCTGAACCATAACACTGTCATGGCATGTAAAACACGAGACATCAGAGAGATGAACTGCTCTTCTGTTTGTGAGGTCCAAAACACTCGAGGTGCTCCTTATTCCTCGTCACTGCATTGTCGGTGCTGTCCTTCAAGATGAGCACTCCTTGTTTGTCAGCTCTCATGTACTCAGAACCACCGTCCTTATGACTAACCGTAAAATCAAACTGGTTTGATTTTATCGGCTCAAGTCGTAGATTAATTGGGCTGAGTCGCTGAGTAGGTCACATTAGGTGATGGGTTTCATGGGAGTGAGCCACCAACTGCCTCCAACTCGTTAAGCAGGTTACAAGTGAAAATCGCTGGGATGGTCTTCTAACTATCACCTCACCATCCATTTTCAAACCGCTTAATGCAACAGGGGGGACCCGAGGGTGTCACCACAGACTCAAAGCCAAGTGCACAGATTAGGTTTAATGCAACTGATTCAAATTGTAACATTTGAAATACTGCACCACCTGCACGTGGAACGTCAAGTTCAATGTGATGAAATGATTCCATTTTGCCAACATAAACTTCACGACTCATGTGTACATGAATAAATTAAAGTTTGGACACACTTCAGGGCTTTCAGCTTTTTAACTTGATATGAAATATTTAGCAAAAATGTAATTATTTTAATGTCACTTTCAATTTGATTTTATTTTTAAAATTTCCTTCAATTGTGTCATCAGTCCAATGTCTCATTTTTCCAGACCTTGTTTCTCTGGCATATTCTTGACATTTCTTCAATTAATTTTTATGTGACATTTTTTTTTTCAAACTGCAAACCAGACCTTGTATTACAGCTGCAAGATTCTGCAATAAAAATGAATATTAAGGAAAGGCCTGTCTACATGCCACAGTGTAATAATACTCATATGTGTCACTTGACTGAGGTAGGCCCCTTATTTGACTGCCTACTGCATGCCACAGTGTGACCACCTGGCCCATCTGACATACAGGGCCCCCCATAATGTTTGGGACTAAGACACTTTTGTCCTTGATTGACCAGTCTGCTCCACAGATTAAAAAGACAAATCAAACATTTCAGACATTGTGATTAAAGTGCACATTGCAGACTTTCAATTCAAGGGATTTGCAGACATTTTAGTCACACAACACTTTTTCTGCAAGGTCCCCCCATTTCAGGGCACCATAATGTTAGGGACACAGCAATGGCAGGTGTATTAAAGCCTTCGTATTTAGGACTTTGTTGCATATCCTTTACATGCAATGACTGCTTGACGTCTGCGATTCATAGACATCAGTAGGTACTGAGGACGTTCTCTGGTGATTCCCTGCCAAGCTTCTAATGTAGCCATTGTGGTACCCGGATGGGGGTGGTACCCAGCCAGGACGCCCAGGAGGACCAGAGGAGGGCTTGCGCCTTCCCCAGACCGTGTGGGGGTGTCCATCCTGGTTGCTATGGGGGCCACGAGTATAGAGCTTTGAAGCTCAACCCTGTAGGGGCCCCTGGTCGCCACCAGGGGGCGCCCCTATGCCTTTGGAGCCCTGGACCTCAGCATGTCCGCTACACCCCGAAGTGCTGGGGGGAAGAAGAGAGGGGACACCCGGAGTGCTTCCGGGGATGCAGCCGGCACTTCCGCCACACTGGGGCGTGTCGGTGGAAGATTGCTGGGAAACACCTGGAGCACATCCGGGTGATTATAAAAGGGGGTCGCCTCCCTTCATTCAAGGCGAGTGTCGGGAGCGGAGTGGACTGAGCTGGAGAGGAGAGAAGGAGGCGGTCTGAAGAAAGGCATTGTGTGGCCAGGACTTTGGGAACTTGTGGGGTTCGTAGAGCACTGTGGGCATTGTATATAGTGTAAATAAACGTGTGGTGGGAAAAATGAATGTGTCTGCCTGTCTGTGTCCGGGCCAGTCTCCACACCATCTTCAGCTTCTGTTTGTTTCTGGGGCTTGTCCCCTTAGGTTTTCTCTTCAGCATATGCAACGCCTGCTCAGTTGGATTTAAATCGAGTGACTGGCTTGGCCATTCAGGAATTTTCCATTTTTAAGCTTTGAGTAACTCCTGTGTTGCCTCAGCGGTGTGTTTAGATCATCATCTTGTTGTAGGATGAAGCGCCGTCCATTGAGTTTGGAGGCATCTGCTGGAAATTAAGCAGATCAGATCTTTCTACACAACTCTGAATTCATTGTGCGTCTGCCATCAGCAGTTCCGTCATCGATGAAGATGATGGTGTGCCAGGACCTGTGGCAGCCATACATGCCCAAACCATAACAACCCCAACACCATGTTTAACAGATGAGGTGGTCTGCTTTGGATCTTGGACGGTTGCTTTTCGTCTCCACACTTTGCTCTCGCTGATGCAGGTTCATCTTTGTCTTGTCTGTCCACAAGACCTTTTTTTACCTGAATTCAGCAGGCTCTTTGAAGTCCTTTTCCTCAAACTGCAATCTGGCCATTCTGTTTTTTTGGCTGACTAATGGTCTGCATCTTGCAGTGCGTCTTTTGTATTTCTATTCGTGAAGTCTTCTTCTGATAGTCATTTCATACACAGACCCATCTCTGATCTGTCGCACAGGCATTTGAGGGCTTTTTCTTGACCATAGTGAGGATTCTTCCGCCATCAGCAGTGGAGGTCTTCCTTGGGCTACCAGTCCCTTTGCAATTACTGAGCCCATCAGTGTGTTCTTTCTTCTTCATGATAACCCAGACAGTTGATTTCGGCCATCCTAAGATGTTACTGATGTCTCCAATGTTTTATTCTTGTTTCTCATCCTTATAACTCTTGTCTTCATGTTGAACAATAGCAGCTACAGACTCCAAAGGGTAGAAACAAGCCGAGGTATCTTATGAAGCTATGAATCCCACCTGAGTGACCACAAACACCTGTAACAACAATCGTCCAAGACATTATTATGCCCTAAAATGGGGGGACCATGTAGAAAAAATGCCGTGTGACCAAAATATATGCAAATACCCTAAACTTTAATACTGTGACCATGAAGTGGACTAAGTGGAGTGCCTAAGGAAGTGGATGCATCTATAGAATTGTAGAACAGAACATTTAGAACATTAGAACAATCTGGATGAGAACAGGCCATTCAGCCCAACAAAGTGCGTCCACAGCTGTCCTGTCCACTTAATTCTTCTAGAATAACATCAAGTTGAGTTTTAAAAGTCTCTAATTTCCTACAGTCCACCACACTACTTGGCCACTTATTCCGTATGTCTGTTGTTCTCTGTGTGTAGAAAAACTTCCTAATGTTTGAGCGAAATTTACCCTGTGTCTCGATTCACTGGACTAATTCCCTTCATAATTTTAAACACTTCAGTCATCCATCCATCCATCCACTATCCAACCCGCTATATCATAACTACAGGGTCATGGGGGTCTGCTGGAGCCAATCCCAGCCAACACAGGGCGCAAGGCAGGAAACAAACCCCGGGCAGCGTGGCCCACCGTAGCACTTCAGTCATGTCTCCTCTTAATCTTCTTTTGCTGAAACTGGAAAAGCTCAGCTCTTTTAATCTTATCTCATAGAAATACATCAAGAAGGCTACAATATATACATATATACTAAAAACAACTATTTTTGGTGACAATGTACCAGCACATCGGCCACAGCAACTGGTTGTGGCATCAACTGCATGTTAAATGATTCTACAACCAATTGTGTGCTATCCACATTTGTATATTTTTACCTGTTGCTGTGCGTTCTATGTTAACTGGTTCCAGTACATAACACATTCGTCCATATTGCTTAATGGTCTCGTTGATCCTTTTTTGGTTTTATTAAGATGCTGTCCTTTCTTAATAATTTCATGGTGATGACACCACATCGCTATTGTTGTTTATGTTGTGGTTCTGTCATATGATTGGTTGGTTCTCCACTCACATGCTTTGATCCTGGAGGATAAGTTAATTCATGGCTGTTACCAGGGCAACAATCAGCCATTGACACTTGTACTGTCCTGGAGTGGCAGATCTTCAATTTTAAAATGGAGATGCTTGTACGAGGGGGGACCCAAAAATAACGAGAATTTTCTTCTGGAGGCTGGACGGGCGTTAGTTCTGACATTTGCCGACTAGGTGTGTGTACTAGACTACCCACTGCATTATTTGGCCAAGCAGCGTACTCGGGAAAAGGTCTGTAAGGTCAGCGTAATTTTTTTCTTGAGCCTCTGTTACCGACTTCGTCGACTTTGTGATGGCAGACTTGAAAGAATAACGTGTTTCTTTTTTGGGAAAACAGCAGCAGAAGCTGTCACGATGCTTTGAGTGGCTTTCAAAGAAGAAGCTTTGAGCCAGGTAAGGGTTTTTACCTTATAGTGCTCAAGCGATTGTGTGATGCAATGCGGAGAAAACGACCCAAATTGTGGCCATCAGGTGAGTGGCCTATGCATCACCGACAATGCTCCTGCCTACACAGCAGTTTCTCATTAAGAACAGGATGACAGCAGTTCCCCACCAACCCACCAAACCCAAACCCCCTCCACACACTTCCCGGACCTTACACCCTGGGATTGTTTTCTTATTTCCAATAATGAAGAAGGGCCCTTAAAGGATGAAGAGGAGGTCAAGAAGCAAACGACAGAGGCACTGAAGGCTATCACTTTGCAAGAGTTTCAGAACAGTTTTGAACAAAGTGGTGGGACAAGTGTATTGTGTCTCAGGGAGAGTATTTTGAGGACAATTAAATTTTGGATATGTTCTAAGAAATATACAATTTTTTTTTTTAATTCTTGTTATTTTTGGGGGATCCCCCTTCGTATTTTATTTTTTTATTCAAACAAAGAAGATGAACTTAACACTTGCATAGGCGGTTACCATCAAAGCATCATCTCTTCCTGAATTGTACCAGAAATCTGTCACCTTAAAGCATCTGTGCAAATGAAGCAGAAGACCAGGAAATACTTTATGTCCTGTGAACAGATGGACACCATAAGACTAGGAATTACCAAATTAGTTTACAGTTTGGGTAAGGAAGGAGTGCAGAAGTGCTAAAAAGATCAAAAACTCTGAGCAAAGTCATCCATCATGTGGACAGCCAGACAATCAAATGTAGGCAGTGTGGTGTGCTGGTTAAGAGTTTGGACTTCAAATCCTGAGGTTGTGTGTAACCCTGAGCAAATCACGTGACCTGTCTGTGCCCTGATTGGAAAAACAAAGGAAATGTAACCAATTGCATCATAAATGTTTTAAGTCGGCTTGGATAAAAGTGTCAGCCAAATAAGTAGATGTGTGTAATACCACATGATCCAGAGCCCCGCGTGGAATTTTAACATAAATATGGCTTATCCGAGAGACCAAAAGAGAAGAAACAGCAACGACAAAAAGGACTGGAGAGGGTGAAGGTGACATCAGAAAAGGAGAGATAGGTGGCCATTCCGTTTGAACGTCAGAGAGAGCATCTTATGAATAACACCGAGTGCTAAATTAAAAGCTGCCCAGGACAACTTCCAATCCTTGACACTTTCCGCAAGCTTTTTATAAAGACTGTTTCCAGACTCTTACTATCAATTTTATTTTCTATCATATCTTGCTCTATTTGGTATTATTATTTGTTAATAAATAATCATTTTGCTTTTACATTTTCTACACTTTGTTCTTGTATCTACAGCGCGTTGTCGCACCCACCACACGGCGAAACACCTGGTTTGGCATCTGAATGCATCTAGAGTGATTGAAATAATACATTGAAAATGAAGATACCCGTGTGAGGAGTTTGTTACATTACTTGCCCATAGGGATATTAAGGCTGGAGGTTGCTCCTCAAAAGAAGAACAACTGTGGTAAAAGCTGGGCATATTGTATTGTTTTGAAAGTGGCATATAACCAAAAGAGTTGTGTTTTTAATTCTGTCGCGATGATACCAGCATGTTAGTCAGTGCTGTTGATAGTAAGTTCTTAAGCAGAGACTCGTATAGAATGTTGTGTGATGCCCTTAGACATTAGAATACAATACAATTTATTTTTTGTATAGCCCAAAATCACACAAGAATTGCCACAATAGGCTTTAACAGGCCCTGCCTCTTGACAGCCCCTCAGCCCTGACTCTCCAAGAAGACAAGAAAAAACCCTTGTAGGGAAAAAAATGAAAGAAACCTTGGGAAAGGCAGTTCAAAAAGAGACCCCTTTCCAGGTAGGTTGGGCATGCAGTGGATGTTAAAAAGAAGGGGGTCAATACAATACAATACACAAAATAGAACAAATCCTCAATGCAGTATAAAAATTTTAATTTTAGAAGTACGGAGTAGAATTTAGCAGTAGGTGATATCACATAACATGATTTGGATTTTTTAGAGTCCTGGAGACCTCAGCCATCAAGCTGCTTCCACAGCTGAAATAGCGCTAATCCGATGAAAGGACCCCTTTAGACATTACCATTGTCTAAATTAGAATATCTATATATGGCTCATTGCAGGATGAGGGCCAAGGCTGAAGCTTAACAGGAGAAGGGTGAGGCAGAGGTCTAAGTAAACCCATGTCATTCAAACCTGTTTGCAGGACCTGCTTAAACTCCTGGATTCTAAAGCTTCTGGAATTCTGACCCTTTGATTTCATCCCTTAAGAAATGTTCAGTTTTGGTCTATTAATATGACATGCCACAATAAAAATGTATCCTCCAAAAAAGAAGAATATCTATGTATGAATGAGAATATTGCGGGGTGACTGACCATTAGGCTTGTTACAGTGTATAAAATTTGCAAATTATTCTCAATATTTTCATTATATTTTGCTCAATCCCAACAAGATGAATCCAGATGCAGGACACTTGTATAGGCATTTTAACATCAAAAGCATATCCTCACTTTTATAACAGTTGCTCACAACTTAGTGCTAAATTATTTTACAGCCTGAAAAAGGAAGACATGCCAGTAGGTACTAGGCAACATCAAAAAAACCTTATTATTTGGGAAAAGATAGATTAAAGAATTTGAGCAAAATTCATCCATCAAGCCTTTTTTTGTTTAAATGCAACCTTGAAACAGTGATACATGCTTTTATAATCTCTCGTCTAGATTACTGCAATGAGCTTCTTTATGGAATTAGCTAGGCCTCCATTGCTCACCTACAGCTGGTGCAAAATGCTGCTGCTTGATTTTTAACTGGCACAAGAAAGCATGAGCACATTACCATAATTTTGGCTTCTCTTCACTGGCCTCCAGTTCATTTTCGGATCCATTTTAAGATCCTTGTATTTGTTTTTAAACCCTTTAATGGTTGTGCTCCATTTTATTTGTTGGAACTGCTGCACCCTTATGTCCTGTCTCTCTCTCTCTCAGGTTAGCAGACCAGATGCTTTTACGTGTTCCTAAGGCACAATGCAAACTCTGAGGTGATCCGGCTTTTTCAGTTGCAGCTCCAAAACTCTGGAATGATTTGCCGTTGCATGTTAGGCAGGCTCCTTCACTTGCTGTCTTTTAATCTTATTTAAAAACGCACGTTTACTCCCGGGCCTTTAACATATGTATGATATGTTGACTCTATGTGTACTTTTTATTACGAATCTCTTCAGCTCTTATGTGTTTATGTGTTTCTGTTTCTTTTACCCTTTGGTTATTGTTGGTCTGATATGTTGGGTTTTTATTGTACAGCACTTTGGTCAGCCTTGATGTTGTTTTTAAAGTGCGTTATAAATAAATAGATAAATTAATAAACAAATAATGACAGCCAACCAATCAGCTGCATGCAACAATCACATGTTGTGAAACCTCCAGAATGAAATTTTATAATAAATATGCCTCATATGAAAGCAATGTCCAAAGAGAAACAGTGAAGATTGAAAAGTAACGTCAGAAGAGAAAACAAAGACATGTATGACCAGTTTTCATCCTATCGTCAGTTAACAGCATTTTTATTAACATCGATTGCTAAATCAAACGCTGCCCTGGGACATTCATCCTTGACATCACTAATTCCTTTCAGTAAGCTTTTTAAAGACTGTTTATCCAGACTTTACTATTGATCTTATTTTCTTTTACTTATTATTGTTCTTTAATAAATATTAATGTCTTTTCATCTTTCTATATTTTGTCCTTATATGCAGAGTGATTGAAGTAATAAAGTAGTTTTTGAGCACCTGCAGCAGCCAGAGGTTTGCTGTACTCTCTGTGCTGTGAAGTTTATTAAGTCTGAGGGTGAGACCTCTACCCGATAGAAGGGAACAGTATGTAAAGTAAGACATCTTTGGTTGATAAATGGCGTATAACCAAAGATGTATGTTTAGATATATTCCTAGTACTTAAGTCTGATATATTTAAACATCATATGTTGTTCGTGCCAATAATAAGTAAGTCTCTTGAAGTGCTAGGAGAGTGACAAGTTGCGTTATTCTTATAGCACTTGTGTGGTTTAAAGTGCTAGAGGTTAACCAGCTGTGTGTGTGTCATTCATAGGGTACTGTGAGTGTATGTGTATATCTATGTATGTGTGTGTTATTATTAGGGTGCAGGAGTAGACCAATCCAATAATGAACTTGACAATTGTAAGGGGTAGACAGACAATAACACAGGCTCTTACCTGAGACTTTGTCTACAGAATCCCTATATCTGTGCGTGTATCTGTGCAGCATGTGTTGTAAGAAATGAGACAAGACAAGACAGGTAAAGAGTTGGGGAACCTCCCCGTAGTCCCGTTTGTGGCAACAAGGTCAATAACAGGCAAATAATAACCATCGACAATTGACAGTTCAAGCATGGTTGCTCGGAGCTTTTATAGAGAACTTAACGACAGGGAGTAAATGAAATAACGGAAGTGATGGGGATTGAGGGAGCTGGAGATGACATCAGGAACAGAGGTATGGAACTGAAGTCATCAGGAGGAGACTGGAAGTGATGCAATTCCATGGCGTGGGACAGGTGTTTTCTTCTTTGGGAATGGGAGCCGGTTTTTGAGGTAACGTCTTTTTATTCTGGTGTTTTCCTGTGGACGTGAAGGAGAGAAGAGCATTAATACTGCATTCCAGATCCCCGTTTCTCATGGTTTCACTCGCAATCGAGCCCTTTGATTGGTCCCTATTCGTGCATGTGTGACAGTGTGATAATCTTAACGTGCGGGACTAGATCAAATTTGTAGCAGAATTGGTGCGTCTCAGAGAAATCCACGATAATTCAACACTGGAAGCAAAGAACAAATAAAGAAGACTGCATTTGATGAAAACATGCAGAAAGTTTGAAATATTCTTTAAAACTCAATCAAATTAAGCATTGATTGCGGGACTACATCACAATGTTTTTGTAGAATGTAGATCTTATTATTAGCTTGCGGTTGAAATTCTTTGATTTAAAAAATGCTGTGTTTGTAATTTCAAACTGTCAAGCACAATATTATGCAGTACGGTATACTTGGCGATTTGTCAATTTCAAATTTTAAATGTTATGTTTCACCAAATAAACAGAACATGTAGTGCTAGGATTCTCTGCCTCTGTATACTGTCACAGTACCTCCAACTTGATCCAAACACAACTGCCACCTTTTTGTTTACGGAGAAAGCACTACTAAAAATTACATAAATGATACCAAACCAGGGGATGTCCAACTCTGGTCCTGGAGGGCTGCAGTGGCTGCAGGTTTTCATTCTAACCCTTTTCATAATCAGTGCCCAGTTTTCACTGCTAATTAACTCCTTTTTCCTTCATTTTAATAGCCCTGTTTTTAAGGATTCAGTCCTCTGAATTGATTTGTTTCTTCATTAAATGGCAGCTGTCACAAAAAGACTCCAGACAGTCAAAAAGGTTTGGGGCAGCCGCCTGTATATTACGCTCCTGGATGCAAAAGGTTGAAAATGATTGAGTAGTTTACAACATTGAGTCCAAAACAGAACTGAATACATGGAGGTAAGATGGCGGTTTTAAGGGCTGGTGGAGGAAATGATGTCATCTATGCCGGAAGTGGCGTCATCAGATGTCCTGGAACCGAAAGTGAAGTCATCAGAGGTGCTGGGACCTGGCAGGATTTCCCGGGAATGGTTTGCAAGGAACTGAGAGAGAGACAGTCAGCATACTCCATCACCCCCTGGTCTGATGCAGTATTACACTTACTCATGCCCTTTAGCCTCCTAATCGCACGTGTGTGACACAGACAATCAGAAATGAGATGTGAAACAAACCAACAGATGACCAGCTAAATTGGAACATCAAACTCCAGCAAATTTCATTCCAACCAGCTTCTGAATGAGAAGCCAATTCTTGCTGTTAATTAAAGCCATTATTCAATATCAGGACTTGTTCCTGCTCTCATTCTACCACAGCAGACTGTTGATTTTCTCATTTTTTCTAAGACCACCATCAAGATGTTTTGGTGACCTGAGCAGAACAACATGACTGAGACCTTCACCTTTCTTTATTTTCAGGTTAGGTGGCTTGTTTTGTCTTCCATTATTGTTTGGCTGCTCATTAAGGAAAAAGAAACAACTAAGGGGTCTGAGTCACGTCAATTAAAATGAAGGCAAAACAAGTTAATCAGCAGCAGAAACGACTCACTAATTAAGAAGATGGTTAGAATGAAAACCAGCAGCCACTGCAGCCCACCAGGACCGGAGTTCGACACCCTTTTACTAAACTATAATCTACTAAAACTATAAAAACTATATAAACTTCAAAACATTTCTACCATACAGCCTCTGCTGTATAACCAAGCCACACTGCTAATGAACAAGGAGCAGAGGATCAAGAGACTCAAGCAGAGACATTGTGAACTGTTTTCAGCATCATCAGCCACTGGGGTATAATCTGATCTTACACCATGAACCGTAAACTGAGCCCACTTTTTATGGCTTCTCCCAGGCTTGCTACACATTCAACACATTGGATCTCCATAACTCATTAACAATCTAAAATAAATGATTGTGTCCTTCAGGGGTCCAGTGCCAGAGTTAATATAAGTTTTCAACAGTCCTATACTTCAGCCAGAAGCATTTCTGCGTTGGATGAATTCCCTACTGGCTTTCCAAAAGATCTAACATCTGAGTGAGGGAAACGTTTAAGAATTTTTTTTTTCCCTTTTACTTCAGCTCTCTTTTTTTAATTTGAACTCCTTTAATTGTTGGACAGACCCAAGCATCACTTACGAGAAATGCATGCCTGCTGGAGTCTCTGTTGGTATCTGGCAAACGTCCTAACATTTCAATACAAAAAAAAAAAAAAAGAAAAAAGCAGATTACAGTTCCGCATTTCCCAAGTCCGCTCCTTTTAAATGGCAAGTTCTTGATAACAATCAAAGGTGAACGGCTTTTCCATGTGTAAAGCACCCCTGTTATAATGCTTTTCCTAATGTATCAATACGACCATAAATTGTTAGTCTGCAGGAAACTTAAATTACAGTTCCGCAAAGCTCTGATCGTTATTCAAACTGGCTAGCCCTGACAATCCTTCATTATCAGCTTGGCAACATCGAGGGCGAGAGTGAATTGTAATGGAAAAGAATGGAAATGCACCTCAGAGTTCAATACGCTCTCGCAAAATCATTTTCAGTTCGCGCTCTAGAGGGAGAGTGTTCACAGGGTCTGCTGCAAGCCACGGCCCACCATAAGGCATTCGAGAAAATGACAAAGCGCAAACATTTTGTTTAGTTTAACTCAGTGATTCGTAACCTCTTTTTGAGTCACGGACTCCTTTAAGAACCTGATGAAAGCTATGGACCCCCTTCCCCAGAAACATTTACATAAACACAACTTTGCATGCAATGAATATAATGTACTTTATTTATTGAGATTTGATTGTGTCTTATATATATATATATGACTGTGACATACGGCTGGGACGTCTGCACCGCCGGGATGCCTGGAAGGTGGAAAGACCGAGAGAGGACCAATACCTCCCACGAGACATGAGAGGGCAACTGCACTGGTTCACATGTGGGCCACACGTCCACCCAGTTGAGGCACGTGGCCACCACCAGGGTCTGCCCAGACATTCCAGGAGATGTGGCGTGCAGCACTTCTACCACAACAGGGAGTGCTAATAGGCCAGGAGGCAAATACACCCGGGTGTGCTTCCGGGTGCTCAGGCAGCACTTCTGCCACACCCGGAAGTGCTGCAGGAAGATCATCAAGAAGAACCTGGAGCACAACCGGGTACTGCATAGAGGAGCCGGAGTTGGGAGGGAGCGTGACGAAGCTTACAAGAGAGGAGTGGAGGCGGCAAGAAAAGAATAGAGAGAAGGAAGGACTGTGAGTGACTAATGCACCGTATTTGAGAAATCAAAATAAAATGTGTGTGTTTTGGACATAAGTCTGTCCATGTTGAGGCTGGGTGCTACAGACATAACATATTATTAAGCTTTATAAAATAAACAATCTAAAACAAACACTCATTTGTTATGCAAAAAAAAGTAATGGGCACTCATTAGAATTATGAAATACAATCCTCTTGTGCAAATTAAAACAGATCTACTACTACAAAGTTTTCTACTACCATTACTGCTACTACTACTACTACGTCTACTCTCTCATTATCTACTTTATTTCAATGAGAAGGTTGTTCTTGTTTGCCTTGAATACGAATATGAAACTGTGGCAGGGTGCATTTTCTTTCATTTCTTTCAATGGGAAACCGTTGATTGGGACAAGGGGGTGGGCCGTATGTTGACCGTTATTTTTCTCGCATGATGTTTCTCGCGCAACATTTTTCTCACCGTTATTTTTCTGCCGTGTCATTTTTCGCACGAGTATGTAACTCACGCATTAGGCTTAGGTGAGATAAATACTTCTAAGAAAAAAAATACGCGAGAAAAATAACAGCGAGAGACGTAACGTGGGAGGAAAATCACGTGAGAAAGTTTATGCAAGAAAAATCAACAGTATCGGGCTGTATAGTGGATATAAATGTTCATTTTTATTTGATCCATACGGACCTCAGGTTAAGAACCCCTGGTTTAACTTATTTCTGGCAATGTAGTGTTGTGATCCGAATAACCTGCAGCCACTGTGGCCCTCCAGGCCCGGAGTTCGACACCCGAGCCTTACAGGGTAAAAATCATTCTGCTGTGTTTTTCTGAAAGCAGAATAAGAGAAGAGAGAAAAGACCAGCTAAATAAAGATCAAGTATTATCAATTATTATTACTTTTTGTGAATGTGGTTGGAACAAAATTCTGCAGCCACAGGGAAGTTTGGGAATCACTTCTTTAAGGAATGGCTTTCTTTCTGTCACTGTCACTGTCACTGTCTCCTATTCACAGTACAAGCTCACATTTGCTTTTCTTGACCTGCACTGTTAAGCTGTGCTTGAAGCTGCTGTGCTGTGAGGCGCCTGTGATCTCGCAAGCTTGGTGACCCTCAGAAACTCGTGTTCTGATTGGCTCGTGACTTTGGGTTGGCCAGATCTCTTCCTATCAGAGCTCCTTCCACTTTCCAGTTGCCTTTGGATTGTGTAGGACACCCCTGGACTCACTGACCCTTTGATTTATTTTGCAGTCTCTCTAAATGAAAGGCCAACACTTCTAAGGGTAATAATGCCCTGTCTCATTTCACTTGTTAATTGTCGTTTTCTTGCCATTATCACTGGCATATTGTGAGGGTGTAGTAACACAGTCTGTTCCAACTCTGCTTTGGGTTTTTAAGTAATCAACAGAAGTTGGAACACCTGCGCAAATTGTTTGATTCAACTTGTAAGTATTCATTTATTTTAATTGCTGTAGAACTTCTGTAGGTTGTAACTATTAGTCATTCCCTGAAGAAGGCCCATTTGTAATATTCTGAGATTTTCTTTTGTTTTCAGTTTTTGCTAACCTAAACTAAAACTTTTGACTAGTAGAGTAGTACTGCATACCTCAGAAGATTCACGAAGGTGATCCTCAGGCGCCCATGTGTGGCAGTAAGCTTAAAAAATACCTAAGAAGAATCAAAATAAATAAAAAGTGAATTCAATTGATTTTTGCAGTTAATGCCCCTTTGAAAGAATTAGGTCTGCATCAACTGACTTGAAGTATGCAGTTGATTTAAAAGTGCATAGATCACTAGATATGTGCTAAAATATTTATCAACAGCCATAAATTATAATCTGTGCATTTAGATTTATACTGTGTGCTTGCAAATGCAGAATAAACATACAGTGCCTATAAAAGGTATTCACCCGCTTGGAAGTTTTCACCTTTTATTGTTATTCTAGCTGTGCTACTCATCTAAGGCAGGTTGAAATCTAAGTAATGAACGTAAACCGCAGCATTAATGCACCATGCAATGCATGTGTCTCTATTATATGCAAATTGGTATGGGATTCATAAAAAACAGTAAAAACAAGAGAGGATTAGAGCAGCGGTTCTCAGTGCCCAGTCCCCAATGCCCCCCCACCCATAGCTGCAGGTTTTTGTTCTAACCAACTTCCCAATCTGTTAGTCATATTTACCTTTAGTCACTCTCTTTGTTTAATTAGCTAACGCTCTTTTTTCCTTATTTATTTTGCATTTAGAAAAGTGCAGAAGTGTCGGCAGGGCTGGATTAACCATTAAGCAAAATTAGAAAGGGCAGCAAGGGGGGGGGGGGCACCCCAGAAATTCTCCATTGGCCAGATTTACCATGGACCACATATTGCAGCAGAACCAGGTTCCACAAAAAGGGGCTCCCACATTAAATTTAAAAATTACATACATAAATATCTCTCTATTATAATAAAAAAAAAATCTTGGGAAGAGAGACGAGACGTGACTTTCTCAGAGAGACACTTTCACGGCCCACGAGAAATGACTTTGTGCCAAGAGATTTCACCAGGCTCGGGGCCGGAAATAAAAGACAAAGAGTAGATGACAAAGTAGAGCGTCGCAAAGAATTCAAAAACGTTGGTGCGATACACATGCAGAGCAGGAGAGACATAATGGAAGTACTAAAATTAGAAAGTCTCAAAAAAATGATAGTAAAGATCACATTAGCACAAACAAACGGAAATTATTACTCTTTGAAATAATGGAACAACGAAAAGAGATCGAATATATTGTTTGGATTTAAACTTTAAGTAGGAGACTTGTAGATCGCCTAATTTGTGTTGCCATCAGTGAAAAGTAGTGTTTCTTCCCAATGAAGAGGTGAATCTACGAGAATTAAAAGATTAGTTGTTTGGTGAAAGTGAAAACTGCGAGAGAAAATTTCAAGCCCCGCGAGACAAGACTTTATGAAAAGAGATTTGGAAAAGTCCTGCCCACATTGAAAACATTTACAACCACGCACCCGGTTCAATCATCTCTCATTTGTGTGAATGCTATTGTCAGACACAGTTCATGTAGAGAGAAAGAAACGATATTCACTCACGGGCAGTTATACGTTGCGTTGTCACGATGTAGTTCCAAACACAGAATCAAAATTCAATGCAATATTGATGAAAAGGTAAAAGTGAAAAGAGATCGAATATATGGACATAGGTGATATGACAGAAGTATGTAGATATTGTTCGGATTTAAACTTTAAGTCGGAGACTTGTAGATCATCTAATTCATGTTGCCATCAGGGAAAAGTAGTGTTTCTTCCCAATGAAGTGGCGTATCAGCGAGAATTAAAAGATTTGTTGTTTGGTGAAAGTGAAATCCACATATGCGAGTGACTGAGACGCGAAGTTTCTGGCATGCAATGCAGGCAGGGGGGTTGGCGAGTGTAGCCGCCTAGTACAATAATAAGAATATTAATAAAATAGTAATAATAGAGGCAGGCTGCATGCCTTATCTCTGCTAAGTGTAGAAGCAGATTGATTAGTTTTGACAATCTGATCAAAGACTTTGCAATTCAAAAGAGAAAACATTTCAAATATAAATAAAGTGGAAGTACAATATACAAAAATAAACATTATTTTCTCTCTTACTGTAAATTTTGTTCCAGTTTGAAAAGTAAAATTTTACTTTATGGTTTATTATTGTTTATATCTTTAGTTATATACAGTATGTATGAGAACACAGGGTCACCTTTTGTAATATTGTCTGAAACAGAATAAACAGTTATATCGCACCAGCTGCCTGCTTCTTTGTCTTATTAAATATGCAAATTATTTACGCTTGATTTACACTTCATTTTTATTTCGTGCAATGTGCGACTTTCTGAACTTGAACTTTTGAGTGCCTCCGCCACGCTGTGCCACTCCACCAATCCCCTTTTGCTGCTTATACCACTGCTTAAGCCACCAAATAGTACTTTTCTTCTTGTCTCCACTTCACTGAGCAGGACCTCCATTTTGCAATCGCTGAAATTCTTTTTTGCACATATGTTTGCCATTGTCTTTTAACAAAACAGTGAATGGAGGGGGCTATTTATATAGGGTGGTCCAGATCTAATTATGCAATATTGATTACGATATAACTTATTAAGTTTATTACATAGAAAATCACCCAAAAAATCCCAGACCATCGAGAAGTGTGCGAACTGAAGAATCGCCTTCGTGCCAAATTGGAATCGTCCCTGCGTAAATCAAAGTCATCCAGACAATCTGGATCTGCATAATTAGATCTGGACCACCCTGTATTGATTTGCATATTCAAATAGGTGAAATTCTGGGAGGAGTCAGGATGGGGCTGTAGGCACGTGCATTTGCGTTAAAATTCATGTTGATTGGGATTTATAAAGGGAAAATGCGTAGAACTTTGATTATGCTCAGTTTTATGCATCTGAATTTTTTTTGTGCGCATGCACATTTCTAGTTTTGCCTGTACGACATGTTTTAGTGTAAATGCTATGCAAAGCGTTATACATGAGGCCACTGGGGCGTCATTTATATGCACAAAAAGAGGCTCTAAATGAGCACATGCAACTTCCCACGCAAACGGCGGGATTTAGATAAGTAAAGTTGACGCCAAAGCTTGCATATATTTACGGCATCTCTGACCCTTGAGTGGGCAATATTTTGGGGAAGCTGGGAAATGACAACCTCCACTTGATCAAGGAGGGAAACGCAGCCAAACCACCTAAATGATGATTCGTATGCAGAATAATATAAATTCATAATAAAATCATAATAATATGAGGCACTGAATAACTTTTTTTTATTTTTTGACAGCTACCTGCTGTCACTTCTCTGTGAAACTGGCTGACAGGTCAGTAATATCTCAGCTAAGCCAGGGCCGTCTTAACAGCATTATAGGCCCCCGGGCAAAGCCTACACAACCACTCACAGGAATAAAAATGTAAATGGTTTATAAAATTAAATATATATTTAATGTATTGGTACTTCCAATAAAATTAGTATTTATACATTAAAGAAATATGAAGTACAGCAAAGATTAATCAACATAAACGTTTGAACAATATAACAAGTGCCTTGAAAAACACAAAAATTTCAATATATAAATGACACTCAATTGGTAAACCACACGGATGGAGATGGCACAGTATGAAATGATTATGAATTATGTATTATTAGTCAAGTGTTCAACACAAATATTTGCAAAATTTCTTTGCTAAGAATTGAGCTGAAGTGACGTTAACATATATGCTTTGACGTGATGTAGTGTGTGAGATCCGTAAACATACCACATGCACGTGAGGTTGCAGAGGTGACCGTGATACTAAATCAGAAGCAAATGCCAGCATCCACTTGTAACATAATAACAAATATTTATAGTTCAGTATAGTATCGTATTTACTTATTGACAGCAAGTCAAAACATACATAGATTAGCATGGGGCCCACAGGCAACTACCCAGTGTGCCCATGCGTTAAGACGGCCCTGAGCCAAGCTTCACTCCATTATGCCTGCTGTGCTAGACTGGCGAGGTACTATGGTGTACGGTGTGGGTCTACGTACATAAAACATAAAATGCTTTTGTCAATATAAAAAAGCAATTTGCAGCTGTGTCCATTTTTCCTAACATAACCGGAGCACTACACTGCACTCATATTGCAATAAGGCCACCTAGCGAGAATGAAGCTCCTTTGTTAACCGTAGGCTGTTGCATTCCATTAATGCACAAGTCATCTGTGATGCCATGAGGTGGCTGACAAATGTTGTATCCCCCTAACGTTGTAATTTGCTTATTTTGAGGCAGACATAACGGTGCTGTACGTGGTGGCTGGCTAACTGGTAAGGTAACTGGCTGAACCCTCAGTGCTCCATATGGATTGTAACAGCAATCACCACATTACATGCGGTAGAGGATAGCAGCTACCCGTTCTCATGCTGGTGCCTTAAGCCTTTCCCGGACTCCCAGAGCACAGGGAAGATGCGCTATAATGCCATGCGTGATCTTATGCACTCAGTTGTGGAGCACAGCCAGATACTCTCAAATGCAAAGGGCGGGGTCTCGATGGGCTGATGCTCCACCAGCCAATGATGTTCTGCAGCATTGTGATTGTATATGTATGAGGTATACTAGCATGCCCCATATATGGTGTGATAGACGGCCAGGAACCCTGCCCTGCCGGGATGCCTGGAGGAAGGAAGGACTGGGAAAGCTGCACTTTTCTTTCCTGGGCACCTGGATGGCCCTTGATCCCTGGAGGACAGCGCTTTCGCTACACCAGGAAGTGCTGACGGACCAGGGATGGTGTACACCTGGAGTGCTGCTGGATGCAAGGGCACCCGCCACACTGGGGAATGCTGCCAGAAGTTCATCATCGTGCACCTGGAGCACATCTGGGGCGTTATAAAAGGGGCCACCTCACTCCATTCGGGGAGACGGAGTCAGGTGGAAGAGGATGGAGCTTGCAAGGCAGGAGTGGAGGCGGCCCGAAGGACCAAGGACTGAGTGAACTGTAAATAGTTGTGTAAATAAACGTGTGTGTTGTGGACATTGCGGAGTCATGTCTGTCTGTGGCCGGGCTAGCTCTTACAATGGATACTTCTGGACGGCATTCCATGTGCGTTCCTGCATTCTTGTACGCATATTTACCAGGCCATTATGATTTATAAACGGCAAATTGCATGGAAATATGCATACCCCAGGTTTTATAAACTTTATTTTTTGTCGTGCACATATCTTCACACTCAAGTTTTATAAATGAGGCTCCTGTACACACATCTCTGAAAGTGGCAGCTACTTCAGTGTTACTCACTGGTGTGCTTATCTACTCTCTATATATAAATATCCTAAGCCTTAAAGTGCAATGGAAGTGACGTTTTTAATGTCACATTTTTTGTCACGCTTTAAATCTGGCTTATTTTAAAACCTACATATATATATATGTGTTTAGTATCATTCTTTTCAGAGTTTATCGAACTTTAATGTGATTTTGTCAGATCTTCAGATTATTTCGTTTTCAAATTATAAACTAAAAAATATCAAGAACTCACATCCCGCAAGATGAGAGTTTGTCACAAGAGATTTAGCCACACCTTGGGCAGGAAATAAAAGACAAAGAGTAGGACAGCTGCTGTACAGGCTTTTAAATGTTTGAAGTGCCGTGTGAGAAGCAGATCACGTGGCACGGCAGCAGCAGCAGCAGCTGATTGAGCAAAGAGGAGGTAAAAAAAAACCCATTTGTTTCCCATCGTATCACCTTTTAAGAGGGGGTTTGGGAGGAGCGACCGCGTATCCTTGGGGTGCGTTCAGCCCCCCTCTTCACAACACAAGTGGCAAAGGTACAAAGTGGCTGGCGAGCGAACCGAGTGGGGGGAACCCTCTAGTTTTTAAATAATAATCTAAACAACCGGAACATTAAAAATAAAAAAATATGTTTAAAATGAAAACAATGAAACTTTAATCATCTAACAAATATAAATTCCTCTTTATTCAGTAAAAATATAACATAACCAGCTCTAAATGGTTGTAAAAAGAAAAAAAAAGAAAAAGCACAAAACATCAAAACATAGAAATAACTTTTTTAATTGTGGTAGGAGTGCGATTAAGAGAAGACATGAATTGGCACAAAAACCTGTAGCTATGGCAGCCGCCAGGACCGAACATAGAGAACCACTGGATTAGAGTACAGAAATACAACTAAACACGTGCATACAACCCTAAGCAGATATGAAAGAAAAATGATTCATTTATTTGCTTTGTTCGTTACTGTATTTTCTTCATACATACAGGGCTGTTTCCTTATTCTCTTTAATAAAAATATAAGCATAATGTTTACATATTAAACAACATCTTTCACAAGATGCCAACAGCAGCTGAGGCAGGACCCAACTTCTAAGTAGTAAAAAATATCATGGGAGTCGTTCCAGATTTCCACAGAATGAATGCCAGCATTACCTCTCCTATACAGTAGCATTACACTGATTTCCCTTGTTACTGTGCTTGGACTTTATACAACATGCATTTATACATTTGGCAAAGGGTGCAGGTTCAGTGCCAACGACTGACTCACCAGCTGACCCTGAACAGGTCACTTCATGTACCTGTGATCCAATTTTTAAAAATGACTAACAACACTATTGCATTTATAATAATAATATAATTTAGCATTTTCAAACCCATTGAATCGAATTTAGGTTCATGAGAGAGCAAGGGCCTATCATACTGTAGCAGCATCAAGTGAAATGTCTGAATAGCGGGTCAGTTCACTGTAAGGCCAAATCATTTACTCACCCACACTAGGCCACTTTGGATTTGTCAATTAACACGGCTGGAAGATCTTTGGGGATGTGGGAGGAAAACCGGAGTGCTCCAGGGAAAAAAAACAAAACACGCAGACACGTAAAGAACATGCAATCTCCACACAGTCAATGACCAACACTCTTAAAAATCTGGATTGTTTAATGGTGCTTTACTGGGTTGTGTCAATGGATCCTCACAGAGCAACTGCCTGACAATGAACCATTTTAATTGTGGTAAGGGTTCTACACCTATTAAACTGGGGCTTTGAGCTTTAATATGAGTTCCTAATATGCGGATAATACAGAAATCTTTAATGTATGGTAGGCAGCATACTAACACATCAAAAAACCTGAACTCAGATAGATAGATAGAGATAATGAAAGGCACTATATAACAGATAGATAGATAATGAAAGGCACTATATAACAGACAGATAGATAGATAGATAGATAGATAGATAGATAGATAATCCAAGGGAATGACAAATCTGAATAAAATAAATGTTGGGGAGCAAACCTGGCCATTCCTGTTTACTTCAAACAAAATTAAAGAAAACAAATGTACGATGGCATCAAAACCACAAAAATGGTAGCCTCCTTTAAGCTTGGGAGCAAAGTTATCTTGCTGTCTCTTTGGTTGCTCAGTCATGAAGTGACACCACCTTCCAGGAAGTTGTGCTTTTGTGGCCCAAGGACTGGAAATAGGCAGCTTCTCTGTACTGTGGGAGAAAAGGAAGACAGCACAGTTAGCGGTAGCTCCCCCTCTTGACCTGGGCTGGAATTACATACCTGGGATGAACTCAGAGTGTGACCTTCTGCCGCACATGTGTGACAACAGATAGATAGACAGATATGAAAGGCACTATAGATAGATAGATAGATAGATATGAAAGGCACTATAGATAGATAGATAGATAGATAGATAGATAGATAGATAGATAGATAGATAGATAGATAGATAGATAGATATGAAAGGCACTATAGATAGATAAATAGATAAATACAGTGTATCCAGAAAGTATTCACAGCGCATCACTTTTTCCACATTTTGTTATGTTACAGCCTTATTCCAAAATGGATTAAATTCATTTTTTTCCTCAGAATTCTACACACAACATCCCATAATGACATGAAAAAAAGTTTACTTGAGGTTTTTGCAAATTTATTAAAAATAAAAAAATTGAGAAAGCACTTGTACATAAGTATTCACAGCCTTTGCCATGAAGCTCCAAATTGAGCTCAGGTGCATCCTGTTTCTCCTGATCATCCTTGAGATGTTTCTGCAGCTTCATTGGAGTCCACCTGTGGTAAATTCAGTTGATTGGACATGATTTGGAAAGGCACACACCTGTCTATATAAGGTCCCACAGTTGACAGCTCATGTCAGAGCACAAACCAAGCATGAAGTCAAAGCAATTGTCTGTAGACCTCCGAGACAGGATTGTCTCGAGGCACAAATCTGGGGAAGGCTACAGAAAAATTTCTGCTGCTTTGAAGGTCCCAATGAGCACAATGGCCTCCATCATCCATAAGTGGAAGAAGTTCGAAACCACCAGGACTCTTCCTAGAGCTGGTAGGCCATCTAAACTGAGTGATCGGGGGAGAAGGGCCTTAGTCAGGGAGGTGACCAAGAACCTGATGTTCCCTCTGTCAGAGCTCCAGAGGTCATCTGTGGAGAGAGGAGAACCTTCCAGAAGGACAACCATCTCTGCAGCAATCCACCAATCAGGCCTGTATGGTAGAGTGGCCAGACGGAAGCCACTCCTTAGTAAAAGGCACATGGCAGCCCGCCTGGAGTTTGCCAAAAGGCACCTGAAGGACTCTCAGACCATGAGAAACAAAATTCTCTGGTCTGATGAGACAAAGATTGAGCTCTTTGGTGTGAATGCCAGGCATCACGTTTGGAGGAAACCAGGCACTGCTCATCACCAGGCCAATACCATCCCTACAGTGAAGCATGGTGGTGGCAGCATCATGCTGTGGGGATGTTTTTCAGCGGCAGGAACTGGGAGACTAGTCAGGATAAAGGGGAAGATGACTGCAGCAATGTACAGAGACATCCTGGATGAAAACCTGCTCCAGAGCGCTCTTGACCTCAGACAGCAGGACAACGACCCTAAGCACACAGCCAAGATATCAAAGGAGTGGCTTCAGGACAACTCTGTGAATGTCCTTGAGTGGCCCAGCCAGAGCCCAGACTTGAATCTGATTGAACATCTCTGGAGAGATCTGAAAATGGCTGTGCACCGACGCTTCCCATCCAACCTGATGGAGCTTGAGAGGTGCTGCAAAGAGGAATGGGCGAAACTGGCCAAGGATAGGTGTGCCAAGCCTGTGGCATCATATTCAAAAAGACTTGAGGCTGTAGTTGCTGCCAAAGGTGCATTGACAAAATATTGAGCAAAGGCTGTGAATACTTATGTACAAGTGATTCTCAGTTTTTTAATTTTTAATACATTTTCAAAAACCTCGAGTAAACTTTTTTCACGTTGTCATTATGGGGTGTTTTGTGTAGAATTTTGAGGAAAAAAATGAATTTAATCCATTTTGGAATAAAGGCTGTAACATAACAAAATGTGGAAAAAGTGATGCACTGTGAATACTTTCCAGATGCACTGTAGATAGATAGACATTTTAAGAAAGGCACTATATAATAGAGAGAACGACAGAAACTTTATTAATCCCAGAGGAAATTGTAGGGTTTACAGCAGCGGACAAAAAAGGCACAAATATACATACAGTATAACAAGAATGATTTAATCTATCACGTATACTGACAAGGTACAAATACACATTGTGAGACCTGTTAAGATTTCCCCCCAGTGCTGAAACATGGATGACGCATCAGTTGAGGGTTGTTTATCCGCCCGCGAGGCAATGGCAGTTTTACCGCCTAACCGAGGCAACTACGAGTTTGCAGCCCAGCCGTGTAACGCGTCTGTCAGTTGAGGGCTGTTTGTCTGCCCGTGAGGCAATGGCAGTTTTACCGCCTAACCGAGGTAACTACGAGTTTGCAGCCCAGCCGTGTAACGCGTCTGTCAGTTGAGGGTTGATGCGACTTCTGCTTTGAAGTTTACATAACTACCCCCCCACCCAAATCTTTAGGACAGACCCAGAATATGAAATTTATGGCGAGGGGGATGGAGCATCAGACCAGCTTGGCGAGGAAGACTGCAGGAAGGCCATAAACTGATTAAACAAAGCAAGTTGTACCTGAGCACTTTCATTGGTAACTGGCCAGGAAAGGACTGGAAAGTGAATTCTATTGCTATAAGTATGGCAGTTTATGATTGGCTCTGAATTGGAGGCTATTCTGTACTACAACAGCCAGTTGGTTTATGCTTTGTGGTAAGAATGGTTTAAATTTGGTCACCTTGCCTTTACCTCTCTCTCTCTCATCATCTGGCCATGAAGAGAAGACCATGATGAAGACAACTCTGTCTCAGCAGCCATACTGAGACAGGTATGAGGCCTGCTTCAATACTCCATTCAAAGGCCATGTGGTAGCAAAGCAAGTTAGACTGAAGATAAGCTGAGAGCAGCCGATGGACGCGAGATGCACTGCTGCTTAGGCTGGAAGGGTATGGTTGGCCAATATTCAAATCTTATTCTGCTTCTTTCATTTTTTGCCCATTTTTATCAATAATACATAATTAAATATGTAACTTAACTCCTGCCTGAAGCTCCTGATCACAGAGTGCTAAGTGTATGGGGCTGAATACAATAACGAGTATAAAAGAGGAAAACAGAGTCACCATAAGACCCAACATGATAAAACAAACATAGACAATGCATGCTTGGTGTAACATTCAGGTGAGTTCAGAGACTAACTGATACGAAACTGAGCATTTCACATTTTGTATTAAACTCATCTAAGAATCAGTTATTACAATGTTTTAAATAGTTTTGTAACAATGAGTCCTATATTTAAAAGTAATAGCAATAAAAGAATGCAATCCCATGTGTTAACAGATGGCATTAAACACACGCCTTTTTACCAGCACTTTACAGTGGAGCTACCGACGGAGCACAAAGAGGCCTGTGGTGGCCCAGTGGCTTTCATACACAGCAGACTGATGTGAAAATGGCACAAATTGATGGGTGTCAGTGCTGGAGGGTCTGTGACTTATTGTTGAACACTCTTCTCAAACATAACATTTTTCAAAACATACCCAATAGAGTAGTATCCAATAATTAGAAATTAAAAAATTTCTGTTAATACAAAATTAGCAACACCAGCACACAATTAGTATCAGTATTACCCTATGAAAGAAGAAAAGGAACTGAAGTAAGTTGTCCATCTTGCTATTATTATTAGTTAAAGCACAGAAATTTGTTAAAATTATATAAATAAGTAAGACCCTGGAAAGGAACTGATTTATTGTATAACAGGAATACAAATGGTACACGATGGGCAAGAAGATCAGGGGCTTACCGCGACTGTTCATGTATATCTGGGATTGAAAGGCCAGAGACTGAAAGGCACCAGAGATCAGGGGCTTTAGCCCACTGAAGACCCCCACCTTCCATTTCTAAATCCATTCTATGTTTATATCAGTTAAGGTAGCTGTGCCTTTCCTGTATTATTAATTAGTGCAAATACCATTTAGCTACATGTTAATAACAACCATCCATCCATCCATTTTCCAACCCGCTGAATCCGAACACAGGGTCACGGGGGTCTGCTGGAGCCAATCCCAGCCAACACAGGGCACAAGGCAGGACTCCAATCCCAGGCAGGGTGCCAACCCACCGCAGGACACACACAAACACACCCACACACCAAGCACACACCAGGGCCGATTTAGAATCGCCAATCCACCTAACCTGCATGTCTTTGGACTGTGGGAGGAAACCGGAGCACCCGGAGGAAACCCACGCAGACACGGGGTTAATAACATTGGTTCTTTACAATAATAATCTATAGATAACATTGTTTAATCAATTCAGTCTTATATGTGCTTGATAATTGCTCTCCCTTTCCTTTTTTGTGCTCTATTAGTTCATCTACCTAAAGCAGCAGGAGAAGGGCGCTGCTGTGTGAGCTGCTTGTGCCCATGTGCTCTGCCCAGCATCTGATTCACTTGCACTGGGCATTCGATTGGCTGCCAAAATGACTGAAAGAGGAAAATCTACAAAATATACAAGTTCAAGCTACCGCTCTCAAGGTAACATTGAAGCAGCAAACTAATTCGGAGTTGAAGACACAGAGATCATTTCTCTGTTTTAAGATGGACGAGTTCACAAATTCACCAAAGCTTTTCAATGGAAGATTTTGAAATTTTAAACCCTTGTATAGCGTGGTCTGTTTGAGATATCTGAACCAAAATTGACCCATCTCGACAAATGTCTTTGAGGAATAAGTGGGCCTTATTTCATTGAAATTGATCCTTGGTGAGTAAAAGGCAAGTTGTTTCATGTGGACAGACAGACCTGGACTTTCACAATAGATGCATTACTACACATTTTTGGTGCACCATCTGTTGGAATGACAAATGCAATGAAAATCATGAATATGTCTCTGTTATATGCCATTCGGTATGGGATTCGTAAAAGAAATGTCATTGTTTGTGATGTGCCATCTGTTAAAATGACAGAGACATAGTAATTGGACGGACACACCGACACTTATCCTTTTATTAAGGTGGATGTATTAACTGGTTTTATTTTGCATGATTTATTATTGAACTGGTTTAAAAAAAATGTAAAAACATAATATTAAACTAATACCCTTTCATAACTGGATAAATGGCATGTTGATTGTGTAACATGGGTAATATGAGGTATTTCTTCTTTTCTCCATGGACATTTTTCACATTGGTTGTCATTTTACAATTAGTTATTATTGACTTCTATTGCTGCGGTAGGCTGGCGCCCTGCCCGGGATTTGTTCCTGCCTTGCGCCCTGTGCTGACTGGGATTGGCTCCAGCAGACCCCCGTGATCCTGTGTTAGGATATAGCAGGTTGGATAATGGATGGATGGATGGATGGATGGATGGATGACTTCTATTGTACACCCTTAAAAATAAAGGTGGTTTTCCGAGCGACACCAAAGGGGAACCACTGTTGGCTTCCAAAACAGCCATTCCAGAAAGCAGGTAAGCAGGTTCCATAATTAGGCTTGAAGAGATGATCAAGATTAAAAAAGGACACCTGCTGCTACAATATCACAGGCCTAGTTTAGGTTTTCTTGATCTTTTAGCAGCCCCGGCTCCACACCTAAATGGTTAATGGGGTGTCTGAAACAGTAGGTGGGCATGGTAAGATTAAAGGCCTCAAAAATCCCACAAGTAACAGTACACCAGACAGTGTGGGTTGGAGAGCTTAGGCCTTGTAAATGGGACCCACGGAGCTCTTTCTGTTTCTTTGTATCCTCCTTGGTCATCCACTCTACATTAAAGATTCCTGTTTTGTCCACACGTTAGGAACCTTTACAAAGCCCAAAGAAACCTATTCTGATGCATGACCCCCTTCTAAAATGAAATGTCAGGCAATGGTTCAACAAGGAGCCACATAAATCAGTAAAGTGCAATTAAAGAACCTAGAGTTGTCAGAGTAGGCCAGGAGAGGTTGGCATTCTGGGTGGATGATGGTGTCCTACCCCAGCAATGAGGCCTTTATAATGGAAAATGAGTGGGTGACGTCCTCCCTGAGACATGAATTCCTCTGTTCACTGGGTGGCACCATCCTTTTGGTGGAGTCCCCATTTGTGCATGGGTAGCATGGGAGAACTCTAGTCTCAATCAGTGGCACTCCTTGGGTGCCACCTGTCAAAAGGACACTCGTCTGTCCTAGGGAGGTTCTTCCTGATCCAGAAGTGCTTCTTGGTGGCAATGATGTTGCATCAGAATTATCCTGGGTCTGCGCTGAAAAGGAGCTACACCTCCTGTGAGTGGAGCACCTGGGGAAGTTTGGAGGAAGGAAGAAAAGAGAAAGGCTGGGACTGAGTTAACTTTGGAAGAAGCCTGTTCAAAAGTATTGTGATTAATAAAATTAGCCCCTGCGGTGGGCTGGTGCCCTGTCCGGGGTTTGTTTTCTGCCTTGCGCCCTGTGTTGGCTGGGATTGGCTCCAGCAGACCCCCGTGACCCTGTAATTAGGATATAGCGGGTTGGATAATGGATGGATGGATGGAAAATAAGCCCACTTGAACCCAGGACTTGCATGTGGTTTAGTTGTCTCTGGTGGTTGGGGGTCTGATTCACCCCCTACAGGTAACAGTGTGTATCATAAACTTTTTCTCTCTCCATTTTGCAAGAAAACATGAGATTTCAACTTATTGTGGGCCACCAGGACAAACTGCAGGGGGTATGTAACATTGTTTTTAAAAAAGTACCATTTTGGGATGGAGTATTCCTTTATTAACAGAGATGCACATAATATCCATCCTTCCATTTAATGAACTTATTTTATCGATATCCAGTAGTGATCAAAATTGAAGAACAACTTACAACTTCCTCAGTTTCAAAAATCACTGCTTATACCAATTTGAGGTTATCCTAACTGGAATAGGAGGGCAGTTTTTTAAGCATATCCATCCATTATCCAACATGCTATATCCTAACTACAGGTTCACGGGGGTCTGCTGGAGCCAATCCCAGCCAACCTAAGGTGCAAGGCAGGAAACAAACCCCGGGCAGGGCGCACACACACACACACACAAAGCGACAATTTAGAATCGCCAATGCACTTAACCTGAATGTCTTTGGACTGTGGGAGGAAACCCACGCAGACGACCCGGGAAGCGAACCCAGGTCTCCTAACTGCGAGGCAGCAGCACTACCCACTGCACCACCGTGCCGCCTTTTTCTCATAATTTAAATATATTCTGAATCACAATATAAAAAAAAATAAATGAGAAATTTGAAGAAGAACTCTGCTCAATATTAGTCAATATCCTCAGGTACCCCCCCAGTTACTGGTGTTAACTTCCTTAATTATCTGACAAGCCCCTATTTATCTGGCAGCACCCCTAATTACTTTGCTGCTCTAAGGGGATTGAAACCCTACAACAGCAGGTTGTCCAGATGAAGACCAAATGGGTAACGCTTTCAGAAGTTGCTTGTTCTAGAATATTACAGCTTCACAATGACACTAAATCATTGAAGTCCCCCAAAAATACTGGTCATCCATGTAAGACGAATGCACAAGAGGATTGAACAATGCGGAGACTCTCAATGGGGAAATCGGTTCGACTGCAGCTCGACTTGCTCGCCAGTTCAGCGCTGAACAGGGTAAGGATCTGTCTCAGCATACGGGGTCTCGCTATTTAAGGCAATTCGGAATGAAAGCCCACTCTGCTGTGACCAAGCCTCTCATCACCAAAAAGGATCAAAAGACTATAGGCTAACCTTTGGTGAGGAGGACATAGTGTGGACAGAGAAGAACTGGTCCAGAGTTCGTTGTAGTGATGAGAGCAACTTTAATTTATTTGGGTCAAAAGTGAAACATTATATAATCGGCATCAAACTGGGGAAAGACTGAACCCAAAGCATGTAAAAATAGGTTCAATTTTGGGGTAAAAGCGTGATGGTAATGGGGGATGTTTTCTGCAGCAGGAGTGCAGAGGGCGCTCCTGTTGTCCAAACCTGACATAGACAGACACAGGACACGAGGACACACATTTTGATTTTTGTTTCTTTTTCCTCATGGGAAGTTTATAGCACTTTTCTTCTTTCTTTTTCTTCTGACCCTTTCTCTCTGCCTGCTTCCACTCCTCCTCCTGGCAAGTTTTGTCCTTTGACCTCCCAACTCTGGCTTCTGGAGTAGTGGCAGCTGGCTTCTTTTATAGGACACCTGGAAGTGCACCAGGTGTGAGGTGACCATCTTCCAGCAGCACTTCTAGGTGTGGCTCAACAGTACCTGCAGCACCCCCTGGTGGCGCCCATGGAATCCAACAGGACTGCACCAAACTCCCATGAAGCCCTGTGGGAGTCCTAGGCACCGCTGCAATGCAGGGGGGGGCTGCCATCAATCATTCCTGGGGAGGTAAGGCTCTGAATATTTTCTCTCCCCTAGTGCTTCCTGTGTAAAGGCATCCCAGCCGGGTAAGGGCACTGACCGTCCATCACAGCCTCTTATACAGCTACAAATGCTTATCAGAACCTCCTTCAGCAGCATGCGGTTCCTACCCTGTGAGTATCTCCCAATCGGCCCGTAATTTTTATGTAAGACAAAGCCCCCCGTCACACGGCAAAACAGGTAAAGCTGTTCCTAGAAGCTAACAACATTGAAATAATGAAATGGCCAGCCCAGGGTTGAGATCTAAATCCGATCTAGAATCTCTGGAAAATTCTTGCCAACAAAGTTATGGCTAAGAAACTCACCGAACTGTGGAAGAGACTGGAAGAAGGGTGGATCAGGATCACACCAGAGCAGGGTGAGAAAGTAGTGATGTCCTGCAGGCGCAGATGTGCTGAAGTCATTCAAAGTAAGAGCCTCTACACTTCCTACTCATTACTGAAAGCTGCAACCCTCCAAAAATTTTAGTCCTAATCGTCTTTTCTGATCCAGTGTTTACTGTTCTCTAATTTTGATCACTATGTTTTCCATAAAATAAGAGAAAGTAGGGTGAAATGACACCTTTTATTGGCTAACTGAATAGATTACAAATGCAAGCTTTCAAGGCAGCTAAGGCCCCTTCATCAGGCAAAGTGTAACAAAGAAACTGAAAAATACTCTCGCTTATATTGGGACAGCAAAGTGATTAACAACCTTTTTGTTCAAATGTTAGCAAAATGAATACACCTGAGATGAATTAACCCTGAAAAGAAGAGAACAATAAACTAATAAAATGTAGAGATAAGATAACCATCACTAGAGAAAGTCCTGTAAGGTTTTTTTTTGAAGTGCATTGTCTGTAAGATTGGCCTCTGATGTAGTCAGCTGGTCAATCAGTCTGTTAGTCCACAGATCTGCTCATAAAACTCTTGTCTATATTAAGATCATTTTGTAGAGTGTTGAAGTACTAGGGTGTTGTACCGTGTTAGCCATTATGAATGTAGAGAAGAGCCAAGCAAAATGACACCTTTTATTGGCTAACTAAAAAGATTACAATATGCAAGCTTTCGAGGCAACTCAGGCCCCTTCTTCAGGCAAGAGTGTTGAAGTTAAGCATAAGTTTGTATTCCCATTCTCTCCACCCCTGTTGGGTCTTGAAATTACCCATAAAATAGAGGATTTTGTTGAAATGCTTTGATTATTTTGTAGAACAGTGATATACCCAACAGCTAAAATTCAGACCAAGCAAGTGTTCACATATTGTTCTCTAATTTTGATCACCACTGTACATTAAATACAGGAGATCAACTTATTTTCCAGACTGCTTTACTCCTCACCCTTTTGAGTTGTATTACAGGTGCAAATGCTTAAAATTGGTTATAAAACTGTCACAATCTGAAGGAAAAAGGTACTGTATAAAATGAACAGTACATCGTAGAACAAACAGTATTAATACAATCTAATGCTCCGATTGCCTTAATGATTATATTTTCATATATTTAAATACAATGTCGGATACAGAAGCTGCGGTGCAAAACATTATTCAGAATCAAAACCACTTTGATGCTAGCATGTGAAACATACCAGAATTGACTTTGGTTAGGTGCAAAACATGGGATACAAGACATAATCAACTCAAGACAACACAATTTCAGCCCACCATTAACCTGACAATTTGCAAACCACTATACAAATACAATTTCTTGAACAAAACTGCGATAATCAGCTATTAGTTATCTTACCAGCATTCAGCTGAACACTTCACGCGGTGCAAAATGCACTTCTTCAGGTTTATCTGTGTGCTGAGAAAGAGGCGTAAGGCTGTGCGGGACTGCAGCATAGCCCACTGACCTAAAGAGACGCGCAGGTCCTGAGCTTAGGACTCCCCGACTCGCACTGCGCTGCTGACGTAACGCCTGGGAGACGCCGCATAGCGGGAATTGGACGAGGCACAGCAGCGGTTAGAGGTCCGCCAGTTGAATTTCTTTCATTTATTAAGTAGTACTAGGGTGTTGTACCGTGTTACCCATTATGAATGTTGAGAAAAGCCAAGCAAAAATGACACCTTTTATTGGCTAACTAAAAAGATTACAATATGCAAGCTTTCGAGGCAACTCAGGCCCCTT
>JANRMT010062817.1:14753567-14767740 GCA_026402145.1 Polypterus bichir lapradei | reverse complement strand
TTGCCCCCCCCCCCCCCCCCCTACTTTTGACCCCACATTCTCAGGCCATTTTTGGACCACATTTTGGGCAGGAAGTTACACCCTTGTGATGAAGAGTAAACCGATAGATGTCTTCAGCAAAAGTGATGAGAAGGACTTGAAGTTGCCACATCAACCAACACCCAACTCAATTTGGGTGTAACTTTGACCCCCTAATGGGATACAAGGAGTCAAAGTTTTTTATTTTCACAAAACAGAAATAAATGTGAATCGGCAATACGGCCATGAGGAGCGTCATATTATGCTATTTCAAGGTTGCTGATCATGGATGTGATATTTTTTAATATTTGATTCTTTCCTGGTGGTCCTAGCCCTCTAAGAGCCACTCCCCGAAAGTTAAAAATGGCAAATTTCAAACGTAAGCATAATTTTCGACTATTTTAAGGTCAGTGATTATGAATTTGATGTCATTTTTCAATTTTGATCCTTTACTAGGGGTCGAGCCCTCCATGGACCCCCATCAGAGGGGGAAAAAAAATGACAAATTTTGATTACAACTAAGAATGTTTAGACGTTAAACATTTTTATCGACACACACATTTTAATATTTTAAATATCTGATGCAATTGTTCTTGTTTATTTTGTGTCTCTACCTTGTGATGTAAATTATTATATTTCTGATAAACACCCTGAGTTAGGGCGGCTTATGCTAATTCGGACTTTTTCCTTTCTGTTTGCTGCCCTTTTTTTAGTTTCCATCCATCCATCCATTATCCAACCTGCTGTATCCTAACTACAGGGTCACGGGAGCCAATCCCAGCCAACACAGGGTGCAAGGCAGGAAACAAACCCTGGGCAGGGTGCCAGCCCACCACAGGACACACACCCACACACACTAGGGACAATTTAGGATCTGCCAATGCACCTAACCTGCATGTCTTTGGACTGTGGGAGGAAACCCACGCAGACACGAGGAGAATATGCAAACTCCACGCAGGGAGGACCCGAGAACCGAACCCAGGTCTCCTAACTGCGAGGCAGCAGCGCTACCCACTGCGCCACCGTGCCACCCCCCTTTTTTAGTTTTATAAGAATAAATCACAATAGCTTCGGTATACTGTAGAACAACTGAGCATAGTACAGGTAACGCTGTATTTCATTCTAACTTTACATTAACTCCATCCCCAAGCCAATCTGGAGAGCTGCACAGTTTTCTAAATACTGGCTCGGGAATGGCGCCTCACTGGCCTGAGTGGTTGGTTCCTCCTTGAGCCTTTGCTTGATCTTCTGGGAAGGCCTCTCTGCATAAGAAAATTAGTTCTTTGAGCTTTAGGAAGGTCCCTAATATGTGAACAAAAAGTGAAATTTTGAATGTATGTCAGGCAACCTAGCAGGACAAAACAGATGAACAAAACCTGAACTTAGCCAGGTTGTGAGGGTATGTGGCAAGGAACCCATTGGTATTTCACAAATCCGTTATCCATTGTGAAAGCTACGGGGACGTACAGCTCCTCAAACCCGGATACAGAACGGCACAGTGACCCACAAGTGCAAAAGCAACACGCTTTTATTTATCATTCTTCCCATGGGAAACGCCCTCCCCCCGTTTCCCACCGGTACAACACAGTCCAAGCACAACAGGGCCCAAATCATCTTCTTCTTCTTTCTTTGATTCTCTTTCTTTCTCTGTCTCTCTTTTTTTCTCTGCTGCTTCCACTCCTCTCCCAGCAACCGTTATCCTCCACTTCCCGACTCTGGCTCCTCGAACGGAGTGAGGCGGCCTCCTTTATACTCCATAGGCACCTGGAAGTGCTCAAGGTGCACCCAGATCCTCCTCTGGCAGCACATCCGGGTGTGGTGGAAATGCTGCAGTGCAGGGCTTCGGGACTGTCCAGGTGCCCCCTGGCAGTGGTTGAGCTTCCAAGCTCCCAGCCGTGGCCCCGATGTAATCCAGGGGGGTCGCCCCTCTTGTGCTCTGGGGGAGGTATTGCCTTGCACCTGTCCTCTCCCCCGGTCCTTCCATCACAGGGGCGTCCAGGCCGGGCAAGGGTCCCAGCCATCCGCCACACTATTCATGGTTATTTTTGGCATCTGTTCATGGGGCTACGTAAAAAGTTCTTTCTGGAACCTTCATGTGGATAGCTCAACTTGAAACCAAAAATAGGCATTGCTGGGCAAGAACCATTTTGGAGCCTTTATTTCCAAGGGTGATGTGAAATGAAACACGATAAACCAATTGTGTAGCTCCTCCTGAAACTTTTCTCCTGGTACAGATGAGACGACCCTCCGAGTGATGTCTGAAGAGTATTTATTTGCTTCTTTCTTTCTCTCTCTCTCTTTAACAGCTCTCAAACACCGTCAAAAACGAAAATAAAATAAAGCAAGTCAATTAAACAATAAATGAGTTACACAGGTTTAGGGATAACAATATTAAAACATACCTTGTGCACCTTCTGACCAGAAATTCAGGAGTCTTTATTACAATCTCTCTGATACCGCACTCGCGTCCGTCTTATTAAAAGAGCTTAGGGTCCATTAAGTGTCTCAATATGTGCGTTTCTGCTCCACCAATGAACCTGACCACATGACCACAGCACCCTTCGGTTCAGACCAATTTTGTATACTTACGCACAAAGACAATGAGATCAAAAATAAATAACATAAAATTGCACTTATTATCTTCAATACGATTGCACCACAACTATTATAATATAGAATATAATTTTACAAAATACAGGGGGTCCTCGGGTTATGACACAGTTCCGTTCCTACAACAGTGATGTAACCCGAATTTTGGTGTAAGTCGAAACACACCCTAGCCTAAGTCACTTACCTATCCTAACACATTTGCAAAATCATAATCTAGAACATAAAAACACAATTAAGCCACAGAAAAAGGAAAAGGACATAAATATACTGTACTGTAGTAACAGGAAAAAATGAGTGTAAAAAAAAAATCCTTACCTTTATTCCTTCTCACGTCTCGATTTTTTAAAGTTTTTATGGGAGTGAGCGTTGTAAACTCGAAACGTTGTATGTCCAGACGTTGTAACCCGAGGACCCCCTGTATATTCCACAAACTCTGCGGTGGGCTGGCGCCCTGCCCGGGGTTTGTTTCCTGCCTTGCTCCCTATGTTGGCTGGGATTGGCTCCAGCAGACCCCAGTGACCCTGTAGTTAGGGTATAGCAGGTTAGATAATGGATGGATGGATGGATGATATTAAAGAGAGGTTATGGTCTTGGTAAGGTTCATCTCTCAGGTCACCAAAACATTTTGACGGTTCTCTTGGAAAGAACAGAAAAACAACAGTTTTCGAAATGTGGGCTGTGGCAGAATGAGAGCAGCAACAAGCCATTGAATTAAATAACGGGTTTAATTAACGGCAAGAATTGGCTTCTCATTAAGAAAATGACTGGAGTGAAATTGGTTGGAGTTTGAAGCCCCAGTTTAGCTGGTCATCTGTTGGCTCGTTTCACATCTCATTTCTGCTTGGCTGTCATTTAATGAAGAAAGGAATCAATTCAGAGGGCCGAACTCTTCTAACAGGGCTATTAAAGTGATGGGGGAAAAGTTAGTTAGCAGTGAAAACTGGTCACTGATTAGGAAAAAGGTTAGAATGAAAACCTGTAGCCACTGTGGCACTCCAGGCATGGAGTTCACCTCCCCTGCTTTAGGATGTCAGATTACACAACTAGGAACTGCAAGGGATGAAAAATTATATGGTGCCATGACAAATTTTCAGTATAGTTTCACATTCACAAAATAATCGCAATCTTCTGACAATCAATGAACGTGCTGCCTGGGCCGGTGCCAAGACTTTCCAGGTATGGCGAGTTCACTCGAGATCTTGTGGTTTTTTATTTTTCTTTATCACTGGAGTGGCTAGGGATCTGCACTGGGAATCGGAAGGTTGCCGGTAAGAATCCTGTAATATGTCAAAAGGGTCTCTGCTCTGTTGGGCCCTTGAGCAAGGCCCTTAACCTGCAATTGCTCCGTCCTGGGTATGACGTTAATCTGAATCCATCCCTGCATGTAGGCCCTCCAACCTGCAAGGAAAAACTTGGGGGTTGGTGGCAGAATTGGCACTCCAGCCACCATAAAAAAAAACCTCACACTGTTCTACTCCATCTGAACTAGTGGGGTGCTGAGGTATCACCCGTTGCATGGCTGCACTCGGGTCCTAATCTGGATCCTGAGTTGGTTTGTCGTGTGGTGGGTGAGGCAATGTGTGTGCTCCTAACCTCTTTATCAATTGTGTTGTGATACAACAAACACAGCAGCCCCTCTTCTGTTTGCGTGGTCCGCTTTCGATCTTTCATTGCGGCTGAATTATATGTCCTCGCCGTGTGCAAGTCTCACAGACACGATACAAAATCCCAATGCTGGATGTCGCTTCCTTCCCACATCTTGATAGCATCGGTGCCTCTGCCAAGGCTTTCCAGGTGTGGCAAATTTGGCCAAGTGCCACGGCCCACCTGCCAAGTTGTTTTGCCTGCCTACGGTAAAGTCTTCCCTGATGGAGGATCGCAGGAATTGTGGGGTAGAGGGGTCCTTTCATCGGATTGGCTGGCCCAGTGCTGTTTCAGCTGTAGAATGGCCAATAGGGGGGGGCAGCTTGATGGATGAGGTCTCCAGGACTCTAAACAAATCCAAATCATATCATTTGATATCATCTACTGTTAACTTCTGCTCCGTACTTGTATTTTTATTTTTATACTGTATTGAGTATGACTTGTGTTCTGTTCTGCGTATCGTACTGTATTGACCCCCTTTTCTTTGACACCCACTGCACGCCCAGCCTACCTGGAAAGGAGTCCCTCATTGAATTGCCTTTCCCAAGGTTTCTTCCATTTTTTCCCTACAAGGGTTTTTTTTGGGGAGTTTTTTATTGTCTTCTTAGAGACTCAAGGCTGGGGGGGTTGTCAAGTGGCAGGGCCTGTTAAAGCCTATTGCGGCACTCCTTGTGTGATTTTTGGGCAATACAAAAAAATAAATTGTATTGTATTATATTGTACTTGGCATTTTTTATTTTGCTTTTTCAAATCTGTTGTGATACAACAAACATGAGTCGTCAAACAGAGGAGCCTCTCTTCTGTTTTCGTGGTCCAAAACACCTGCTTTCAATCTTTCATTGCCTCTGCATTGTATGCCTTGTGTTTGATTTCAACAGGGTGGTCTTTGACTGCTCTGACTGAGTCACCGGGGATGTCAAAGTTCATGACTTGGCTGTCTTTGAAGTGTACCTCGACTGTCCCCCACCTGCTTCTGTAAATTACTACGTTATTATTAGATAGATTATGTAAATGAAGTTTCTGTGACTGAAAATAGGCGGAAAAGTCAAATGGTGTGACGGGGGCTTAAGTGCGCTCCAAGATGGACTGGTATCTCATTCTGGACAGGTTCTTTTAATCCTCATCTTGCCATGATAGGGTCCACCTCACGACTGCATTAACCACATCGTGGAATTGGGTGGATGTCTTTAGTACGTCTGTAAAAATGACGGTGCCAAAGTGGATCTTCAGAGTAATGTTATAGCCGAGCCATTTTTAGTACCCAAAGAAAACGTTTCACACACAGGTTTTGGAAAGAACCAGGCATTTACTTATATCTGTAATAGCTGTGCCAGAAGTGGAGCCAAATTACTGGCGGTACTCTTTTTATGGTGATATAGTGACATTTGATTCAAGAGTTGGTAAGAGGTGGTGGGGGTCTCCTGTTAGGCTTTCATAAAACAATCAATCAAACAGCGGGGGGGTGGTTGGGCCCATAACAACAGCAGCAACATTTATTTCTGTAGCACATTTTCATACAAATAATGTAGCTCAAAGTGCTTTACATGATGAAGAAAGAGAATAAAGGACAAAGTAAGAATTAAAATAAGAGAACACTAATTAACATAGAATAAGTGTAAGGTCCGATGGCCAGGGAGGACAGAAAAAAACAAAAAAACTCCAGACGGTTGGAGAGAAAAAACAAAATCTGCAGGGGTTCTGGGGCCACGAGATCACCCAGCCCCCTCTAGGCATTCTACCTAATATAAATGATCAGTCCTCTTTGTATTCAGGGTTCTCGTGAAAGGACTTGATGATGATGGTCATGTGGACTTCTGGCCTTTAATCCATCAATGTAGGACATCACGGTACTTTGATTAGGTGGTGATGGTGCAGATCAGCAACACAGAAAACCGGGAAAAGAATAGAAGAGAGAGTAGGGGTCAGTACAGATTTTGGAGCCACCATGAATAGTAATGATAATTAATTGAGTATACAGAGCATCAGGATTAAACTAAAATGAAGTTACGAGAAAGCCATGTTAAAGTAATGTGTTTTCAGCAGTTTTTTAAAGTGCTCTACTGTATCAGCCTGATGAATTTCTATTGGCAGGCTATTCCAGATTTGAGGTGCATAACAGCAGAAGGCCGCCTCACACCTTCTTTTAAGTTTAGCTCTTGGAATTCTAAGTAGACACTCATTTGAAGATCTAAGGTTACGATTTGGAGTGTAAGTCATTCCGGAATATAAGGTGGAGCAGATTATTTAAGGCTTTATAAACCATAAGCAGAATTTTAAAGTCAATTCTGAAAGACACAGGTAACCAGTGTAGTGACATCAAAACTGGAGAAATGTGTTCGGATTTTCTTTTCCTAGTTAGGATTTTAGCAGCTGCATTCTGCACTTGTTGTAACTGATTGATGTCTTTTTTGGGTAGTCCTGAGAGGAGTGCGTTACAGTAATCTAGACGACTGAAAACAAACGCGTGAACTCATTTCTCAGCATCTTTCAGTGATATAAGAGGTCTAACTTTTGCTGTGTTTCTTAAGTGAAAAAATGCTGTCCTAGTGGTCTGATGAATATGCGATTTAAAATTCAGGTCAGAGTCAATAATTACCCCTAAATTCTTTACCTCCGTCTTGGCTTTTAATCCTAATGCATCAAGTTTATTTCTGATAACCTCATTATATCCATTATTGCCAATCACTAAAATTTCAGTTTTCTATTTATTTAGCTTGAGAAAATTACTATTCATCCATTCAGAAATACCAGTAAGACATTGTGTTAGTGAATCGTGAGAGTCTGGGTCATCAGGTGCTATTGATAAATACAGCTGTGTGTCATCAGCATAGCTTTGGTAGCTAACGTTGTGCCCCGAGATAATCTGACCTAACGGAAGCATGTAGATCGAAAAGAGCAGCGGACCCAGGATAGAGCTTTGTGGACCACCATATAGAATATCAGGTGTCCATACCATAAAGCTTCGCAAAGATGAGCCGACACTCGCTGTTATGCAAGGAAGGTTCCAGTACTCTATAGGTGATATCCCCCCACAGTAACTTTGTTTTCAAGAACCAGTGAGTTCCTATACAATGCAGGCCCTGGGACACAGTTGTGATCCCTTGCCGGTTTTGTTTGTTGCGTTTCCACTGCAAAATGGAGACTGTAACCTTTATGCAAAATATGTGATGTGCAAAGAAGAATGATGCTGTGTGAAGTAAGGCACGTTCAGGAGTTCATGGAGGACACCCCCCAGTTATTTTTTTAATGCCTTGTAGGCCACAGCTCTTTAAAGTGATACATGTTCGGAAGTTCACGTCGGGACTCCCGTCACTTAATTCTTCAAGGGACAGTGCACTAGGGAGGCAGCTGTGAAGGGTGATGCGGTACAAAGTGAGGTGCGTTCAGGAGTTCGTGGGGGCAATTATTGCTTTGATGCGGTGTATGGCGCAGCACACTGGAGAGACAGCTGTTAAGAGTGAAGCGGTGCAAAGTGAGGTGCATTTGGGAGTTCACTAGGGCATTTATTGCTTTGACAGGGTGGTGGTGCGGCACGCCAGGGAGGGGATTATGATGAATGATGCGCTGTGAAATGCAGTGCGAAGTGCGGCACTCCATCTTCACCAATAACTCTCCAAAAGTCCAAACTACTAACAGATTTGTAAGATGGCACCTGTGCTTGTGGTCAACCGATCATCAAAACTAATCGCCTGAGCCCCTGCCATGATACAACATAAGGTACATACCCTGTATAAGGAATTAAAAAAAAAAAGTATTGGGAAGTACCCACCCAGGAATTTCAAACGGAGGGAGTTGTACCAAAATTCAAGAGTTTCTAAAAAGTGCCTGGATCAGTGTAAAATGAACGCTGTATAGAGCCCGACCCGGCACAGACTCAGACTGAGGCACGTGTAAAACACAAGAGGACTTTTATTTTTCTTCAGCTGGAGGGCACGTCCTCGCCATGAACCCCCCAGCTACAACACAGTCCCAAAGCACTTAAAACCAACAACACAACACAATCCAATCCAATCCTTCCTCTGGCACCACCACTCCTCCCAGGCAACCTGTTCCTCCTCATTATGACCCCTGAGTGATGGATGCTGGCCCTTTTTATAGCCCACCCGGAAGTGCTCCAGGTGCTTGATAACCTGTTGCTAATTGCACTTCCGGGCGGGGCTGTAGAGGTGTCCAGGTTGGCTCTGGGATCCATGCAGCACCCCCTGGCGGCCACCCCAGATCCCCACAGGGTTGTGGAGAACTCCATCTCCCATGGAACCCTGCGGGAAACTAAGGCACCATCGTCAACCAGGGAGGCTGCCACCAAGCGTCCCGGGGGAGGTACTGAGGAGCCCATGGCTGTTCCCCCGGAACATATGCAGCAGGGGCGTCCCAGCTGGGCATGGGACCCGGCCACCCGTCACACAGGATAAAATGTCCTGTGGTGGGAAAGCGCCATATGTTGAAATTGAAAGAACTGCTGAGTAACGACCCACTTAAAGCACTGTGTAACAGGTACGATAAATAAGCATGAATAGATAATAACAGATTTTTTTAAATTCCGAGGGGTTCATGATATTAAAAGGACTCTTGCTGTATATTATATCACAAAGGACCAATTTCATATGCAAGAACTAAGTGGTCCTTTGTCAAGCAATGGTTAAACAAGGAACCACACAAACCTACTAACGAGCCACAGCAGAACGTTTATTTTAAGGGCGACCCATGGAGGTGTTTTAGGATGTTAACAAAAATATTAATAACATTCGTGCTAACGTGTAGACTTTAATAACCACAAAGTCTTTCATTTCGTTTTCAAATGCCCCATAGGCGCGGTGTCTCTGATTTAAACTGGCCGAGTGTTGGGTTTAGGTAAGTGGGTGAACGGCACCCTGCGTTACAACGGCGTTCCGTTCCTGCCAGCATAACCCTCGCGATTCTGTGCTGTCAACGATGAATTAAAAAAACGGATCGATGAAAGCAGCCTTCATAACTAAGACGCGTCAATAATCGTGTTGTTTGGGGTTTCCCCAGCATCGAAGTTACGGAGCAGTTCAAAATGAGGTCTGTCTGTCTGCCTAAAAGACAAGAGCAGAAGCTCATTGAGACGGACACGATAAACAGAGCCTCGTTTGACGCGAAATCGGTGACACGCCGTGCTGTTTTATTTCAGTCTGCTGCTGTGGGGATGAACTGCCCCTCTGTCAGACGGCCGCTATGTTTACACTCCCCACACTCCAGGCTCTCTATTTGCGGACAAGCACAGTGGTTCTTTATGAGCCCTTGTTTTTAAACCGCGAACACGCCGAGCCATTTTTTACGCCGTGTGAGACTGGAGGCAACTTAAATCAACATTATTTTTTTTTTACATCGCTTAGGTCTTATTCTTCTGATATTGTTCTTTAAAGGGTAATGTGAGAATTAAGAATAACATAGCTGCCTGTAAAGTGCAGTATCCGAGGATCATGAAACCGAATAGAGAATATTTTATACAAATACATGATGTGTGTCGCCAACAGTTCTGGAGCAAATAGGGAAATGTTTCTCGGGTACTTGATGCAGATCTGAATTACAAGGAAAATATTTGCAGAACGGTCACCTCATGCGGACCGGAGGTTAAAGGGAAATAAATGTGTTACACGTGTGAAGTGGAGGTGCGTCTTGGGAAAGCTCTGCAGTGACATCTAGAGGCGAAAAGAGGTGTTGTCGTGTGTTTCCAGAGATTCTCCGCAGTCCGAATTGGAAAATGCTTCTAACTAAATCATTTTAAATTTTATTAAGTCGTCTTAGCAAACTTGAATATGTTCGACTAGTTCTCATTGATACAATTATTTTCTTTATGGAAAAAACGCTGTCAAGTAAATTTTCATAACAGGGATACAAAATAGTGATCTATAAACATCAATGCTGGGTAGTATAACTAGCCTTATTAAGATATGCTGCCAGAAATATGATGTGGCTGCTAATGGCAATTCTTACACCCTGTAGGACAGGAGTGCCCACACTTTTTCAGCTTGCGAGCTACTTTTAAAATGACCAGGTCGAAATGATCTGCCTACATTAAAAATGTGATATATAGTGCCTTTCCACATTTTCCTTCTTTGGAATAGCAATGATAGATTGACAGATCAGACAAACGCACTTCGATTGTGACATTGTGAGAAAAAAAATTCCTCATCCAATTCTACATCCAGCCCATACCCTCCCCAGACAATTTTTTTTTTAAATTCCTTCTTTAGTCGATATAAATTGGAAGGCTAACTAGATCACAGCCGGAGTTTTGCAGTAGCTCGCACGTTTCATCGTGCGTGCGGGATGAGCAGTGTGTTAGAAGAGCAGAGATCTCAGACTGGCCTCCCTGTATGTCAATCAAGTGGCAAATGCCATAGGGAGGATATATGATAGACCAACATTTAAAAAAATGAATGCAACGCGATCTACTTGCACTACCTTTGCGATCTACCGGTCGATCGCTATCAATGCATTGGGCACCCCTGCTGTAGGATATAAATCCTTGTGGAGCTCAGTTGTGAAAAATGCTTCTTCGAGATGTGCTGCCACCCTGCCTGAACCATGCTATGGCACCTAAGGCTAATAGAGACAAGCCATAGAGCAAAACACAAGGCATAACTTATCTCGAAAGTGTGACTTGCCTTATAGAAACATCATGCCAGCCTGCCAGAAATATGTGTTGGCACCTAAGGCCAATTCTTTCACACTGTAAGATATAAATCGAAGTTTATAATATCTTTACAGTCCAAAATGCTTTATCAATACTTGCAGCTACGTTGGTACAAATACAATATGTACTGGTATCCAGATACGCTGTATATAGGGTATAAATCAAAGGGAAGCATAGCCTGATAATGTGAAATGCCACATCGAGACATGCTGCCAGAAATGTGTGCTGGCACACTATAAGATATAAAAAATGGTAGCATAACTCTATAGAATAAACTGCTTTATCTAGACATGCTACCAGGCTGTAACAAATATGCAGTAATATCCAAATCAAATTATGAAAGGCTGCAGAATATACAGTAAATCAAACTGTAAAATACCATTAAAGTGTGAAATGCCACATCGAGACATGCTGCCAGAAATATGTGCTGGCACACTATAAAAAAATGGCGGCATACCTCTATAGAATAAACTGTCTTATCTAGACATGCTGCCAGGCTGTCACAAATATGCAGTAATATCCAAAATAAAATTCTGAAATGCTGCAGAATATACAGTAAATCAAATGTAAAATATCTCTAAAGTGTGAAATGCCACATCGAGACATGCTGCCAGTTTGTCAGAAATATTTGCTGGCACACTATAATATATGAAAAATGATAACATACCTCTATATAATAAACTGTCTTATCCAGACATGCATATATATATATTTTTGTTCTTTATTTTGCCTTATACAATTTCTTGTATTAGGAAATTGTTAGTTTTCACATACCCCTTGGAGTCAGAGTGCAGGGTCAGCCATTGTACAGCACCCCTGGACATTACCGCCGCCAGGATTTGATTCAGGGGGGTGCACATGGGCGCCGGCAGGGGGGTGCAAGTAGGTGCACGTGCAATTCCTGCAACAACCTGCAGTATTGAAAGATCTTTTAGCACATTACGGCGCGTCAAAACTTGGAACCGATCTACAATGAGTGACGATAGATTAAGTGGATTATGTATGCTTAGTGTACACAAAAAAAGAATAAATAATTGTCCAAAATTTATCGACAAAGTTGTAGACAAGTTTGGACAACAAAAAAGAAGGCTTGAGATGCTCTTTTAGAAACAAAGTGAATGATTGTTTATGTATAGTTGTAAAATGTAAACGTCTAATTGTAATTTAAAAATTTAAAATAAAAACTATTTTTTCGCGTTTTTTCTTATTATTGAAAGATTTATTTTTTTTCTCCATTTCCTTTTTTTTCAAAAGCTAGGGGGGTGCACGTGCACCTACTTGCACCCCCCTGCCGGCGCCCATGCCCCTGGAACAATTACAGGTCTTGCTCAAGGGCCCAGCAGAGTAGGATCTCTTTTGGCAGTGATGGGGATTTGAACCGGTAACCTTCGGGATAACAGTGCAGATCCTTAGCCTCAGAGCCACCACTCTGCCCCTAAATATCCAAATCAAATTCTGAAATGCTGCAGAATATACAGTAAATCAAATGTAAAATACTGTATCTCTAAAGTGTGAAATGCCTTATTGAGACATGCTACCAGTGTGCCAGAAATATGTGGGGGGCACCTAAGGCCAATTCTGTTGCACTATACGATATAACTCAAATGCTAGATACATTTTAATAACAAGCATACTTTCAAGTGATGGAGAAATAAAATAAAATCTGCGGGGGTTCCAGGCCATGAGACCACCCAGTCCCCTCTGGGCATTCTACCTAACATAAATGAAACAGTCCTCTTTGTATTTAGGGTTCTCACGGAAGGACTTGATGATGATGGTCACGTAGACTTCTGGCTTTTAGTCCATCAATGTTGGAGCATCATGATGCTTTGAGTAGGTGGAGGTGGCGCAGGCCGCCACCACAAAGAAACCGGAAAAAGAAACAGAAGAGAGAGTAGGGGTCAGTACGGATTTTAGAGCCACCATGAATAGTTATTATAATGAGTTGAACATACAGAGTATCAGGATTAAATTAAGTTGAAGTTATGAGAAAGCCATGTTAAAGTAATGTGTTTTTAGCAGTTTTTTAAAGTGCTCCACTGTATTAGACTGGTGAATTCCTATTGGCAGGCTATTCCAGATTTGAGGTGCATAACAGCAGAAGGCCGCCTCACCACTTCTTTTAAGTTTTGCTCTTGGAATTCTAAGCAGACACTCATTTGAAGATCTAAGGTTACGATTTGGAATGTAAGGTGTCAGACACTCTGATATATAAGATGGAGTGAGATTATTTAAGGCTTTATAAACCATAAGCAGAATTTTAAAGTCAATTCTGAAAGACACAGGTAACCAGTGTAGTGACATCAAAACTGGAGAAATGTGCTCGGATTTTCTTTTCCTAGTTAGGATTCTAGCAGCTGCATTCTGCGCTCGTTGCAATCGATTGATGTCTCTTTTTGAGTCGTCCTGAGAGGAGTGCGTTACAGTAATCTAGTCTACTGAAAACAAAAGCGTGAACTCATTTCTCAGCATCTTTCAGTGATATAAGAGGTCTAACTTTTGCTGTGTTTCTTAAATGAAAATTTGCTGTCCTAGTGGTCTGATGAATATGCGATTTAAAATTCAGGTCAGAGTCAACAGTTACCCCTAAGTTTTTTACTTCCGTCTTGACTTTTAATCCAAAAGCATCAAGTTTATTTCTGATAACCTCATTGTATCCATTATTGCCACTCACTAAAATTTCAGTTTTCTCTTTATTTAGCTTGAGAAAATTACTATTCATCCATTCAGAAATACCAGTAAGACATTGTGTCAGTGAATCGTGAGAGTCAGGGTCATTAGGTGCTATTGATAAGTACAGCTGTGTGTCATCAGCATAGCTGTGGTAGCTCACGTTGTGCCCTGAGATAATCTGACCTAATGGAAGCATGTAGATTGAGAAGAGCAGAGGACCCAGGATAGAGCCTTGTGGAACACCATATAGGATATCATGTTGGACGTCGTTTGCGCTGCTGAAGTGGTGCGCGCCCCGTACACCGAGGGGCCTCGAAGTCCACTAATGATACCGACAATCTGCTATTGACAATGCGGGGCGATGTCCGTCAATCGTGCCTAGGGCTTCACAGGTGTATCGATCGCGAACCCATGTGAATTAGTGTCTCAGATGTCACCTGCTAGTGAGAATGTCGGTGTGTGAGCGCGCCTGCTCGCAATAGCAGGTTCAGAAAGTAAACGGGATCGTTAAAATTAGTTCTATAGTTTTATGCAAAGATGCCTTAAGACCCCCATGGACCACAGGGC
>JANRMT010062817.1:14726455-14738567 GCA_026402145.1 Polypterus bichir lapradei | reverse complement strand
GTTAATATTTGTGATGTGCCATCTGCTGGAATAACAAGCTCAATGCATACATCTCAGTATTCGTGAAAGCAGCGTTAATGTTTGTGATGTGCCATCTGTTGGAATAACAAACGCAATGCATACATCTCAGTATTCGTGAAAGCAGCGTTAATATTTGTGATGTGCCATCTGTTGGAATAACAAACGCAATGCATACATCTCAGTATTCGTGAAAGCAGTGTTAATTTTTGTGATGTGCCATCTGTTGGAATAACAAACGCAATGCATACATCTCAGTATTCGTGAAAGCAGTGTTAATATTTGTGATGTGCCATCTGTTGGAATAACAAGCGCAATGCATACATCTCAGTATTCGTGAAAGCATTGTTAATGTTTGTGATGTGCAATCTGTTGGATTGACAAACCTGTTGGATCAGAGCAAGTGAAACATCCGAACAGACTGGAGCCCAAACTAGCAAAATAAATAACCAGGCATTTAACATGACTTCCCTGAGCAACGCCACATGCTGCTTCTATCCACTGTAGTATAAAAAGAAGTATCATGGGCTTTTGAAGTGGGGTGTTGGGTGAGGTTTGATCGAGTCTGGAAGTGCAGCACAACAAAGGGTTGTTGTTTAACTCTTGCTTTGTCAATTTCTCTTTATTATTTAAGCACTGCAAACTGTCCACCTTGAACTAAGAGAATGAGCCAGACATGACAGCATTTATAGTTACAATTCATCAAGTTACTACAATTCTGTAATCCAGTTGGGTCCAAAAAAAACAAAAATCTCAATTCATGAGAGCAGAGACATTGATAAAGAGGCGGTGTGGATGACAGAGGGGATCACTAGCACTAACAACAGTGTTACCATTAAAACAACATAGAATCCTTTACTTTCTCTCCTTTAACCCATTCTACAAATACGCAGCTCTGGGTACTTTGGATAATCTTATATATGAATGTCTACACGTGGAAATGTGTGTGTCTGTGTGTCCGGCCCAAAAGTGCGAGGCTACAGCATGAAGCTCAAAGTGTCCACAGCTAAGCATAAATCAATTATCAAATAGCCGGCTCGATTTCTGTGAGTGTGTGTGCTCGCGTGGCTAAGGGAGGTTGGTGTGGTGATTGAGATGGAGCATGCCCGCACATGACAGTGAGTTTTACTTAGTTGCTTCATTGGCTTTCCGCAGTTTGTCACTGAGGCGCTGCGCCCACAGAGGCATATAAGGGGGAACTGGCACGAGGAAAAGCAGAGAGAAAAGGACAAAAAAGAATGAAAGGAGGTTAAAGGAAGGACAGAGAAGCAGCAGGAAGACAGGCAGCCGGGAGGACGTCCCAGTGTGAGTGTGTGGCCAACGCTTAGGGGCGGAAGAAAGCACCTCCAGTTGAACGATCTGAGACTTGGAGTGACTGATGCACTGCTCTGTTAGAGCGACTCTGCATAAGGACCGGGAGAAAGGCAGTGGGGGCTGCAGGGGTATCCGAAGGCTCAGTGAGGGAGCCATGGACTGCAGGGACACGAGCCTGGCAGTGGGAGTTAGAAGCTAGGTGTAGTGCCCTGCCATGGCCACAGATGGCAGCAGGGGTTCAAGCTGAAGAGCAAGCATAGAAGGTTGGCTGAACTGCTCCTTTGGCATCTCTGTGGCTGACATTGGGGTTAGCTGAAGAAACCTCCATTTTTTTTTAAAAGGGATGCACTGGAATTGAGTTTGAAAGGACAGATGCCCACCTGGGAATTGTTAAACTTGTTTTACAGGATTCTTATTTATTTGTATTTAATATCTACTCCAGCCACCATGAAAACAAGTGTGTTCCAGTGTGGTGCCGAGGTGTCACCCCCTGCACTCGGGTCCCAATCCAGGTGTTTTGTCATGTGGTGGGTGCGGCATCGCGCGATCATTGCATGCTCCCAACCTTAACACTGTTTTTTATGGATTATTTATTTATTACGGATTGAGGGCTGCACTTTATTTTGAACGCTGTTTGGTTTGCCTCTTTTAATAAAAGCCCATACCCCTTGCTATGTGTGTTGTGTCCTCATCTGCCAGGCTCATTCCTTGGTTACATTACAGACGGTGGCAGGTTCAAGAGGCTCCCTAGAGCAACTGGGAATGTGGAGCCAACTTGCGCCATCAACTGGGTACAGGACTTGAACCTAGAACAATGTACTTTAATTAGTGTATAGCAAAGTTTCTTAAACTATGGGATGGAGCGTGTCGTGTCTGAACTTGGTTTATGCTGAGTCGAGAATCACAATAGTACTGAATGAGAAAGGATCACAAATGGTTTTCAGTAAGCCTTGCGAAGAGCTGCGCTTGCAAGGGTAAAGCAATTCCCTCATATAATTATGTTGGTGATTGTCCGAGGGGTACCCCCCCCACCCCATAAGATGATGATCAGCAGTGACAGTGCTGTCTTAACAGCATCATAGGCCCTCAGGCAATGTAGAGCACTGGGGCCCCTGTTTTGATAGCAAAACAGAGACATACATAGGCATCAGAAAAAACGTGGGCCTCTATGCTCACGGGGCCCCCAGGCAACTGCCAAACGTGCCCATGCATTAAGACGGCCCTGAGCCGTGATTCTCCAATGGGGAAGGATGACAATCGGTAGTAATTTTCCAACAGGGAAGTTTGACAATTGGTAGCGATTCTCTAACGAGGAAAAATTGACAATAGGCAGCAATTCTCTACCGGGTACCCACCTTCCCTGACGACTATCGGTGGCAGTTCCACAAGAAGGATTGATCCTGTAGATGATGGTCCAAGGGGATTATGTGACGCAAAGACACGCAAAAGGCAAAATTAGGTTGTGAGGAAAAACATGTTTAAGAACCACTGGTGTATAGCATACTGGGCATAGAAGTGGAAATGCTTTTTATAAATGTTTGGTTCATTGAACTGAAATTCAATATGACAGGACAGTAATAGTTTATCAGATAAAGGTGAGGATCAATTGGGTGCAAATCACTTAGAACTGACGCGCATATATATTGTTACAGCCAATAATGGCGCACTGCACGATAACGTGCAGTGAATCCACTTGATTTGAGCATTCCTAGTTTTCATCCTCTTTCTCTGTATGTTTAGCATTCATTTGCTCAGAGGTTGATGCGCTTGCTGCTTCCTCTTCTCTTCTTTCGTCGGCATCTTTTCGAATTAAAACTAATTAAGTCAGTGTTTGTGTTGCAATTACTTAGTACGTTTTCCTTAACTTTTCACTTAAGCTGGCACGTAAGTCTTCAATCTGCCTCAAGAATGATTTAAGATATGAAGAGATAGGGGAAGTGACGGCGAAGGTGGTAGGGAATGAGAATGGCGACCGCACACATGGCGCCGCATGGCCGCCCCACTGCCGAGAGTTGATTCTACAATAAAATAAAAATATGAATTCCCTTGGAGACCAATCATCACCCCGAAAGCGGACAGTAGATGTCATGTAGTATATGTGTACCAAATTTCAGGTCAATAGGTCAAATGGGGGCGGCACGGTGGCGCAGTGGTAATGCTGCTCCATCGGAGTAAGGAGCGCTTCCTGGGTCCTCCCTGCGTGGAGTTTGCATGTTCTCCCCGTGTCTGCGTGGGTTTCCTCCTGGTACTCCAGTTTCCTCCCACAGTCCAAAGACACAGGTTAGGTGCATTGGCGATTCTAAATTGCCCCTAGTGTGTGCTTGGTGTGTAGGTGTGTGTGCGCCCTGCAGTGGGCTGGCGCCCTGCCCAGGGTTTGCTTCCTGCCTTGTGCCCTGTGTTGGCTGGGATTGGCTCCAGCAGACCCCCATGACCCTGTAGTTAGGATATAGTGGGTTGGATAATGGATGGATGGATGGATAGGTCAAACAGTTTGCGAGCTTCAGGTGATTTAAAATCCTGGATAGACAAACGGACAGCCACAGTAGCGTATTATATAGGAAGATTAGCCGATCTTGAGGTGTTTTGCAATTAAAATTTGATCTGGGGTCAACATTCTGCTCTCAGTTCAAGAAGCTACTATTACTATTTCCCCAGAAGCCTTCTGTAGAATAAAAAGTATTATCTTTTTCTGTTTTTTCTTTCCTCCTTGGAGCTGGCTACTGCAAAAATTGCAAACATCAGTTTTTTTGGCAACTGGCTTAAAGAGTTAAGACTTATCACAAGCATGTGGCGAGTATAATTCAGATTCCCCTTGGGGTCCATAACTGCAGATTTATTCATCCACGGCCAGGATTTATCATTATGTCTGTAAAAATTGTAAGCATGTTTGGTGGTGAGGGTGAAAGTTCAGATTCTGACCTCAGATACAAAATTTAGAAAGTTTGGATTAAATCTGCTGCTGTAGAAACCCATTAGTGTAACGTCCCGATGAAGGCTGCAATGAAAGATGTCCAGTGTGCAGCTCCATTCTGAATCTTGACTTTTTCACTGATGCCGGGGATGAAAGTGGGTGAAGCCCCCCGCACCCAAACTATAAATAAATGCTATGTTCAGTCAGGCTTCATTTCATATTTACCATGAGTGCCTGCACCAGTGGGAGCTCAGCTGCCGTGTTTTCATTCTAACAGGGCAAATAGGATCCATCTATTCTGGGATTTATTGGAAAGAGAATTAAATATGCCAAAAATAAACTCTTTTTCTTCTTTCCAATTTTTTTTTTTGGTATCTTTTAGATTTTTATTTTGCAAACTGCTGGTTTAGCTTGCCACAAGTCTACAGCTCTTCATGAGGAATTCCAAGATGTTGAAGTAATGGCTATGATATTTTTAGTTACAGGTGTGCTTAAAATATACAAAAAAAAAGTTTCAAAATGGAAAGAATACAGCGTGTGGCCGACAAGCAAACGCCTTTGTGGAAGAAATTCTGGGCAATTTTGCCAAGATGTGTTGAGCAGGAGGTGGACCCTTCGAAGAACAAATACTGTAATGTGAGCAGATTGTTTGCCATGCTTTTTAAGGGAAAGCAAGCATGACAGACCATTTGAAATGTTTTTAATATCATTTCCTACTTTAAATAGTGTGCCTTGTGACTGACGGTAAGGACAGATTAGCATCCTGTCCCGGGATGAATCCCATCCTCTTATTTGGCAGGCAGACCAGGATCAGGGATGGACACAGGGAGACACTACCACTGGTTGGCGGCATTTCTGGGTCAGTAGGTCTATTCATAGTGCCTGCAGTGCATACTGGGAGTTGCAGTCCTCTGGATCAACCCACGCAGTTCTGAAGAGTTCATCCACCTGAAGCTAAGCATGTTTGGGGCAGGCTCTATTGTAGGAGTAAAGTTGGACAGTTTAACATCTGTGGCAGAGCGACGGGCACTAAGCAAACTCCTGTCAATCATGTAGAATCCACTGCATCCACTGAACAGGATCATCTCCAGACAGAGGAGTAGCTTCAGTGACAGACTGCTGTCACTGTCCTGCTCCACTGACAGACTGAGGAGATCATTCCTCCCCCACACTATGCGACTCTTCAGTTCCACCTGGGGGAGTAAATGCTTACATTACTCAAAGTTATTGTCTGCTTTTTTATTTTTATTTTTTTCATTTTTCATTTTTATTACTATTTAATTTAATATTGTTTTTTTGTATCAGTATACTGTTGCTGGATTATGTGAATTTCCCCTTGGGATTAATAAAGTATCTATCTATCTATCTATCTATCTATCTATCTATCTATCTATCTATCTATCTATCTATCTATCTATCATCAAGGAAAAGCTTGGGTTGCAGTAGGAAGTGTTGTTGGTGTGGCCAGCAGAGGGCGCTTACCCTGTGGTCTGAATATGGAACTCAATGCCCCAGTGCAGTGACGGGGGCACTATGTTGTAAAAATGGCGCCGTCCTTTGGATGAGGTGTAAAACCGAGGCCCTGATTCTTTGTAGTCATTAAAGATCCCTTGGTATTCTGTGTAAAGAGTAGGGTGTATCACGATGTCCAGGCTAAACTGCCCACCACGAACTTGTCATTGTAACCCCCAATCATCCCCTGTCTTTAATTGGCTATCGCTGCCTCACTTGATAGCTCATGTGTGGTGAGCATACTGGTGCACAAATGGCTGCTGCCACATCATCCGAGTGGATTATTGCACCAGTCACACTGCCCAGAGGGGACTGGGCGGTCTCTTGGTCTGGAATCCCTACAGATTTTATTTTTTTTTTCTCCAGCTCTTGGAGTTTTTTTTTTGTTTTGTTTTTTCTGTCCACCCTGGCCATCGGACCTTACTTATTCTATGTTAATTAATGTTGACTTATGTTTATTTTTTATTGTGTCTTCTATTTTTCTATTCTTCATTTTGTAAAGCACTTTGAGCTACATTTTTTTGTATGAAAATGTGCTATATAAATAAATGTTGATTGATTGATTGATGTAAAGTGCTTTAGGTGATGAGGACAAGTGCTACATTATATAAATGTAAAGAATTATTATTATTATTATTATTGCTGGATTCCATGGGTGCCGCCAGGGGGAGCTGCAGGGAAAGGGCTGTCATTATTTTTCGTGGCTCCAGCCAAACCCAGGAGTGCTTCCTCCTTGTAATGTCCTAACAACAAAAGTATTCCTGTGTCCGACATAAAAGGGGCCATCTCTATTTAGGTGGGGAGTCAGAGGTGGACAAACTCGTCTGTAGAGGAAAAGAAACAAATAATAGTGAGACTGTGGAGTGTGAAGAGTGATGCCCCTCTCAGTGGCCACTACTTTCCGAAAGTATTCACACCCCTTTTCGTCTTCATATTTTGTTATTTAGCAGACTTTTGCTAAAATTATTTAAATTCATTTCTTCCCTAATCAAGAATGTCCCAGAAAGACAAGGCAAAAACAGAATTTTAGAAATTTTGCATAGTTATTAAAATATTAAAAATAAAAATCAGGAGTGGTCTCCCCTAGACTTTCTCGCATACTCAGATATGAGGATGGATATTTGAGGAGTAAACCATCACAGCGTAAAGTCACAAGTAGACTGCAGAGCTTCCCGTGTACATATACAAAGTACAGTGACGGCAAAAGTGCGACGGGCATTCTTTCTCTGATGTAGAACCGTCGTCATCATCTGAGTTCACCTCTGCTATAGCGCGTCTTTATGTAAAAACAACAGTGTCAGAGGGGGGGGGGGCCCCCGCGAACGTAACTGGGAGAATAAAACTGAATTAAAAAAGCAACACTAACCTTTACAAGTACAGGTAGTCTCCAGGTTACGGACATCCGACCTACGACTTACGAATGGGACCACAGCTGCAACGCATGCGCCTCAGATCTGCCGCTCCGTCATCTTCGGCCTGGGGACGCTGCAAGCGGTGGCTGGAGGTGGTTGATTTCACTGCCCGCGCAGTGTAGTGTCCCTCTGGCAGCTCCCGGCGGCAAGCGGTTTCAATGCCCGCCCACCACACACTGCTGCCCCGTTCATTCTCGGTGGTCGGCTGGTAATGCTGCAAGCGGTGACCCTGTTGTGGCTGAACGGAGGCCATTGAGGGTGAACGGGGTGGCGGGGGGAGGTGGTCTTAGCATTGTAATGTGCATTGGATGGCTGCCTATTGAATGGGGGCGATTCACTACCCGCCTTTGGCCGCACCGTGTTCGTTCTCAGTGGGAGGATGCTGCAGGCGGCATACTGTAGTGGAGGTGACTGTGAGGTGGGCTGGTGAAGGACCGCCCCCCCCTCGCTGCCCCCAGTCATTCTCAATAGCAAGTCTGCTTGTACTGTTATGCACATAGCAGAAAGTTGTCACTTGTCAGTACATAAGACGTGTTGACGACAGGTGCCTTCCTGCTGTGATAGCGTGTACAGTGCTGTGTAGAAGAGCTCATCTCAATCTTTTGTCTTCACCCTTCAAGAATGTCTCTGAAACACAAATCTGATGCAAGTGCTGGTGATACAGGAAAGAAGAGAAAAACCATCAGCATGGAAAATAAAATAGAAATAATAAAAAGGTCAGAGAGAGGTGAAACTCCATCATTCACTGGCAGAGCACTTGGTTACAGTTGGTCAACAATAGCATTTATTTAAATAATGTACCTGTTCTGACTTATATACAAATTCAACTTAAGTACAAACCTACAGTTCCCTATCACGTACGTAACCCGGGGTCTGTCTTTATCATAAATTTACACCGGCTGTTACAGACTCAAATCAAATGTATGTCTTTATTCTAAAATAGTAAGAATAAGAGCAGTTCACTTCTCAAAACGGAGTCGTCTGGGGTCAAACCTGTGAAGTTTTGATTACCAGTCAACAGTTGTTACCGTTGTGCCACCAAAGCGGTCGTATCAAAGAGCTGTCAATGTCGCACCCTAACGCGAGTTCTTTTTCTGCAGTTATATTCTTGAACAGAAGCGCACTTCTTCTGTTATATTTGTACCTTTTGTGAAAGTGTTTATTTGATATTTGGACTTCAGGCTTCACACATTACACACTTCATGTCTACATTTTGACAATTATTACCAAAACATGACAAACGTTTCTGTTTTAACAATGTATTTCCATAGATTGTTGTAGACACAAAACACACATGAAATGCATGAGTTCCAAATAACGATATAGTATTTATAAAAGGTGCCATTTTGCTTGACTTCTCACTCTAAACAACTCTAAGCAACTGACACGCAGGGAAACTGTGCGGTGGTGGGGGGGGGGATGTGATAGCAGGCTGCTTGCTGCTTATCGACACATTTACAGGACAAAAGACGCTGACAGAGAGGTGCGAAGGGATTTAAGGTGGGACGGATCTACGAGTTTTTTCATAGGCTTTGGTAATTCTAGTGTTAAGTGAATATCTGGACTCAAACTCATCAAGACCTAAGTAACACTTTATTTTAAATATCAAACAAAGTTGAATTCAATCGTTCTCTCGTTCGCTAGCTAAGCGGAGTTAAGGCACACGCCCTGAAGTGAGTGATGAAGGCCCCTCCACTCGCCCCGTTGTGTGGATCTTAAATCGTTACTGCAAGCGAACTCTGATACATAGCGAAATGAAAGAAGTCGCAAAATCAACCGGAATGTTCAAGCAAATTACAGAAAAAAACCCGATCTAAATCTGTTAAGTAGTTCTCGCGTGAAAAGCAGACAGACAGACAGACATTGGATTTTATATCTTATATATTAGTAAACCTTCAAACCGTCTCAACAGCATTCTCAGCATTTCTGGAGCTTCGTAGAGCCAGATAACTAGAAGAATCTTCACCAAGCAGCTCTGAAAATGTCTGCTTTGTTTGGGTCTCCATACCTCTGTGAGTCTGACAGGAATATCATGAAATGAAGTTCAGAACAAGACTGACAGATGAACATTTAAATGACTCCTTAAGAGTGAACCTGAGTGGCTCCACTCCACCAGACACCTCAGTGCCAGCAGGGCCGGATTTTCCTAAAGGCTAACTAGGCTTCAGCCTAGGGCCTCAAGATCAAGAGGGGCCTACATTCAAATTGTTAGCAATTTGAACAAACTTAAAAATGGGAGGTGATAGGGCCTCATAAGTGGAATAGCCTAGGGCCTCTTTTCATCTAAATCCGGCCCTGAGTGCCAGTCATCTGACTAACGAAAAAACACATCACACCTGCAACTGGACATGTGAATAAAGTGAAACAGTGACATGGAACAAAATGACAAATGAATACGTCATATCTGTTGTGCCAGACGGCCGGGATGCCTGGACGGTCCACGAGAGGGTCGATACCTCCCCTAGGCCACGAGAGGGCAGCCGCCCGGGTCTGCTTGGGGGCTACTGGAACGGAGGTGGGAAGCTCATCCCTATGGGAGGACGTGGCCACCGCCAGGGGGTGCCCGGACGGTTATGGAACCCTGGATGGCAGCACTTCCGCCACACCAAGAAGTGCTGCCGGAAAGAAATCCCAGGGGCACCCAGGGAATAACTGTATGTTATTCATTGAAATTTTTATCTGCTCAGATCAGATGACAAAATACAATACCAAAAAATCAATTAAATAAAAAATAAATTAATTAAATTAAAAAATAAATTAATAAACGCAGTACAATCTAAAGTTAAGGTGACTCCCAAGGTGCGGCATTCCCTTATTTGTCAATTTCTGTGCCTCTCCCTCCCTCTCGGTGTCTTTAAAAGTATCTGACTGGTAGTCTTGTGTCATTTCTCACTTATCTGCCCTGTGGTGGTCATCTTTTTGCAGTCACAAATCCCCTTATGAGACTGGAAACTGTAAATAGGTACAGGTTTCACCCCTTCTTGCATTTCCTTGAAATTAGCCCGGGATTGAAGATCTCCTATTGCATATTACTTCACGAAGAGTATCACTTTTAAGGTTCAAATGTTTCACTCTTTATTTTTCTTTTCATAGGTGTCCAACTGGTTCGCAAATGCCAGGCGACGGCTTAAGAACACTGTGAGACAACCTGATTTAAGCTGGGCCTTACGGATTAAACTGTATAATAAATACGTCCAAGGGAATGCCGAGCGCCTCAGCGTGAGCAGCAATGACACCTGTTCAGAAGGTACTGCCATTTCATTTTTATCTTAGACAGTTTGTGATACCTGCATAGTTTTTTTTTTATTTTTATGAAAGTTAGAATGACCTGGTGACATAATTCATTGTAAAGAAAAATATGCTTTTCTATATTCGAACAAACTTTCAAGTGTCATACAAGAGCTGCAAGAAATTGACATGGTGAATTAGTAGCATAGCTTAAACTGCTAACCCCATTCTGCATTCAAACCACACTTACCAATTTCTCTACATCTTGGCTTTAAGATAATACGACTTCATCTGTCATGAGCAGGGAGCCCCAAGGACTAAAGAGTTCCAGTAACGCCCACTAGAGGGGGATATCGCTGTCAAACCCCAGGTAGTAACAGGGGCAAGCACCAAATCAAACTCCCAAGTGCATTCTAAGTGAACTACTAGGAACTGTGGGAGACTTAGGGAGTTCCTGGTTGTGATTGGCAGGTGGCCCTGACTCTTGAGGGACCACCCACAAAACACAAGGTGCATAACAAAGGCAACGGCAATACAGCAAAATCAAAAATAAGGAGCAGTACAAATAATGAACAAAAGTAAAAATGAACATAAAGGACATGAAACAAGGACTTGATTAAAAAAAATGATTAAACATTAAAGCACTAGTATGATATGCATGCTATATGACCCTTTTAATTTTCATCCTATACGAGTCATGGTTTTTTGTTAATAACTATACTTTTATAAATAAAACTAGCTGTGATACTCATCTAACACAGAATGAAATATAAACAATCAACGTAGACCTCAGTATTAACATTTGCAGTATACTGTCTATTAGAATGTGTTTTGCAATGCAAGTGTTACCCAAGCATTTGTAGAAATAAAATGTATCACCACAAATGTTTGCCAGGCACCAACTGTTGGAATGAAAAATGTGTCTGTTATATGCCATTTGGTGTGGGATTGTTATGAGATTTGTTATTAATGTTTGTGATGCGCCATCTGTTAAAATGACAAATGTGATGCATATGTGTCTGTTACATGCCATTTGGTATACAATTCAAAAAAGCAGTGTTAATGTTTGTGACGCACCATCTGTTGGAATAACAAATGCAATGCATATGACTCTCTCATATGTTTTTTGTTATAGGGTTTGAAAAATCAGTGTTAATGTTTGTGATGAGTGCAATGCATATGTGTCTGTTATGTGCCATTTGATACGAAATTTGAAAAAGCAGTGTTAATGTTTGTGATGAGCCATCTGTTAAAATGGCAAATGCAACGCATTTGTGTCTGTTATATGCTATTTCATATGAAATCTGAAAAAGCCTTCAGGTGGGCTGGCACCCTGCCCGGGGATTTGTTCCTGCCTTGCGCCCTGTGCTGTCTGGGATTGGCTCCAGCACACCCCCGTGACCCTGTGTTAGGATAAAGCAGGTTGGAAAATGACAGACTGACTGACTGATCTGAAAAAGAAGTGTTAATATTTGTGATGAATGCAATGCATATGTGTCTGTTATGTGCCATTTGATACGAAATTTGAAAAAGCAGTATTAATGTTTGTGATGCACCATCTGTTAAAATGACAAAAGCAATGCATATGTTTCTGTTATATGCCATTTGATATGGGATTCGAAAAGCAGTGTTAATGTTTGTGATGCACCATCTGTTATAATGACAAAAGCAATGTGTATGTTTCTGTTATATGCCATTTGATATGGGATTCGAAAAG
>JANRMT010062817.1:14704151-14715431 GCA_026402145.1 Polypterus bichir lapradei | reverse complement strand
ATAGATAGATAGATAGATAGATAGATAGATAGATAGATAGATAGATATGAAAGGCATTACATAATAGATAGATAGATAGATAGGAAAGGGGCACTCTATGATAGATAAATAGATATGAAAGACATTATATAATAGATAGATAATTATTGAGGCACATTTATGATCCATTTCATTTTTATAATATATCGCCGTTGGCTGGGAGACGGTTGATAGTGTCACACTTGCCATAAAAGCAGAGACACCTCTGATCCATGGATCTGTCCTCCCTTGTATCAATGGTCCCAGCTAGTATAACAGTACGGGGAAGGTTTTCTTGGCACACATTACAAACCAGGAACCAAATGACAGATAATGTAGAATCAGCTAAACTGTTACAAAGCGACTTGGACAGCATTCAGGCTTGGGTAGATCTGTGACAGAGACAAGTTTAATGTAAGTAAATATAAAGAATTACATTGAGCAGGTGGAGATGTAAGACTTGAATACACAACGGGAGGCCTCAAACCTGAAAGTGCACCTTATGAAAAGGATCTAGCAATCATTATGAACTCATCACTATCAACATCCAATGTACAGAAGACCCACAACAAGGCCATGAGGATGTTGGGTTATATACTGTAATGCAATGTGTGGCCAAACAAAGCACGCATGTCATGCTTGAAGTTCACACCCATACTTCTGTGTTTGTCACTTAGTTGCTGGGTCATACTGGAAATGTCGTGTTTTGTCACCCATAATAAGCCTGTTATATATTTGTTTGTTCGGAGAAAGTTAAGTCTCAACTTCAAGCTGTCACTGTTTCTGTTCATCCACCATGATTCGAAGCACACGGGTGACACCACGTGGCCATTTCAGGAGTTAAACTGTCACACCTCGTACCTACAGTGCATATATCATTCCAGCCAGGGTTGGTGCCTGCCTCGTAGCTAATGCTTTTTAGGACAGGTGTTGTTTTCTTGCAAACCGACAGATAAATTAGAAAAATGGATGCATGGATGGACCCATACACTTGTATAAACATAAGTAGCTCAACAACCAAACAAGCAAGAAAAAAATATTGTGAGGTGTGAGTCCCTGTCTAGACTTGGGTTCATTTCCCAGGTCCTTCCTGCATGGAGTTTGTATGTTCTCCCCGTGTCTGTGTGGGTTTCCTCCCAAAGTCCAAAGACATGCAGGTTAGGTGCATTGGTGATCCGAAATTGTCCCTTAGTGTGTGCTTGGTGTGTGGGTGTGTGTCTATGTGCCCTGCCCGGGGTTTGTTTCCTGCCTTGCGCCCTATGTTGGCTGGGATTGTCTCCAGCAGACTCCCGTGACCCTGTAGTTAGGTTATAGCGGGTTGGATAATGGATGGATGGATGGAGTCCCTGTCTTGCACCTCAAAACACAAGGCTGAGTCTCAGTACTTTAGCAAGACCAACTTTATTCAGCTTGAAACTGGAGCAGCCCGGTTATTTATGGTAGCAGGATCTGTCACTCTCCTATATACAGACACAGCAATGAGGCAGGGTCGTGGTCAGGTTAGTGGCCAAGTAATCCTGTGCCCTGCAGTTATCATGTGATCAACTGCGATCTTTTCGGATTTCTTTTCACAGCGAGCTGCTCCAGCGCTGGGAGCCCACAGTTGCCCTGGCAACCAATATGCTGTCTTCCACAGACGCGGCAATCGCGCTTCGGGACACACTTCGGCATGTCATCCCATTGGGGGGGGGAGTCCCAAAAGAGTTTGGAAACGACTACGATATAAACAAATAAAGAGCTAAATAAAACAAAAAAACCAACCATGAGCACTCAAGTATTAGAACTGGTACTTTATGGTTCCAGGGATCTGGTGGTCATTGTCTGGCCTGCTCACCGTCACTGTGTTTGTCTGAATACTCCAAGGCACTCCCTAAGATGAGTGTGTCAGACTAATGGGAGACTCTATGTAGCGGTCCACTCAATTGTGGTAATCATTTTGTTTTCGGGCGGCACGGTGGCACAGTGGGTAGCGCTGCTGCCTCGCAGTTAGGAGACACGGGTTCGCTTCCCGGGTCCTCCCTGCGTGGAGTTTGCATGTTCTCCCCGTGTCTGCGTGGGTTTCCTCCGGGTGCTCCAGTTTCCTCCCACGGTCCAAAGACATGCAGGTTAGGTGGATTGTCGATTCTAAATTGGCCCTAGTGTGTGCTGGGTGTGTTTGTGTGTGTCCTGCGGTGGGTTGGCACCCTGCCCGGGATTGGATTCCTGCCTTGTGCCCTGTGTTGGCTGGGATTGACTCCAGCAGACCCCCGTGACCCTGTGTTCGGATTCAGCAGGTTGGAAAATGGATGGATGGATTTTGTTTTCGTCCCAGGAACGTGTGGATTAAGTTATCTGGTTGACTCAAAATGTGATGTGAATAAGTGAGATGATCCGGTGTTTTGTCCGGGAGTGGTTCATGCCTAGCATTAGTGCTGTTGAAAACGTTCGGATTATAGAATGAAATTAAAAATAATTAACTTATGAAATGAAAATATGCTATGAAGAGTTTGTGTTTGGGTTCAGGGTTTGTTTTTTTTCCATTTTTTTAGAAATAGAATATCAATACAAGGGCATGGTGGCGTAGTGGGTAGTGCTGCTGCCTCGCAGTAAGGAGACCTGTGGTTCGCTTCCCGAGTCCTCCCTGTGTGGAGTTTGCATGTTGTCCCCGTGTCTACGTGGGTTTCCTCCCACAGTCCAAAGACATGCAGGTTAGGTGTATTGGCGAACCGAAATTGTCTGTGGTGTGTGCTTGGTGTGTGTGTGTGTGTGCGCGCCCTGCGGTGGGCTGGTGCCCTGCCCGGGGTTTGTTTCCTGCCTTGTGTCCTGTGCTGGCTGGGATTGGCTACAGCAGAACCCCGTGACCCTGTAGTTAGGATTTAGCAGATTGGATAATGGATGGATGGATGGAATATCAATACATGTCCTGAAGTCAGGAGAAACTACAGTAATTGAAACGAATATTTTGAAATGCCAGGATCTTCAGTGAAAGGGGAGACGTTGAAATGAAAATGAATTTTAAGCTTATGTTTTGGGAGTGTGTAGCTGCGTCTTTTGCAAGGTTCCTAAAATTTGAGCAGAAAGAAATTTCTCACTCCAATAAAGTTTGTTTTAAAAAAGTTTAGCGAAAATTCAGAAAAAAGTTATTACACACTAAGAATAAAAAGCAAAAAGGGGAAAAAAAGGTTTCTTAGATTTTTCTTGTTAAACTTCTCCCATGGGGCCCTGCGGGTATCCGAGGCACCACTGCTATCCAGGGGGGCTGCCATCTAGCGTCCCGGGGGAGGTATTGTACAGCCCATGCCTGTTCCCCCGGACAATAGGCAGAAGTGGTGTCCTGGCCAGGCAAGGGCCCCGGCCGTCCGCCACATCTGGAACACCTGATTCTAACTTGATGGTTTCAAAGAGGTGATCATCGGAAGGGTGAACTTCCTATTTGACGTGACAAATACGTGTTTTTTGTTCATTTTGATCATGATAATGAATTCACCATGTCAATATTATGTGTCATTGGTTCAAGTACAACTCCAGATCAGAAAAAGTTGGGACGATATGGAAAATGCAAATAAATAAAAAAAAACCAACAGTGATTCTTAAATTTACTTTGACTTTTACTTCATTGTAGACAGTATGAACCCAAAATAGATAGATAGATAGATACACTTTATTAATCCCAAGGGGAAATTCACATACTCCAGCAGCAGCAGCATACTGATAAAAAACAATATTAAATTAAAGAGTGATAACAATGCTATAATGTTGACGTCTACCCCCCTGGGTGGAATTGAAGAGTCGCATAGTGTGGCGGAGGAATGATCTCCTCAGTCTGTCAGTGGAGCAGGACGGTGACAGCAGTCTGTCTGAAGCTGCTCCTCTGTCTGGAGATGATCCTGTTCAGTGGATGCAGTGGATTCTCCATGACTGACAGGAGCCTGCTCAGCGCCCGTCGCTCTGCCACAGATGTCAAACTGTCCAGCTCCGAGCCTGCCTTCCTCACCAGTTTGTCCAGGCGTGAGGCGTCCTTCTTTTTTATGCTGCCTCCCCAGCACACCACCGTGTAGAAGAGGGCACTCACCACCGTCTGGTAGAACATCTGCAGCATCTTATTTCAAGTTTTGTCTGTTCAGCTTGAATTATTTGTTAATATATTGTATATCCATTCCTGCATTACAGGCCTGCAACACATTCCAAAAACAGATGGGACAGTAAAGCATTCGGCACTCTGTACTGTTGACCATTTCTTCTCACAACAGTTAAAAAAGACATTTTGGCACAGTGGATGCCAAGCGATGAACCGTTTCAGGTGTTACTTTGTCCCATTCTTCCTGCAGATACATCTTAAGGTGTACAACAGTATGGGGTGGTTGTTGTCGCATTTTTCGTTTCCAAATTCTCCGCACATACTCTATTGGGGACAGTTGAGGACTGTGGGCAGGCCAGTCCAGTATCCTCTCTTCTTTCACATCCATGCTTTAGTAATCTGTGCAGAATGGGGTCTGATGATGTCTTGTTGAAAAATGCATGGGCGTCTCCGGAAAAGATGTCGTCTTGAAGGCAGCACATGTTGCTCTAAAATATCAATGTACTCTTCTGTATTAATGCTGTCATCACAGAAGTGTACAATACCATTACCAAGGTGACACAACCCCAAATCATGACAGAATCGGGCTTTTGCATTTGTTGCTGATGGTCCTTGTTGTCTTTGGTCCAAGCACACAGCATCCAGTTCTTCCAAAAAAGATCTGGAACACTGATTCGTCTGACCACAACACACATGTTTCCACTGTGTGAAGGTTCATCCCAGATGCCTCTGAGCCCAGAGAAGTCGAGGCTGTTTCTGGACATGGTTAACATAAGGCTTCTTTTTTGCACAGTAAACTTTGAAGTGGCATTCGTGAATGTAACTCTGCATTGTAGTGCTTGACAAAGGTTTGCCTCACCAATGTGCTTATATCACTCACTGATGAGTGACGCTTCTTGATGCAGTGCCATCTGAGGGATCAGAGATCACGGGTCTTCACTTTAGGCCGGCACCCTTGCTCTTTACGCACTGAAATTCTTCCAGATTCCTTGAATTATTTCATGATATTATGCCCTGTGGATGGAGAAACATACAAATCCCTTCCAATCTCTCTTCGAGGAACATGGTTTTTGCAACATTTCAATCATTTTCTCAAGCATTCGTTGACAAATTGGAGATCCTCTGCCCATCTTTGCTCCTCAGAGACTCGGCCTTTCGTGGAAAGCAAATCAGGATGTTTGAAATCGCATCATTATTGAATTATTAGGGGGTTCGCCCCCTGCTAGCTTCGCTTGCCAACCCTCCCGGCCTGCACTACAAACCAGCCACTTCACGTCTCTGCTGCTCACTTTATGAACGGGGGGGCTGAACGCATCCCAAGGAGACGCGGTCGCTCTTCCCAAACCCCCTCTTAAACGGTAACACAAAGGGAAACACAGTTTTTTTTTTTTACCTCCTCTTTGCTCGATCAGCTGCTGGCTTGATGCTGCTGCTTGTACAGCACCTGTCCTATTCTTTGTCTTTTATTTCCGGCCCCAGGCATGGTTAAATTTGTCTCGTGGGAAGTGAGTTCTTGATATTTTTTAGTTTAGAATTTATAAACAGAATAAGAATCTGAAAATCTGACAACATCACATTAAAGTTTGATAAATTCTGAAAAGAATGATACCAAACATATACAGTGGTACCTTGGTATACGTTCGCTTTGGAATAAGTCCAACTTGGTATACATCCTGTTAAGATGTGAAAAATTTTGCTTGGTATACGACATTTGCTTGGAATACGACTCGCATGCTAACCTTGTTTACCTCTCTCAAGACAAAGCCACGACTGCCCACGAGCTTTAGTGCGCCAGTTGCTAGCATTCAGTGAACAACCCGCGCTATAACTCTATGTGAATTTTCACGTGATTTTGTGTTTTTTCGTGTAAATTTGAATCGATTGTTGAAAAGTATGAAGGTGACATGCGTATCCGGGACATGGCTGCTGCATACCGTATGCCGAGGACGACGGTATCTACGATTGTGAAAAACAAAGACGTTATTAAAAAGTAAATTGAGGTTAAATTTTTATTTATTTCATCTAATAGCCTTTGTATTTATGTATTTTAGTATTAAGCAGTGTTTAAATTATTTTATACAACCACGTCAATGTATAATATGCCAATAACAATACGATTTTGTTTTCATGGTAACGGATTATTCATTTTCCTTTTATTTCTTATGGGAAAATTAGTTTGGTATACGTCTTGTTTGGTATAAGTCAAAGGATGTGGAATGGATTAAAGACGTATACCGAGGTAGCACTGTATATGTAGGTTTTAAAATAAGCCAGATTTAAAGTGTGACATAAAATTGTTGCACAAAATCGTTGCACTTTTTGGCTTAGGATTTTATATACAGTATAGAGAGAGTAGATTTCACCTCATTACTGGCCCTATTTTGTCCCCATCCCAACTTTTGTTGGAATGTGTTGCAGGCCTGACATGCAGAAATGGATCTATATTAACAAATGAAATGAAGCTGACCAGACAAAACATGAAATATCTTGGGTTCACACTGTCTGCAATGAAATAAAAGTAATTTTTTTTTTTTTTTGCATTTTCCATACCGTTCCAGCTTTTTAGGATTTGGGGTTGGATGTCACCTTTATCTGTAGGCACTGCTGGCATGAAGATCTAACGTTTGCCTGAAAAAGTCAACAATCTCCATGGGGTGCACTTACTTTTTCACATGACTGTAGTTTGTATGTGTTATTTAACCCTAATAATTCTAACACGTAGTATTATTTTTGTCCATGTGACCAGTAATTATACTGTGTGTAGCTCACAATTAGTATTTAACATTGAAGGCAACGCTGTGCACGCTTAGTATTTTGTTCTACCGCTGCCTCTGACTTCCTTTTTTTCTTAGGTCTTGCACTCATATGCATTTCATTACCCAAACACTAAACAGCAGCATAAAAAAAAAGGATTCAGAAAATGACACTCTGGAATCACAAAAGAAATGCCTAACTGCAGCAGGCAGCTGCCAAGCAATTGGTAGCTAATGGAAATTGGCACCGGGGCCAGTAATAGTAAAGTTAAACTTTAACATGCCAGAGAGAGCACTAGGTTTAAGTTTTCTTTCTATTTCCATTGGAAAAAATAAATGTCCATATGTGTGTGAGTGTGGGTGTGGGTGTGTAATATAAAAAAAAAGAAAGAATTGTTTCTGGATTGTAATTTATTGCAAAAACAAGGATCTGGATAATTCCACAGGATATTCCAATTCTGAATGCCAGATTACGGTTTTATGAGACAAACACCAGGAATCTCCTTTAAACATTTCGATTTTGTTTTATAATAATTCCTAACTGTAAAGCTTTTCGTTAATTTTTAGAAGTGTAATATATGAAACGTCACTTAAAAGATGTTTTTTAAAAGTGTAATGTGCTTTAGTCACATTAAGCAGACACTCTTGAACAAAATGGTTGAATGAAAAGGGGAAGATCCACCATTTTGACACATAGACTGAATTTAAAGATTACCGGGACTTGTGTTGCGACACCAAACTGGTTTTAACTTTTGATTATATAAGCATTTCCATAGATTTTAAACTCCCACCACCCCTCACTACCTGAAGTAACGCATTTAACCTCAAACCCGTCTGACTTGCATGAAAACAGACATCCTGCTTTTCTGCATTGTCTAGGGGTGGCCAGCTCCGCTCCTGGAGGGCTGCAGGTTTTCATTCTAACCATTTTCTTAATTAGTGACTAGTTTGTTTTTTTTTTTTGCTACTAATTAATTTCATTTATTCGCTATTTAAGACTCAGACCCTTTAAATCAGGGCTGAGCAACATTGGTGGTCCTGGAAGGCTACAGTGGCTGCAGGTTGTCATTCTTAACCATTTTCTTAATTAGTGACTATTTTATTTGCTGCTAATTAAGTTCATTTAATTTATTTGCTATTTAAGACTCAACCCTGAAGATGGTGGTTTTGAATAGTCAGACCGGAAGTGACGTCAGTTTAGGCCCCGTGGCCTAAACTGACGTCACTTCCGGTCTGACTATTCAAAACCACCATCTTGGCAACTCATCTTCAGTTCTGTTTTGGACTCTTGTGAACATCGCTGTTCTTTTCAAAAACCTTTTGCAGCCAGGGATAATATAGGGGTGGCTGCCCCAAACCTTTTTAAGTGTGTCGAGTTTGACCATTTTACAGTAGCGTAGTCGGCAGGATGGTGACTTCCTGGAGGGATCGGGAGTCAGAACATAAAATAGACTTGACACACTTAAAAAGGTTTGGGTCAGCCAAACTAACTTGTGGCTGGTCTGTAGAGATAACAGGAGAAGGTTTAGTGCACCCCGCCATCCCCTGGCCTGGTGTGGAATTACCTTCACTTGGTCCATACAACGTCCTCCTACTTGCACATGCGTGACACCCTTTACATCAGGACTGAGCAATGTTGGTGGTCCTGGTGGGCCGCAGTGGCTACAGGTTTTCATTCTAACCATCTTCTTAGTGACTAGTTATTTTTTTGCTGCTAACTAATTTAATTTATTTGCAATTTAAAGCTCAGATCTTTTAAATCAGGGCTGAGCAACATCGGTGGTCCTATAGGGCCGCAGTGGCAACAAGTTTTCATTCTAACCATCTTCTTCATTGGTAACTAGTATTTTTTTTCTGTGCTAATTAACTTCATTTAATTTATTTGCAATTTAAAGCTCAGACCTTTTAAATCAGGGCTGAGCAATGTCGGTGGTCCTAGAGGGCCGCAGTGGCTTCAGGTTTTTGTTCCAACCCAATCACTTCATGAGAAATCATTCATTGCTGGTGTAGCACTTCTTGCTCAAGTGACATTTTCTGGTTTGTTTTAGTGGTCTCGCTTGTTAAGATTTTGAACACTTACTTGCTTATTTTAGTCTTAAACAGCTGTATTCATTATTTTAAATGCTCCCTATTAGCAGTAATGACAAAGGAACCAGCAGTTCTCCATCTGACTTGTCTCCATTTCCACCCCTGTGTCGTCATCATTCACTGTTTGGTTTAGTTAAGTACCCAGAAGGAAACTGAAGGGAAAGTGAAGAACTAAGAACTACTCATCCATTTTAGACCTCAAATCACTTGGATGATCATTAGAAAGGGAAAAAAATATCTATGATTTAAGGATGAACTGACATGGTGGAGGTAAAACACTAAGAAGCCATGAAATTGAATAAGATCTGTTAATGTTGAGGACTGGCTTCTAATTACACAACTGGGTTGGAACAAAAACCTGCAGCCACTGTGGCCCTCCACATGGAGGGATGAGATATTCTTTACAAAAGTGTTATCACAATTTTTCTCATTAATTATTCCATTACTTAAAAAACTTAGTCATACTTTCAGTATCTTACATTTCCGAATTGTAAGAAATCATAAAATATCGTGACTTGCCTTCCAATATGAACGTGTAGTAACAAGTAATAACAAACCTGACAGGTTGCACTCCTCTACTTCCTTTTTTAAGGGCCTCCTGTGAGTGGGAAACAAAATGAGAAAAGAAGACATGATAGACTTCCACAAACTGTTTTAAACAGTCAACATTAATAAAACCATCTTTGGACATGTAACACTGAAATTTCATATGCATCAATAGGAACAATAGAACAATCTGGATGAGAACAGCCCATTCGGCTCAACAAATCTCACCACCCAAATCCACTTATTTCTTCTAAAATAAAAGGTCCCTAAAGTCTTACTGTCTACCACACTACATGGTCACTTATTCTAAGTGTCTGTGGCTCTCTATGTGAAGAAAAACTTTCTAATGTTTGTGTGAAGTTTACCCTTAACAAGTCTTCAACTGTGTCCCCTTGTTCTTAATGAACCCAATTTTAAAGTCACCGTCTTGACCCACTGGACTAATTCCCTTCATAATTTTAAACACTTCAGTCAGGTCTCCTCTTAATCTTCTTTTGCTTAAACTGTAAAGGCTCAGCTCTTTTAATCTTTCCTCATAAGTCTGAGGAAACCTGTAGCCCTGCAATCAGCCTAGTCGATCTTCTCTGGACCTTCTCTAGTGCTGCTATGTCCTTTTTGTAGCCTGGAGACCAAAACTGAACATAGTACTCCAGATGAGGCCTCACCAAACACAATAATTTTAATTAAGTGACAGGAATAAGCTTTCATAATAATGTAATATAATCACATGGAGGGCATCGAGACTCATGCAAGGCTCCTGTTTGCAGGCTTCTTGTCACCTTTTAACTCCGTCCCACCCTACTTTCTTGCAGAGAGACTGTTACTTGCACAAACATTAGGAAGTTTTTGTTTACACATCTATCTATCTATCTATCTATCTATCATATAGTGCCTTTCTATCTATCTATCTACTTATTATATAGTGGCTTTCATATCTATTTATCTATCTATCATATAGTGCCTTTTATATCTATCTGTCTATCTATCATATAGTATCTATCTATCTATCTATTATATAGTGCCTTTCATATCTATCTATCTATTATATAGTGCCTTTCATATCTATTTATCTATCTATCATATAGTGCCTTTCATATCTATGTATCATATAGTGCCTATCTATCTATCTATCTATCTATTATATAGTGCCTTTCTTATCTATCTATTGTGGACGCAGCCCGGACACAGACAGGCGGACATGTTGTTACTCACCACCACACGTTTATTATATACAATATTTATAATAGTTATGGTCACACAGACCCAGTCACGTGCACAAACCCCAATTCACAGTCCTGGCCACAAAATGCCTTTTCTTCGGGCCGCCTCCACAGCTCTCCTGAGCTTCGTCCTTCCACCTCCCGACTCTAGCCTCGAATGAATGGAGACGGCCCCTTTTATTCAGTCCCCGGATGAGCACCAGGTGTTCCCGGCATTCCTCCCTTGGCCACGCCCCAGCGTGGCGGAAGTGCCGGCTGTCCTCCCGGCAGCTCTCCGGGTAACGTCCAAAGTCTTCCCCCCAGCACTTCCTGGTGTGGCGGAAGTGCTGGAGTAACAGGTCCCCAAGGCATTGGGGCGCCTCCTGGCGGTGACCACGGGCCCCTACAGGGTGGAGCTTCCATGCCCTGTACCCGTGGCCCCCAGAGCAACCCGGAAGGCAATCCTCACGTGATCCAGGGTGGGCACAGACCCACATCCGGTCCCTCATGACGTCCCGGCCGGGTCATGGCCCCTGGCATCCCTGACACTATCTATCTATCTATCTATCTATCTATCTATCTATCTATCTATCTATCTATCTATTATATAGTGCCTTTC
>JANRMT010062817.1:14661324-14704141 GCA_026402145.1 Polypterus bichir lapradei | reverse complement strand
TGTATCATATAGTGCCTATCTATCTATCTATCTATCTATCTATCTATCTATCTATCTATCTATCTATTATATAGTGCCTTTCATATCTATTTATCTATCTATCATATAGTGCCTTTCTATCTATCATCTATTATATAGTGCCTTTCATATCTATTTATCTATCTATCATATAGTGCCTATCTATCTATCTATCTATCTATCTATTATATAGTGCCTTTCATATCTATCTATCTATCTATCATATAGTGCCTATCTATCTATCTATCTATCTATCATATAGTGCCTATCTATCTATCTATCTATCTATCTATCTATCTATCTATCTATCTATCTATCTAAAAACAATTATATTTGGTAAAATTCATAACTCCATTCACTAACTCTGCATATATGCAGTTTTTGGAATTACTGTATGTTTAATTGTACATGTTTTATGCCATTTCACAGATCCAAAACTCCATTAATTATAGATATCTGTTCAAAATTTTTAAGAAAATAATAATGTATTAGCAAAAGAATATTACATAACTGATTTTATGACTCTTCAAATAATGTAATAACTCATAAAACACACATAAATAAAAAGCAGTAATGCCTAATTTACAGTTTTACTGAACGTCTTAATGTTCTGTATTTGGTGCTCTTTGGTTCTTTTTTTCTTTTGATTAACTTTTGGATGGCTAGCCCTGTTGCGTCTTTGTAAATGTGCCATTTTAAAATAAAAACGTCCAAGTGAATAAATCCTTTTTAAATTCCTGGACGACTTCTTTTGCACATGTGACGCAGGAATGTGTTATGGCATACAAGAGAAAGCATTGCTAGAAGAGAGTAGCCCGACGCGAATCTCCCAGTGTGCATCCTTATGTGGAATTAACTGTTCCATAATTAAAATTTTTCCAGCTTCATCTAAAAAATGTGTCACTAAAGGTTAATGTAAACCAGAGAAAATATGTATGATGAAGAACAGAAAGATTTATAAACAGCTGCGAAATTCAGTGTTTTTTTCTCCTGGATCCCCTCAATTTCTGTTTGCATTTCAAGGTCAAGGCACCAAATGGCAACATTACAGTGCTGTGTGAATTGTGTTGCTAACATATAATTTTGGTTTTAACCCCAAAAAAATCTATTTTCATCCAGAAAACAAAAAAAAAAACAGCATAGCAACTTGTGTTTACAGTGAGTTTGTATTCAGACTTCCAGTAAAAGTGCTGCGTTTGAGTCTGAAGTGCATTTGAAGCCATTGTCTCTATAAATCACACAGTTAATTGGCTACAGTTCAACTTTGATCAGATCAGGTTAAACAGATTGTCTGAGGGAAGACCCCCAATTGGATATTGAAATCCAAGGCAACAAAGGTGCGTGTGAACATTTGAGAAACTGATGATCGTTACAGTGCAGCTTATTAGATTCCGAGACGCTAAAGGTGTACGGTTTTTACACATACAGAGCCATTGTCATGAGATCAGTCCTGGCTCAACTCCAGGGGTCCAAAGCAGCCCCCACTCACAGACGGGAAAAGGAAATCGATAAACCCGTTGGGCTAATCGAACTTCTTATTAAGTAACTGGTTGGTCTCGTTCAGTTTCAGATTCATGTTTATTTAAGTTTATTGCTATATGGACATTGCACAATGAAACTCTTATTATTTTCATGTCTCCTCTGACAATAATACAATACCAACAAGAAGACACACAAGTACAAAGAATCATACATTTATACAATAGAACATAAGAGTATATGCAGCGTAATATACAGTATATATATGCTACCGGCAATGTATGAAATGCAGGCATTGTATAGAATGCCTGGCATTTTTGGGCAAAGTATGAACTATCCAGATTATTTTAATATTATATATACTTTCCCTAGGCCTTGTATGTAATACCATCCATCCATTATCCAACCCGCTATATCCTAACTACAGGGTCTCGGGGGGCCAACACAGGGCACAAGGCAGGAAACAAACCCCGGGCAGGGCGCCAGCCCACCACAGGGCACACACACCAAGCACACACTAGGGACAATGTAGGATGGCCAATGCACCTAACCAGCATGTCTTTGGACTGTGGGAGGAAACCCATGCAGACACGGGGAGAACACGCAAACTCCACTCAGGGAGGACCCGGGAAGCGAATCCAGGTCTCCGTATGTAATACCTAGGCATTATATAGAATGACAAATGCTATTTAGGCAAAGTATTAAAAGAGAGTCATGAAATGGCTTTTATTGAAAAGAAAGAAATACAGAATAAAGTATAGGACTTTCTTATTGAGGAAAACAAGAGAAAATAAAATATGAACCTACTTGTTGCAACAAGGAAGGAAAAAAATGTATTTTAAATTGCACTGAAATGCAAATGAGGAATTCTCCGTCTGAGGCGAGTGTCGAAAGTCACGTGACATTAGAAACGTCATTAGTGGAAGTATTCTATACTTTACTGGTTTGTCTTTTGGCATTGCATAGAATGATTAGGAAATGTGTGAAATGTTAATTGTTTCATACGAGGGATATCCAGAAAAAAAGGTTACAAGTGCCCTGGAGGGTGCAGGGAATTTTTTTTTTTTCGAAGATTGGCATACCTGCGTGTAGGGGGGTCCTAGCGGGCAAAATAAGCCCGGGACCGCGTCAGTCAGTTGTGAAATGTCATCACAGCAAGCGAGTTCGTTAACCTCTGCTGAGGCCGTTTGCTCCACCTACCGCCGCTGCGAGATTCGTTCGGTCATCAAGTTCCTCACTTTGCGTCGCGAATCCGCGGCCGAGATCCATCGTCAGCTTGTGGAAGAATTGTGAAAGAATTCTTGGGTGGGAAACGTTTTTCCAACGATGAGGAGGTGAAGGAGACAGTGGAGAAGTGGCTTTCGGAGGTGGAGCGGAGCGTATTCGACGAGGGTATAAAAAAGCTGGTGCCCAGGCTGAAGAAGTGCATCGAAGTTGACGGCGATTATGTTGAGAAATAAACACATATTTTGGATCATACCCTGTAAATTTGGTTGAAATATATTCATTTTTCGATTTTTAACAGCTGTTGTAACCATTTTTTCTGGATATCCCTCGTATTTTGACGTCCAATTTTCAGCATTCTATATATTGCCTAGGCGTTCTATACAATGCCTGCATTTCATTCATTGCCGGTAACATATACACAGGTATATACAGTATATTTACTATATATACTATAGTTATACAGTATATGTATAAACTGCTCAAAAAAATTAAAGGACCACTTTTTAATAAGAGTATAGCATCAAGTCAGTGAACCTTGTGGGCTATTGATCTGGCCAGTTAAGTAGCAGAAGGGGTTGTTCATCAGTTTCAGCTGCTTTGGTGCACTAGAGGGGCAACAATGAGACGACCCCCAAAACAGGAATGAATGGTTTAACAGGTGGAGGCCGCTGACATTTTTCCCACCTCATCTGTTGTTTCACTCATTTTGCATTTGGCTACGGTCAGTGTCACTACTGGTAGCATGAGGCGGGCGATACCTGGACCCTACAGAGCTGGCACAGGTAGTCCAACTTCTCCAGGATGTCACATCAATATGTGCCTCCCATTACCAGAAGGTTTGCTGTGTCTCCCAGCACAGTCTCAAGGGCACGGAGGAGATTCCAGGAGACAGACAGGCAGTTACTCTAGGAAAGCTGGACAGGGCCCCTCGTAGAATGTCCTTAACCCATCAGCAGGACTCACCGGTATCTGCTCCTTTGGGCAAGGATGACCTCCAGCAGTCAGGCCACTGGTGTGAATGTCTCTGACCAAACAATCAGAAACAGACTTCATGAGGGTGGCCTGAGGGCCCGACGTCCTCTAGTGGACCCTGTGCTAACTGCCCGCCCTGCACCGTGGACCTTGATTGGCATTTGCCATAGAATACCAGAATTGGCGGGTCCACCACTGGTGTCCTGTGCTTTTCACAGATGAGAGCAGGTTCACACTGAGTACATCTGACAGACGTGAAAGGGTCTAGAGAAGCCGTGGAGAACGTTATGCTGCCTGTATCATCATTCAGAATGGCAGCTTTGGTGGTGGGCCAGTGATGGTCTGGGGTGGCATATCCATGGAGGGACGCACAGACCTCTACAGGCAAGACAACAGCACCTTGACTGCCATTAGGTAACAGGATGCTGGGTTCCTCCTGGTGCACGACAATACCCGGCCTCATGTGGCTTGGTTTCTGTCCTGAAAGGCAGTGTGACTTATGGGACCTTCTATACACATCTGCCTTTCTAAACAACGTCCAATCAATTTGGTTTACCACAGGCAGACTCTAACGAAGTTCTAGAAACATCTCAAGGAGAATTAAAGCAAACAGGATGCACTTGATCACAATTTGGAGCGAAGCAGCGAAGGGTCTAAATATTCCAAGGAATGAGAGAGTTCAGTTTCGATTTTAAATAAATTTACAAACAAACCTTACCAAAGAGATTTTTTTCACTTTGTCATTATGGGTCACTGAGTGTGGATGGATGGGTAAAAATGGCAAATGTATTGATTTAAAATTAAATCTACAACACAATAAAGTGTGCGGACAATGAAGGGGTCTGAATACTTTATGAATCCGCTGTAGACGGCTGTAAGCTTTCACGATTTTTCTCCATTTTCTCCTCTTTCTTTTGCTGTACACTCATCTAATATTACAGCTTTCCTTCCAGGGAAGGCCTGTCATGTTGTCACGGTTAGGGGTCCTGTTTTTGGAAGTTGCCTTGGATAAAGGTGTTAGCCAAACATCCCATAATAACAACAACTGGAGCATGGTAACTTAATCTATAGCATATTTCCAGGCTTACTGCTTCTTTACAATATTAATAATGTGAAGAATTTGAGTAAAAATGAGGGCATTTATAAATGTGAAACAAATTAACTTGAATTTAACAACATAAAATGTCACAAGAATACCCTGAGATAGCAAAAGTGATTTGGTTGTCATCTCAGACCCAACTATTTTGTTTTCCTGCTCCTTCTGCAGACTTTGTTTTAGTTTAATGAGACTACTTACACAGAACAGGGACAGAATTGAAATTGTTCTGCATACTTGAACACAAAGTGACTTTTTATTCATTTCAGAGCTGCTTCCAGTCTGTCCTCCATGACTCTTGAGAAAATGTGAATTTATTGCTCCAAGAACCGCTGCGTTGGCTCTCAATCCAAGTGTCATTAATGTCAAGATGTTTGCACAGACTTGAGTGAAAATGTGTCCCAAATATTTTTGAACTGAGCATTTAACCTTCTTCAAATTCAGCTGTAATTCTGTTAGCTGGATTGTAAAACATCATTTACAACATAACATTATCAAACCTAAAGCATATCGAGTTAGGACAGAGTACAAGATAGGAACTAAACCAGAACTGGACCCCATCCCATTGTAAGGCCCACTCACACTTAACCTCCTTTACATTAAAATGTATTATTATTATTATTATTATTACTGATGCAGATTTAATACACGCCTGTCATGCGAAATGTTTAGAAAGAGCCCGACATCGCAGTTGGGACAAAAGAAAAGTGCCTGATCCACACAATCAACGTGTCCATTGTGTTACTGTGGGCTACCAGAGCGCAGGGCTTAGTAGATAGAAAAGGCACTATATGATAGATAGATAGATAGATAGATAGGAAAGGCACTGTATAATAGATAGATAGAAATAAAAGGCACTATATAATAGATAATGAAAGGCACTATATAATATATAGATAGATAGATAGAAAGATAGATAGAAAGGCACTATATGATAGATAGATAGATAGATAGATAGATAGAAATAAAAGGCACTATATAATAGATAGATAATGAAAGGCACTATATAATAGACAGATAGATAGATAATGAAAGGCACTATATAATATATAGATAGATAGATAGATAGATAGATAGAAAGGCACTATAAGATAGATAGATAGATAGATAGATAGATAGATAGATAGATAGATAGGAAAAGGGCACTCTATGATAGATAGATAGATAGATAGATAGATAGATAGATACTGTAGATAGATAGATAGATAGATAGATAGGCACTATATGATAGATAGATAGATAGGAAAGGCACTATATGATAGATAGATAAATAGATAGATAGATAGAAATAAAAGGCACTATATAATAGATAGATAATGAAAGGAAGTATATAATAGACAGATAGATAGATAATGAAAGGCACTATATAATATATAGATAGATAGATAGAAAGGCACTATAAGATAGATAGATAGATAGATAGGAAAAGGGCACTCTATGATAGATAGATAGATAGATAGATACTGTAGATAGATAGATAGATAGATAGGCACTATATGATAGATAGATAGATAGATAGATAGATAGATAGATAGGAAAGGCACTGTATAATAGATAGATAGATAGATAGGAAAGGCACTATATAATAGATAGATAGATAGAAATAAAAGGCACTATATAATAGATAGATAATGAAAGGAAGTATATAATAGACAGATAGATAGATAATGAAAGGCACTATATAATATATAGATAGATAGATAGAAAGGCACTATAAGATAGATAGATAGATAGATAGATAGATAGATAGATAGATAGATAGATAGATAGATAGGCACTATATGATAGATAGATAGATAGATAGATAGATAGATAGATAGATAGATAGATAGATAGATAGGAACGGGGCACTCTAAGATAGATAGATAGATAGAAATAAAAGGCACTATATAATAGATAGATAATGAAAAGAAGTATATAATAGCCAGATAGATAGATAATGAAAGGTACTATATAATAGATAGATAGATAGATAGATAGATAGAAATAAAAGGCACTATATAATAGATAGATAGATAATGAAAGGAAGTATATAATAGACAGATAGATAGATAATGAAAGGCACTATTTAATAGATAGATAGATAGATAGATAGAAATAAAAGGCACTATAAGATAGATAGATAGATATAATAGAAATTTATTTGTCCCGGGGTAAATTTGTTGTTTTACAGAAGCTCTTTAAGTAAATAAATACATAAATTATTAAATATATAAATACATATATACACACTTATATGTGTAGACACACCAGAAGGAGGAAATGTAAAAAGAAAGCTAACTTCTGACTTGGCTCTCACAGTCGCAGTGAGGCACTATGCAGATGTTTTTGCTGTTTTTATAAAGGAGCCCCCGTCGTGTTTCTTGACACACTTCTGTTGATTGATTCGTTGGCTGAAAGTCCTCAGTGCTTGTGTGTCAGAGGGAGGATGTTTGTATAATGGCTCTCGGTTTAGTTGTAATTCTCTCCTTTTCTACGATCTCCTGGGGGTCCAGAGTGTGCCCCATAACTGAGCCTGCCCTTTTAATTAGGTTGTTGATTCTATGGGCCTCTCCTGAAGTGATCACACTGGCCATCACAGAGTTGTAGAAGGTGTGAAGATGTCACTTCCCACATTAATGGAGCACAGTCTACTAAGGAAGAAGAACCTGCTCTGCCCGTTAGTTCTTCTGTGTTCTGAGATCAGTCCAATCTGTCATTATTGTGGACCCCCAAGTACTTATAGGAGTGGACCACCTCCATATCCACTCCCAGGACAGTGACCAGACATAGAGGCTGTTTCGTGCGGTGAATGTCAATAAGCAGTTTCTTAGTTTAGCTGATGTTAAATTGCAGACAAATCTTTCTGCACCAAGAAACAAAGCTCTCTATTTGACTCCTCTCTTCTCTCTCATCCCCTTAATCAATATAACCCATAAGTACAGAATCATCTGAGTATTTCTGCTGGTGACATGACCTGCTGTTATATTTTTATTCAGAGGTGTACAAAGTGAAGAAAAAAGCAGACAGGCCTGTTCCTTATGGTGCTCCAGTGTTGCTCACATCTGTATCAGAAACACAGTCCTTGAGTCTTACAAACTGCAGTCTGCCCCGCGGATACAGTAGTCCATTATCAGGACATCACAGGGTCATCCACCTGCATATCTCTGCGTTTATGCCTTTACAGTGATGGCTGGAAGGTGTTGAAGGCACTGGAGAAATCAAAACACATCATCCTCACCTTTGTCCAGGTGAGAATAAGCCCTGTGGAGCAGATAGATAATTGCATCTTCCACTCCAATCTTTGTCCATAAATATCTCTACCACAAGAGGACTCATATAGTCCAGGACTAGTCTTTCAAATGTCTTCATGCTGTGAGATGTAAGTGCCACTGGTCTATAGTCATTAGGTGAAGAGGCACAATGCAGGACACTTACCACAACAGTGGCATGTTCTGAAGCCTCATTGACAGAATGAACAGGTGACAGAGGACACCACAAAGTTGTTCAGCACTGGCCTCAAGAACTCAAGGACTGACTCCATCTGGTCCATCTGGTCCTGCGGCTTTTCCTGTATGTAGCTTTCTCAGCTGTCTCCTTACTCGGTCTTCAGTTATGGACAGTCCACACTGGTGGTCTTTGGTGGACTTGTCACTGGTCATTCAAGCTGATGTGGTAGGAGTTGTTGGAAGTAGTGAGGATGGTGTGGTCATTGGAAGGAGATGGAAGTGGGAGGGAAAATCAATTTAAAAATTGGTTCAGGGTGTTAATTTTGTCCACAACCCCTTCTAGCATCTGAGCCCTGGATTGCTAGAGTCCAGTAATTATACCGCGTCCATTCCTGACATCCTTCATGTTATTCTGAGTGAGTTTGTTTTCTATTTTGCTTTGTAAGCTTCCTTTCCTTCACTCAGCGTTTTCTTTACCACACTCTGTACATCCTTCAGAGCCTTTTTGTCATCGTAGTGACTTCCACATTTCCCCTGACATGAACGTTGACAGTTGCTGCATTGTGAACAGTGCTTAGAGGGCTAACATCGTTCTTGTCTTTCTATTTGATTGTAACCATTTTGCCTTTTTGCCACACAGATAATGCATTATGTGACTGAAGTCAGTAGGAATATCATGACAGTTCTGTCATACAGTGCCATATGCATCAGTTTCACTATCCATGTCAACGTTTGATGACCAAGTCACCTTGTCGTCACTACTGATTTATTCGACTAATGGTTCAGTTTTCAGTTTGTTCTAAAACTGGCTTTACAGCTTCTAGTTTACATGCCATTGTCTTTTCTGGTTGAAGCCTCTGCCCCACTCATGAATATTGATAAGTTACCATAGATTGGCCAAATACATGACATTTGTTTTTTGCAGTATTGTTGTACTGTATATTGTGATCAAAACAGGTTTCCCCTAAGTAATACTCGGGGTTAACCATTTTTACATAGAATTCTGAAAAACCGTGAGATGCTGAGGGTTAATGCCAAGGAGGTTAAACCCAGAAGTGATGACATAAAAAAAACTCTATGCTAAAAGTCCAAAAGCCTGTAATGCCAAAAGCACAGCCAAAAAATTCTGACTAGAGGGGGGGTATCACCACCAAGCCAAACTATTAATAAGGGCTAACACAGGATCTTTATAAAAATAAAAGATTTATTTTTTAACGCAGTGCTCTGTAACAAAAGCAAGCTCTGTGGAACACAAAAGGCAAAAGGTCTTGCTTAAAGCAAAGGTGATCCAAGTCAACTAAATCCCCAATCCAGAAATTCAAGGCAAAAGAATGAGCACAGTGGTTAAAAATCAAAAATAGCACAAGCACAGAAAACCAAAAGAAACTCACTGACTCCCCACCCAGGGAAGGATTCCTGAATTTAGTCCTCCTGTGGCTGCAACCTTTTGTTCCATCGCACGTCTGTTTTCCAGTGGACTCCTAGCCTAATTAAGTGAACCTAACTGAAGTTTGGTAATTTTTTTTAAATGTACTAAGCAGACATATGGAAATAACATAATTTTTTCTCTTTTACTTTTTAACAACTAGGGGGCTCCGCCCCCTGCTTGCTTCGCTCGCCAACCCTCGGGTTTGGTTAACCGTAAATACAATTTAAAGAGATTGTTATTTTCTTGGGAATTGTTACATATGCATTATTTTCACTTTTACTTTAAACCTTCAGTTAAAACATCCATCCATCCATTATCCAACCCGCCATATCCTAACTACAGGGTCACAGGGGTCTGCTGGAGCCAATCCCAGCCAACACAGGGCGCAAGGCAGGAAACAAACCCTGGGCAGGGCGCCAGCCCACTGCAGGGCACACACACACACACTAAGGCCAATTTAGAATCGCCAGTCCACCTAACCTGTATGTCTTTGGACTATGGGAGGAAACCAGAGTACCCAGAAGAATCCCACGCAGACACGGGGAGAACATGCAAACTCCACGCAGGGAGGACCCGAGAAGCAAACCCGGATCTCCTAACTGCGAGGCAGCAGCACTACCACTGCGCCACCCTTCAGTATAAACAATATTTGCAATTAACTTTTCTTCAGGATCGCATTGAATTTTGTTTCCGTGTTTGGATTTACATTGTGACAACGCAACTTATAGCTGCCCGTGAGTGAATATCATTTCTTTCTCTCTAATAAATAAGCCGACTTTTTCGAATGTTTGTCCCTGTGATTTGTTAATTGTCATAGCCAAAGCTATTCTAATGGGAAACGTTTTAATACGAATGGCATATCAAATCTCCTTTTGTGTCTAATATTATTCACAGAATATGTACTACATTACCTTTCTTGTTGCCTGTTAAAATTTTACATTAGAATTGTTTGACCAATTTTTAATACAACTAATCTTATTCCATTGCATAGCCCATCACTCAGACATTAATTACGCAATAGAATTACGATACATCCTTCTTTCAACAGTAATTTGGACGGTGTTAATGCTTGTAGATATTCTACGGGATATTGTAAATTGATGTTTTCATCTTCCACACGGTCACCACCAACTGCTTCTGCATAGTCTATTGATACGCATTCAATCAATTTGCCATGTAACTGATCGACAATTTTCGCGTTAATTTGTTTGACTTCATTGTGTCTCGCTGCCATATTTAGATGAATGGATGATTCTAAACTGGATCTTCCTAAGTGTGTATGTATGCGTGCTCATAAGTAAGCCCTTTAATGGATTAGTGTCTGCCTAGGTTAAGTGCTGTAATGCACCTGATGACCGTGGTCTTGTTTGAAAATAGTTGTAAGTACGTGTTTTCCTCTAGGGGGCGCTAGCTCCCTGGTTGGAATAAGTTTTTTTTTTTAATTGTGGCATTTTAAGTAACTCGAAACAATATAAATTTAATATTAAAAGGCAATTCCCCTCCCTTAGTGATACGGTGGTAAGAAATCACATAAGAGAAAATAACGTAGCTTTCTTTAATGGCGGTTTACACAGCATAACAGACGGGAAGCCATGACAAAACCTTGTGTAGAGGCTGCCATTTTCGTCGCTGCATTGGAAGGATTTTCTGGAATCGGATGACAGTATCTTGCCTCCATCTGTCGGCTTCAAAGGTGTGCCGGGCAATGTTCCAAAGTTTTATACCCTTTCTTCACGTGCAGGCCCCTACTTAGGTAAATCATGCCATTCCAAACAAGGCAAAGAAGATCCAATGCCATGCTGACTCTGTCACACAGAAATAGTACAATGCCCATTTTCATAGTTGTCCCTTTCTTGTCTTCTAATGCTTACCTAGCAGTTCTAAATGATGAGCCCCTGTGTGCTAAATCAGTCCTTGTGTTAGCTGTACATGTGAGAAGAAGCAGATTTGTAAAATATTTTTTGTACAGAACACAGTGACATATTAAACATATAAACTTATTACAGTAAGGTGTGACTTAAAAGAATCTCATGGTAAATGTCTCCGTCTCGCGGGACCTCCTTCCAAAAAGTCTCATCAAAAAGTCACGTCTTATCACAGGATTAGTCTCGTCTCGTCCCAATATTTTTTTATTATAGTAGAGAGATATTTCCATCTTGATTTTCATTCTGCTTTTTCCAGGTTCTTCTTATCCAATCCATTATTTACTAATTAGTTGGTCTGATGCGTAAGTAGTTGCAGTCTTTCATTGTTCCGTGTTGTTTTCCTGGCTGTCTACCATGCCGTTGTTATTCTTGATAACAACGATTCTTGTTGTTAATTGTCATTATTAGGATACAATGAAGGGTGTGAACTATACATAAAAAAGCACAAACAATAGGAATTCAAGAAAAGAAAGTTAAACATTTAACGCAGTAGCAAAAATCTAAATGTTTCTAAATTTCTTGTAATGGTAAAAATTCATACTGCTGTGCTTTTCTGAATGCACAGAGAGAAAAAAGGCCAGCTAATTAAATTATATCAATTACTGTCACTGATTAGGAATCTCGTTGCAAGAAAAACCTGCAACCACAGTAGGTCCCCCAGACCGACAATAAAAAACACTTTTTAGATATTGAGTCTCCTTGGCATTGTTCTGCCTGAGGGTGATAGGAGAACCAGGTGACAAAAATACAAACCGGATTCCAAAAAAGTTGGGACACTATACAAATCGTGAATAAAAACTGAATGCAATGATGTGGAGGTGCCAACTTCTAATATTTTATTCAGAATAGAACATAAATCACAGAACAAAAGTTTAAACTGAGAAAATGTATCATTTTAAGGGAAAAATATGTTGATTCAGAATTTCATGGGTGTCAACAAATCCCAAAAAAGTTGGGACAAGGCAATTTTCACCACTGTGTGGCATCTCCCCTTCTTCTTACAACACTGAACAGACGTCTGGGGACCGAGGAGACCAGTTTCTCAAGTTTAGAAATAGGAATGCTCTCCCATTCTAAAAAATGAAAAAAAAAAATGTTAGCATTTACTCCCCCGGGTGGAATTGAAGAGTCGCATAGTGTGGGGGAGGAATGATCTCCTCAGTCTGTCAGTGGAGCAGGACAGTGACAAAAGTCTGTCACTGAAGCTACTCCTCTGCCTGGAGATGACACTGTTCAGTGGATGCAGTGGATTCTTCATGATTGACAGGAGTTTGCTTAATGCCCGTCGCTCTGCCACAGATGTTAAACTGTCCAAGTTTACTCCTACAATAGAGCGTGCCTTCTTAACAAGTTTGTCTAGGCGTGAGGCGTCTTTCATCTTTATGCTGCCTCCCCAGCACACCACCGCGTAGAAGAGGGCACTCGCCACAACCGTCTGGTAGAACATCTGCAGCATCTTACTGCAGATGTTGAAGGATGCCAACCTTCTCAGAAAGTATAGTCTGCTCTGACCTTTCTTACATAGAGCATCAGTATTGGCAGTCCAGTCCAATTTGTCATCCAGCTGCACTCCCAGGTATTTATAGGTCTGCACCCTCTGCACACAGTCACCTCTGATGATCACGGGGTCCATGAGGGGCCTGGGCCTCCTAAAATCCACCACCAGCTCCTTGGTTTTGCTGGTGTTTAGTTGTAGGTGGTTTGAGTCGCACCATTTAACAAAGTCTTTGATTAGCTTCCTGTACTCCTCCTCCTGCCCACTCCTGATGCAGCCCACAATAGCAGTGTCATCAGTGAACTTTTGCACGTGACAGGACTCTGAGTCATATTGGAAGTCTGATGTATATAGATTGAACAGAACCGGAGAAAGTACAGTCCCCTGCGGCGCCCCTGTATTGCTGAACACAATGTCAGACCTGCAGTTCCCAAGACGCACATATTGAGGTCTGTCTGTAAGATAGTCCATGATCCATGCCACCAGGTGTGAGTCTACTCACACATCTTAGTCAGCTTGTCTCTAAGGAGCAGAGGTTGGATGGTGTTGAAGGCGCTAGAGAAGTCCAAAAACATAATTCTTACAGGACCACTGCCTCTGTCCAGGTGGGAGAGGGATCGGTGTAGCATATAGATGATGGCATCCTCCGCTCCCACCTTCTCCTGGTATACGAACTGCAGAGGGTCAAGGGCGTGGCGGACCTGTGGCCTCAGGTGGTGAAGCAGCAGCCGCTCCATGGTCTAATACAGGCCTCTAACTGTTCAATCGTCTTGGGCCTTCTTTGTCGCAGCTTCCTCTTTATGATGCGCCAAATGTTCTCTATAGGTGAAAGATCTGGACTGCAGACTGGCCATTTCAGTACCCGGATCCTTCTCCTACGCAGCCATGATGTTGTGATTGATGCAGAATGTGGTCTGGCATTATCTTGTTGAAAAATGCAGGGTCTTCCCTGAAAGAGATGACGTCTGGATGGGAGCATATGTTGTTCTAGAACCTGAATATATTTTTCTGCATTGATGGTGCCTTTCCAGACATGCAAGCTGCCCATGCCACACGCACTCATGCAACCCCATACCATCAGAGATGCAGGCTTCTGAACTGAGCGTTGATAACAACTTGGGTTGTCCTTGTCCTCTTTGGTCCGGGTGACATGGCGTCCCAGATTTCCAAAAAGAACTTCGAATCGTGACTCGTCTGACCACAGAACAGTCTTCAATTTTGCCACACTCCATTTTAAATGATCCCTGGCCCAGTGACAACGCCTGAGCTTGTGGATCTTGCTTAGAAATGGCTTCTTCTTTGCACTGTAGAGTTTCAGCTGGCAATGGCGGATGGCACGGTGGATTGTGTTCACTGACAATGGTTTCTGGAAGTATTCCTGAGCCCATTCTGTGATTTCCTTTACAGTAGCATTCCTGTTTGTGGTGCAGTGTCGTTTAAGGGCCCGGAGATCACGGGCATCCAGTATGGTTTTACGGTCTTGACCCTTACGCACAGAGATTGTTCCAGGTTCTCTGAATCTTCGGATGATGTTATGCACAGTTGATGATGATAGATGCAAAGTCTTCGCAATTTTTCGCTGGGTAACACCTTTCTGATATTGCTCCACTATCTTTCTGCGCAGCATTGTGGGAATTGGTGATCCTCTACCCATCTTGGCTTCTGAGAGACACTGCCACTCTGAGAAGCTCTTTTTATACCCAATCATGTTGCCAATTGACCTAATTAGTGTTTATTGGTCTTCCAGCTCTTCGTTATGCTCAAATTGACTTTTTCCAGCCTCTTATTGCTACTTGTCCCAACTTTTTTGTTGACACTGTGAAATTTTGAATCAACATATTTTTCCTTTAAAATGATACATTTACTCGGATTAAACGTTTGATCTGTCATCTACGTTCTATTACAAATAAAATATTGACATTTGCCATATCCACATCATTGCATTCAGTTTTTATTCACAATTTGTTTAGTGTCCCAACTTTTTTGGAATCCGGTTTGTAGTTCAAAACATAGAAACAAATCGAAACCTTAATAATGAAACCATTTTACACCAAAGTCTTACCTCTGACCAGAAATCAAAGTCAGAAAGAAAACGGTAGGATCAGAATGTCAGAAATTTGCAAAGGAAAAAACGCACCAAGTTGAATAGTGTGTTTATCCAAATCACAGATACGGAAAGGATTCTTTGAAACCAATTTAAAAAGAGTCACGTTGATGACGCAAGGCACGGTGATGTCCAAAACAACATTCCGTGGGGGCAATTGGGATCGGCATGCTCCGGTAACGCAGCAAGTTGAATGAATTAATTGTTACATTCAGGAAACATTATAATGCAAGAAAAGCACACAGATAAGGTGCAGAGAAAATTCAAACCATATTCCCACATATATTTTTGTTCTAAAAATGTATTTTAGGAGAATAAATTCTCAAAGTGAACAAATCGTAACAGGTATTATCCTAGAAATGGAGAGATGCCAGGAGGGAACTCTCCTGTTAATAAATATCCTTCATTCATACTGTACAGGAACAGATGAGCACTAACTGAGTAATTATAGTGTTTGAATTTAGCAATAAGGCTTCTGAAACTCATGAAATCATTGGCCTGATCTCACACAGGAGTCGATTTATTCATTTGGCTAACTACCAGATGATTGCTGTCTGGTCTGGTCTCTTCAAAAGATGAAAGTCCAACACGACCAATTCATTATTTTAATGGTATTTCCAAAATGATTCTATTCTTGCTTCCTTTCTCTCCAGCCCATCAATTATTAGTCTCAAGTCAGAGCCAATCTCTCCAAATTGTTTTTTGAAATGGCAAGAGGTCACGTATTGAGCATTCCCCCTTAATCCGTGAAAAGTCTGATTGTTCTCTTCCTGACTTGGAATTTTATCATTGGACTTTTACCCTTAGGCTCATCTGGAACTGGGTCGATGCTCCTGCCAATCCTATTTCCAGGTTTTTCCATCAAACACATTGGCTTGCTTCCCCCCGACCTCTTCATACTCTCCCCTTCACCTTCTTAAAGGAATATGACACCCAAAAATTATATTTTTTTATATTACTTACCACATGTAGTTTATAGTTGAAGCCAAAAAAAAATCTTAATTTCAAGTTTTCGTGGAGGATAAATATAACAAAGTTTCTTGATAGAATGGGAGACAATGGTGACCAACAATATAAAGAACATTCATGAAAAACCTTATCCAGTTGTATACTTACAATAGCAAAAAGCAGGTATGTTTTGATAAAATTTTCTTCAATAAACTTTCTTTTTCCTCTTCATCTTGCCCCACTTCTATGTGGAGGCGCTGTGCTGATCACTCTTCTTCATATAGCTCGGTTCTGCACTGTGACGGTTCAGGTCGGCTCCTGGCTCCCTCTTCTGTTACGGGAGCCTCTTGAACCCGACACTGCCGATAACGTTCCCGGATGAGTGTGGCTGATGTGGTGTAGAAGTGAATCGTTGCTTTTATTAAAAGCCAAGTGTTCAAAAAGTGCAGTGCTCAGAAAATAGTTCAATCAATAAATAATCCATAAAAAGGTGTGAATCTGTGGAGGTTAACATCAGAATAAATAAATCCATTAAAAATGAGGTTCAAATCAACTGGCAGGAAGATATATATTATTAAAAAACCTGGTGCTTTGTTTCTTACTAGTGGTTCATCTGCTTATCCGATACGGGCCTTGCAGTGGAGGAGTCGCCCTAACAGCAGACGCAGCAGACCTTCCTCAGGTTCCGGGTCCCTGCCATCCCATGGCTACGGAAAGGCTTCTTCTCCAGACCTCGGCTTGGGTCCCCAACGTCCAGAGTGCTCACACTGGGGCTCTCCTCTCAAGCCTCCTTGATCCCCGCAGCCTTCCCGATCTTCTGCGGCGAGTCGCTCCTTTTAGTGCGCATCGCTCTGACTCGTCGAATTGCTCAGCCAGAGCGATCACTCCTTCAGCCACCCAGGGCATCAGCCTCTCACACCGCTCAGGTGGCTCTCCTTCCCAGCGGCCTGCTTTCTCTCCCATGAGCCTGCTCCCTTCTGCTTGCTTGCACCGGCACCTTCCGCCTCCTGCCTTCTCTCTTTCTTTCGCCATTTAACCTCCGTCTTTTCTTGACTCTTAATTTCTTTCTGTCATGCTTCCCTTTTAAAAAGGGGACATGGCACAGCTGGGCAATCAAAAGCTCCCGGCTTCAATTGGGGTCACAGACAATCCTACACCTGTGCACTACGTGCAGGGCTGTCTGCTCCCAAATCGTACTTGGGAACCGCTCACCACGATACCCCACACAAAGACGTGAATGCAGAGATTATTTACTTAAAATGCCAAACAACCACGGCCATCACTTTACCATATGCACATCCTATACAGTCAAGCCCTTTTCCATCAGATCTTCTTTAACTTTATCCAATCCATCACCGTTTTGGACTTCCAATCCCATCACTCTTTTGCCCACATCTTCATTGTCTGTCCTCATCACATGTCCACCCCACTTCAACCTCATTTCCTGTACTTTCTTAGATATCTTTTTTTTTTTTATACCTCATTTCTTATTCTGTAATAATCTTATATATAAATGTCTACACGTGGAAGTGTGTGTGTCTGTTCGTCCAGCCCGGAAGTACAAGGCTACAGCATGAAGCTAAAAGAAAGTGACTTTGTCGCCAAAGTGAAACCGCGAGAAAAGAGAAACTTACTTAGATGCCAATACACAAGCGAGGCGAGCGCATCGGCAAAACGAAACCTCGAGGAGAGAGAAACTCTCTTAGCCGCTGTTAGACAAGGGGGCCGAAAACGAAAACGCCGACTCTGTTTTTTCTGATGATTTCAATTGTTTCTAGGAGCCCGGGCTTTTTATAGCTAGTAACTTACAAGCATGCATGATGTCACGGCCTGATCCAAGTTAACGAGTCGGAAGAAGAAAGAAGTCAGAGGCTGCAGTATGAAGCTGAAAGAAAGCGACTCCGAGGAAAGACAAACGAGAGAGAAACTCACATAGCCGCTGATAGACAAGAGGGCCGAGCACGTCGGCAAAACGAAACCGCCGATTCTACATTTCAATTTTTTTTTGTGACAATTTCAATATTTTCTAGGAGCCTGGGCTTATACAGCTAGTGTTAAATAAATACTTCTGGAAAATGAAAGCAGCCCACAAGCAGGAAGTCCATTTTCTAATCTGCTTGTCCACAAATGTGTGTGTCTGATCCTCTGTATGCTGTAGAAATCCTCTCTCTTTGTAAGAATGCCTTGTGCTCCTACTTTGACTTTCTCTTTTTTGTGTGGTTCAAGCAGACCCCCATTACAGAGATCAAAAGTTCAAAAACAGCAACTAAAAAAAACCTTAACAGTTTTACCTCCAGCTTAACATCATGAAATGTCATCTTTAATGCTTTTAACACTTTAGTTTAGTCAGTCAGTCATTGTCCAACCCGCTATATCCTAACTAGAGGGTCACAGTGGTCTGCTGGAGACAATCTCAGCCAAAACAGGGTGCATGGCAGGAAACAAACCCCAAGCATGGTGCCAGCCCACCGCAGGGCACACACACCCACACACCAAGCACAATTTAGGATCGCCAATGCACCAAACCAGCATGTCTTTGGACTGTGGGAGGAAACCCACGCAGTCACGGGGAGAACATGCAAACTCTACACAGGGAGGACCCGGGAAGCAAACCCGGGTCTCTTAACTGCGAGGCAGCAGTGCTACCACTGTGCCACCGTGCTGCCCCACTTTAGTTTCATATTTTTTTATTTTTACTACTACTACTATTCCCAATAATGGTGGCATTCTCTTATGTTGTCTTCACTCATGGCTTTTAGCCCATCTGTCTTTTGTCCTCAGTGGCTTGGCTGGTATGATCTTTGCCTTGTGCTTTGTAGCTTCTCAGTGAAATTGTAAGGTGAAAACCTGGTGTCTTAATAATCCACGTTAATCTTCTGGAGTTCTCTTTTGGCAAAACGGATAGCGTGATTGTTTTATCACCAGAGGATTTTGGGAAGATCGTATCCTAAAACATTGATTCTTTTACTCCCACGCCCAGATTTTTTACTACATCCTCCATACCAACTCTTGTTCTTCTCTCCGTTCACTCTTCTGGCCCGGAAGGAGTCTCAGCCCGCAGCCACAATACATTTACACCTGAAACTACAATCCGACTTCACCCAGAATTGACCTCTACTGTGTTTCACTTTTCTAAATCGGACGACGTCTCCTCTTATTCTCTCTACCCCAGGTGGGAAGGCAGAGCAAATAAGACAAGCAAAAGAGAGCAACAGGACCTTTTATCCCATTGCACTGTTAGCGTCAGTCTCTGAGGACGCTAGTGTTGAATCAGTACTAATATTTCCACTTTGGTATTGATTCCAGCTTTTGGATCTCAGCACCGGTGCCAAAATAGTTCTGAACCAAATAAAGGGGAACTCCAAAACTCCCTGGTGTGCCACACAACTACACACCACTACCCTCAATAGGTCCCCCCTTATAACTTCCTTCAAACACATATATAGACGGAATGTTGTGCCCCGTAAAGCCCTAATCGGACCGAAGAGTGTGGTGTGTACTTTTGTTTTATGTAGTCTACAAAACGAATGTTTGTCCACAACTGCAATATCATGTCTCAGTAGCATGGGGTTGTATTTGAGAGGAATGCTGACGCTTAATTCTGGTAACGAAAACCCCAATAGTGGTATACCAGACAACCCAACAGGACACACCTCAGAGCTGGCCTAACGACAGGATGATTAAAGTGCCAACAAAAACAGTACAAAATAATTCACAATAACAAAAGTAAGGTTTCCATCAAAAAACAACAAATTGAGTCTCAGAATCTAGGGCTCCAGAAATCCCCAAAAACAAGTGTGTAACCTTGTAAATTGACAAAGAAAAACTCATAAAAATTAATAAAAAAAAAACCCATTTAAAACACAGATGAAGACAACCTTATTATAAAATAGAAGTGGTAACATCACACACATTAGTACACCCAACCAGCATCATCTCCAAGGTGGAACATGATAGTCAGTCAGTCAGTCATTTTCCAACCCGCTATATCCTAACTACAGGGTCACGGGGGTCTGCTGGAGCCAATCCCAACCAGCACAGGACGCAAGGCAGGAAACAAACCCCGGACAGGATGCCAGCCCACCGCAGGGCACACACACACACACACACACCAAGCACACACTAGGGACAATTTAGGACCACCAATGCACCTAACTTGCATGTCTTTGGACTGTGGGAGGAAACCTACGCAGACACGGGGAGAACATGCAAACTCCTCGCAGGGATGACCTGGAAAGTAAACCCAGGTCTCCTTACTGCGAGGCAGGAGCGCTACCAGTGCACCACATGATATCTGAATCAAAATATAAACGTTGTGTGGAATAAATTAATTTATCTCCAATTACTGGATAAAACTTTAAATCAATTATATACTGCCTTTCCAATCTGTCTATCCATTATATAATGCCTTTCCAATCTGTCTGTCTATTATATAGTGCCTTTCCAATCTGTCTATCCATTATATAGTGCCTTTCCAATCTGTCTATCCATTATATAATGCCTTTCCAATCTTTCTATTATATAGTGCCTTTCCAATCTGTCTATCCATTATATAATGCCTTTATAATCTGTCTGTCTATTATATAGTGCCTTTCCAATCTGTCTATCCATTATATAGTGCCTTTCCAATCTGTCTATCCATTATATAATGCCTTTCCAATCTTTCTGTCTATTATATAGTGCCTTTCCAATCTGTCTATCCATTATATAATGCCTTTATAATCTGTCTGTCTATTATATAGTGCCTTTCCAATCTGTCTATCCATTATATAGTGCCTTTATAATCTGTCTGTCTGTTATATAGTGCCTTTCCAATCTGTCTATCCATTATATAGTGCCTTTCCAATCTGTCTATCCATTATATAGTGCCTTTCCAATCTGTCTGTCTATTATATAGTGCCTTTCCTGTCTACCAATTTATCTACTTTGCGTTGCTGGCACTGAGGCAGGTGAAGAGCAGCAAACCAAATTTTACACACATTCATATTTATTAGCTGCTTGCAGGTTTTAAAGCAACAAGAACTTTGCTGAGAGGATGACAGTCCACTTCATGAGTCCAACTTTTTCAACACTAATTTTTCAAAAGGTTAGCTTCTGGTAATTCCAGATGCAGCATTCACAGCTAGGCCAGACTAAAAGTTTGTTTAGGCACCTTTATAGTTGGCAGGGTATCATTTCATTTTGATTCACATCGCAATTAGAAGATGGGGGGAGCAGCTTACTTACCAGATGTTGGTCGATACTCGGCCACGCAAGATACAGACTGTACAAAAGATCTCAGTTCTTCACAAGCACTGAGAAATAAGTTTCCAGTGTTTTGTCCAAAATGAAATGAATACCGGAAAGCAGATGAATGGGAGGACAGCAGGTTGTGCGTTTTCTGGTTTGTCGTTTTCTCGGAAATGTGCGGCACTGAAAGCTAAGGCTAAAGGGGTCAGGGCCGTCTTAACGCATGGGTACGCTGGGCACTTGCCCCCCCCCCCCGAGCATAGGGGCCCCATGCTAATCTATGTATGTTGTGACTTGCTGAGTGGTTGTGTAGGTAGGGGTCCCAGTGCACTGCTTTGCCCGGAGGCCTATAATGCTGTTAAGATGACTCTAAACGGGGTCAAGGCAAATTTCATCTTGCATCACATATTCCCAAGGTGACACTTTTTTTAAAATGAAATAGTCCAAAGACATGCAGGTTAGCTGGATTGGTGATTCTAAATTGGCCCCTATGTGTGCTTGGTGTGTGGGTGTGTTTGTGTCTGTCCTGTGGTGGGTTGGCATCCTGCCTGGGATTGGTTCCTGCCTTGTGCCCTGTGTTGGCTGGGATTGGCTCCAGCAGACCCCCATGACCCTGTGTTCGGTTGGGAAATGGATGGATGGATGGAAATCTAAGTTGGAATTGCAAGCATTTACCAGTAAGGTGATCAGATTTGCAGAGGACATTGAAATATGAATATCCCCTGCTGTCATTCATCAAGGTAGAACGATCACATCCAAATCCACAGCCAAAACACACAAATCTAAAAAGTGTTTAGTTTGGTCCAGGCAGGCCAGAGCAGTAAAATGGTATACAGTAAAACCTTGGATTACGAGTAACTTGATTTTGCAAGACGAGCTAAAATTTTGAATACATTTTAACTTGATGAGCGAGGGAGGTCTTGCAATACGAGTAGTCCGTATACGCTTTGTCTGCCGATCGTCACGTGATCACAACTGAGCTGATGGTTCTTCTCTCTCTCTCTCTCGCTGCGGGATTGTGGGTAATCGTCTCCCATGTTCGGTCTCAGTCGGCGTGCCTCACTCGTATAGTCAACATCCGTACGAGCGTATACTGTTTATTACAGCATTGTGACCACGTGTGTGTGCTGTGACGTGTGAGTCCCTGTCTTGCACTCCAAAACACAAAGCTGAGTCTCAGTACAGCAACACCAGCTTTATTCAGCTTGAAACAGGAACAGCGCGGTTATTTATTGTATTCTGCTGCTCTCCTATACATAGACAAAGCAGTCAGACAGGGTCATGGCCAAGTTAGTGCCCAAGTAATACTGTGCCCTGGCATTTATAATGTTCCTTGTATCACCCATCGATGGCAGACGCTTACAGCATGTCTGCGATCTTTTCGGATTTCGCTTTTACGCCGAACTGCTACAACGCTGGGAGCCTGCGGTTGCTTCGGGACGCTCTTCCACGTGTCGTCCCATTGGGTAGAATCCCAAAAGAGTTTAGAAACCTTACAATGCGTAAAGCATTTTTTTATTTTGTGTCCAAGTGTAGTGACTCTTCAGGCAAAAGCAACTGTCGTTGGATAGGCTCCTTGTTGAAGTCGCAAAAAAAAGAAGAAGATTCCAGTGAGCCAACAGATGGCAGGGATTCCGTTAGTTAGAGGGAAAGTCGTCCTACACAATAACCTTCCTCCTCCTCCTCCTCCTCTCTCTCATCTCCCTCACACCAGCCACGATTCTTTTCAAAGGTAAAGTGCAGGTTAATTTGTTTGATGTATTTTTACTTTAGATTTTGTATTAATCATTTTTATATGAATAGTTTTGGGTTGTGGAACGAATCATCGGAGTTTCCATTATTTCTTATGGGGAAATTCGCTTTGATATACGAGTGCTTTGGATTACGAGCGTTTCTAGAACGAATTATGTTCGCAATCCAAGGTTCCACTGCACGCTTTTATTTCAACCTCCCCGAATAAAAATAAACAACAATCCTCTGGTATTTTACCTTATTATTGAGTAGTCCTACTGTGTGATATTTACGGTATGTTATGTGAATAACAGCAAAAGTTAAATGCACATTAGCACAACTTTTAGGCTCACATTCTTTCTTTTATAATAATTCATACTACTGCTTTCCCATGTTGTCACTCTATCATTGTGTACTTTCTAAGCATTTTACTGATTTTATTTAAAATCAAATAACATTCCATACAAGCAAGTCAGGTTTAACAAAATTAGGTTCGAAACAAATCAACCCCTATCAGTGAGAAAGCGAGCTAGGCTAGCAGAGTAACACTTTAAACTAGTAAAAATAAGTAAATAGATAAATTAATAAATGAACAAAAATAAATAGTATAAAAAAGTGGGGAGGGAATCTGCTTCCTCAGTTTAAACGCTTATTCTAAGATGTTATTGATTAGATCCTGCCAGGTTTTGAAAAAGTTTAGTGCAGATCCTCTAAGTAAGAATTTGATTTTTTCCAATTTCAAATAGTATATAACATCAGTTACCTACTGACTTACAAAGAGGTGAGTTACGATTCTTCCAGTTGAGCAATATAAGTCTACATGCCACTAATGAAATAAGGCCATTTCCAGTTTGTTTGTCCTTCTCCACTTTAAGCCCCTCTGGAGCCCACCAAACACAGCTGTTAGTGGGTTAGGAGGGATTGGGACACCCAGGCTGTCTGATTTTGGTCCAGAATGATGTTAATTTGGTGCAGGCCCAGAACATGTGACCCTAGTTGATTGGCACTTTGTACACATGATGATGATGATGATGATGATGACCCTAGCCATATAAATGACTCTGTATGATGTTTAGATGTCTCTTTGTTTATCTGTTGGCCAATTGTGCCAAAACGGCTCACCTGCTTTTCACAAAATTTTGCATGCGTGGTGCTGTTGGTTCAACTTAAAATATAGGCTACTAGTAGGAAAATGTTTAATTGTTTGAGAAAAATATAATAAAAAAAAACCCCACAACTTTAAAAATAAATTAACAAACAATAAAGACTCACTAATGTGTTTGTCTTGCGGTCTTGTATGTATGTTTTCATGCAGTTATCATCCGCTCTGTTTAATTAAAAAAAGCAACAGGGGCGTCGTGTGGTGGCACTCAAACATAAAGAATGCTGGCAGTCACCTCCAGTTCGCCCTCTGGTGGTCATTCAGGGTGTCAACTGGATGATAACGTAGCATACATGGCCATAAGATCACCCCCACCCTACCCAGAAGGGGGTGGGTTAGGGTTGATTTTCACCCTACGGTATTTTTAGTCGACCAATGAGAAACATGTGTACCAAGTTTCATGAAAATCGCTCCAGCCGTTCGGTAGTGATACTGGAACATACGTACATAGATAGATACACACATTGACTTTTATATATATAGACTAGGGGCTGTGCCCCCTACTCACTTCGCTCGCCCACCTTACAATCCACACCCCCGGGGGCATGCTTCACGCTAGCCTCTTCGTGTCTCTGCCGCTCACATTGTGAACCAGGGGGGCTGAACGCACACTAAAGACAGATCAGCTGCTGGCTTGCTGCTAGTTGCTACCGAGCTGCGTGATCCGCATGTCGCTCTGCGCGTCGATCATTTAAAAGCCTGTACAGCAGCTGTTCTTTTCGTCTCACTTCCTTGTCTCATGGGACATTAACGTGTCCCCGAGAAATTGTTTGTAAGCAAGGCCGTGACGTGCAAGAAGTCTTGCGGGAGTTCAAAGTGTCTCTCTGAGATGATTACGTCTCGAACCAAGATTTTATTATATAATAGATAGATATGTTGCATCGGGAAAGGGGAAACAACCCAAAAACAAGAGCCGATGAGGGGATCCCGATTCCTAACAGGAGTGTACAGGGGCTGATGACAGAATGCCTTTGGAGTGAACAAAGTCTTGTAGCAGCCAAAGTGCGAACTCAAACAGCACAAGTACGTACAGTGTTTTCTCCTCAACAAACTTCGATAACAGTTTCATTGGATTACAGCCTTTATCTCACAGCACAGTCTTTTTGTCCCATCATGGGTTGTGTTTAGTAGCGATGAACAAACCTGCTGAATTTGTTTCAACTTAACTTCAGGGGAAGCACAGAAATGTTTGGGAATTTCAGCAAACTCATTAAAAGTCCACGGGGAAGGAGAAGCTCAACTAGTTTTGAGTGGAATTTAATGGAGTGATGGTCTTGTAAGTGTCCCTGAGGGATAGGGAAGGGTCAGTCACACTACGCTGGACCAGTTATTGTGCCTAAAACTGAGACTGTGAGGCAGCAGTGCAAAACCGTGCCTCCTTGAGATCAAATTATAATACCGAGTCCACAATATTGGAGTCTTTTGTGTTTCTTTGCATCTCCCAAGCTCTTATCGCTACTACTAACTAAACACCCACAGATCCTGTGATGAAAGGGATCAGCTTTATATATTTGAGGAACGCATACTGTGCTTAATCCAGCAGACAAAACATTCAACGAATCGTTGCAAAACAACAAAGTATTTTCAGAATATTCTCATTATGATCAGCTAATGCACCCCTCAAATGAAAATATGGAGTATTTTTTTTTATTTTATCCAGCTGGAGTACTGATCAGGTAGTGACATCATGCATACTTATAAGTTACTAGCTGTGTAAGCCCGGACTCCTAGAAACCATTGAAATCGTCAGAAAAAAAATTGAAATGCAGAGTCGCTGGTTTCGTTTAACGGATGTGCTCGCCCCACTTGTCTATCAGCGGCTAAGAGAGTTTCTCTCTCCTCTGAGGTTTCATTTTGCCGACGTGCTCACCTCGCTTGTGTATTAGCGTCTAAGTATGTCTTTCATCTGCGGTTTCACTTTGTCGACGGAGTCACTTTCTGTCAGCTTCATGCTGTAGCCTCGCACTTCCAGGCCGGACAGACAGACACACACACTTCCACATGTAGACATTTATTATTTCGGACAATGCATGATGCAGTTCTGAACAAAGCTGTCAGTATACAAAGTGCACATCGTCAGCTTTATGAGATGGCACATTGTGAACGGAGTAACCTGCGAGTAAGTCCAGCTCACTCGCAGTATTTTCACAGGCACAGCAGACATGACAATGAATGCAAAAAGAAGAATAAACTGTTGTTTTTCTTTGTGTGTGTACACAACTGCCATCCAATCACGTATGTCACGGGTGTCGAACTCCAGTCCTTGAGGGCCACAGTGGCTGCAGGTTTTCATTCTAACCATCTGTTGGAACCAAAACAAATTAACTTAAACTACATTCTGATACTAGAACAATAAATATAGAGTTAGATAAATGTTGATAAAAGTTAAGTAGGTATAATAAAATATGCATCTAAATTTCAAAAACATGTTATGGGGGGGTGTGATTAAAACTGTTATTAAAACTCGGGTCACAAATACTTAAAGGTTGAGAAACGCTGCTCTAGCTAGCCACATAATGAATTTCCAGGAAAAAATTTGGTGAACAAAGTCACCAGCGAACCCACCCAACTCGCTTGGAAAAACATTTTGCCAAACTTCGCCGATCAGCACTAGCGTTAAGCCATGCTTAATTTACAAAAGTTTTTTTACTGGTTTATTTATACATGGCCATTCCAACTACTTCAGCTAGTAAACCTATAAATCTACAATACATTGTAATACAGTGATCCCCGCTCTATCGCGGTTCAGCTATTGCGCCCCCGCTATATCGCAGAAAAATTCAATAAGTACATCCTACCTGTAGTGTATTTGCAGGCAATTCATAACAAAGCATACAGTTTTCAGCAGACAAAAGTTTGTTAGAACAATATTATAATTTATAATAATTAACGTATACGTAACATTTAAGGAATACACTAGTAAATCATAAAACATACTGCTACGTACAGGAATACAGTAGACAGAGTCGCAATTCATAACGAAATGTGCATACGTTTTTCATTTGTGACTATGCTTGCTAGACAAGAGTTCGTTAGAACAATAATTTATAATAACTATAACATAACTGTAAATATTGACTAAAATGCAGTAAAAACTCAATATGTATATAAAATAATGAACATTTAAGCAATACAGTACAGTAAATCATTAAATATACGTACATCTAACACTACGGTAGACAAAGAGTTTCGTGTTACAGTACCAGATGATTTCTTACAAGGCTGAAAGAGGAGACTCAACTCGATTTTCATTCTCTTGGGCTCTGATTGGCTGCTGCTAACGTGGTGTAATCTCACAAGAACAGCGAGTGTGGGTCCCCGACGCATCTCAGTTCTCTGTGTATCACGTACCTTGCTTCTGGTCCAACTGTTGTGAGCAAACATTTTGTGAACTTTTAATTTTATTTTAAGCCCTACGATGGCTCCCAAGTGTCCTGTATCTTCTAAGCCTTCTGGTAGTAGTGAGCCTAAGCGCCAGAGGAAGACCTTGACCATTCAGGAGAAGGTAAAACTTCTGGATATGCTTCGGGAAGGAAAGCGTTATGCGGACGTCACTCGCCATTACAAGTTTACATGTGTTTAAAGCGTGTGGGAGGGGTATTTTAAGGCTTACACTATAAAAAAAAACGTTTATTTATATGGTCTTTCTATATTGCAGATTTTCGCCAATCGCGGGATCACTATAATGTAATAGTGTTTCGTGTTTACATCTCAGCCCTTTGGGGGTAAAATACTGTCCAACAAAGCAGTTGAGTATCTTCCAGAATTTTGCCTTCAATTTAAATTGCAATATATGGGTGTCAACTTAGCACATTAGTCCTGGCATCTCAATTTCAGGATATTACCGAGCATGAAATTTGGGTGAAGGGTATATTTTTTTTTGAAACACATGAAAAGTGCCCTTAAATGACTTTAATCATAGTAATTAAAATACTTCAGGAAGTCCAAAAATATAATATCTCATTTAACTGCAGAACCAAATACGGGCTCATTTAGCTGGTCTTCTTGGCAAAAAGGCTACTATTACTGCCCAAATCCTAATTATCCAAATAGCTTGAAAATCTCAGATTGGCCACTGCTGTTAAGATTTGTAGTCACACCCTAGCCAGACGATTTTAAAACTAAGTACTTAAACATGAATGGTATGCTAAATAAAATATGTCTGTTTCTTTTTTTTTTTTTTTTGAAATGTAAAATTACACAAGTGGAGTTGTGTTACTCCTTTTATAGCAAGAGCCAGGCAGGGCCAATTCAAAGGATGGATTTTCCGCTGGGTTAAAACCTATTGCCAGTGCAACTAAATAAAGTGAAATGAACAATTAAGAAGGAAAAATAATCCAAAAGTTCCATTATTTATTTCATGTTTGAGGCACAATCCTCATACATCAAGTCTCATGGGCTCAGCCTTAGAGAGCACTGACATTTAAGAGTTCAAGAAGTTTATTATTGAAAAAACACAGTGGTTCAAACCATGCAATGACACTCTTACTTTGCCAGTCTCCCTTACATCAAGCACTAAATTAGATAGAAATTAACCTACAAGTAATAAATAGGCAGAAATCAGAAAATAATCAGACAAAATATCCATCTATCCATTATCCAACCCGCTATATCCTAACTACAGGGTCACGGGGGTCTGCTGGAGCCAATCCCAACCAACACAGGGCACTAGGCAGGAAACAAACCCCGGGCAGGGTGCCAGGCCACCGCAGCAGAAAAAATATACAAGAAATAAAATACTCTGTGCCTCGTGCTACAGACAGGGTAACAATCAATGGAATTGATGGAAAGTGATGTGATGAATGTATTATTCATGAGTCTGATGGCCTGTGGGTTAGAAGTGATTTGTAAGTCTTGTTGTCCTTGATTTCACACTCCTGTAGCGTCTGTATGTTGTGGGTATATACTGTCCTTAATAATATCGTGGGCCCTCCTGATGACCCTGGTAGCGATGGGAAGACTGTCCTAGAAACGAACTGTGCAGTTTTTATCACACGACACTGAAGATCCTTCCCGTCCTGTGCGGAGCAGCTTCGATACCACACTACAATTGAACTAGTAATAACACTCTCCACTGCATATCTGTAAAAGTTGCTGAGGATTTTGGTTGACATGCCACATTTCCTCAGCCTTCTCCAGACGTACAGTCTTTACTGTGATTTCTTTAAAAGCTGGCGAGTGTTGTGGGACCAGGTGAGACCCTCACTGTTGTAAGTTCCAAGGAATTTAAAGGTTTTCACCCTCTCCACCTCTGTCTCACCAATGTATATTACGGTATGCTGCTCCTTCCTCCCCCCTTTCCTAGGATCAATAATCATCTCTTTGGTCTTATCTGCATTTAAAGAGAGATGATTTTCATGACACCAGGCCACCAGTCCTGCCACCTCACTTCTCTATGCAGTCTCCTTTTCCCCCAGTGATTAGACCAATAACTGTGGTGTCATCTGCAAACTTAATGATGCTGGTATTAGTCTGAGAGGCCACACAGTCATAAGTAAAGAGAGTATACAACAAGGGACTCAACACACAGCTGGGTCTGCCGTGTCTGTGAAAACTTTCTGAGTAAAGCACCATCCATCGCTGTGCTCTTCACTCATGACTTGATAGCTCTGTCTACTATGTGCCACTTCGCATGTTCTCCCTTCCCAACACCAAAATCATGCTGGTTGACTTCTTTGTATTCCATGGTGTATGAAAAAAATATTGCAATGCCGTTTCAAGCTAGTAGGTTTTACCTAACTGAAACAAATGGAGCTCTAAATGTTTATAGATTTGTTTTTGTTAGATTTGCTTGCTTGCTGTGGTGTGCTCCATATCATAATGCAATACAGGTAAAATTCCATTACAACGAATATCTTTACAACAAAATTTTCATTACAACAAAGTATTTTTATGGTCCCGACAGTTTCACCATATGACGCGAGTCTACAGAAATCTTGTTACTACGAAGTACATTCAGTAGATACTTTCATTACAATGAAGTACACAAAAGACCTTGAAATGCCTGAATGAATCATCCACAGAGCAATTAGTTCTGTGGCCGCAGCTCAGTTGTGCACAACGATCCCCAAACAGAAACATTGTAATTTTTTTTCTTTCTTCAAAACTATCCTTGTCCATCCATCCATCCAGTATCCGATATACCACCTGCTATATCCTAACTACAGGGTCACGGGGTTCTGCTGGAGCCAATCCCAGCCAACACAGGGTGCAAGGCAGGAAACAAACCCCGGGCAGTGCGCCAGCCCGCCGCAGACTTTCCATGTACTGTTTGTTTTTTTTTTGCCTTTTTTGTTTTTGGTGGTTTTCAGTGATACCTTTTGCTTATTGCTCGTCAACATTTGAAAAACATCCATTGGAATTTAACTCATTGTCATCCTCCTATAGAAACGGCAGACACGAAAAAACGATCACAGTTCATATTAGAAAAAAAAAACTTTACATTTTTGCAGCTCTCGATTGCGGAAAAAAGACGTTGCCAGTGAATTCAGAATTTCACCATCGACACTGCCAACTTTTCTGAAAGACCGAGCAAAAAAAGAAGAAAAATCTCAGGTTGCAAATGTATGTGAACTGCTGCATTTAAAGACGTCTGAAAAGCAGTTTTTATGTGGTTCAGTGATGCTCGTTCAAAAAACATTCCTATTAATGTGACACTCATTCAAGAAAATGTGAGGTTTGTAAACTTTCTTGGGACCTCCCCCAACTAGACAGCACACCGAAGAGCGTCCTGAAGTGCGATCTCCGTGTCTGTACGGGACAACAGCAGGCTAACAGCTATACTGCGTCTCTCCGCTGAAGTAAACAGAAAAGATCTTGATGGGTGATGCAAGGTTAGGAGCACATAAATTATAAATGCAGATAACAGGATTACTTGGTCACTGACCTGGCCACAACCCTGCCTGACTGCTGTGTCTGTGTATAGCAGAGTGGCAGATCAAGCTACAATAAACAACTGTGCTGTTCCAGTTTCGAGCTGAATAGAATGTAATAGCTGTGATGGAATTTTACCTGTATTTTCAAATGTATCTAGGGAATTAGAGCCTATCCTGCAGTAATGCTTAAATCAAAACTAGAGGGGACATCAATGCATTATGGAGCCAAACAATCTAACTTGAATATCTCTGGGATGGGAACAGGAACCTCAGGTCCCATAGAGATTCCCACACAGATATGAAGATAATGTGCAGACCCACACAGATTCTGAGATGCAAGAGACCAGCTTTATATACTTGAGGGGCTCTCCCTGTCACTACCTGATCTGCACAACGAGCAAAATACAGTGGTACCTCTGGTCACGACCGTAATTCGTTCCAAAACTCTGGACGCGACCCGAACATAATTTCCCCATAAGATTGTATGTAAATACAATTAATCCGTTTCAGACCATACAAACTGTATGTAAATATATATTTTTTTAAGTACAAAAATAGTTAATTATACCATAGAATGCACAATTTAATAGTAAACTAAATGTAAACACATTGTATAACACTGAGAAACCCTTGAACAACAGAGAAAACTAACATTGTAAGAGTTCGTACTACACCCTTACGAACCGCTCGCTGTAAACACTTTTTTTTTAATGAGTTTTAAGCACAGTGAAAAAAAATTAAATGCCACTTCTCTCGCGAAACTTTTCAAACCATCCTCTACTGGCTTTAAATGCCTCACCTTTGCCACTCAAAGAAGGATTATTTTTTCAGCAATTCGCCATGAATCTTCCTGGCTTTCTCGCATATGATCACCTCACTTACGCTATCCCCTGCAAGATGCTTCTCGTTCAACCACACTAGCAACAGTTTTTCCGCCTCTTCCAGCACTTGAGGCCTCTGCTTGGTTAACATTGTAACTCCTTTTGCAGCATCAGCTACTTTGTTAGGCCCTGTATACGCAAACAAAAGAAAATGGAAAACGGAGAATGGGAAATCATTGGTGCTTACAAACGCACATAGGGAAACTTGCCGCCAGTGTTTTTGTTCGCCACCAGAGCGTGTGGTCGTGAACAGATGCAAAATTTTGGCAAACTTTTTGATTGTAACCCGATTTGTACGTGTTCGGAAACATTCGTGACCAGAGGTTCTACTGTATGCTGAATCCAGCAGTGAAGACACAACATTCAATGAATCTATGCAGAACAACAAAGTTTTTTACAGTATTCCCATTATGATCACCTAATTTTTTAAAATTATGATAAATTCAAAGAGAAGAATAAACAGTCAGTTTTCTTTTTATGTGTACACATCTGCCATCAAATCATATACGTGATTTAATGCCTGAGATTGTATATTTGCCCACATTTCAATACAGGTAGTCCCCGAGTTACAGACTTCTGACATACGACCGCAGCTACTCCATCTGTCTGGGGGACACAACGCAGGCTTCTCAGTAACTGCCGCTTCATCATCTCCAGCCTGGGGACGCTGCAAGCGGAGGCTGGAGGGGGACAGTTTCACTGCTCGCACAGTGTAGTGTCTCTCGGGCGGCTCCGGTTGATGATTGGGGTGCCGCACCCCATTCATTCTCAGTGGGCGGCTGGGTGTGCAGCAAGCGCTCGTGTGCAGGACAGAGGCTTGATGGGGCGGAGGGGTGCGGTTCGCTACCCACCCACCACGCCACCGCAGCTACTACTCCTGACTGGACGGAGGCTGGATGAGGCAGAGGGGGGCATTTCACTGCCCGCCCACCACAGAGCCTTGCAGTGTCCCTCGAACGGCTGCCCCGTTCGTTCTTGGTGGATGGCTGGTGATGCTGCAAGTGGTGATCTGGTTGTGGCTGAACGGAGGCCATTGAGGGTGAACGGGGTGGTGTGGGGCAGCATTGTAGTGTGCCTCAGGTGGCTGCCTGTTGAATGGGCGCAGTGGTGGGCAATTCCTGTTTGCTGTCGGTGGGCTGACGTTGCAGGCAGCATACTGTTTGCAAGTGGAGGTGACTGTGTGGTGGGTGGGTGGTGAACCCCCACTGCCCCCATTCATTCTCAATAGCAAGCCTACTTGCAGTGTTACACACTGTGAAAATGAATAGACTCAACACACTTAAAAAGGTTTGGGACAGCCACCCGTATATTATTCCTGGCTGCAAAAGACTTTTTAAATAGCACAGAGATGTTCTTAGTACGGAGTCCAAAACAGAACTGCCGAGGGTTTGCAAAGATGGCGGCTTTAAGGGATCAGATAGGAAGTGATGTAAGGGAAATGGAAGTGATGCTCTTCTGATGTCATTTTGTGTGCCGGAAGTGACGTTCTTCCGGGCGCCGGAACTGGAAGTGACGTCATCCGCTCTGAATCAGACAGGTTTTCCCACGGCTGGTCTGCAGAGATAACAGGAGAAGGTTTAGTGCACCCTGCCACCCCCTGGCCTGGCGTGGAATTACCTTTGCTTGGTCAATACAACATCCTCGTATTCGCACGTGTGTGACAGTACATAGCAGGAAGTTGTCTCTCGTCAGTACACCAGACGTGTTGACGAGGGGTGCCTTCCTGCTGTGATAGCGTGTACAGTGCTGTACAAAACAGCTCATCTTAACCTTTTGTCTTCACCCTTCAGTAATGTCTCTGAAACACAAATCTGATGCAAGTGCTGGTGATACAGTAAAGAACAGAAAAACCATCACCATGGAAAATAAAGTAGAAATAATAAAAAGGTCAGAGAGAGGTGAAACTCCATCATTCATTGGCAGAGCACTTGGTTACAGTCGGTCAGCAATAGCATTTATTAAAATAACGTACCTGTTCCGCACAAACCTGTAGTCCCTATCTCGTACGTAACCCAGGGACTGCCTATATAGCTTTTCTCAAATCATATTCCTTTTCCTCCTAAAAAGCACCTCATTTACATTCAAGTACCACGTTGCATTAGACCTTCCATTTTCACAAAGAAAAACCCACCATTTATTCTTGTATTTGCATTCATTGTCGGGTCTGCGGTTCACCGACAAAAGTGCGATAGACATATGCGCCCCGACAAAACCGCGACCGACAAATGAGCGCCGACAAACCCGCTAACTGGTTTTCGACAAATGCACGCCGACAAAATCGCGAGAGAGGCCAAGAGAGTGAGACGCCCTTGCTGAAATTCTTCCTACATGTGCAGGGCGTGATCTAAAGGACTATCTGCGTGCCGTGCTGATGGTGTGCTGCGTCTCATAATATTGACTTCTAAAATAAACATTATTATATATGCTTTAAACTAGTAATTCATATTTAATGAAACTTTCGCAATTTTGTCGGGGCGATTTTGTCGGCGCGATTTTGACGGCGCGTTTTAATCGGCGTTATTTTGTCGGCACACATATGTCTATCGCGCAAATGATGGGTCACAGGGTCTGCCGTGTATGTGAAAACTTTGTGAATCAGTCAAAAGGCATCGTCCATCTCTGTATTCTTCATTTGTGGCTCGATTACTCCATCCACTATCTGCCACTTCGCATGTTCTCCCTTCCCAATGTCAAATTCATGCTGGCTGTCTGCTTTGTATTCCATGGTGTGTGAAAAAAACATTGCAATGCTATTTCAAGTGAATTTATAGTTGGTTTTACTTAACTGAAATAAATGGAGTGCAGACTATTTTTTGTTTTTTTTCTTGCATCGTGTATAGAGAAACAATCTGAGTGATTATAAATGTGACATTTTTGATTGATTATTTCACTGTTGAAGACATACAGCAATTCACATCCATGAAACAATGTTCAATAATGTAGACAACAGCGTCAGGAGAGAATTATCGAGGTAGAAGGGATATCCAAATACAGTCAAGTGTATGCCAAAGTTATGTCTGGAGCTTTTAGTGTGAAATTATTTTATCTCTCTACTTTTTGTGGTGCTGTGGTTTACAGCTTGAGAGAAGGTGGGTAGTGACATCCCCATCCAACACTGGTGCCCACAGACAAACCCACACAGATATGAAGAGAATGTGCAGACACAGCCAGCTATGAATTCCTACAAGTATCTGAGTTAGGATGCCTCAGCTAATAATACCAAAGCAATGTTACAGTAGCCATTAGTGGAAGCCCTACACCATGCAAGCCGGGTGTGTCACTGAATCAGAAGGAGCTACTGCTTGCTATTAACGTTCACAGTGGGAGCAATCAGAACGATTAAGATTACAGCAGTGCAGTTACAAGAAACCCACATCAAGCACATCTGGCAGGCCGTGGGAGGGCTGCTGCTGCCTGCCTACCATATTGAACTCCCTTGAAGTAAAGGCACATAAGTGTATTGTCCAGCTGTGGGCTTGCTCAGAATGGTGTCGCTCATCTGGTTTAGATTTCAGAAAAGAAACTCCATACTGTTAAGGGCAGCAAGAAGAAGCACATTTAAAGGCACACTCACCGACTTCACTTAAAAGTCTTTGTAAATAAAATGAAAAAAGAGTGGCCTTCACTCCATCGAGCATATGAGTGAACATTGTGTCTTTTACTGTACAGTCCATAACAAAGCAAATCACAAAGCTGAGAAGAATACAATACTATACATTATAAAAACAAGACACAACAAAGTGAGAGAGTCAGAGCACCACTTTGGTGACCCCGTGCAATTTGAAAGAATGTACACGACATGAAAGAATGTGCAAAAATGCAACATACTAAATTTTGCAGAGACATCTTTCCAGATGTGAGTTGAGAACAGAACTGAAAACAAAATGGCTGGTTCCAGGTTATACTCGTATACTCACTCAGCCAGAAGGAGCGGGGCAATGGAAGTGACATCAGTGGTGGAGTGGCTGTCAGTCTTCTGTTCTGCAGAGAGAGGAAGACAGAGAAAGTATTAGAACCCTTGGTTCAGCCGGTAATTACCATCATCAGAGCCCTCCAGGTGTCTCCATTGTGCACCCGCATGACTATACACCAGTGATATTTTCATAACGAAAATGAGAACTAGAACTAAAAATATTGTTTTTCGTTTTACAAGAACGAGAACTGAAATTAAGGCAACCAGAGACACTAAAACTAAATAAAAATAAACAAACTAAAACGAGAATGAAAATTGAGTAAAAACGAAAAAAACAGCAATAGCATTTTCGTTCAATCCGGTTCAATCGCCCTGAGAGCTCAGTTACATTGCACTGTTCACTATGTAACTTGGGCTTACTAATCACGGGGCGCAACTTCCATCAAGGACCGTTGTTTGTTTTTTGAGCACATTTGGTTCATCGGGTAGAAGCTGTAAGCACGTGTGGTTGATGATGGCGAGTTCTGCATAGATGTTTGCGGGTAGAAAGCGAGAAAGTAACGTGTGGAAATACTTTAATTACAGCACAGATGAAAATAAAAGCAGATGTAGCGTGCAAGAAGAAGAAAAGAGTGTCAGAGTTTAAGTGCAGGACCAACTGGATCAGCACTTAGTGGAAGTCCAGCACTTCTCTGGCACCAGGACTGCACTTCAGTACAGAGACGTGTGATCAGGGGATGCATGAAAAGTAAAAGAAAAATAATACATTTTTCCACTGGTCTGTGATATAAATTTGTTTTCTGTACAATTCCAATAATTTTGATCATTTTTATACTCAAAATCGCTGAATTTGTGCATTTCCTGATCAAATATAAAGGAGAAACGCGAGGTGTGGCAGTGACGAGATGAGCCGAGCCTCACTTCAGGCTGCGCTCTCCCTCACACACTGGGTTGATGCATGCAATTGGCGCGTGCCTGGTGCTGTCTGTCTGTATGTCGCCAATATAATGTTTGCACACATGTTTATTATACACCCTGACTTTCCACAGTCTGGCTGGTGGTCCAGATCTAATTATGCAGATCCAGATCATCTGGATGACTTTGATTTATGCGGGGACGATTCCAGTTCGGTGCGAAGACGATTCTTCATGTCGTCAGTTTGCACACTTCTCGATGGTCTGGGATTTTTCTGGTGATTTTCTATGTAATAAACTTAATATGTTAAAGCGTAATGAAAATTGCATAATTAGATCGGTTAGATTAGTCTTGCTGATCGGACATAAAACCACAGTGAAAAGGCACAAGGTGAGGCAGACAGTATTGTGCCGCCCTGAAGAAGGCGCATATAAGCCCAACTGGTTGCTCGGCGCCAATAAGTTAGCGATATCAGAAAGTCAACTGCACTGCAGCGGTCTGTTTATTTTTATTTTTTTCTTCCAACTGACTGCCAACATGGAAGATTATGACTTTTAAAATTAAAGGAAAATAAGGAAGACTTTTACAAGAAAGTGATGGAGAGTTTCGTGGAGAAGGATAGGCACATGAACTTCACTTACAAATAATTCAATCCACAGAACAACAACAACAACATTTATTTCTATAGCACGTTTTCATACAAATGATGGAGCTCAAAGTGCTCTACAGGATGAACAAAGAAAAAAAAAATATAAAAATAAAATTAGGCAATACTAAGTAACAAAGAATAAAGTAAGGTCTGATGGCCAGGGAGGACAGAAAAAAACAAACAAAAAAAAAAACTCCAGAGGGGTGGGGGAAAAAAAAAAAAAAAAAAAACAAAATCTGCAAGGGTTCTAAGGCCACGAGACCAACCGGCCACCAGTGGGTATTCTACCTAACCTAAATGACCTCAATCAGTCCTCATGGTTTTCAGGCTTCACATGGAAGAATTTGATGATGATGGTCATTTGGACATCTGGCCTTCAATCCACCAATGTAGGGACTGCAGGGTGCTTTGATCAGGTGGTGGTGAAAGAGAACCAGAAAGAGAACAGCCTGAGGGCATTGTTTCTTAACCTTTGTTTTCAGATCGGCACAACAGGGTCATCATTAAAATCTCAGAGCAACAACTAGCTAATCAAGCTATGAGGAACTTTAAAATTAGATCTTGTTAGATAGTAACTTTCCTTCATGTTTAAACGTTTATATTGTCAGATGTACTAGGGTGTAAGTAAAATGACACATAAAAAAGATTACAATATGCAAGGTTTCGAGGCAACTCAGGCCCCTTCTTCAGGCAAAATGTAACACAGAAACTGGAGTTCCCAGTGTTTATATAGACCCCAGGACAGATTATAAAAGAACTTAAGCCAATGCTACACAAAGACAAAACACTGAAAAATGGCTTTCCTGAACCTCCCCTCCTGGCATACAAACAACCACCAAACCTGCAGCAACTAATTGTCCTAAGCTCCCTAAGTGAACCAACAGAAAATGGCACAACTCCCTGCCTACAGAAAAGATGTAAAACGTGTGCTCACATTCATAATACAGACCGTGTAGTCATACCACACTCACATAAAGGGATCATTTTCCTGCAGATCATCTCATGTGGTCTACCTCATTCTCTGTATGAAATGTCCTGACACTGTGCTCTATGTGGGAGAAACTGGACAAACACCCCGCCACAGAATGAATTTCCACAGGTTCCACATTAAACGTGGCAACACAGATGTTCCTGTAGCGGCCCACTTCAACAGCCATGGACACTGTGAGAGGGACTTTAAAGTCACGGGGCTTATGGGCAACTTCAGAACACAGCAAGAGAGAAAAGAATGGGAAGTGAAACTCCTGCTAAAACTAAACACATGACAACATGGTTTGAATAGAGACACAAGTTTTATGGCCAGATATGAGGATTGTTTGCATCTCTCGGACTGACACAGACAACCGGACTAGAGATCCACATTGTATGGAAAAACTCATCAGAAACTTCAAAAGCCTTTGTTGGACAGTTATCTTATCCAAAGATCTCAACTATACATTGTTCTCCTCTTTTGCTTAATGAATCTTAGCCTGAAGAGGTGTGTTATTTTTTTACATTAAAGATGTCTCACTTAAAGGTTTTCCAATGTTGTTATCTGTCCTGGTGTGTATATAAATACAGGGAACTCCAGATTCTGTATTACATCTCACCTGAAGAAGGGGCCTGAGTTGCCTCAAAAGCTTGCATATTGTAATCTTTTTTAGTTAGCCAATAAAAGGTGTCATTTTACTTGGCTTCTCACTATTGTCAGACGTTAATGATAAAAAAAAATATCAATTTATCTGCTCCGATTCTCAGATCTATACATATAAAAGGCAAAGCCCTCACTGACTCATCACTAATTCTCACACTTTCCATATTGGTGGGAAGCTGAAATTTCGCATGCTCATCCCTTGCAGTGTACTTACAAACATTAAGTATGTTTCATTTCTCGCCGTGCCCCGTAACGAACTTTCCAAAATAACGTCTTCTTTTTGGTGGTTCTCACCCTTATGCCTTAAGGAACTTTCGAACTGACCTCTCCTTTTGGCCGTTTCATTCCTTATTTCCGTTAACAGAGGATTTTTTTCACGGCAGAGATGCAGAAAGGCCGCCCCCCCGTCCCCCTTTCTTTTTCCGCACTATCACATGGTTGGCTCCCTGCCTATATACATTAACGACATCTCGCGCTAATGTGCATCCTCACTCGCTTCCTTACTTTCCTCAGCTGTTCGTCATGCTCACTGCTCCCTTCTTCTTTACTCCACCGCTTCAAGCCTCTTATTGTTGGCCTTGCTTCACGTCTCCCTCCTTGTGACTGTTGCCTTTTCGTTAACTCCACCGCTTCAAGACTGACATTGTTGGGTTTCCTTACTTCCTCACGTCTCCCTCCTCGTGACTGTTGCCTTTTCTTTTACTCCACCGCTTCAAGGCTGTCATTGTCGGTCTTCCTTACTTGCTCAAGTACGTCTTCCTGGTGCGGACTTCTGCTTTTCATTCCCTGCTCCATCGCTTCTCGTCTTCCTTTGTACTTTATCTCTCAATGGGTGCAAGTTTACCCCGAATAACATGTCTATACCGGTGACCACCGTCGATCACAATTTCACCGACCTGTACCCAGTGGCTTCCATTCCCCGAGATTGCGCCTGCCTCTTTCATTCTCTCTCTTACTTGTTGCATGGCCATATCAGTCTCAGCCTTGATATCCACAGAGACATTGTGTCTTATGTACTGAATGACTGGGACAGGCTCAAGGTGTGGACTGATGACGGTACAGGAGACAATTATACTACTCAGGACCATTAGGGCAGTGAAATGCTGGCGCTCTCAACCTATGGTTCTGCATGTGAACTGATAGCTGCCGCGGAATTGTTTCGTTGTCGCTTTCAAGTGTATAGAAATGGGGAACTATTTGACACCTTTGGACAACTGGGAATGCCTGTTAAACATCTCCGATTCACGGGTAGCGATTTGGGTAGTGGACACTTCGATGTTTATGAGTGCTTCAACTCTGACAACGTGGACACAAAATTATCAATGAAACCTGCTGTACCTTTACAACGGGTGACAAACGCGGAATGTAACTTGAACACAACACATCCTCCAAATACGAACCTGATTGAAAGAAATAATGATAATCAAATCCTTGATGACAGCAACACTCATAACAGTGACAAAACAATTACATTGACAATCATGTTACGTTATTTTTAAAATGCTTCTTTTTCTTTTTCATAACTTCTTTAACACACTACTTCTCCGCTGCGAAGCGCGGGTATTTTGAAAGTTAACAATAAACTGGAAACATTGCACAACCAAGGCATAGCTGTGATACATTTTCTACCCTCTTCTGAAAATGAACTATTATTTTTTCATAATTTGTAAGTGTCTTGTGTTCCGGTTATGAAGACAATACAGCGATGCCATATTCTGTAGACTTTCTTTGTTTCTTTTCAAGAATGGCTCACAGATGTCAAGCCCGTGTCATTCACAGTGATTGGGACCTGCTGCTGTCCTTGGACGATCTGCAGCCGCCGCCTCTGAACTGACTCCCATTTGGCGAAGCTATGGCAAGGCTGCAAAGTTTGTGTGTTGGCAAAATGCTGCCGTATTTGATCTCGTCAAGAGCGCTTCACTTGTGAAAGTGTGGGCGAATCTTTGGAAGAAAATATGTATAACGCACCGTTCAAGACATCTGCTAATATTTTGATGGTTTCCCCTTTAATGTGCTTTGTGAAGGCACTCAGAGTAAAGTGATGGATAGAGGACAGCATAGGCAGTGCCAGACAATCACTTGGAAGCAGGTTTGGGTCTTCACTGATCTGATAAATTGAGACAATTCTGTTCTAAAAATAAATACTTTTGTCTTTTTCAAGACATGTTGCATTGTTTTTGTAAAAATGCTCACATGTATGTAAAAATATAAAAAAATAAACACTCAAATAACCTCAGCCTGGGCGGTTGGGAACTCCCTGTGCTTGCCTCCATTTTTATATACAGTACTGTAACTGACACACTTTAGTATATCTGCATTTTAAAGCTTTGTCATTTTTATTCCTTTCAGAAACTGTGGAACACGGACCAAATAAATGTGGCAAGTAAGTGTAATGAATTTATTTGTAAAGTTCTTGCATTCATCCTGCTTTTGTCTGATTGTTTCTTTCTACAGGTTTTTCATTTTTCTTTGATGTTCTAATCACAGACATTAGCACACTGTGAGTAAAAGAGTAACAGTGAATTGACTGGCTTCCCATCCAAATTAGCTCCCGCCTTGCGCCCGATACTCTGGGAATAGCCTCTTGAATTGGACTGAGTGGGTGCCTAGGCATGGTTCACTCCTGGCATCGCTCAGACCCACCCTCAAATCATAACACCATGCCATCAGCAAAACCAAGGAACTGGTTATTGACTTTCACTGCACCAAAGAGACTCTGTGTCTGGTCACTATTCAGAGAGTGGATGTAGAAGTGATGCGTTCCTACAAGTACTTGGGAGTCCACATCAGTGACAGGTTGGACTGGTCTTGGAATGCAGAGGAGCTACAGCTCTCTTTTCTTAGGAGAATGTGCTCCATTAACATGGGTTGACACATCCTTCATATCTTCTATAACTTTGTGAAGGCCAACATCACTGCAAGAGAGGCCCACCAAATCAGCAAGCTAATCAAAAGTGCAGGCACACACTCTGAACCCCCTGGAGGGCAAAGAGGAGGAGGAGGGAATAAAAACAAAACTGAGTGCCATTACGAGCAATGCTGCAGATACTCTCTCTGACACAACAACACAGGACTTTCAGACAATGAATTAATCCACAGAAGCGTGTGTCAAGAAACACTATGGGAGCTCCTTTATAGGAACAGCAATATGGCTGTATAGTGCCTCACAGGGACTGTGACAGCCAAAGCAGAAGTTTTTCTTTCTTTTTTAATTTTCCTCCTCTTTTGGCATTCTGGTGTGTGTTCAGTTCAGTGTGTGTGTGTATATATTTATTATATAGCACCTATCAAATCTATCTATCCATCTATTATATAGTGCCTTTCACGTTTATCTATCTATCTATCTATCTATCTATCTATCTATCATATAGTGCCTTTCAGACCTATCTATTTATCTATTATATAGTGCCTTTCACATTTATCTATCTATCTATCAATCAATCATATGGTGCCTTTCTTATCTATCTATCTATCTATCTATCTATCTATCTATCTATCTATTAGTATACACTGCTTTTCATTATCTATCTATCTATCTATCTATCTATCTATCGATCTATCATATGGTGCCTTTCATATCTATCTATCTATCTATCTATCTATCTATCTATTAGTATACAGTGCCTTTCATTATCTATCTATCTATTATATAGTGCCTTTCCTATCTATCTATCTATCTATCTATCTATTATATAGTGCCTTTCACAT
>JANRMT010062817.1:14607159-14652320 GCA_026402145.1 Polypterus bichir lapradei | reverse complement strand
ATATAATAGAGAGATAGATAGATGTGAAAGGCACTATATAATAGATAGATAGATATGAAAGGCACTATATGATAGATAGATAGATAGATATGATAGGCATTATATAATAGATAGATAGATAGACAGATAGATATGAAAGGCATTATATGATAGATAGATAGATAGATGTGAAAGACACTATATAAGATAGATAGATAGATAGATATGAAAAGCACTATATGACACATAGATAGATAGATAGATGTGAAAGGCGCTATATAATAGATAGATAGATAGATGTGAAAGGCACTATATGATAGATAGATAGATAGATAGATAGATGTGAAAGGCACTGTATAAGATAGATAGATAGATAGATAGATGTGAAATGCACTATATAATAGATAGATAGATAGATAGATAGATGTGAAAGGCGCTATATAATAGATAGATAGATAGATGTGAAAGGCACTATATGATAGATAGATAGATAGATAGATAGATGTGAAAGGCACTGTATAAGATAGATAGATAGATAGATGTGAAATGCACTATATAATAGATAGATAGATGTGAAAGGCACTATATAAGATAGATAGATAGATATGAAAAGCACTATATGACACATAGATAGATAGATAGATAGATATGAAAGGCACTGTATAAGATAAATAGATAGACAGATAGATGTGTTATATAAAGTAATTGCATATAATTAGTTGGTAGATGTTTGTTCTTTTATCTGGCATTGCTAACATTTAAAATGAAATTAATGAAACACTCCAACCAAAAAAGATATTTTTTGTGTGTTACCTACCCCATGTAGTTTGTAGTGATGGCCGAGAAAAACATTTTCTTTCATGTTTTCATGCAGACTGGAGTCAGCAAAATTTCCAGTTTAGTTGGGCTCAGTGCTGACCAGTGCTGAGCAACGGTAAACACTATCAAAAAGTCAATGAACAAATCTTATCCAGTCGTATGCCCACAACATCCCAAATATGTGGATTTTTACTCAAATATTGTTAAATATACCACTTCATATGTTTCGTATCATTTGAATTGAACACCCGGCTCCCCGTCTCATTCATTGGTCACAAGTCCTGCCCTATAACGCCTCATTCATTGACTAAATTGAGCTTTGCACAATATTACCAAAAAACGTCTACTAAGAGACATGTAAAACTAAAGATAAAAAGTGAAGATGAATGAAAACATTACCAGGAAGAGAATACGCCTCGTACTTGTGCCTATCCGAGATGCTTCAACATGCATGCTAATATCAATTTTTGTAAATGTGTAATTTTTAAATACTTAAATAGTGTCCTGTGGCCTCATGTATAAGTGGTGCATATGCACAAAAATGTTGCGTACTCCCCTTTCTACGCTCAAATCACAATGTATAAAACCTAAACTTGGCGTAAAGCTACGCACATTTCCATGGTACCTCATACCCTGCCATACGCAAGTTCTGTGCTCGGTTTTGCAGACTGGCGGAACCCAGCATCAAAGCAGTGCTACTGTTCCTGTGTGGTTACCTTTTCTTTTTTAGATCCACATCCCTGACGTGGCTTTATAAATACACTGAAACTAACCGCATATTGTTTATTAGTTTAAGGCATCTGATTGTAATTAACTTGTAAAAATATAATGGTCCAGGGAATATCCAAACTATTCCAAATACCATAACTGCTTCAGCGTTGTTACTCTCACTGCACCTTCTTCTTCTTCTTTCAGCTGCTCCCATTAGGGGTTGCCACAGCAGATCATCTTTTTCCATATTACTCTCACTGCACCACTCAGAGTATTTATATCACTGTATCTGAGTGGGAATCACAGATCTACAGAAGCTGAGAAAGAGAATTATCGGTATACAGCATCAAGCACACGCTGCCTCAGCCATGCTGTCTATTGAACTGCTCTCATATGACAAACACTTCAGAGCCTTTCCTGTAGGGACCTCGCGGTTCAGAAACAGTTTCATCCCAAGAACTCTAAACCCACTCCATCAGTCCATCAACTGCTCCTTGTAGAACTGTCTGTACTTATAAGTACAGTCAACTCACTGTAAACTTGCACTACAGTTATAATATTGCACAACCTGCGCCACTTTATAAAGCGTGTATTTACTTACGATGACGATATCATTTTTAACATGAAATGCAGCAAAATATGTTTTATTATGTTATACAGATAAAACTTTAACTTCATTTAAATAATCTATATTGTTAATAATTAAACATGTGAGGACACGGTGCCGCAGCGCTAGCGAGCCGCTGGCGCTCCGTTCACGGTTTATTCCTGCCTCACGCTGTATTCTTGCTGGTGCTGGCGTGACACTGGAAGGACAGATGGATAGAATAATTAAACACGTACTACGAAGATATTTCAATGTTCCTTAAAAGTTCTGAAGAATTGACGTTCTAAGCTTGCAGATGGCTTAATGTCTATTACAGAGCTGATTGTGTGGCGATTGGGTATTTGCAGAAAGAAAAGGAAGGACAGGAATTGGAGGTTAGTACGTTTGAAAGAGACAGTACTGCTGCAATAAATTATTTCATCGAAGGTCGCGCATGGCGCAGCAAGCATCTTGCATGAGACATGAACAATCACTGCGCCACCGTGTTCCCATGTTTAATAACATGCTTTAATTCCTATCATCATGAAAATGATATCGCGTATACATCTCAGTATTTCAATTATTCAGAGAGCTCTAATATCACAAATGTAATGGATTCTGTGTCCTGTTGGAGAAAGAGAAAGAACGGAAGCACGCAGTGATTCACACACAGAATTTGCACATAGAAGATCAAATACAAAACAAAGCATTTAACATGCTACTTTAGTTACAATGGGATTTGAGAAACTAGTAAATTAAACGATTTTAAGATGAAGTTTATGATGTTTTACTTTAATGACAAAATAAACTACGTGATTAAAGTGGAAATTTCGAGATTAAAGTTATTTTTTCCCACTGTGTGCCTATATTTTTTTCTCTGTACCCTAATCAGCTTTCATATGACACTCAGACTGTGGGCTACGACTCGCCTTTTAACGGTGACTTTGATATCTGACAACTTCTTTTTTATTTCGGGCACTTTGCGACTTTGTGAACTTGAGCTTTCGAGTTTCTCCGACACGCTATATCACTCGATCGACTTCCTTTTGTTGTTTATACCACTGTTTAAACCAACAAATAGTATGTTTTTCTTTGCCTCCACTTGGTATTCTCTGAAATTCTTCTATTTTCTCTCTTGCTTTTGCCATTGTCTTTTCACAGAATGCTGAGTTTAAGGCCTATTTAAATTGATTTGCATATTCAAAGAGGTGTAATGGGAGGAGTTGGGGTGAGACAGCAGGCACCGGGATTAATGTAGCGGAAGAACGTGGAAGTTGGCGTTCGCACAGATTTATGCATCTGGATTTTTTTGTGCATACGAACATTTCCGCTTTTGTGCTTACGCCATGTTATAGTGTGAGTTCTACGCACGGCGTTATACATGAGGCCCCTGGTGAGCTAGCAAGCTAACAATAACGTTAAGATTTAAAGGAAATATTCTTATTCAACCCGACACTAAAATAAACTACAGCAACAATGATGAAAGAAAAGCTTTAAAGAATGTACAACTATTCTCTTCCAAATAATTAGCCCACAAATTATCTGTAAACTGTCGTTGGAGGGTCAAGGCAGCACCGTTATTTATTCAGTTCAGTCAGCAAATCAGCAATTAGGGAATCATGACAAGAGCAGAGGAAGTAAATGCTGATAGGCATTTTTAAATGGCACAGGATATAGTTGACCAACTATGGGCATAGCATAAATTTGGGTGGGCATTGCCCAACCTTGCCCCTTTCTAGACCCAGCTGTGCCCAATAGTTTTTCTTTGAAGTTGCATTTGTGTTTTCTTTTTCCATGTAGAAAATCCTGGTAGGAAAGGCTACAACGGAAGAAAGTAACTACGGGATGGTTAGAACCAGAGTGCTCTCATTGGTAAATGTCCCAGGAAGGGGCAAGTAGACTAATTCTATTCATCATTCAAATTGGACTGTGGCTGAAATAGGATTGGATGAACCAAGGGAGTTGCCTGCACCCATTGGTTCAGAGGTAAACCAATAGAAGTTCGACCAAATTCTAACACAGCGGGTATAGAAAAGTTGCTTTTCAAGGCACTTGTTGTGTTGCTTACCTGTATGCCTAGTTTGAATGATGCATACCTGTGCAAAAAGGCAAATCATTTACTGATTGCTGCAGTTTTTAGATAAATGCCATGACCAGTGGCATTACTATCACTTCATGTGTGCCTGCCCAGTATAGGCGAATGGCTACATCATATGTGACTTAGCTTGTTTTAATGTGGATAGAGATACTTTCATAAATTATCTGAAAATGCTAGCGTGCAAAGAGATCACTTTTGTTTAAAAACAGCACTTTTAAATGAAAACGTAAAATTGTGAATGTAGTCTGAGAATGATCAAAGGCCACATCAGGTTGATCCAGATCTGTGATAGCTGAGACAAAAACAACAACTTTTGACCAAGAACACGTGTGATCCTAAGCAATAAAACACAGGCAGGAGAAAGCGTCAATTGTTATTCTTTATCTAAATCTCCGAAGAGGCAAAAAGCATCATATCAGTGTTTTTGCAAAGAAAAAAGTGTCCTCTGCGCCATATTTATACAATCCATTGATTAGGTCACTACTCTTTAAAAGGAATCCGTTACAAATTCAGAAAACGTTTAACATGATTGGTTACACCTACAGTAGTTGCTAACGGGACATGGCAGATGTTGATACCTTAGATGATCACAGTTTGATTGATAGTCCTGTTTGTTTGGGATGTACGTGCCTTTTTGAATGTATATTTTTCATTCTTATTTTTATTGTAGGAGGTGTGTAAACTTTGCCACATACATCTTGTTTTACAAAAAAGTAAAGAACAATGGCCTAATTAATTGTATGATCCAGCTTGGTACAAAAAACAGGAAACTTAGTACTATAGAGGAATGGTTATGCCATAAATATAACATTTCTCTCAAGAGGTTATATAAATAACAAGAAATACATGGGGCAGTACAGTGGTGCAGTGGGTAGCGCTGCTGCCTCGTAGTTAGGAGACCTGGGTTCACTTCCTGGGTCCTTCCTGCGTGAAGTTTGCATGTTCTCCCCGTGTCTGCGTGGGCTTCCTTCCAAAGACATGCAGGCTAGGTTGGCCATTGGCCATCCTAAATTGTCCCAAGTGTGTGCTTGGTGTGTGTGTGGGCTGCCACCCTTCCCAGGGATTTGTTCCTGCCTTGCGCCCTGGGATTGGCTCCAGCAGACCCCTGTGTTAGGATATAGCGGGTTGGAAAATGACTGACTGACTGACATTTGTCATAGTGAGTAATAAAATAACAGCGTCAACTTTTAAGCATAAGCTCAGAAGGATATGAGACTTTGTCACATGCCAGGTGCACACATACGTAGAGCAGGGTTCAAATTTAACTCTTACACTAACCACTCGTGCTACTGGTATGTTTTGATACAGATTTGACTTTGCAATGTAAACATGCAAATTAATAAAATTCACATCGCTTTGAGGAGAAATATCATGTGATATCATCTACTGTTAAATTCTGCTCCGTACTTGTAATATTTTTATACTGTATTGAGGGTGACTTGTGTTCTGTTCTGTGTATTTATTGTATTGACCCCCGTTTTGTTTTTGACACCCACTGCACACCCAGCCTACCTGGAAAGGGGTCTTTCTTTGAATTGCCTTTCCCAAGGTTTCTTCCATTTTTTCCCTACAAGGGTTTTTTTGGGAGTTTTTCTTTGTCTTCTTAGAGAGTCAAGGCTGGGGGGCTGTCAAGAGGCAGGGCCTGTTAGAGACCATTGTGGCACTTCTTGTGTGATTTTGTGCCATACAAAAATAAATTGTATTGTAAATAAATTCTCACATAAAGTAAATTTTATGAAAAGATAAAAGCTCATTCTTACTTTTTAGGAGTACTTGGTAGTGTCCCACTGAGGCTCAGATCAGTCAGTCATTGTCCAACCTCCTATATCCTAACACAGGGGTCTGCTTGAGCTAATCCCAGCCAGTACAGGGTGCAAGCCAGGAAAAAATCCCGGGCAGGGCACACACTAGGGACAATTTAGGATCGCCAATGCACCAAACCTGCATTTCTTAGGACTGTGGGAGGAAACCTACGCAGACACAGGGAGGACATGCAAACTCCACGCAGGGAGGAACCCGGAAGCGAACCCAAGTCTCCTTACTGCCAGGCAGCAGTGCTACCACTGCGCCACCATGTTACTGAGGCTCAGATGTCTCCATGGATCTCGGTTTTCTGAATTTGCCTACCACTGCTTAAAAAAGAAAAAAAAAAAAAACAATTCAGGACAATATATTCTACAAAGAGCTTTGAAATCCACCACTTGGTCTGTACTCATATGGGCTTCAATGGTTTGAGGTTACACAATAAAATAAACTAGTAATTGTCTGAAGTCTGTTTGGTGTTTGGTTAAAACCACTAGGAAAAGGCAAGTGCTCAAGAAACGAATTTATGACTTATAGAAAGTAACCAAGAGAAGAGAACAAAGGGAGCAGAAAAATTCAATTTGTCTTAGAACACGCAAGGTTCCTTCCGGATTCATTTTTTAATTAATTTTCTTTCTGTCGTCTTTGTTCTCTTTTTACTATTATTCATTGTTTTCTATCATTTTTGACAATGTTATATTGTTCATTTATTATTTGTCTAATTATGCATTTTCTGTTCATTTTATTCTACGTATTTATTATTTAGTTTCTATATATGTTATCCTGTACTCTGATGTGTTTTCTGGGTGGATCATCAGGAGGCGGGGCCACCTTTCCTTGACCATTAAGTGACCGCCCCCCAGCCTTATAAAGGTAGGCGGGGAATTCAAGTCCAGTGCAGTTCATTTTCTATGCAATCTTTGATTTATAGCATCTGTTTCAGAGAGTAGAGGGAAAGGGGTCATCAGTCCCTTCTTTAAAACGTGAAAACATTGTGAAAGACAACAACAACATGTATTTCAATAGCACATTTCCACATACAAATGATATAGCTCAAAGAGCTTTGCAAGATGAAGAAAGAAAAGCTTATTAAAACAAAAATATAAAAATAAGATTAGGCAATGCTAAGTAACAAAGTACCGTGTTTCCCCGAAAATAAGACCTACTCCAAAAATAAGCCCTAGCATGATTTTCAGGCTGCTCTGTAATATAAGCCCTACCCCAAAAATAAGCCCTAGTCAAGATCATCAGCTGAAAAATAAGGCGCCTAAGGCCAGGTTTATACAGTGGGATGCAAAAGTTTGGGCAACCTTGTTAATAGTCATTATTTTCCTGTATAAATCGTTGGTTGTTACGATAAAAAATGTCAGTTAAATATATCATATAGGAGACACACACAGTGATATTTGAGAAGTGAAATGAAGTTTATTGGATTTACAGAAAGTGTGCAATAATTGTTCAAACAAAATCAGGCAGGTGCATAAATTTGGGCACCGTTGTCATTTTATTGATTCCAAAACTTTTAGAACTAATTATTGGAACTCAAATTGGCTTGGTAAGCTCAGTGACCCCTGACCTACATACACAGGTGAATCCTATAATGAGAAAGAGTATTTAAGGGGGTCAATTGTAAGTTTCCCTCCTCCTTTAATTTTCTCTGAAGAGTAGCAACATGGGGGTCACAAAACAACTCTCAAATGACCTGAAGACAAAGATTGTTCACCATCATGGTTTAGGGGAAGGATACAGAAAGCTGTCCCAGAGATTTAAGCTGTCTGTTTCCACAGTTAGGAACATATTGAGGAAATGGAAGACCACTGGCTCAGTTCAAGTTAAGGCTCGAAGTGGCAGACCAAGAAAGATTTCGGATAGACAGAAGCGACGAATGGTGAGAACAGTCAGAGTCAACCCACAGACCAGCACCAAAGACCTACAACATCATCTTGCAGCAGATGGAGTCACTGTGCATCGTTCAACCATTCGGCACACTTTACACAAGGAGATGCTGTATGCGAGAGTGATGCAGAGGAAGCCTTTTCTCCGCCCACAGCACAAACAGAGCCGCTTGAGGTATGCTCAAGCACATTTGGACAAGCCAGCTTCATTTTGGAATAAGGTGCTGTGGACTGATGAAACTAAAATTGAGTTATTTGGGCATAACAAGGGGCGTTATGCATGGAGGAAAAAGAACACAGCATTCCAAGAAAAACACCTGCTACCTACAGTAAAATATGGTGGTGGTTCCATCATGCTGTGGGGCTGTGTGGCCAGTGCAGGGACTGGGAATCTTGTCAAAGTTGAGGGACGCATGGATTCCACTCGGTATCAGCAGATTCTGGAGACCAATGTCCAGGAATCAGTGACAAAGCTGAAGCTGCGCCGGGGCTGGATCTTTCAACAAGACAACGACCCGAAACACTGCTCAAAATCCACTAAGGCATTCATGCAGAGGAACAAGTACAACGTTCTGGAATGGCCATCTCAGTCCCCAGACCTGAATATAATTGAAAATCTGTGGTGTGAGTTAAAGAGAGCTGCCCATGCTCGGAAGCCATCAAACCTGAATGAACTAGAGATGTTTTGTAAAGAGGAATGGTCCAAAATACCTTCAACCACAATCCAGACTCTCATTGGAACCTACAGGAAGTGTTTAGAGGATGTAATTTCTGCAAAAGGCGGAGCTACTAAATATTGATTTCATTTCTTTTTTGTGGTGCCCAAAACTTCATTTCACTTCTCAAATATCACAGTGTGCGTCTCCTATATGATATATTTAACTGACATTTTTTATCGTAACAACCAATGATTTATACAGGAAAATAATGACTATTAACAAGGTTGCCCAAACTTTTGCATCCCACTGTACTTCATGTGATGCAACACGTGTGCCTGAAATATCCATTAAATTCAGAGGACACCTTGCCACATTATCTCTGAACAGGATGTTTAATGATTACATCCATCAATTCGGGGATGTGCCCATTCCAGCAGCATCGGCACAAGACAGAAACAAAATCTCTGAATGGGGCATCAGCTCATCACAAGGTGAACACAAGCACACACACACACTGGCATCATTGTAGCTTCACCAAATCTCCAAACCTTCATGTTTTTGGATGGAAAACTGAGCCCACTGTGGAAACTCATCAGGAAAAACATGCAAACTCCAGGAAGAGATCACAAGGGACATGACTCCCTGCGAGAAAGCAGCGCTACCGCTCTGCCACCGTGCCAACCCATATGTGTATTCATTATTTAAACAAAGTTAACAATTTATCTGTGAAATGTCATATACATATTCTAATATCATCATCATGAAAGTGATATCAAGTATAAATCTAAGAATTCTAAATGTGCAAAGAGCTGGAATAATATAAACTAGCCGACGCCCACCATAGCATACGGCGGTGTAAGAATAGGAATGAAAACAGTGAGAAAGGAATTCAGAAATCAAGAAGAAAGAAATACTTCTTGAAATACGCACTTGTGAATAGGTGTTTTGCTGGAGACGACAGATAATGAGTTGAAAGATCTAACCCTAGAAAAAGCCACATACAACTGACCGTGGCTGAAGACTGGTTGCTGTAGATTAACGCAAATCTTTGCAAACGTTTGTCCTTGGGACTTGTTGATAGTCATGGAGAAGGCGAGTCTGAGTGGGAATTCTGTGCGTTTAAATTTAAAAGGGAGATTGGTGTCGGAAGGAAGGAGAGAGATTCTGCGAATGAAGATTGTTTCAGAATTTTGGATAGCGATCAGTTTGCACTCAATAATATTTGTATGTATTCAGGTAACGATGAGTCTTGTCCCGTTGCAAAGACCTTTTGATGGCATAATATTTTGGAGGAGCATAACTACGGCTCCCACCTTCAGATGAAGGATATGGGGAGGCATGCCAGTTGGTGTGAGGGATCCCGGAATACAGATGACGTTGTACAAAAACCCGTCGACAGAGAAGATACTGTCGTTCATTTTATAACAAAGGCTTAGGAAACAACTGTCGCAGTATAACGAAAATAGCAAGGAGCGAAACCAATGCCAATGGTCGAGAGAGTATCTTCCTGTAGCAGGCTACGGAAAAGACTCCCAGGCGCACACATGGCCGAAGTGAAAGGTCATGCGGTCAGGCTAGATATAGGGTGGTAACGTGACACCAATGGGGTCATGAAAAAGAATTGGGGAACACGGTAGTCTGAAGGAGGAATAAGAATCGAGAAAAGCAGCGTGGGGCAGTATGGGAGGCTGCAGGCAACGTGGGGAAGGGTTTGGAAGAGGAGGAATAGGAATCGAGCAATTCCATGTGGGCTGCATGTGGGGGGGACTGGGTTTGAAGAGGAAGCAGGACGAACCAGAAGAGAAATATATATATAAGAGACTGAATGTGTTCTGTGTGGCGATGCTGCTTGCTGCTGCTGTCAGGTCAGGAGGAAGCCCCAAAAGCTTGTAGTGATTAACAACTGGGTCGGTTTTAAGATGACGTTTACGACGGTCTGCTTTAATGACAAAGTAAACTACGGGATTAAAGTGGACATTTCGAGTTTAAAGCTGACATTTCCACTTTCATTACAAAATAAACATTTTTATATTTTCTCTGTGGCTCAAATACGCCACCATACATTCTGACGTTATTGCAAAGGTGCCAAAAAAAAAAAAAAAAAGGACGACACAGAAGATGGTATGTGAGACTTTTAAAATGTATTGTGTCATTACTTTGGTGAATATGCGACACTTGAATATAAAAGCACCACGAATGCATTTGTATGTCGGCATTTTGCTTCACCACATTGAACCATTCATCAAATATCGAAGCAGACACATCGATCCTGGAGGATCCTAAAAGCATAGCAAGAAATTCAGGCTGAAATTCAGGGTTTGAATATGAAGAGTTATGACGATATTCCAGAAGAAAATGACATGACTGTACATGAATAAATATAATATATCCCCTGAAAATAACCTCTAGTGCATCTTTTGGAGCAAAAATTAATATAAGAACCTGTCTTATTTTCGGGGAAACACGGTATAAAGTATGGTCCAATAGCCAGAAAGAAAGAAAAAAAAAACTCCAGAGGGCTGGAGAAAAAATTGAAACAAAATCTGCAGGGGTACTGAGGCCACGAGACCACCCAGCTCCTTCTAGGCATTCTACCTAACATAAGTGGCAGATAAATAAATGGTCCATCAATCAGTTCTTATGGTTTTCAGGCTTCACGTGGAAGAATTAGAAGATGATGGTCATATGGACGTCTGGCCTTCTATCCATCTGCACTACATGGTGCCCTGATCAGATGGTGGTTGCACAGATCACCACCACAGAAAACCGGAAAAAGAACAGCAGAGAAAGTAGTGGTTAATATGGATAGTGGAGCCATGATAACAATTATAATTCAATGTATGTACAGTATATCAGGGTTATACTAAAATGTAGCTTTGAGAAAGCCATGTTGAAATAGCGGGTTTTTAGCAGTTTTTTAAAGTGCTCCACCATATTAGCCTGAGAATTTCTATTGGTAAGCTATTCTAGATTTTAGGTGGACACTTTCTTTTTTGTCTAATTATGGGTTAGCAGTGAGGCAGTATGCATACAGTGCATCCGGAAAGTATTCACAGCGCATCACTTTTTCCACATTTTGTTATGTTACAGCCTTATTCCAAAATGGATTCAATTCATTTTTTCCTCAGAATTCTATACACAAACACCCCATAATGAAAACGTGAAAAAAGTTTACTTGAGATTTTTGCAAATTTATTAAAAATAAAAAAACTGAGAAATCGCATGTACATAAGTATTCACAGCCTTTGCCATGAAGCTCAAAACTGAGCTCAGGTGCATCCTGTTTCACCGGATCATCCTTGAGATGTTTCTGCAGCTTCATTGGAGTCCACCTGTGGTAAATTCAGTTGATTGGACATGATTTGGAAAGGCACACACCTATCTATATAAGGTCCCACAGTTGACAGTTCATGTCAGCACAAACCAAGCATGAAATCAAAGGAATTGTCTGTAGACCTCCGAGACAGGATTGTCTCGAGGCACAAATCTGGGGAAGGTTACAGAAAAATTTCTGCTGCTTTGAAGGTCCCAATGAGCACAGTGGCCTCCATCATCCGTAAATGGAAGGAGTTCGAAACCACCAGGACTCTTCCTAGAGCTGGCTGGCCATCTAAACTGAGCAATCAGGGGAGAAGGGCCTTAGTCAGGGAGGTGACCAAGAACCCGATGGTCACTCTGTCAGAGCTCCAGAGGTCCTCTGTGGAGAGAGGAGAACCTTCCAGAAGGACAACCATCTCTGCAGCAATCCACCAATCAGGCCTGTATGGTAGAGTGGCCAGACGGAAGCCACTCCTTAGTAAAAGGCACATGGTAGCCCGCCTGGAGTTTGTCAAAAGGCACCTGAAGGACTCTCAGACCATGAGAAACAACATTCTCTGGTCTGATGAGACAAAGATTGAAGTCTTTGGTGTGAATGCCAGGTGTCACGTTTGGAGGAAACCAGGCACCGCTCATCACCAGGCCAATACCATCCCTACAGTGAAGCATGGTGGTGGCAGCATCATGCTGTGGGGATGTTTTTCAGCGGCAGGAACTGGGAGACTAGTCAGCATAAAGGGAAAGATGACTGCAGCAATGTACAGAGACATCCTGGATGAAAACCTGCTCCAGAGCACTCTTGACCTCAGACTGGGGCGACGGTTCATCTTTCAGCAGGACAACGACCCTAAGCACACAGCCAAGATATCAAAGGAGTGGCTTCAGGACAACTCTGTGAATGTCCTTGAGTGGCCCAGCCAGAGCCCAGACTTGAATTCGATTGAACATCTCTGGAGAGATCTTAAAATGGCTGTGCACCGACGCTTCCCATCCAACCTGATGGAGCTTGAGAGGTGCTGCAAAGAGGAATGGGCGAAACTGGCCAAGGATAGGTGTGCCAAGCTTGTAGCATCATATTCAAAAAGACTTCAGGCTGTAATTGCTGCCAAAGGTGCATCGACAAAGTATTGAGCAAAGGCTGTGAATACTTATGTACATGTGATTTCTCAGTTTTTTTATTTTTAATAAATTTGCAAAAACCTCAAGTAAACTTTTTTCACATCGTCATTATGGGGTGTTGTGTGTAGAATTCTGAGGAAAAAAATTAATTTAATCCATTTTGAAATAAGGCTGTAACATAACAAAATGTGGAAAAAGTGATGCGCTGTGAATACTTTCCGGATGCACTGTACATTAAGTGCTGGTCATCCATAGGAACCTCTTCAAAGCCAAAAGGACCAATTTCATTTGTAAAGAATCCTTTTACTGAACGAAATGGTTCTTTATCAAGCAATGGTCCTGTGAGGAACAGCACAATCTAATAAAGTGTTACTTGAGAACCATTACTTTTGAGAAAGTGAAGGAGCAGAAAGGACAACATCTTCTAATCTCATGTTTCAGGACAACTTCATAAATGGACTCAGAGGAAGAGTGACAGTCACTTCTGGTTCGCCCACCAATGGGCCAGGTTCTCTGCCTTTTGACAGAGAGGAAGAAAAAGCAAGGACTTTCAGGTTGACCCATCTTTGGGAAATAGAGATTAATTGCTTGAGAAGACCAAGAGGCTAATTCTCACTGGCCAGACGTGATGCTCAAACAAGAATACACATCTGGAGACAAACCCGTTAAAAAGTGTGCAGTAAATAACAATGAAATCCTGTGCTACAATGGCTGCACCTACAGGGTTTTTAATCCTAAAACACTCACCCCCAATTTCTCCAGTTCACGCATTTTTAAACCACCGCCAGGGTTTCACACAGAGAGCAAGCAAAAGATGCTGAAGGAAAGACTTGATATTGATTGAAAATAAAAAGCTACAATTGCTGCTATCCATTCAGGAGCTCAGTAGCAACAAAGTAACTGAAGCTTAATAATTAATTTGCACATTTTAATGAGTGCTGCGACAGACAGACACACACACAGACTACCACAGCTAGTGGGTTCCACACATTTAAGAAGTGCATCTGTCTGCTACATTTTGACTATTGCATCACTGTATGACATAACAACAGCAAACAGAGTTTAGATAGGCCTTGTCGTCTGTGCTTACAACGTGTTAAAAGGCTGCAGCTGTACTGTCATGGCATGTTTGCATTTCCAATTAGACCGCAATGTTTACCTCCTTAGTTACTCGTTTAGATGTGCAGACAGAAAGGTGGATGCTGTGCAGCCTCATCTGTGCATCTGCTGGTGTCGTTAGGCAGATTTGTTGATTCGGGTTTTTTGAGCCCTGAAATCTGCCTCTCCATTGGCTACTTGTTATCAGCTCTCTTAACGGCAGTCCTTTTGATGGAATGTGACACACCCTTTACTTCAGATGCATATTATGCAGTTCACATTTTCATGAGTCATGAGTCTTTCAGGCTTACATCGACTCCTGTACTATTGGAATAATTTTGAGCAACAGGGAGCACACACAGCACCTACAATAATATACAGTATTGTTAACAACAACATTTATTTCTATAGCACATTTTCATACAAACAACGTAGCTCAACGATGAAGAAAGAGAAAAAAGACAAAATAAATAAGAATTCAAATAAGGGAACACTAATTAGCATAGAATAAAAGTAGTCCAATGGCCAGGGAGGACAGAAAAAAACAAACAAAAAAAAAAACTCCAGATGGCTGGAGAAAAAAATAAAATCTGCAGGGGTTCCAGGCCACAAGACCACCCAGCCCCCTCTAGGCATTCTACCTCACATCAATGACCGAAATCAGTCCTCATTGTATTCAGGGTTCTCATGGAAGAATGTGATGGTGATGATTATGTGGACTTCTGGCCTTTAATCCATCAAAGTAAGGACATCACAGTGCTTTGATTAGGTGATGGTGGCGCAGATCTCCACCACAGAAAACAGGAAAAGGAACAGAAGCGAAAGTAGGGGTTAGTATGGATTCTGGAGCCGTCATGAATAATAATGATAATTAATTGAATATACAGAGCATCAGGATTAAACTAAGATGAAGTTATGGGAAAGCCATGTTAGTTTTTTAAAGCCTGGCGAATTCCTATTGGCAAGCTACGCCAGATTTTAGGTGCATAACAGCAGAAGGCCGCCTCACCACTTCTTTTAAGTTTAGCTCTTAGAATTCTAAGCAGACACTCATTTGAAGATCTAAGGTTGCGATTTGGAGTGTAAGGTGTAAGACATTACGAAATATAAGATGGAGCAGATTATTTAAGGTTTTGTAAACCATAAGCAGGATTTTAAAGTCAGTTCTAAATGACACAGGTAACCAATGTAGTGACGCCAAGACTGGTGTGATGTGCTTGGATTTTCTTTTCCTAGTTAAGATTCTAGCAGCTGCTTTCTGCACTCATTGCAATCAATTGATGTATTTTTTTGGGTGGTCCTGAGAGGAGTGCATTACAGTAATCTAGCCGACTGAAAACAAAAGTGTGAACTCATTTCTCAGCATCTTGCAATGTTATAAGAGATCTAACTTTTGCTATATTTCTTAAGTGAAAAAATGCTGTCCTAGTAATCTGATTAATATGTGATTTAAAATTCAGGTCAGAGTCAATAGTTACCCTTAAATTCTTTACCTCCATCTTGACTTTTAATCCTAATGGACCAAGTTTATTTCTAATACCCTCGTTATATCCATTTTTGGAAATCACTAAAATTTCTGTTTTCTCCTTATTTAGTTTGAGAAAATTACTACTCATCCCTTCAGAAACAAAAGTAAGACATTGTGTTAGTGAATCAACAGAGTCAGGGTCATCAGGTGCTATTGATAAATACAGTTGCATGTCATCAGCATAGCTATGCTAGCTCACGTTTTGCCCCGAGATAATCTAACCTAATGGAAGCATATAAATTGAAAAGAGCAGCAGACCCAGGATAGAGCCTTGTGGAACACCATATAGAATATCAGGTGTCTTTGAAATATAATTACCACAACTAACAAAGAATTTTCTACCTGCCAGGTAGGACTCAAACCAATTTAAGACCCTGCCAGAGAGGCCCGCCCATTGACTAAGGCAATTTCTAAGAATATTATGATCAATGGTATCAGATCTAAGAGGATGAGAACAGCTAAACGGCCTCTGTCTGCATTTACTCGCAAGTCATTTACTACTTTAACAAGTGCAGTTTCTGTGCTGTGATTTGTTCTGAAACCTGACTGAAATTTATCAAGAATAGCAGGTTTATTGAGATGATCATTAAGCTAAGTAATGACTGCCTTCTCTAGAATTTTAGTTAAGAAAGGCAGGTTAGAGATGGGTCTAAAATTTTCAAAAGCAGTGGAGTCGAGATTATTTTTCTTGAGCAGGGGTTTAACTATAGCAGTCTTAAGACAGTCTGGGAAGACCCCTGTATCTAATGACAAGTTTACTATGTCAAGAATATTATCAATTAGCACGCCCGATTCTTCTTTGAAAAAACTTGTTGGTATTGGGTCAAGGACACAGGTGGAGAAATTATTTTTTATAAATCAGGTAAATCTATCCTGGTGAAAGAATTGAATTTGTTTATAACGGAGTACTGGGGTTTAAGAGGATCAGTATTGGGGAGATGTATTATATTATTTCTGATATCATTCATTTTTTGATTAAAAAATACAGCACGTTGATCATTTGTCCTTTAATGCCGTCAGAAGTCAATGTATAATCTGATGCTACAGAAAGGGTTTTCCCTTGCATCAAATTATGTTTATTTTTAAAACGTATAACGTGCTCTCTACACACAAGACACACATTTAAATGTCAAATGGAGATTTTTTTAGGGAACTTTGTCAACTGTAGCAGGGTCATTGTCATCAGAAGCTTGCTGTCTGTCGGGTCAAGTTAAGGAGTTTACTTCTAATCTTTGCCGCCGCCTTCATGAGGCATTGTATTGATTTTGAAATGTAATACTCGGGGAGTCCTTCTGTTTTAAGCACAGTTCACTCCTGGTTGTCTCCAGACATATTGATTATACATCTGGCTTCAGAGAGATTAAAGAGGCCAACTATGTTGCCAGAATTAATAAAGATTTGAAATTTTCCTTTCTACGTGTCTTGGCTGTGGTATTCTTTCTCTGTCTGGTGGTCTTAGCTCCCCAATGTGGTCATAATTAATGCAAGAATTTGTACAGTAATTATGATTGTGACCTTACAACCTGTGGATATAACCTCTCTCCGAATCTATTGGTATGTTTGTCAATGTTACTGTATTGTATTGTTTGCCACAAGTGAAGAATGGGAAACGTGACTGCGCCGGTGTACTGCTGTGTTGCAGTTTGTAGATTTGCACTGTGATGAATGGCCCGTGGTCTTTCATAAAACAACATCTGTCTCAGAAGCAGACTCGTTACAACGTGAGCCAATTAGAGAACTCCTAGCCTTGGCAGCACAGATACCACTTCTGAACACTGCAGGCAAACAAAGCACCTGGTGACATCACCTGAGCTCTTTCTCTTTCTCTCTCTTCCTCAGCCTCCTTCTTCTTTTCTGTCTAATACCCCCCACTACACTCCACCTGTCCACAGTGTAAATCCCACCCTTGTCACCAAGTGTATTGCTGTGCTCTCATACCACAAGGCATGTCAGTTTGCATGAAATGCACTGCAGCTCCGTCGAAGGTTTACAAAATAGCCACATGGAATATTCTCCTCATGTGGAAGAATGAAGAGGCTACAACTTAAATTCAAGATTTTATTTAACAAATGATTTGAAATTAATAGACTGAGTCAAAAAGAAATCATTGTACAAGATGGAACTTCTGGACAAAAGTAGATCACAAGGTTTTTTTTTATCTTACAGGACCAGATCTGATCGTTTACAGTCTTAAGATAGATAGATAGATAGATACTTTATTAATCCCAAGGGGAAATTCATATAATCCAGCAGCAGTATACTGATACAAAGAAACAATATTACATTAAATAGTAATAAAAATGAAAAAAATGAAAAAAAAATAAATAAAATGTTAGCATTTACTCCCCCGGGTGGAATTGAAGAGTCGCATAGTGTGGGGGAGGAACGATCTCCTCAGTCTGTCAGTGGAGCAGGACAGTGACAAAAGTCTGTCACTGAAGCTACTCCTCTGCCTGGAGATGACACTGTTCAGTGGATGCAGTGGATTCTCCATGATTGACAGGAGTTTACTTAATGCCCGTCGCTCTGCCACAGATGTTAAACTGTCCAACTTTACTCCTACAATAGAGCCTGCCTTCTTAACAAGTTTGTCCAGGCGTGAGGCGTCTTTCATCTTTATGCTGCCTCCCCAGCACACCACCGCGTAGAAGAGGGCACTCGCCACAACCGTCTGGTAGAACATCTGCAGCATCTTATTGCAGATGTTGAAGGACGCCAACCTTCTGGAAAGTATAGTCGGCTCTGTCCTTTCTTACACAGAGCATCAGTATTGGCAGTCCAGTCCAATTTATCATCCAGCTGCACTCCCAGGTATTTATAGGTCTGCACCCTCTGCACACAGTCACCTCTGATGATCACGGGGTCCATGAGGGGCCTGGGCCTCCTAAAATCCACCACCAGCTCCTTGGTCTTGCTGGTGTTCAGGTGTAAGTGGTTGGTCGCACCATTTAACAAAGTCTTTGATTAGTTTCCTGTACTCCTCCTCCTGCCCACTCCTGATGCAGCCCACAATAGCAGTGTCATCAGTGAACTTTTGCACGTGACAGGACTCTGAGTCATATTGGAAGTCTGATGTATATAGATTGAACAGGACCGGAGAAAGTACAGTCCCCTGCGGCGCCCCTGTATTGCCGATCACAATGTCAGACCTGCAGTTCCCGAGACGCACATACTGAGGTCTGTCTGTAAGATAGTCCACGATCCATGCCACCAGGTGTGAGTCTACTCCCATCTCTGTCAGCTTGTCTCTAAGGAGCAGAGGTTGGATGGTGTTGAAGGCGCTAGAGAAGTCCAGAAACATAATTCTTACAGCACCACTGCCTCTGTCCAGGTGGGAGAGGGATCGGTGTAGCATATAGATGATGGCATCCTCCGCTCCCACCTTCTCCTGGTATGCCAACTGTAGAGGGTCGAGGGCGTGGCGGACCTGTGGCCTCAGGTGGTGAAGCAGCAGCCGCTCCATGGTCTTCATCAGATGTGACGTCAGAGCAACAGGCCGGAAGTCATTCAGCTCACTACGACGTGATACCTTTGGGACAGGGGTGATACAAGATGTTTTCCAAAGCCTTGGGACTCTCCCCTGTTCCAGGCTCAGGTTGAAGATGCGCTGTAGAGGACTTCCCAGTTCCAACGCACAGGCCTTCAGCCTTGTTACATAAACTATGGTTATCAAATGAAAAAAAATGAGTTCCACATTTGTACTTTAGTGATTCAGCCAAGTCCCCACTTTAATTAGTTATGCATCATCCTCACAAAATACAAATCCTGAAACTTTCAAAGCAATTTATTTTACAATTGTTCAATTGCTTAATTGTTTCTAGGGACATGGGAGCAAGCCCGATCGGTCTAAATGTGTTTAGTGGACTTAGACAAGACGTCCGATCCGTGCTCCTCGAGGGATTCTGTGAGGTGGGTGGGTGCTGGGACAGTATGGGGTTCCAGAGGCCCCAATAAAGGCTATTCGGTCCCTGTGTATAATCATAATGAGAGCTGTGTCCATTGTGGGGAACAGCCCGGACACCGACAGGTAGACATGATCTTATAGCACCACACACATTAATTTACACTAATATTTACAACAGTGACACACACAACCCAGTGCCAGGCCCTTACACAATGCCTCTTCTCTCTAATGGTCCGCCTCCACTCCTCTCCTCCGAGCTCTGTCCTCTTCCACCCGACTCCAGCCATCGAATGGAGGGAGGTGGCCCCCTTTATACACACCCAGATGTGCTCCAGGTGCCTCCCGGCAATCTTCCACCGGCACTCCCCAGTGTGGCGGAAGTACCGGCTCTGCAATCGGAAGCACTCCGGGTGTCCCTGATCCTCTTTCCCCCCCAGGACTTCCGGGTGTGGTGGAAGTGCTGAGGTCCAGGGCTCCGTAGGCATCGGGGCACCCCCTGGTGGTGACTACGGGCCCCTACAGGGTCCCCAAAGCCACCAGGGCGGTCGCCCCCTCGTGGTCTGGAGGAGGAACAAGCCCTCCTCCGGTCCTCCTGAACGTCCTGGCTGGGTACCACTCCCAGCCACGTGCCACACCATATACTCAGAAAAACTTCACTATCATTTCCAGTGGGTGTGCCAGGGCTATGCTTTGTTTCCTATCCTGTTTTTTGATTTTCATGGACAGGATATTAAGACTGCGGTGGGTTGGCACCCTGCCCAGGATTGGTTCCTGCCTTGTGCCCTGTGTTGGCTGGGATTGGCTCCAGCAGACCCCCGTGACCCTGTGTTCGGATTCAGCGGGTTGGATAATGGATGGATGGATGGATGGATATTAAGACACAGCTAGGGAGGTGAGGGGGTCCAGTTCGTTGGCCTTAAAATCACGTCAAGCCTTTATAGGCCAAAGCCAGAAGGTAGTAGCTACAGATGTTGCTGACTTGGAGTAAGCATCTTCTGGACAGGTAAGTGATGGTAATCTCCTGCTTTGTAGCTCTTTATGGAGGTCTCACACCATTCTCACCATCTTTGGAAATCCCAACTTAAATAGCCCAGATTTTTTTTGACCCCTCATCCATGCAATATATGGAAAAATGTTTCAAACTGATCCCAGTGAATAAAAATTGTGTCTGAAACGTTTCAGGGCAACTGTTGCATTTGGGAATGAGCACAAATAAAAGAAGAAATTAATGACTAAATGTCTTGTATGCACTTACTCAATACCCTGAAACTATTCCTGTGCCCTCCTTTAATGTTCCTCTGTGAAATCTACTGTAAAGGTATGATAATAACATAACGATCTGGCACCTTTTCATTAGTATTAGGGTGTTGTACCGTGTTAGCCATTATGAATGTAATGAGAAGCCAAGCAAAATGACCGCTTTTATTGGCTAACTAAAAAGATTACAAAATGCGAGCTGTCGAGGCAACTCAGGCCCCTTCTTCAGGCAAGATGTAAGACAGAAACCGGAGTTCCCTGTGTTTATATACACACCAGGACAGATAACAACATTGGTAAATCTTTAAGTGAGACATCTTAATTGTAAGGGCGGCACGGTGGTGCAGTGGGTGGCGCTGCTGCCTTGCAGTTAGGAGACCCGGGTTTGCTTCCCGGGTCCTCCCTGCGTGGAGTGTCTGCGTGGGTTTCCTCCCACAGTCCAAAGACAGGCAGGTTAGGTGCATTGGCGATCCTAAATTGTCCCGTGTGTGTGTGTGTGTGTGTGTGTGTGTGTGTGTGTGTGTGCGTGTCCTGCGATGGGCTTGCGCCCTGCCTGGGGTTTATTTCCTGCCTTGTGCCCTGTGTTGGATGGGATTGGCTCCAGCAGACCCCCGTGACCCTCTAGTTAGGATTTAGCGAGATGGATAGATGGATCTTAATTGTAAAAAATTAATAGACCTCTTATCCAAAGATCTTGACCATTCATTGTTCTTCTCTCTTATGGTCAAGATCTTTGGATAAGAGGTCTATTAATTTTTTACATTAAAGATGTCTCACTTAAAGATTTACCAACGTTGTTATCTGCCCTAGTGTGTATATAAACACAGGGAACTCCATATTATATCTTGCCTGAAGAAGGGGCCTGAGTTGCATTGAAACCTTGCATATTATAGTCTTTTTATTTAGCCAAAGGGGTCATTTTGCTTGACTTCTTGCCCCTTTTCATTAAAAATCATTCAAGAATTCAGGGTCTTCAGTATGGTGGTTGCACTAGACTGACATTACTTTAATTAAGTACAGTAGCTTAAACTGGAAAAGATCCAAAGCATCAGTTCAGCGAGTGAGCTGTCTGGATACACGGAACTTGAAAGACTTAAAACACTTCAGTTCTGCTTGCAATTACTGAGTGAAAAGGATTAGTCACTCGTCATGTTTACATCTGATTGATCCAATGCAAAGTGGCAGGATGATAACGTTTAGCCCTGGCAGTTACAGATGCCAAGGCAAGATTGGCAATTCGAGATCTTTATTGTCACATATGTGGTGAAAGCATAGCGAAATTAATGTGCTTTAGTTGTCGTGATATACAAATAAATAGAGTAAATAAATAAGTGTAGCAGAAGATTAATAAATACCGTAAATAAGAGTGAAGAAAGGAACATTCAGTACAAAACTGCATAAGCCTGCAAGTGGGTACAACACACAGTGTAGGACAAGTAGGATCAGGTTACTAGGAGTTCAGTGACCTTGTGGCCTGGGAGGAGAAGCTGACCCTGAAGCAGATGGAGTGAGTGGTAAGGCTTCAGTAGTGCTTTCCAGAAGAAAGAAGTGAAAACAGGGGATGAGTTGAGTGGCTGATATCAAAGATGATGGATTCAGCTCTCCTCAGACATCTGGTTGAGTAGATGGTATTAAGCTGGTTCAGTAGGTGGTATGAAGCTGTAGAAGGTCAGTCCCAATTATGTTAGAAGTTGTACATACAGTCCTTTGAAGGAGTTTACAATCATGGAAAGTGAGGTTATGAAACCACACCATGATACATGGGCGGCACAGTGGTGGTACACACCAGGACAGATAACAACATTGGTAAATCTTTAAGTGAGACATCTTAATTGTAAGGGCGGCACGGTGGTGCAATGGGTAGCGCTGCTGGCTTTGCTGCTGATTTTGTTGACAGTGATCAGGAGATCGAGCAAGAGAGTGAGGAACTGGCATCAGCTGAACGGATGCCAGCCGATGCCACCCCAAGCTGAGCACATTCACGCAGCCGATGCACCTATGGCAAGGTTCGTGTGGGAGGAATACCCAGACATTGATCCGTGGGAGCCAAACTGACCTACCGGACTTCACAAGACAGCATGGCTTGCTGTTGGACTCGATGGATTACCAGCCACTGGATTACTTCAGGCTGTTCTTTCCTGAGGCTGCCTTTCAGCTACTGGCAGACGAGTATGCACTGCTGCCTCATAGTAAGGAGACCTGGGTTCAGGTGGAGTTTGCATGTTCTCCAAGTGTCTGCTTGGGTTTCCTGAGGGTGCTACAGTTTCCTCCCACAGTCCAAAGACATGCAGGTTAGGTGCATTGGCAATCCTACATTGTTCTTGGTGTGTGTGTGTGCCCTGCGGTGGGCTGGCGCACTGCCTGGGTTTGTTCCTACTTTGCGCCCTGTGTTGGCTGGGATTGGTTCCAGCAGACCCCCGTGACCCTATGTTAGGATATAGTGGGTTGGACACTGACTGACTGACTGACTGACCATGATACATCTGGCCAGGGTACATAACAACATACGATATCTGACAAACAAGAGGAGACCATTCAGTCCATCAAGCCCATTTGTTTACCTAATAGCTAAGGTGTCCTAATATCTCATCCAAATTCTTCTTAAAGGTTGTCAAGGTTTCTGCTTCAACTCCACGTCTCAGTAGTTTGTCCCAGAACTCCTTGTGTAAAGAAGAGCTTCCTGGTTTCAGATGTAAATGCACTTCCCCTTAATTTCCACTGATATCCTTGAATATGTGATTCACCATTAAGGTGAAAGAATGTTGATGGATCTGTTTTATCTGCTTTGAGGATTTGAAATACCTGGATCACATAGTCCCCTCCGCTTGAGACTATACAGGATATTTTTAGATAGTAGTAAGGGTTTAGTAAGTTCACTAGCGTTTTGGTTCCCATCCCAAAGCTCTTTAGCCTCTTCAGGAAAAAACAGCCCTTACTGAGCCATTTTGAGTATGCAGGTGGTGTTCAGAGACCACAAAAGGTAGTTAGTGATTCTGGACACCCAGGAACCTGAAGCCGTTAACTGTCTGGACAAGGGGAGCCGTAGATGTGGAGTGTGACTGCCTTTGTACTTCCTGAAGTCAATAATGACCTTCTTTGTTTTGCCAACATTCAGAAAGAGGTTACTGTCATGCCAACATACAGTCACGTCTTTTAATTCCCTCCTGAGGGTAGCGTCATCATTGTCTTTGATGAGTCCAGTCACAATGGTGTCATTCACAGAACTTATCTTCATGCTTTGCTACACCATCATAGCTAGTTATTAGCAGATTTTTCCACTATCCTGCAGTAATATACAGTAATCCCTCGCTATATCGCGCTTCGACTTTCGCGGCTTCACTCTATCGCGGATTTTAAATGTAAGCATATCTAAATATATATCACGCATTTTTCGCTGGTTCGCGGATTTCTGCGGACAATGGGTCTTTTAATTTATGGTACATGGTTCCTCAGTTTGTTTGCCCAGTTGATTTCATACAAGGGACGCTATTGGCGGATGGCTTAGAAGCTACCCAATCAGAGCATGTATTACATATTAACTAAAACTCCTCAATGCTATAAGATATGCTTCCCGCGCGGTGCTTGATTGTTTGCTTGTCTCTGCCTCTATCTCACCCTCTCTGACATTCTCTGCGCCTGACGGAGGGGATGTGAGCAGAGGTGCTGTTTGCACAGAAGCAGTTTGCCTAGTGGATACGGACGTACCTCTAAGAAATGCCGCTTTATCGCGGTGCTTCCAAAAGCACACTTATTTATTTTTTGATTGTTTGCTTTAATCTCGCTCTCTCTCTGACGTTCTCTGTGCCTGACAGAGGAGATGTGAGCAGAGGGGCTGTTTGCACAGAGGCTGTTTGCTTAGAAGATAAAGATAGGACGCTCCTCTAAAAAATGCCGCTTTATCGCGGTGGGGCATACTTAAAAGCACAGAAGCACGTATTGATTTTTTGATTGTTTGCTTTTCTTTGCGAGGCTCTCTCTCTCTCTCTCTCTGAAATTCTCTGCTCCTGAAGAGAAGATATGTTTGCATTCTTTTAATTGTGAGAAAGAAAAGGGCTCAAAATATATAAAAATAACTATACAAACATATGGTTTCTACTTCGCGGATTTTCATCTATCGCGGGGGGTTCTGGAACGCAACCCCCGCGATCGAGGAGGGATTACTGTACACCGTTTTTTTTTGCTCCATAGGACGCATTTTTTTTCCCCAAAAGAAGGGTGGAAATATCTGTGCGTCTTATGGAGCAAAAATTGCATCACAGACCGTGATATGTATTACCTGATCAAAGTCGACATCCAGGGGTAGAGGGCGACAATCAGCTGTTAATGGCGACAAAACTCACCGTTACGTTACAGGCATTCCCTCTCTGCTTGGAGGAATGTTAGATTCATTGACTCGGCATCTAATCCTTGCGTGTGCATGAGTTACGAAATGTAAACAAATGTAAACAAAGGGAAGATGGCATCGACATCTCACGAGTGAGTGCAGAAAACAAAATACTCAGCAGACGATGTTTTGCGCACGGATGAACGGATGCCAGCCGATGCCACCCCAAGCAGAGCACATTCACGCAGCCGATGCACCTATGGCAAGGTTCGTGTGGGAGGAATACCCAGACATTGATCCGTGGGAGCCAAACTGGCTACTGGACTTCACAAGACGGCATGGCTTGCTGTTGGACTCGATGGATTACCAGCCACTGGACTACTTCAGGCTGTTCTTTCCTGAGGCTGCCTTTCAGCTACTGGCAGACGAGTATGCAGAGCAATTTGTTGAATCGTGGGCTGTGTTTGCACCGCATTCTCGTTTTTTCAAAGTGGAAACCCACAACAAAAGATGAGATGAAGGGCTTTGTGGCATTACAAATAGAGATGGGACTAGACTGGTGATATAACTTCAGGGAGCATTTGCTCCAAACGTGCTTTGTCCCCTGGTGGCTTTGGACAGGTTATGCCGCGTGATGATAGGCACCTGCTCCTGCAAAGTGATTGTGAGCAACTGAGCTTCATAAATTCTGACACTAGCGATGAGGAGTTCTTGGGGTTTCCAGAAAACTAGAAGAGTGCTCGAACCTTAAAGTCTCTCATCATTTGTTAGTGACAGCGATGATGGTTCTTAATACCGCTGGTTGAAATATTATTCTGCTATATTTTATTTAATATATTAGCACACCATTTGGTTCAGAATATTTTATTTTTTGTTTTCCTCCTGTAAACCTAGGTGCGTCTTATGGTCAGGTGCGTCTTAAGGAGCGAAAAATATGGTATATATTTCCTTCTTCACAGTACCTTTTTCTGTTTTAAATCATTTCAAAATGTGTAAGTAACCTCCGAGTTTTACACCTGCAGTGTTGCATCATGTTCTTGCTTTCCTTTATCCTCTCACCTCTTTGGATCGATGCCACGGCATCTGCTTCTCCTTCTCTGAAGTTGTGGTTCCACCACATTCTAGCCTTGTAGTAGCTTTTCGCCACTTTGCATGTTAAAGTTCTGCTTTTATTATTTTAGTACTTTAAATTTCCATCTGGACAACATTTCCTTTAGGTTTTAGAAATATTTTCATATCTGTATTATTTTTTTTCACAATGCCTTGAAGGATTTGTAGAGAGTCGCATACAAAACATCAACATGGAAGATTTTAAAAGCCGTAAAGATGAGAAAAGCCCCTAATTTTCGGTAATGAAAGCGGTAATGGACCACTGATATTTGACATTTCTAGAGGGGACTCACAAAATGTTCAGACCCCTTCATTTTCTACACACTTGTTGCAAATGTCATTTTAAATGGATGTTTGCCAATTTTGCCATTCAATTTACACTCAATCACCAATAATGACCATGTGAAAACATTTTTTACAAAGGTTGGCAAATTTATTTAAAAAATCAAAAACTGAAATCTTCAGCAAACTCCAAGTGGATCATCAGATGTCTTTAACACAAGAGTGGCTTCTGTCTGATTGATGGGGTCTTTCTGACAGATTCTCCCATCTCAGCATGACATCTGACGCTGTGTTAGAGTGACCACTAAAATCTGGGTCAATTTCCTGCCTGAGGTCCTTCTTGCCCAGTTACTCAGTTTGGCCAAACGGTCGAAGATCAATCAGATGCATCTCAGGACTTAAGGACGTGAGTTACTCTGACATACTCAGGGAATTAAACTTGTTTAGTTTTGAACAGAGGAGACTGCATGGAGACCAGAGGCGGGTAGTAACGAGTTACATTTACTCCGTTACATTTACTTGAGTAACTTTTTTAAGAAATTGTACTTCTAAGAGTAGTTTTACTGCACCACACTTTTTACTTTTACTTGAGTACATTTGTGAAGAAGAAACGCTACTCTTACTCCGCTACATTGGGCAACACTCGAATCGTTACTTTTTCTCCATTAGATATGCTTTATTTTTGCCAGAGAGAAGCCACCAGTGGATCTAGTGCATGACTGTTTCACCAATCAGACGTAGCAACAATAATCACAAGACTCTGTTTCACCAATCAGACGTAGCAATAATAATCACAAGACTCTGTTTCACCAATCAGACGTAGCAACAATAATCACATGGCTCCGTTTCACAAATCAGATGTAGCCATGCAATCACATGACCACACACAAACTGTGGCGGCATAGCGGCACAAACTCCTCACAGACAGCGGACAGGGAAAGAAAGAATACAAGTGGAACCTCGGTTTGTGAGCATAATTCGTTCCGGAAACGTGCTCGCAATCCAAAGCACTCGTATATCAAAGTGAATTTCCCCATAAGAAATAATGGAAACTCAGATGATTCGTTCCACAATCCAAAACTATTCATATAAAAATTGTTAATATTAAATATAAAGTAAAAATACATCAAACGAATTAACCTGCACTTTACCTTTGAAAAGAATCATGGCTGGTGTGAGTGAGTTTCTAAACTCTTGTGGGATTCCACCCAACAAGACGACATGTGGAAGAACGTCCTGAAGCAACCGCAGGCTCCCAGCGCTGTAGCAGTTCGCCGTAAAAGCGAAATCCAAAAAAATCGCGGGCATGCTATAAGAACCTGCCATTGATGGGTGATACAAGGAACATTATAAATGCGCAGGGCACAGTATTACTTGGCCACTAACCTGGGCATGACCCTGCCTGACTGCTGTGTCTGCGTATAGGACAGCAGCAGATCCTGCTACAATAAATAACCGCACTGTTCCTGTTTCAAGCTGAATAAAGATGGTGTCGCTAAAGTATTGAGACTGGGCTTCGTGTTTTGGGGTGCAAAACGGGAAATCACACGTCACAGCACACACACGTGGTGATAATGCTGTAGTAAACAGCATACGCTCGTACGGATGTTGACTATATGAGTGAGGCACGCCGACTGACGATTGCCCACAATCCCGCAGTGAGAGAGAGAAGAACCATCAGCTCAGTTGTTATCACGTGACGCTCGGCAGACAAAGCATATACGTACTACTCGTATTGCAAGACTTCGCTCATTTATCAAGTCAAAATTTATTAAAAATTTTAGGTCGTCTTGCAAAACACTCGCAAACCAAGTTACTCACAATCCAAGGTTCCACTTGTACATGAAAAATGAGTGTCAACTCCTGCTGAAGCTTAACCATCACTTCACTGAGTGAAGAACAAGCACGTTTTAACCAAACATGCACAGACACAGACAGTCCTGGTAAAGTGAGACGTCTTGTACGTGCACAAGCTGCCTTCTTCTAATGTTATTTTCTATCAGCTGTGCTATTTGGAGGGCAGGTGAACATACAGTATTATAATGTCAGTGTACAGGTCATCTCGTCACTCTAAATAGTTTGCACTGTTCAAACATACATGTCACCTACTGTAGGTATCGGCTTCAAAATCTTTGAGATTTGGAACTTTGTGTTATTTGTGCATCTTTATTTTGTAAAGATGTTATTTATTTTTACTTATTTTTTATTTTATTATTTGGAAATTGCAGAATTTGCACATTATTTTATATTTCTGTCTGTCTTATTGCAACATTTCTAAAAAGTAAATCATTTATTATGATCAAACAGTTACTCAGTACTTTTTTACTCTTACTTAAGTCATTTTTTGGATGACTACTTTTTACTTCTACTTGAGTAATATTATTTTGAAGTAACTCTACTCTTACTTGAGTACAATTTTTGGTTACTCTACCCACCTCTGATGGAGACCTAATATGGCCTTCAATATGTTCAAAGGCATTAATAAAATAGATCCAGCTACATTATTTTGGCTTATTCTTTGTTAGTTGTGGTAATCATACCTCAAAGACACCTGATATTCTATAAGGTGGTCCACAAGGCTCTATCCTGGGTCCACTGCTCTTTTCGATCTCTATGCTTCCGTTAGGTCAGATTATCTCGGGGCATAAAGTGAGCTACCATAGCTATGCTGATGACACGCAGCTGTACTTATCAATAGCGCCTGATGACCCCGACTCTTTTGATTTACTGACAGAATGTCTTACTTGTGTTTCTGAATGGATGAGTAGTACTTTTCCCAAACTAAATAAAGAGAAAACAGAAATTTTAGTGATTGGCAAAAATGGATATAATGAGGTTATTAGAAATAAACTTGATGCATTAGGATTAAAAGTCAAGATAGAGGTAAAGAATTTAGGGGTAACTATTGACTCTGACCTGAATTTTAAATCACATATTAATCAGATTACTAGGACAGCATTTTTTCACTTAAGAAACATAGCAAAAGTTAGATCTCTTATAACATTGCAAGATGCTGAGAAATGAGTTCACACTTTTTTCTTTTTTTTTTTCTTTTTTTTATTAATTTTATTACAATCCATACAAAGCAATCAAGTTTTTACAAAGAGAAAAATTAAAAACAGATCGATCCCCACCCCTGAGAGAGAGAGCAAGCCAAACGGCGTTAAATTTATGGCTTGTAAACATACCTAAATTAATACATTCTCTGTGCTTTATGAACTTATTTTAAAATATTACTGATTAGATCCTGCCATGTTTTGAAAAAAGTCTGTACGGATCCTCTAACTGAGTATTTGATTTTTTCCAACTTCAAATAATATAACACATCGGTTTCCCACTGACTTAAAAGAGGAGAGTTTAGGCTCTTCAGTTTATGAGAATAAGTCTGCCTGCCAAAAGTGTAGTGAATGCAATCACAATTTGTTTGTCTTCCTCCGCTTTAAACCCATCTGGAAGAACATCAAACACAGCTGTTAATGGGTTTGGAGGGATTGTGAGCCCAAGGCTATCTGAAAGGTAATTAAAAATGTTTGTCCAGAATAATGTTAATTTGGTGCAGGACCAGAACATGTGACCTAGTGAGGCTGGGACTTGGTTGCAACGTTCGCAGGTTGGATCATGCCCTGGAAACATTTTGGAGAGCACACCAAAAAAGACATCAATCAGTTACAACAAGTGCAGAAGGTAGCTGCCAGAATCTTAACTAGGAAAAGAAAATCCGAGCACATCACACCAGTCTTGATGTCACTATATTGGTTACCTGTGTCATTTAGAATTGACTTTAAAATACTGCTTATGGTTTACAAAGCCTTCAATAATCTGCTCCATCCTGTATTTCAGGATGCCTGTCACCTTACATTCCAAATTGTAACCTTAGATCTTCAAATGAGGGTCTGCTTATAATTCCAAGAGCTAAACTTAAAAGAAGTGGTGAGGCGGCCTTCTGCTGTTAGGCACCTAAAATCTGGAATAGCTTGCCATGGCTTTCTCATAGCTTCATTTTAGTTTAATCCTGATGCTCCGTATATTCAATTAATTATCATTATCATTCTTGGTGGCTCCAAAATCCGTACTAAACCCTACTTTCTCTTCTGTTCTTTTTCCTGTTTTCTGTGGTGTCGATCTGCACCAGCACCACCTGATCAAAGCACCGTGATGTCCCTACATTGATGGATTAAAGGCCAGAAGTCCACATGACCGTCATCATCAAGTTCTTCCATGTGAACCCTGAATACCATGAGGACTGATTGAGGTCATTCATTTTAGGTAGAATGCCTAGAGGGGGCTGGGTGGTCTTGTGGCCTGCAGCCCCTGCAGATTTTATTTTTTTTCCCCAGCCATCTGGAGTTTTTTTTTTGTTTTTGTTTTTTCTGTCTTCTCTGGCCACCGGACCTTACTTTTATTCTATGTTAATTAGTGTTCCCTAATTTTAATTCTTATTTATTTTGTCTTTTCTCTCTTTCTTCATCATGTAAAGCACTTTGAGCTACATTGTTTGTATGAAAATGTGCTATAGAAATAAATGTTGTTGTTGTTAAGAGTGAATCACGTACTCGAGGACGTCAGTGGAAATGAAGGTGAAGTACATTTAGTTCTTAAGCCAGGAAGCACTTCTTAAGTCGCAACCCATGGTTCTTCAGGCTGACCCTCCAATAAGCTGTGAACCGCCAAATCTTACAAAAATTGCCCAGGAGGTAAACCAGCTGAGGGGAGGGAAGACTGCAGGGATCTGTGGTATCTGGGGTGAACTTCTCCAGGCTGGTGGTAAGGCTGTCTTCATGGTATTGCAAACAATCTTTGCTTCCATTTGGGAGACTGGCATCATCCCAACTGACTGGAAAACAGGACTTGTCATCGCTATCTGGAAAGGTAGGAGTAATCGCCTGGATTGTGGCAACTACAGGGAGATAACACTGCTCTCTGTGCCGGGTAAGGTCTTTGCTAGGGTCATCCTCAATAGGATCCGTGATCATCTGCTCACCTACCAGTGACCAGAGCGGTCTGGTTTTATGCCTAAGAAGTTTACCACCAACCACATTCTGGCACTGATGGTTCTCATCAAGCACAAACGTGAATATCGGCAGTGTCGATTTTCAGGAGGCATTTGACTTAGTTACTCGAGATACCCCTTGGGGTAGCCTGAGGCTTTGCGGGATCCCCCCGAAGTTGCTGGATATCATGGCCGGCCTGTGCAACGGTACTGTGAGTGCTGTGCAGAGTGGAGGCAGAACCTTTGTGTTTTTCCCCAGTTGACTTTGGGGTTCGGATAGGGGTGTATTTTTGCTCCTACACTGCTCAATGTTTGCATGGACTGTGGGTGTTGGTCAAGGTCGTGGGGTCCAGCAGCTGTCGGGCATCTGTTGGTGAAGAAAGATTCACTGATCTTGACTTTGCCAACAATGCTGTAATCTTTGTGGACTCAATGAAGGCTCTGATTGGGGCTTTTTTGGGAGACTGAGCAAGATGTCTGAGTGTCTGGGCTTGCGAGTGTCCTGGATAAAAACCAAGATCCAGGCCTTTAATGACCTCTTGGGCACGGCCATCAGCAGCGTGTCTGTCTGTGGAGATAATGTCGAACATTTGGAGAGGTTTATTTAGCTCGGCAGAGACATTCATGTCTCCAGTGACACTTCCTATGAAGTCACCAGACGGACTGGGAGAGCATGGGGGGTTATGAGGTTGCTGGAAAGAGCTGTGTGATGTTCCCAATATCTCTGCAAAAGTCTTTAGAGTCCAGGTGCTTCCTGTCTTGCTATATGGTGGCGAGACATGGACGCTATCCAGTGGCCTTAGTCGGTACTGTTCTCTTCTGAGAATCCTTGGGTACCGCTGGTTTGACTTTGGAGTCCCAACTGAGGCACATTACCTGCATTGTGAGGGAGCGTCAGTTACCGCACTACGGCCATGTGGCGCAATTCCCCGATCTGGGTTGCAAGAACCTTATTGATAAGGACCCAAGTGGCTGGACCAGGCCAAGGCATTTCCCAAGTAACACCTGGCTGTGGCCGATAGATTGTCATTTCCAGGGGGCGGGACTGGACCATGTGTCTACCTACGGGGGATACCGAGCTGTTTCGTCATTTGTGTTGGGTGTGGCGACACGCTGTACCTGTGCATGCTCTCCAACTTGACCCGACCTGCTCTGGGAATCTGAAACAACCTATCAAGACATGCAGCTGAAGCAGAAACCTTGACGACCTTTAACTCTTTGAGGGTTGAATATTTTTTGCAGGCAACTCCATTTTTTCTGAAAAGCACACAAAGCAAAGATTTCACATGGAAATCAACGTAAAATTTCTGTTGCTGCGGCTGCTGTCGGCTCCTGTTCAGTGTCTCTGGTGGTTGTGTAGGGGCAGCACGGTGGCCGGAACGAATGCGTGGCGGGTTGGCTGCTTGGCCTGTCTTCACGTTTGCAGTGCGACACAATTTGGTTCGTACCTCTTGCCATCATAAGTGGCGGTGCTCCCAGGCGAACGTTGCTGTTGGCACATCGGCTGCACTGGCGTGTTCAGCACCCCGATCAGCTAAGGGACCGATCAGCTGAAGCCGGTACCTCACTTTCGTTTTCAATCTCCATCTTCAGATCACTTGCATCAAAATTGGAGTCTGGCAAGTCAGAGTCCAATTTGGCGATAATACGCAAAACGTCATCCACGGAATATTTTGCTTTGTGCATTCGCTTTGGTCTCTTGTCAGATGTCAATGCCATTTTAGAGGGAGGTTGTTTCCTCTTCGCTACTCACGCATGCACACTGAATCGAGGTCAAATCAACGAAGTTAACTTTCCTTCTAACAAAGAGAGTTGAACTAAAGAGTTTACGACTGATTGCCGTCCTCTAACCCCTGAATTTCGACAAAAGTCAGCATCAGCCCTGAAAGAGTTAAGGTGGATCTGGATGAGATATAAGGACAGCTTAGCTATTAGCTAAACAAACGGGCTTGATGGAATGAATGGTCTCCTCTTACTTGTCAAATTTCTTATGTTTCTCCAAATGAATCTTGTGACAGATAGGGGGCACTATCGCTCCCTTGAACCCTTGTCCAAGAAGCCAGACACCAGATAAAAGTCCAAAAGAAGACTATATTTATTCTGCACAGTGCACAAAGCACCCTCTCCTCCACAATACTCATCCAATAACTCACAATAAACAATAATCCTCCACTCCCAGACACGTTGCCACCCTTCCACCCAGCTCAGCTCGCCGTCTGGGAGCTCCCACAATCCTTTTATATTCCCTGACCCGGAAGTGTTCCAATCCCCAGTCCATGTGATCTCCTATCACTTCCGGGACGGATCAAAAGTCCTTTTCTTCACCCCGGAAGCACGTCATTCACCTTGTCCATGTGACTCGGACGTACTTCCGGGGCGTAGGGTAAATAACCGTCGTTCCTCCCTGCAGCATCATCTAGTGGCCCCCACGGTATCCAGCAGGGCTGTGGATAAAGACTCCAATGTCCATGATGCCCTGCTGGTCTTCGGGGCACTTCCATACTGCAGGGAGAGCTCCACCTGGCAGCTTGGGGGTATTGGCTGGGATGAATGGCCGGCCATACACCACAATCTTTAAACCGAAAAGAAACTTGGAAAAGTTACTAGCATTGTAAAAGCATTTCAAGAGCTGTGCATTCTATAAAAATGTTAATCGTTTTATTGTGCCTCAAATGTAGCTTAACTTGGGAAAGAAAATATCCATTTTCTTAACAAGATATGATTCTTCCATTTCATTCCACATAATATAACACTGGTCTGCGATATTTTATTGTTAAAATCACAGCTTTATGTATGGAAAGTTATGTGCTGGACACTTCAGAATTTTTAATGCTTTATCACACATTGAACATTTTTCAAACTCAGAATGGTGGTCAGAAACTCAGAAGCTCAACTGTAATAAAAAGCAGATGGAAAAATTTTGTCAGCACACTGTAAGCTCAAGTTCAAGTTCAGTGTGTTTATTAGCCACTCCGGCTCATTCACACTAGCACTTCGATCAGCTTGCATGAACCAGCAAACAAATTAGAAAGCACACACTGAGAGACATCAACCCAGTGGTTTGTCTGTAGTTGTCACTAATGAGGTCTAACATTATGCCATGGACCATATCAGGTAAACAGAAAGGGGACAAATACAGGATATACCTACCAGTAGATCAGTCAGTCAGTCACTCATTATCCAACCTGCTATATCCTAACACAGGGTCACAGAGGTCTGCTGGAGCCAATCCCAGCCAACAGGAACAAAGCAGGAACAAATCCTGGGCAGGGCACCAGCCCACCGCAGGGCACACAAACACACACCAAGCACAATTTAGGACCGCCAATGCACCTAACCTGCATGTCTTTGGACTGTGGGAGGAAAACCACACAGTCACGGGGAGAACATGCAAAGTCCATGCAGGGAGGATCCAGGGAGCGAACCCCGGTCTCCTAACTGCAAGGCAGCTGCGCTACCCACTGCGCCACCGTGCCGCCCACCAGTAGATCACTTTCTTTGAATCTATGGAATACTTTAGGCTATTAATTCAAGTGCCAAAAAAGTACACTGAAGAAGAAAAGCAGCAACCTAAATCAACGTTTTTCAAGCCTGTAAAATTCAATAAAATATTGGTTTATAAAACAGTCACAGAAGGATGCCAATGTTAGGATTCCATTACAGAAAGATTCACAGGAGTGGAAAAACCACAAGCCAGATCAGCCTGTGGCAGGTGGCCAGGGACCTTGCCCCACTGAGACGCCTGGATCAGGGAAAGGGGCAATATTTTCCCTGGACGCAAGAGCGCAGCCCCCCTGATTTCCATTCAGGACCACGACTGCAGAGCTGGGAAGCGCAACCCCGTGGGGGTCCGTGGTCCAACCAAGGGGCTGTCCGGATGGTTCCTGAGCCCTGGAGGACAGCACTTCCACCACACCAGGAAGTGCTGCCAGAAGACCACCATCAACACCAGGAGCACATCCGGGGAATAATAAAAGGGGCCGCCTCACTCTCTTCGAGGAGCCGGAGTCGGGAGGAGATAGACGGAGCTTGCGAAGGAGGAGTGGAGGCGACTGAAGAGAGAGAGAGGATAAGGACTGAGAAAGAGTGAGTGTGGAGAAGAGTCGTAAAAGAGTTGAAGAAATAAACACGTGTGTTTTAGACATTGGTGTCGTGTCTGTCTGTGGCCGGGCTATCTATTACAAGCCTTTCACAGAGGCCTGGTTCTACAGAGAAGGCTTCACCACAGGCAGCCTAACCCCAATTCAAAAGGCAGGCTTCACACTTTCAAATCCCAAAATTTGGAATTAGAATTGTACCCTCCTTAGCGTTACATTTTTGCCGCCAGAAAGACATGTCAAAAACATTGTAAGAATTGTTCATTGTTTACATTTTTTCAACAATAAATAATGTCATTACATGTAACAGAGACATGCAAATACCAAAATGTCATCATAAATACTGTAGGAAAGGTATGGCTAGTGTCCACTGCTGTACTGATGCAGATTTAGTACCCATCCTTCATGTGAAATGTTTTGAAACAGTCGCCAACAAACAGCCTGACGTCACAATCAGGAAAGTACAAGTGTGTTTCTCTTGCCCTGTTTTCTTATGATATTTTTCTGTTGCTTGAAAATGAGATAGTTGAATGTCAGTGCCCCATGATCGACTCTCCTCTTGTGTTATTGTAGGCTACTACACTACAAGGCATAGTGACATTTCCCCAGCATGAACGATGACAGTTGTTGAATTGTGAACAGTGATTAGGGGGCTAACATCTTATTTTCCTTCTACATGATTGCAATCATTTCGACATTTTGGCACACACCGACTTGCACTCGGGGTACACTTTCAATGGACCGAATTCACCAGGCATATCATGGCGATTCGGGCATATAGTGCTGTATGCATCAGTTTCACTATTTGTGTCAACATTTCATGACCAATTCACGTTGTCATCACAATCGGTTAATTCAACTTATTCTAAATCTGTCTTTAAAGCTTCTTGTTTACACGTCATTGAGTTTTAGTTGAAGGATTCACCCCACGTTTGAATATGGATGAGTTACCATAGAAATATTCATGATTTTTTTGCAGCATGATGTCATATTACCCACTAGATGGTAGCAGAATACGGTCCTGAGGGTTATTTGGGCTTACTACTGTAAAGCAGATCATTACCTGTCACCCCAAGAAGGCTAAAAAGCAAAAGTTCAAAACAGCCACAAAATGTCAGTCAGTCACTCATTATCCAACCCGCTATATCCTAACACAGGGTCATGGGGGTCTGCTAGAGCCAATCCCAGCCAGAACACGGCGCAATTTAGGATCGCAAATGCACCTAACCTGCATGTCTTTGGACTGTGGGAGGAAACCAGAGTACTCTGAGGAAACCCACGCAGACACGGGGAGAACATGCAAACTCCACCAGGAAGGACCCAGGAAGAGAACCCGGGTCTCCTAACTGCGAGGCAGCAACGCTACCCACTGCATCACCGTGCCACCCATTCACACAATTTGTAATAGATCTTAATTAATCTGGGCCATGAAGATTTTTAAATCCAAATTCAAGAGAATATTCCTTCTTCTCAACAGTTCATCACAGCTACTCCAGAATCGATTATTTGTCAATAATAATTTATTTCCTATTATCTCTGATTATGCTCCTCTGATCTTGGATCTCAAATCATTACGCACTCATCTTGTAACTGGCACCTTAACCCCCTGTTGTTAGGCAATGTGAACTTTACAGAGTTCACATCCAATCAAATCAATTATTTTTTACAGATTCAGAGGCTTCTGCATGAACACCTTGGGAAAGAAACCCTGAAGGGCTTTTTAAGAGGACAGATTATTTCATATCTCTCTCATAAAAACATACTGGAGACCAAGAAGGCATCAGGGATAATAAGCGAGATTTCCAGAAGAGATCACTTCCCCATATGAGGCACTTTACAGGAAAAAGGCTCTACAATCGGAATTTAATCTCTCAACAACAAAAGAAACTGAAAAACTTATCTTTGAATCACAACATCATTATTATGAACTGTTTTGTCTTGGTTGAGTGATATTTTACTCTACTTTCCCCTTTTGTATTATTAATATGTAGCCTTTGTCAGAATGCCTCAAATCTCACAAACTTACCGCTGTTTATAAGGTAATGTACTCTTTAACTTCTCCCTATCTTCCCTTATACATTTATAACCTCAGGAAATTAGGTGTAGTAAATGACAAGCAGGAGTTAAGTTACTATTTAAATAATGTATACTTGATAATATTAATAAATAATAACAATATACAAAGTACATTTGAATATTGGCAACCATACAACCTGATAAATGGTGCTGTGTAGTTTCAGGCGGCACACAGACTTGTTTGTTACTTAAAATGTCTCTAGTTAAGGCATAATTTGAGGTCAGCTTTCTTCAGAACAGGCCGCATGCCTGTCTCAATATGGCTGCTGAGCTGTGCTCTTCATTGTGTTGTCCTTTTCAGTTCATAGTGTGTGAGATGGTCTTCCATCAGTTTGGTGACAGAGAGAGAGTGCGGTAAAGCAAACAAATATAGGTTTTCTGTCCAACCCCTAGAGCCAATAGGGCGTCATAGTACTTAAAAGCTTTTGATACAAGCCAATTCCAAACAGCCATACTTCAGACCAATGGGGGGATAGAACGCCTTCACACCTGCCCTCCAGACCATATGTTAAGGTAAAGCTTGGCAATTAGGCAGCCTGGCTTTCCTGTGGGGGCTGACTGGGAGTCCTGCAGAGAAATATTAGCCAAAATATGTTTGAGGCACTTCACCCCAACCCTGTCGTAAAATTACAAAGAGACTCAGTCCTAAAAGAGGGGAAGGGGTTCTTAAACCATTGCTGTTATTATCTATAATGTAACACTAATATTACATTGCTTTGTCTAAGTTACAAATAAAGACATACAAAATATTTATCAACTTCTATGTAAAATTTCACATCACAACAATGAACACAGAGGAAAGGCTGATAAGATTTTAGCTCAACAAATCCACAAGGAATAATCCTCAAAGTTGAAGCCGCCATTTCATCGGCAACTTCTTCTTAAATAGCAGGGGGGGCCTCAGCTGCAGCATTAGGTGGCTCCACCCCTTTGGGCTCAACAGACAAGACACAAGAAACAAGACAACAAAAACAAACCTTCCTAAATGAAAAATTATCAATAAAAAAATGTTCAAAACATACAACATCCATCCATTATCCATCCTGCTATATCCTAACTACAGGGTCACAGGGGTCTGCTGGAGCCAATCCAAGCCAACACAGGGCACAAGGCAGGAAACAAACCCTGGGCAGATTGCCAGCCCACTACAGGGCACACAGAAAAAACACACACACCAAGCACAATTTAGGATCGGCAATACACCTAACCTGCATGTCTTTGGACTGTGGGAGGAAACCCACGCATACACGGGGAGAACACGCAAACTCCATGCAGGGAGGACCCGGGTCTCCTAACTGCGAGGCAGCAGCACTACCACTGCGCCACCATGCCACCCCAACATGCAACATAAAACAGTAAAAAAATCAAAATCACAAATATTTACAAAATTATATTTAAGAGATAATAAACACACGCCCTGGCTGAACTAAGTCAACCTAGACATTTGCAAAACACATACAGTTTGGTGCATTTTAGGCCAACATCTTGAAGGGAAGAGTGCAGTAAAATCTCATATAATAATTTTTTAAATCTACAAACTGAGTTGAAATGCAGGAATAATTATTGTGTTTATGACTTTTGTCAGTTTATTTTTATTTTACTGCATGTACATTACCGGTCAAAAATTTTAGAACACCTCAATTTTTCCAGATTTTCTTTAAATGTAATCAGTTGAAATGCAATGAATGACCTAAAATGGTGAAAAGGTAAGCATGTAAACTGCCAGAGGTTTAAGTTTAAAGTTTAGGTTAGCAGAAACTGAACAAAAGGAAATTTCCGAATATAACAAATGGGCCTTCTTCATGGAAGAGCTGATATTTTACCACATATGTTCTGCAGCAGTTAAAGTAAATTAAGCCTTGCCAGTGGAAGCAAAAATTTTGCACCGGTGTCCCAACTTTTGTTGATTACTTAAAAGCTCTCTATCTGCCTTAAAGCAGAGTTGGAACAGACTACATTAAAACTACGCCCTCTGAAGTACTACTTGGACAATATTCCAGTAATAATGGCAAATTAACAAATGAAATGAGACATAGCATTACTACTCTTAGAAGTGTAGACCTATTATTATTTAGAGAAACTGCAAAAACAAAGTTAAAGTATCGGTGAGTACGGTGATGTCTTAAATAATTCACAGGCAGTTGGTAAACTGGAAGAATCTCTGTTAGGACCCAAAGTCACAACCCAATCAGAAGTCAAGTTTCTGAGGGTCACCAGCTTGCATAATAGGCACCTCACAGCACGACCACTTCAAGCACAACTTAGCAGTGCAGGTCGAAAAAAGCAAGTCTCCATTTCTACTGTGAAGAGGAGACTTTGTGCTGCAGGTTTGACATGGTGAGTAGCCGTAAGAAAGCCATTCCTTAAAGGACAAAACAGGGCCTTGAAATACCAGCTGTGGACTGGGCAAAGTCTCCTCTCCAAAGCAGAACTGAAACTTGTGGATATATAAGGTGGAGAGCAGTTCCTGGAGATGACTGGCTGGTCTCCCTGCCTCTTGGAGGAGCACCCGCAAAACACATGGAACATAACACACATAGCACGTAACACATGGAACATAACACACATAACACAAAAGACAATGCAGAAGATGATGAACAAAAGTAACATTAACATAAATAGAGCTTGCAACAAAGTACAAAAAGGACATATAAGATGGTTTGAACCCCAGCCAGGGGAGGAACATTGGCTGAAATATCACACCAAATGGCACATAAGAGAGACATAGCAGAACACATGGATACACAGACACACACCATCTGAGTTTGTAGTCCAATTTTGCTTCAGTGAGAAGCGGTTTCAGGTGACATTACTTATGTTGTTTACCACTGATTGTCCCCATCACCTTTGTTTTCTTCCTTCTCATGTGAACCCTGCTCCTCTACAACTTCCTGTTCACAGCATTCATGAACTGATGACCACTCTGCACTGCAGTTCTCTGTGACTTGTAGTCAGGTATCAATGACAGTGGCTCCGTCAAGGGCTTGCTGTGCTGATGAGCACACAGCATTTCTTTTCTTATCTCTTATCTCTCTACACTTGTAAATGCCTACTGTCACACACGTGCGCATGGGAGCCAGCCACAGGGACCAAAAGAAGGGAAATCCATGCCCAGCCAGGGGCTGGTGGGGTGCATTCAACACTCTTATTTTGTCCCCTCTGACCAGACATGGGAAATCCCACCTGAATACGAAGACGTCACTTCCTCATCAGCACAGAGGACTACATCACTTCCTGTCCCGGCCCCGAGGACTACATCACTTCTGCAAACCTCCCTATAAAACCCCACTCCCTTCCTCTGTTAAGCAGTTCTGTTTTGGACTCAGTATTGTGAACATCTCTGTGATATTCGAAAACCTTTTGCAGCCAGGAATATTATACACCTGGCTGCCCCAAACCTTTTTGGAGTGGGTCGAGTCTGTTTTATTTCACTACATACAAGTAACAACATAGAATTGAACATATACAGCTTCAAAGAAATCTTGAGAAAAGTACATTGTCTTCAAGTGCTGTTTATAAACACAGTACCTGAAATACGCATGTAAAAATACTGACACTTTACTGCATTCAGGGTCACTAGTGACCCTATACATTTTAGACAAATAAATGATCATAATAAAATAATTTTTATCTGTTTTGGCAAATATGTGGTAGTAAATGGTTACAGATTAAATGAATGAGGCATATCTGGGGAACTGCATCCACACTGTCTCACAGGACACCGTGAGAGCTGTAAACATGACATCCTGGGTTGCCATCGACCCAAGGAATATATACAAGGGTTATTGACATTAATAACATTTCATTATACTTCTCCACTAATAGCATTTGTTTTCATCAATGTAAAAAAAAATTAATCAGATTTAAGTTGGTTCACTTTTTATTGGATTGCAGCTGCTACAGGGGGATAACACTGCTCTCGGTGCCGGGTAAGGTCCTTGCTAGTGTCATTCTCAATAGGATCCGTGATAACTTGCTCACCTACCTGCGACCGGAACAGTCTGGTTTTACGCCTAAGAAGTCTACCATCGACCGCATTCTGGCACTGAGGGTTCTCATGGAGCGCAAACGCGAATATCGGCAGAGTTTCTTCGCAGCCTTTGTCGATTTTCGTAAAAGCGTTCGACTCAGTTGATCGACCTGCCCTTTGGGACATTCTAAAGGTTTGCGGGATTCCCTCGAGGTTGCTGGATATCATGGCCGGCCTGTACACTGGTACTGTGAGTGCTGTGCAGAGTGGAGGCAGAACCGCTGTGTTTTTCCCAGTTGATTCTGGGGTTCGTCATTGGTCTGTTTTTGCTCCTACTCTGTTTAATGCATGTATGGATTGGGTGATGGGCAAAGTCGTGGGGTATCTGTTGGTGAAGAAAGATTCATGGATCTTGACTTTTCTGATGATGCTGTGATCTTCGCGGAGTCAATGGAGGGCACTCGAGAGAGTGAGTGAGGAGTCTGAGTGTCTGGGCTTGCAAGTGTCCTGATAAAAACCAAGATCCAGGCCTTTAATGACCTCTTGGGTACGACCATCAGCAGTGTATCTGTCTACAGAGAGAGTGTCGATCTTGTCGAGAGGTTTACTTACCTTGGCAGTGACATTCATGTCTCTGGTGACTCTTTCTATGAAGTCAGTAGAGGAATTGGGATAGCATGGAGGGTCATGAGGTCACTGGAAAGGGGTGTGTGGCGCACCCAATATCTATGCAAAAGGACAAAGGTTGAAGTTTTTAGAGTCCTGGTGCTTCCTGTCTTGCTATATGGTTGCGAGACATGGATGCTATCCAGTGACCTGAGACAAAGACTGGACTCCTTCAGTACTGTGTCTCTCAAGAACATCCTTGGTTTGACTTTGTGTCGAATGAGCGGTTGCTCATGGAGTCCCGAATGAGGCACATTACCTGCATTGTAAAGGAGCGTCAGTTACGGCACTACGGCCATGTGACGCGTTTCCCCTGAGGGTCATCCAGCTCATAAGATTCGCATTGTTGGGGACCCAAGTGGCTGGACCACGCCAAGGGGTCGCCCACGTAACACCTGGATGCGGCAGATAGAGGGTCATTTCTGGAGGGTAGGACTGGACCGCGTGTATGTCTGGGGTGTTGCAAACTGGGATCCCAAGTTGTTTCATCGTGTAATGGGTGCGGCAACGCGCTGTACCAGTGCATGCTCCCCAACTTGACTTGACTTGACTTATTGTTTATAGAACTTTACTATTTTACCAAAGGCTCTACAACTTGAAGTATTTGCATTTAATGACTCAAAATTCTAGCATTTCTTTTCATCAATGTAAAGATTTGAATACATACAGAACTGCAATTTATTTAAAAAAAAATATTGAGTTACATTTTATACTGCATTGGGTATCAAAAATGATATCTAATGTGAATACTTTTAAAGTATCATATGGAAGTTTAAAATTTTGGTATCTTAACAACCCTAACATCACATTGTTACCATATGTGAAAGATGTTGTTAAATGAATTCACCTTTTTTGTGTCTTCTTTCTTTATTTTGACTTATGTTTCATGTGTTTATGTAATGTTTGTTAATTGTTTTTATTTGGTATCCATGTGCTTTGTATTGTATTCTGATGTTGCTTGTATTTTGTGAGTTAAACTCCTCGAGGTGGGACCACTCACATTGTGAAGGAACTGTCTTAAGCCTACACATTCAGGCTGGGAAGCCAGTCGCTTATCGTTTCAACGATTGTCATTGGACTTTGTTAGTATTACTTATTTTTGATTATTCCTGTTTCTGGATTTCTTGCTTGCCGTTTGGATTACTGATTACTTGGCAACAATTTGGACTTGTTTTTCAAATTAATATCTTTATTTATAAAGATATAAGCAGAATGATGGCTCAGTGGTAGTGCTGCTGCCTCGCAGTAAAGAGACCAGGGTTCACCTTCCAGGTTCTCCCTGTGTGAAGTTTGCATATTCTCCCCACGTCTGGACGGGTTTCCTCTGGGTGCTCCTCCAGTTTCCTCCCACAGTCCAAAGATATGTAGGTTAGGTGAAGTGGGAATGCTAAAATTGGCCTTAGTGTGTGGTTTATGTGTGTGTGTGTTCACCCAGCAATTGACTGGTACACTGTCCTGGTTTTGTTTCTGCCTTGTGCCCTAAGCTAGCTAACCCTAACCCTAGGTTTCATCACCGCCAACGACCCTAGTCTGGATTAAACAGGTTGGAAAATGACATAACATTTATTAAAATTCTTAGTTTGGATTGTCTTAACGTTTTTTTACAGTTTCTCTCCCTTGTGAAACGCTTTTGAGATCTCCTCTCCTCCTCCAGTTGAAGCCTGCAGGTAGTAGTAGGGGGCTTGATGGTTTGTGGTTCTTAAGGACAGGCCAGTGAAGATCTTGGGCTGCTTCTCAGGTACTTTTTGGAGGCCTCAGCTCCTTCTCATTATGGTCCAGACTCCTGTTCATGCTCTTTGATGGATTTGTGCTCTAAAAAGGGTTAATCTCTACCTTGCACACAGGAGGAATCGATACTGGATGGATTACCAACAAATGAATTCCAACTATTTCCACAAACTCCTCTGTGAGACATTTCTCATAAGACAAATATGATACCATAATGGATCATCTCTCTAATCTAACAGCCAAGGCCATTGAGCTCATGGAAGCTGCAAATGTGTTCAGATAACAACAGTGACTTTAGCAAATAAGACTGCAAAGTGAATCATTTTGATGGTGGCCCTATCTGGAACAGCATGTTTATAATAAAACTTTTAATACTTTAATCCTGGATCTTTATTTGGCAAGCCCTGAATTCATGCTGGGTGCTCTTATACTGCACCAGAAACGATTAGATGCTATCATGTGCATGAAATGCTAAGGCAGTGGAGTTTAAAGACATTCCCACATTTTACAACTAATATTTTCTAATGCATTTTGGCTCAGATAATGATATAAAAATCTTTAAATTACTTGCTACTTATTACAAAAAATGCGGTTTCTATTAACAATAATTTAGTGCTTGCAGAAACTCCCTCCTCAATAATTCCATGAAATCTTCTAATAATTAAGGGGGTTTTCAGTAATCCATCTCTACTCTGTATTTGTTCAGATTATTTTGTCAGGGCTGTGCAGCTGAGCTCTGAAAATCTGTTAGGTTTGAGGCATTTTAAATAGAAATGTCTTGAGAATTTCATGTCAGAATCCATCATGTCTACAAAGAAAGACAGACAGACAGACAGACAGACAGACAGATAGATAGAAAAGGCACTATTTAATAGATAGATAGATAGATAGATAGATAGATAGATAGATAGATAGATAGATAGATAGAAAAGGCACTATATAATAGATAGGTGGATAGATAGCTAAATAGATAGATAGCTAGATAGATAGATAGAAAAGGCACTATAGAATAGAGAGATAGAAAAATCACTATATAATAGATAGATAGATAATAGAAAAGGCACTATATGATAGATAGATAGAAAAGGCACTATATAATAGATAGATAGATAGAAAAGGCACCATATAATAGATAGATAGAAAA